>CM060066.1:9364248-9964248 GCA_030533445.1 Cyprinodon diabolis
TTCAAATCAGATGCAGGTTTGGACAGTAAAAGCAATATATTAACTTTACCCCAATGGGGAACAAGGCAGTCAAAGAAAAGTATTTCTCTGGGAATTCATGTGAAAGAAGACAGATATATCTGCTCCCTCAGTTCAGGTTTAAATGCCGTCTCAAAAGGATCAGAGTCCTCTTACACTTAATGCATGGCACAAATATTTATGTGACATTTTTACTGCAGAAAACAGCTCTAGGTGAGGCTCCATCATCTCTGAATTATTTCTAATGACCTTTATCTTCTGTTGAGGTGGAGCCTGAAGATGAAAACAAGACCTCACCTCATTTCTAGGCCAACATTAAGCGTTACTGATCCTTTAAACATACCGATGGACAGGTTAGTGTTGCTCTGAGATGGAGCATGGAGTAAATAAGGATTAAACTGTGTGTCGTTGGTTCTGTCTTGTTGTTTAAAATGCACAACTTTTCTTATGTGAGAATCAGCTGCAACTAAAGAACTTATTGTCCATTTCAGGTCCCTAAGCACTAATAAACCCAGTAGGTGGGTCTGGTCAGAAACTTACACAATTAAAAACTGAATTTAAGTTGCTCAAACTAAAAATACATTAGTCAAAAAATGTATTTTACTAAATCAAAAATTAATTTAATGGGTATAAACCATATTATTTGTTAAAAAATGTATTTTGCTGTATTAGAAACACCATTTGACACAGTTTGACATTCTACAGCAGGTTGATTTTATCTTTACCACATTTGAGCTTCAGGGTTTATGAGCTTGAAGGATGTTTTAAATGTGTGATTCTGTAAGTCAAATATAGGGAAACAAAAACCAATGGGCAATATGCTAATTTAACATCTTTAAGTAATTACTACAGTTAGCTGTTACAGTTTGCCCATTCACAGCTTCTACTTCTATTTTTTTTGTTTTTTTACATGATGCTTCCCAGATAATTTGACATTATTAATTACCAGTAGGGTTACCAACCGTCCCTTGAAAAATGGAATTGTTCCGTGTTTAGAAATTGAAGTATCTGTCCCGTCTTTAGTGGAAAAAGAACGCACATTGTCCCGTAATACTGTGAGAGTAAAAAAATGTCAGTAAAAAGCTAATGGAAAATGAAGAACAAGGGCACGTTAGATACAAAACTTACAGTAAACTTGTTCCCTGTGCCCTGTTCTGCATTGTGACCAATCAGCTGACAACATAAGTAACAATCCAGATTAGCCTCATCCCATTGGTCGAGCCAAGTGTTGCTCACAGAGATGAAGAGGCAGGAGACAACAGAGCAGTGTGGGGGATGAACTGCGTCATTTAAATACTGACGCTGCTTTTAGGGGTGGTGCACCTTCCCATAGCGATGCCCCTCCTCTGAAAAAAATGGATGAAGAAATATAGGGAGGAATGGGAAAAACAAATACCTGGGTGGAAAAAGTCTGTGATAATGAAAATAAAACACACTGCAAATATGCATCTAATTCAATCCAGATTTGAGTCAAATAGTTAAAAAAAATCATGTCACACACAAAGGGGGGATAAAAAGAAAAAAGAATCACCAGTCCATGAATGTTTAAGGCAATCGGGTCAGCTGGCACGCACATGAGGGGTGCTTTTTTTTTTTTTTTTCAAGGGGGTTAGCAACCCTAACTACCAGGGTTGTTAGTAACTCGTTATAGTTACTAGTTACTTTTCTAAAAAAGTTACTGCTGAGTGAAGGCAACTCTTTTACAGCCAGAGTACTTACACACACACTGTGATTACTCTATTCCAGAAAAAATCCCAAGCAGGAGTGCCTGATCCCAGGAATGTTTCATGAAAAAACCTAAACCAAGCAAATAAAATCATTCTAGCCCTGAGAAAGTAAAGAAAATGTTCAAAGGCTTCAGTTGTCAGTGTGGAGATGAGGAGCTTCTTTAGATCACAGCTCTTTGTTCCCACAAATAATGAGCAAATCACAGAAACATTTAGCCTTCAATGAGCGCTTTACTGTAGGAATGCTGTCATTAAATCAGTGTCTCTGCAACATCGTCTCTCCTCTGTGGTCATGCTGAACTTATGGCTGTTGTGTGCGCCATGTGCGATAACATGTGCACGTGTGCCATCACCAGGAAACTGTAGTCCTTACTTATGTATGTTAACTAATCAATAATGATTTGTTTAAACTTCAATAATGACTAAAGTGTTACTGTCTTTTATAAATGAATTAGTTACACTGCTAGTTTCTGGAAAAGTGACATAATTACTGTAAGACTTTGCAATCAACCAACACTGTGCTTCAAGCTAAGGTCTTCTCCTCTACTGCAGCTAAAAGCACCAGCATATAGGTTTAACTGATGTGAAATGTCAAATGTCCAAGAATCTTCAACAAAAAAGATCAAAAGCCATTTCATCCTAATAGAATAGAGTTTTATAAACTAAGTTTCTACCCAGATATTACTGAGGTAGCCCTTTATGAGCCTAAATAGAATTGCAGCACTAGGTGCAATAAGAAGAGATAAAGAGTGGCGCCATCTGCTGGAAGTTGTGCGGAACTACACATGACACTTGACAGCTACCTAATGATCCAACCGTCCTGTGATACCTTATTGAAAAGCAGCAGCTTTGTTTGACCACAGACCAACTGATAGTAATTTAATAAAACAATTTACAACGGCTCAAACTTCACAGCTTAAAGCTTAGAAATGTTTCAATTAAAATAAATACAAACATACTCATGAAATACTAATAATTACCTCGCACTTAAATCAGAATAACAACCACATTTATGAAGTTTAAAAATGTATATTTGACCAATTATTTTAGAAAATGTACTCAGCCACTTTAGCCTCCTTCGTATTCAATGAGAAATCATACGTATGCGCTGTTTCTATATTATAACAGCATGGCGCCGCCTGGCGGCAGCGGCCTCCTCTGGCTCTCAACAATTCTTTCAACAATTCCACAAAATATGCCTTTCTATATCAATGCATTTTTTGCACCATGTTTTTTTCTCCCACACTTTTTACATTTGATCACTGCTGCAATTTAAGTGATTGAAATGTCAAAAAACACTGTACAAAAAAAACAATAAAAGTTGTCTAAGTGTATCACGCCTCCAGTCAGGAGATGTTCTTTTTAAAGGGGTGTATACATTAACAAAATGAGAAAAAACTAAGTGTAAAACACAAAAAACGCAAATATCAGTTTCAAAACACTAAACACAATTTTAATTTAGATAAATTCATTTTTAACATGTTGCATTGAAAACATTATAAATACATAAATACAGATTCAGAGTAATTCAAAGTTTGTTTTCTGCCTATAAGTAGATACTTTTTACAGTACTTCATCTCTGACGCTCCTAACACCTCCAGCAACCATCTGAACCAAGGACCTTTCTTCAGTTTGTGGAGATGTTTTGTTTATATAGCAATAAAACATTTTAATTAGGACACAGAACCTTGTTATTCTCTCTAATCTTCTACTTAAATGAATGTTACACAAGAGCCAGCTATTGGACATCAGTTTGGTGCCATTTAAGCTCAGTGTTTCATTCCTTTGGATGAGTGAATTTCTGTTTGGTAGGTTCAAAAAAGGGGCTTTTTTAAAATAAAAAGCAATTTTTGGTGGGACACAGAATGGTGAAAAGCCAAAGTCAGTTTGACCTGGAGAAAAGCTGCAAAAAAGAACATGAAAAACTGTCAATTTGGCTTAACCACCATTTATACCAAAAGAAATTCCAGAAGAAAAATGGGGAATAGATAAAGACGACTCACCTCACTGATCTACAAGCACAATTATATGCATTTTTTATGATTATCTTTAAACCTTTGTGGGTGTGCATGTGTGTGTTTAATAAATAATTATATGAAAAGTGGAGTAAATTCTCTTTAAAAACAAAGATTTCTATTCAGAGGAATCAAAAGTAAAAGAGTAGTTATCCTAATGGAATCTTTGTTAAATAATCGGTTTAAAGTTTTCCTTAAGATCATTATTCCACTAAAATTAACAGTTGCACTTTAGATTTGTGCCTGATGGGACTTTATATTCTTTGGAATTTGTTTTTGTCATGATCGGTTTCAGAAAAGCCCAGTATGCAGAACACCACGGAAACAGATGAAAAGTTTAACAAGTTTTATTGAGCACAAGCACATGGAATAAACACAGGAACTGGTTCAGGCCTGGGGGCAGGTTCACTGGAGTCTGTGAGGATGACAGTTCAGTTAGCTTGGGAGCAGATGAGTCTGAGTTTGAGAGTTTCAGATTTATACCTTGAGGTGTCCGGGTTTGGCTTTGAGAGAGGAGCTGTTGGGTCCAGAGACTGTTTAGTTCAGCAGAGTCCAATAACCGCTTCAGCGTCTTACTTCTAGCGTGAGGGTAGACCTTGGCTTTGGGTTTCCAGCTCTTAGTCCAGAGCTGCATGAGAATCCAGAGAAGGGTCTTCAGGTTTGGCTCAGAGGGCTGGCTCGGCAGGTTAAGCTCATCCAGAGCTTACAAGGAAAGACTGGATTCCTGAAAGCAGAGACAAAGAGGGATTAGAATCCAATCAGGAGCAACAAAGGTTCTCAGAAGAAGCTAGGCTCAGGTGCTAACCAAACTGGATAAACACTGCGGCATTGAGGCAAGGTCTGAAGGCAGGTTATATACTGTGGATCCTCTGATGATGAGATGCGCCTCAGGTGTGTCGAAGGCTCAGCTCAGGAGGATCCACGGCGGACTCTGCTGGAGAAAGGTGGAACTTCTCCAGATCCCAACAGTTTTAACTGCTAAAAAGGAGTTGGTTCTAGCTGTAATAGTTTAAAGACCACTGCACGGTCAAGACCAGCTTCAGTTTTACATCTAAAACAATAAGCTTTACCAAAGAGTTTTGGTAGATAAGCTTGGTGCAAAACTAACTGCGAAAACATCACAGTGAAATTTTTGAATCGATTCAAGTGGAGGAGTGAAGAATGGTTTAGAGTTGATGAAAATATAAAAAGAAGGTTTCTAGAAGCCTTTTAAAGAAAGCGTTGCTCAACTATTCAGAGAGCACAGCAGCATACCTGAAGTAGAAAACTATAACCTCAGAAGTCACTGATGCTGCAATTGTTATTTTCAATACGATAATGATTTTCTTTAGAAAGAAAGTAGCAGCAGTTCCTGTAACACCTCATAAATATATAATATTTAGATTAATAGACATGTATTATATTTTTTCAGGTTTTGTTCGATTAAAGCTTTAACATTTTAATGGAAGCAAATCATTACACTGGAAAAAATATCTAGAAATAAGTAAAGATTTCTTAAATTAAGTTTATTTACCCTTTATTTGAGTAGGTAAATAGGGTAGTTTGCCAATGGAATGAGTATTTTTACTCTTAAAATAAGATAATTAGATAATATGCACTTGAAATAAGACAATGCAATTGTGTTTTCCTATTTTAAATGTAAATTGGTTTGTTCCATTGGCAAAATATATCTTTTTCCTCCTCAATCTAAGAATATATGCACTTATTTTAAGAAAAAAAAAACTTATCTAGATTTAGATTTTTCCAGTGTACCAGTTATTACCAAAGTACCAGAGAAAAAAAAAAACACTTAAGACTAACGCACTGATCTGAAGAAATTCACGACTACATCACAAGCAAAGTTTGTAGCATCTATCAGAATAAAAATACTTCCATAGCCTTTATGAATCCAGAGGACAATAGAGGAGAATCCTCTGCAGAAAGGGCTGACCTTCTAAAATTATTTAGAGATCACTTTGACAACTCATCCAGGAGGTCACAGGGGAACCTGGAGCAACACCAACGCTTTAGAGGCTTGTCTACGTAAAGGTTAGAGGTCATGGCTGAAGAAAAATGGCTTCCACTGGAGAGATCTGCAGCCAGAGCTCCTGCCGGGACAAGTTTAGAGCCAGAAAGACTCCCTAAAGCTTTTATGAGAATATTATGTGGACTGAGGAGAAAAATAAGGAAAGTTTTAAATGTCTGGTTGTTTTCTGGAAGACTTTTAACCCTAAATATAAACCACCATTTGAAAATACCATAATGCAGTGAATATGTTTTTTTTTTCAGTTTTTATTTTTTTATTTTAATTGTTTTTTTTTATGATGATGATGATGATGATGATGATGATGATGATGATGATGATGATGATGATGACGATGATATGAGATACTTTTTGTTTTAAAGCACGTATATAGTTCAGTTTAAGTGTAAACTTTTTCATAAATACCTGGTAGAGGAGTTGCTAACCTGAATCGTCTCTGTTGAAAAACACAACACGGTATGGAATAAATTTTGTTCCGTTATTTTTGCAATTTAAAAACATACTTTTTTTTATGGAAAAATAGAAAATAATATAAAGAAGAACCAAAACCAAAAAATTTCTTAATCAGGAAACGGTTTTAAGAATAACTTTTCGGTTTTCTACGATTTTGTTTTCTATTTTCCTTTTATTTTCATATTTCACTTTTTACCTTTTTTTTTTGCTTAATATTTATCTTTTGGTACAGAGTTTTGCTTTAAATTTCACCTTTTTTAGATTTCTGCACCTCAATCCTAAAATAAACACTTGCTCTTTAAGCACATATTAACTGATAAACATTTTTTGTTTCTGACATTTCTGAGGAAGTGAAGAGAATAACTATCTAAAAAAACTAGTTAAAAAAAAATAGAATTTAGAAAACTCAATCCAAAAAACAGAATTCAGAAAAAACTATGCAATAAAAGAAACTTAAATAAAAGATACATTTCACTTCTAAAACGCTTTTTTTTTCAGCCTTCCATAACAAAACCTGTTCTTTGCCTGCAACAATAATGTAACGAAAGTCACTTCATACCAGGTGTAGCTCAGTGATTTCCTGATTGATTTTGTTTTGTCACGCTGAAGCCAAGAAGTAGCTCAGCTCAACTGTGCTTCTTTCCGTGCTCACTCTCCCAACTCTCAGAGGAAAAGGCTTAATTGCAACAGGTAATTCACCCAATGTGTTCATCAGACCTTTCTGATTAAATTTCAGGTCAACTGACTACGGTGCAACATACCAGAAGCTGAATGACAAAGTGGGAGCAAAGACGATCCTCAGCTATCTGTATGTGAGCCCCAACAACAAGAGGAAGGTAAGCATCATGGATGATTGTTTGATCTTCAATTAATTAATGTTTGTCTGTGTGGTCTGATTTCCATTGCTCATCTGACAGACTGTGAAATGCCATTTACAACTGATTGTATTGATGTCTGACACATTGTTCAGGGTTTTCAGGAAGACAATCAGAGCAGAATTGATCATTTGCTCAGACGTAGATTCTACAAAAACAGATTAGATAGAATATTCATGATGAGGAAATGGATATCAGGTAATCATATATCCAGGTTTTGGTAGAATAATGGTTAAAACTGTCTGTTGGAGTTTTTTCTTTTTTTTTTGTCTTACAGGTGAAAACTTATACAGGTGCTGGTCATAAAATTAGAATATCATGAAAAAGTAGATTGATTTCAGTAATTCCATTTAAAAAGTGAAACTTGTATATTATATTCATACATTACATACAAACTCATATATTTCAGATGTTTATTTTGTTTAATTTTGATGATTACAAATGACAACAAATGAAAATCTCAAATTCATCATATCAGAAAATTAGAATATTGTGAAAAGGTTCAAAATTGATGGCCCCTGGTGCCACACTCTAATCAGCTAATTAACTCAAACCACCTGCAAAAGCCTTTAAATGGTCTTTCAGTCTAGTTCTATAGGCTACACAATCATGGGGAAGACTGCTGACTTGACAGTTGTCCAAAAGACGACCATCGACACCTTGCACAAGGAGGGCAAGACACAAAAGGTCATCGCTAAAGAGGCTGGCTGTTCACAGAGCTCAGTGTCCAAGCACATTAATAGAGAGGCGAAGGGAAGGAAAAGATGTGGTCGAAAAAAGTGTACAAGCAAGAGAGATAACCGCACCCTGGAGAGGATTGTGAAACAAAACCCATTCAAAAATGTGGGGGAGATTCACAAAGAGTGGACTGCAGCTGGAGTGAGTGCTTCAAGAACCACCACACACAGACGTATGAAAGACATGGGTTTCTGCTGTCGCATTCCTTGTGTCAAGCCACTCTTGAACCACAGACAGCGTCAGAAGCGTCTTGCCTGGGCTAAAGAGAAACAGGACTGGACTGCTGGTGAGTGGTCCAAAGTCATGTTCTCTGATGAAAGTAAATTTTGCATTTCCTTTGGAAATCAAGGTCCCAGAGTCTGGAGGAAAAGAAGAGAGGCACTTCATCCACGTTGCTTGAAGTCCAGTGTAAAGTTTCCACAGCCAGTGATGGTTTGGGGTGCCATGTCATCTGCTGGTGTTGGTCCATTGTGTTTTCTGAGGTCCAGGGTCAACGCAGCCACATACCAGGAAGTTTTAGAGCACTTCATGCTTCCTGCAGCTGACCAACTTTTTGGAGATGCAGATTTCATTTTCCAACAGGACTTGGCACCTGCACACAGTGCCAAAGCTACCAGTACCTGGTTGAAGGACCATGGTATCCCTGTTCTTAATTGGCCAGCAAACTCTCCTGACCTTAACCCCATAGAAAATCTATGGGGTATTGTGAAGAAGAAGATGCAATACACCAGACCCAACAATTCAGAAGAGCTAAAAGCCACTATTAGAGCAACCTGGGCTATCATAACACCTGAGCAGTGCCACAGACTGATCGACTCCATGCCACGCCGCATTGCTGCAGTAATACAGGCCAAAGGAGGCCCAACTAAATACTGAGTGCTGTACATGCTCATACTTTTCATGTTCATACTTTTCAGTTGGCCAACATTTCTATAAATCCTTTGTTTTTATTGGTCTTCAGTAATATTCTAATTTTCTGATATGATGAATTTGAGATTTTCATTTGTTGTCATTTGTAATCATCAAAATTAAACAAAATAAACATCTGAAATATATGAGTTTGTATGTAATGTATGAATATAATATACAAGTTTCACTTTTTAAATGGAATTACTGAAATCAATCTACTTTTTCATGATATTCTAATTTTATGACCAGCACCTGTATATACTTTAAAAACAAAATAATTTTAAATCAGTTTATTAAGTTATTATTTATATAGAGTCAATGCACAACACATATGATCTTCAGGCACTTTACAGATATTCAATCAGATGATCCACTCAGATTGGAAGTTGTATATCTAAGGGAAACCAGTCACGACTTTGCACGATTCACTCCTCTTGGATTGACATGCGGCACCAGTAAATGTGCACTTGCACTGTGTCGTTGACTCTACAGCAACCATTCATACAGAGCAAGCATGTAGCAACAGTGGAGTGTAAAAACTCCAGCTGAACCAGGCTCAGTATAAGCAGCCATCTGCTGAGGCCGCCTTGGGGTTCAATTAGACAGAAGCAGACATTTAAAAGGATAATAGAAAAGCTGAGTCATAAATACTTTCTATGGGTAACTACATTAGCTCCACAGGTGGCTCTGTCTAGGAAAGAAACGGTTAAATAGATGAGCTACAAGCTGGTTACAGTAAAAGCTGACACCATAGCTATGTGTTGGAAAGAAACAAGACTAAACACTGAAAAAACACCCCAAACTCTGTTGTCTATAATTAAAGGTGTTGATTGCAGCAGCCCAGCTAATATTTGCCATCAGGATGGTCTGAGGGCCAAACAGGAACAGACCAGATGAAGCTACTATGATATGAAAAAGCAGAGAGTGCATTAAGTTCGGGATTGAACTAACAAATCTAACTAACTTTAGAATCTGAGAACGAAGAAATAATTGAGCAGAATGATGAAAAGTGGTCCCAACAAAGAAACTATGAAGTGGTCCCTATGTACTGTAGGAAAAGATTTATTTTTTCTGAGGATTTTTTATTTTATTTTTTGGCTTCTTGTGTTGGAAGGATTTTTACTTATATTCTTTTCCTTTTTGGATACTTGATATAATGTGTAACCACAGTAAACATAGAAAGCAGCTAATATACATATTTAAAGCTAAAATAATACCTTAACTACAAGTAGGTACAAGCTAAGTACTGTTAGAGCGCCTGGAAAACTGGGTCGGCCTCTCTGGTACAGCTCTCAACTGGTTTAAATCATACTTAAAGAACAGGGACTTTTTTGTGTCAGTAGGCAAATTTACATCAGAGATGACAAAAATCACATGTGGGGTTCCCCAAGGGTCCATCCTGGGTCCCCTCCTATTCAATATCTATATGTTCCCTCTTGTTCATTTAATAAAAAACAAAAACATCAGCTACCATAACTATGCAGACGACACACAGCTTTACATCACCATGTCACCAGGTGACTATGAACCAATTCAAGCACTGAGGAAATGCTTAGAAGAAATCAATGCCTGGATGTGCCATCATTTTCTTCAACTGAATAAAATCAAAACTGAAGTAATAATCTTTGGACCAATAGAGGAAAGATCTAAAGTAAGCACACAGCTTCAGTCGCTTCAGCTAGTTACCACTGATCAGGCCCGAAATCTAGGTGTAGTGCTGGATTCAGACTTGAACCTCCAAAAGCATTTAAAGACAATTACAAGGTCGGCTTTCTATTACCTGAAGAACATTTCCAGGATTAAAGGACTAATGTCTCAGCATGATCTGGAAAAACTAATCCATGCGTTTATTTTTAGTCGAATTGATTACTGCAACGGTGTTTTCACAGGTCTGCCTAAAAAGTGCATCAGACAGCTACAGCTGATCCGGAACGCTGCTGCCCGTGTCCTCACTGAGACTAAGAAAGTAGAGCACATCACCGCAGTTCTAAAGTCCTTACACTGGCTCCCTGTATTTCAGAGAATAGACTTAAAAATACTTCTGTTGGTCTATAAATCTCTAAATGGCTTAGCACCTAAATACATCACAGACTTGCTATCAGTGTATCAACCCTCCAGACCACTCAGGTCTTCTGGCTCCAGCCTGCTCTGCATACCTAGAACCAGAACTAAACATGGAGAAGCAGCATTTAGTTCCTATGCTCCACTTATCTGGAACAAACTTCCAGAAAACTGTAAAAGTGCGGAAAGCCTGAGTTCCTTTAAATCAAGACTAAAAACACATTTGATTAGGATTGCCTTCGACTGTTCTAGTTAAACAGTTCAACTAAAACATATTTTCTTTAGTCCAACTGTTTTTAATATTCTATCTTGTTTCTGCATTTTTTATTTATTTTTTAAATAAAATACTTCCTACTTGCTTTGATTCTGTTTTATCTTCCTCTATTTTAATCATGTAAAGCACTTTGCATTGTCTTTGTACTGAATTGTGCTATACAAACAAATTTGCCTTGCCTTGCCTATGTTACTACAGCCAAGATATTGAACTATTGGCATTTGGATTTCGGCCATATTATTTGCCCAGAGAGTTTACCAGCGTTCTGTTACTAACAGTTTACATTCCACCTTCTGTCATTGCCAACACTGCATGTGAGCTAACAACCGAATACTTGTGTGGCAATAACAATGCTGGTATAATGCCAGTGTTCCAACAGTTTTTTAGCTACTGTACCAGAGAAAAAACAACTTTGGACTTGTTTTATGCAAATGTAAAGGGCTCATACATCTCTAAATCAAGACCTATTCTTTGGAAATCAGATCAAAATCTTGTTCTACTCTGCTCAGAGTACAAGCCACTTTATAAGAGACAATCTGCATTAAAAAGAACTGTAAGAATATGGTCACAGGAAGCTGAAGAAACCATGCAAAGTTTCTTTTTAGACTGTAATGTACTGTGCCAGCCTCACTGGGAGGACATCAGTGCAACGACTGAGTGTGGGACTGACTACATAAACTTCTGGGTAGATAACACCATCCCTACCAGAACAGTGGAATTATTTCATAATAATAAACTATGTATTGCAAGTGATTTGAAGCAACTGCTTAACAAGAAAAAAAAAACAAGGCACTTAAGGTCAAGATAAGGAGGCATACAGGAAGAGGCTTGAAAGGAAATTCAAGCAGAACAATATCAGAGATGTATGGTCAGGGATGAAGAAGATGACAGGCTTAAAGCAGAAGGATCATCAAACAGGTGAAAGTCTTAACAGAGCCAATGAACTGCATACATTCTCCCGTGGATTCATCTCAGCAAACAAACAAGCAGCTATCAGGACCCACTGAAGTTTGCTTATCGCTGTGGCATTGGAGTTGAAGACAAAGCGGACATCATTGTAAGGATTTCTCCCTGAGAAGATCCCTGGTTCAAAACACAGACTCTGGATGTTATGTTCACTGCTCCGTTGGGGATAGGTAAGATGCAGAGGACACATTTTATTGGAATGTAAGATTGGGATAACAAAGAGGATGACGAAGTTCCAACTAAAACCTTTAAGATTTGACATTTCAAACATTTCTTCAGAGAGGAACAATGAAAAAGCTGGCAGACAAATGTCATCTAGACTATGGCTGAATAGATTTGAAAAACCATCTGTTAACAGATGGAAGAGAATCCATAAAAAACAAAATAACTGCAGGTCTAAATCCTGCACTGAGATATTCACAGCAGAAAAAAGCAGGCTCTTGTTTGGACATTACTTTAATTCAACAATGAGATAGTCCTATACTTACATACATAATATGATTGCAATGGTGAATGGAGATGATCATAATCTTTATCCTTGCTATAAGGTACAGTTATCTTTCAGTTTAACTTTGCTTATAAAATAAATATGCTATTCATACATTGCCAGTCTTCATTTAGATAATTCTGATGTAAATTGGCCAGGGTAACATTACAAGCTGTTAGGTGATGGAGTCAGTGCTCATGATACGCTTGGACATTGCTTCCCTCCTTGCTTTAAGGTTTGTGTAATTGTGCCCAGAAACATGAAGCTCTGAATGTTTGGATGAATATAAAGCAGTCAGACGGGAAGCGGAGCAGGTAAGGTCGTTTTTGTTTTCCTGCTAATTAGTGCCCATTTGGAGCTGAAAACAGTGATATCTTTCCAGACGCTGCTGAGAAAATCAAATAATCCTGGATGCCATCCACTTTCAGTTACGTGTTCATGGGTTTGAAACCAGATCAAATCCTCTGTTTAAATAACAGGAAGTGTCTGGAAACCTGGCTCAGGTTTGGTAAAAGGATTTGAACCCTTTCCACTACATTCTGCCACTGAGACCAAAGAAAAGAGTGAATGATGCCCAGAGCCATTATTGCTCTGCAACTAGAACAGATCCATTTCTGCTTTGCAACTAGAACAGAACCATTTCTGCTTTGCAACTAGAACAGAACCATCACTGCTCTGCAACTAGAACAGAACCATTTCTGCTCTGCAACTAGAACAGAACCATCACTGCTCTGCAACTAGAACAGAACCATTTCTGCTCTGCAACTAGAACAGAACCATCACTGCTCTGCAACTAGAACAGAACTTTCACTGCTCTGCAACTAGAACAGAACCATTTCTGCTTTGAAACTAGAACAGAACCATCACTGCTCTGCAACTAGAACAGAACCATTTCTGCTCTGCAACTAGAACAGAACCATCACTGCTCTGCAACTAGAACAGAACTTTCACTGCTCTGCAACTAGAACAGAACCATTTCTGCTTTGAAACTAGAACAGAACCATCACTGCTCTGCAACTAGAACAGAACCATTTCTGCTTTGCAACTAGAACAGAACCAGTTCTGCTCTGTAACTAGAAAATAACCATTTCTGCTTTGCAACTAGAACAGAACCATCACTGCTCTGCAACTAGAACAGAACCATCACTGCTCTGCAACTAGAACAGAACCATTTCTGCTTTGCAACTAGAAAAGAACCATTTCTGCTTTGCAACTAGAACAGAACCATCACTGCTCTGCAACTAGAACAGAACCATCACTGCTTTGCAACTAGAACAGAACCATCACTGCTCTGCAACTAGAACAGAACCATCACTGCTTTGCAACTAGAACAGAACCAATTCTGCTCTCCAACCACAGAACCATTTCTGCTCTGCAACTAGAACAGAACCATTTCTGCTTTGCTACTAGAACAGAACCATTTCTGCTTTGCAACTAGAACAGAACCAATTCCCCTCTGCAACTAGAACAGAACCATTTCTGCTTTGCAACTGGAACAGAACCATCACTGCTCTGCAACTAGAACAGAACCATTTCTGCTTTGCAACTAGAACAGAACCAGTTCTGCTCTGTAACTAGAAAAGAACCATTTCTGCTTTGCAACTAGAACAGAACCATTTCTGCTTTGCAACTAGAACAGAACCAGTTCTGCTCTGTAACTAGAAAAGAACCATCACTGCTCTGCAACTAGAACAGAACCATTTCTGCTTTGCAACTAGAACAGAACCATTTCTGCTTTGCAACTAGAACAGAACCATTTCTGCTCTGCAACTAGAAAAGAACCATCACTGCTCTGCAACTAGAACAGAACCATTTCTGCTTTGCTACTAGAACAGAACCATCACTGCTCTGCAACTAGAACAGAACCATTTCTGCTTTGCAACTAGAACAGAACCATCACTGCTCTGCAACTAGAACAGAACCATTTCTGCTTTGCAACTAGAAGAGAACAATCACTGCTTTGCAACTAGAACAGAACCAATTCTGCTCTACAACCACAGAACCATTTCTGCTTTGCAACTAGAACAGAACCATTTCTGCTTTGCTACTAGAACAGAACCATTTCTGCTTTGCTACTAGAACAGAACCATTTCTGATTTGCAACGAGAAAAGAACCATTTCTGCTTTGCTACTAGAACAGAACCATTTCTGCTTTGCAACGAGAAAAGAACCATTTCTGCTTTGCAACTAGAACAGAACCAATTCCCCTCAGCAACTAGAACAGAAACATTTCTGCTTTGCTACTAGAACAGAACCATTTCTGCTTTGCAACTAGAACAGAACCAATTCCCCTCTGCAACTAGAACAGAACCATTTCTGCTTTGCAACTAGAACAGAACCATCACTGCTCTGCAACTAGAACAGAACCATTTCTGCTCTGCAACTAGAACAGAACCATCACTGCTCTGCAACTAGAACAGAACCATTTCTGCTTTGCAACTAGAACAGAACCAGTTCTGCTCTGTAACTAGAAAATAACCATTTCTGCTTTGCAACTAGAACAGAACCATCACTGCTCTGCAACTAGAACAGAACCATCACTGCTCTGCAACTAGAACAGAACCATTTCTGCTTTGCAACTAGAAAAGAACCATCACTGCTCTGCAACTAGAACAGAACCATCACTGCTCTGCAACTAGAACAGAACCATTTCTGCTTTGCAACTAGAACAGAACCAGTTCTGCTCTGTAACTAGAAAATAACCATTTCTGCTTTGCAACTAGAACAGAACCATCACTGCTCTGCAACTAGAACAGAACCATCACTGCTTTGCAACTAGAACAGAACCATCACTGCTCTGCAACTAGAACAGAACCATCACTGCTTTGCAACTAGAACAGAACCAATTCTGCTCTCCAACCACAGAACCATTTCTGCTCTGCAACTAGAACAGAACCATTTCTGCTTTGCTACTAGAACAGAACCATTTCTGCTTTGCAACTAGAACAGAACCAATTCCCCTCTGCAACTAGAACAGAACCATTTCTGCTTTGCAACTGGAACAGAACCATCACTGCTCTGCAACTAGAACAGAACCATTTCTGCTTTGCAACTAGAACAGAACCAGTTCTGCTCTGTAACTAGAAAAGAACCATTTCTGCTTTGCAACTAGAACAGAACCATTTCTGCTTTGCAACTAGAACAGAACCAGTTCTGCTCTGTAACTAGAAAAGAACCATCACTGCTCTGCAACTAGAACAGAACCATTTCTGCTTTGCAACTAGAACAGAACCATTTCTGCTTTGCAACTAGAAAAGAACCATCACTGCTCTGCAACTAGAACAGAACCATTTCTGCTTTGCTACTAGAACAGAACCATCACTGCTCTGCAACTAGAACAGAACCATTTCTGCTTTGCAACTAGAACAGAACCATCACTGCTCTGCAACTAGAACAGAACCATTTCTGCTTTGCAACTAGAAGAGAACAATCACTGCTTTGCAACTAGAACAGAACCAATTCTGCTCTACAACCACAGAACCATTTCTGCTTTGCAACTAGAACAGAACCATTTCTGCTTTGCTACTAGAACAGAACCATTTCCGCTTTGCTACTAGAACAGAACCATTTCTGATTTGCAACGAGAAAAGAACCATTTCTGCTTTGCTACTAGAACAGAACCATTTCTGCTTTGCAACGAGAAAAGAACCATTTCTGCTTTGCAACTAGAACAGAACCAATTCCCCTCAGCAACTAGAACAGAAACATTTCTGCTTTGCTACTAGAACAGAACCATTTCTGCTTTGTAACTAGAACAGAACCAATTCCCCTCTGCAACTAGAACAGAACCATTTCTGCTTTGCAACTAGAACAGAACCATCACTGCTCTGCAACTAGAACAGAACCATTTCTGCTCTGCAACTAGAACAGAACCATCACTGCTCTGCAACTATAACAGAACCATTTCTGCTTTGAAACTAGAACAGAACCATCACTGCTCTGCAACTAGAACAGAACCATTTCTGCTCTGCAACTAGAACAGAACCATCACTGCTCTGCAACTAGAACAGAACTTTCACTGCTCTGCAACTAGAACAGAACCATCACTGCTTTCCAACTAGAACAGAACCATCACTGCTCTGCAACTAGAACAGAACCATTTCTGCTTTGCAACTAGAACAGAACCAGTTCTGCTCTGTAACTAGAAAATAACCATTTCTGCTTTGCAACTAGAACAGAACCATCACTGCTCTGCAACTAGAACAGAACCATTTCTGCTTTGCAACTAGAACAGAACCAGTTCTGCTCTGTAACTAGAAAAGAACCATTTCTGCTTTGCAACTAGAACAGAACCATCACTGCTCTGCAACTAGAACAGAACCATCACTGCTTTGCAACTAGAACAGAACCATCACTGCTTTGCAACTAGAACAGAACCAATTCTGCTCTCCAACCACAGAACCATTTCTGCTCTGCAACTAGAACAGAACCATTTCTGCTTTGCAACGAGAAAAGAACCATTTCTGCTTTGCAACTAGAACAGAACCAATTCCCCTCTGCAACTAGAACAGAACCATTTCTGCTTTGCAACTAGAACAGAACCATCACTGCTCTGCAACTAGAACAGAACCATTTCTGCTTTGCAACTAGAACAGAACCAGTTCTGCTCTGTAACTAGAAAAGAACCATTTCTGCTTTGCAACTAGAACAGAACCATTTCTGCTTTGCAACTAGAACAGAACCAGTTCTGCTCTGTAACTAGAAAAGAACCATCACTGCTCTGCAACTAGAACAGAACCATTTCTGCTTTGCAACTAGAACAGAACCATTTCTGCTCTGCAACTAGAACAGAACCATCACTGCTCTGCAACTAGAAAAGAACCATCACTGCTCTGCAACTAGAACAGAACCATTTCTGCTTTGCTACTAGAAGAGAACCATCACTGCTCTGCAACTAGAACAGAGGCATTTCTGCTTTGCAACTAGAACAGAACCATTTCTGCTTTGCAACTAGAACAGAACCATCACTGCTCTGCAACTAGAACAGAACCATCACTGCTTTGCAACGAGAAAAGAACCATTTCTGCTTTGCAACTAGAACAGAACCAATTCCCCTCAGCAACTAGAACAGAAACATTTCTGCTTTGCTACTAGAACAGAACCATTTCTGCTTTGCAACTAGAACAGAACCATCACTGCTCTGCAACTAGAACAGAACCATTTCTGCTTTGCAACTAGAACAGAACCATCACTGCTCTGCAACTAGAACAGAACCATTTCTGCTCTGCAACTAGAACAGAACCATCACTGCTCTGCAACTATAACAGAACCATTTCTGCTTTGAAACTAGAACAGAACCATCACTGCTCTGCAACTAGAACAGAACCATTTCTGCTCTGCAACTAGAACAGAACCATCACTGCTCTGCAACTAGAACAGAACTTTCACTGCTCTGCAACTAGAACAGAACCATCACTGCTTTCCAACTAGAACAGAACCATCACTGCTCTGCAACTAGAACAGAACCATTTCTGCTTTGCAACTAGAACAGAACCAGTTCTGCTCTGTAACTAGAAAATAACCATTTCTGCTTTGCAACTAGAACAGAACCATCACTGCTCTGCAACTAGAACAGAACCATTTCTGCTTTGCAACTAGAACAGAACCAGTTCTGCTCTGTAACTAGAAAAGAACCATTTCTGCTTTGCAACTAGAACAGAACCATCACTGCTCTGCAACTAGAACAGAACCATCACTGCTTTGCAACTAGAACAGAACCATCACTGCTTTGCAACTAGAACAGAACCAATTCTGCTCTCCAACCACAGAACCATTTCTGCTCTGCAACTAGAACAGAACCATTTCTGCTTTGCAACGAGAAAAGAACCATTTCTGCTTTGCAACTAGAACAGAACCAATTCCCCTCTGCAACTAGAACAGAACCATTTCTGCTTTGCAACTAGAACAGAACCATCACTGCTCTGCAACTAGAACAGAACCATCACTGCTTTGCAACTAGAACAGAACCATCACTGCTTTGCAACTAGAACAGAACCAATTCTGCTCTCCAACCACAGAACCATTTCTGCTCTGCAACTAGAACAGAACCATTTCTGCTTTGCAACGAGAAAAGAACCATTTCTGCTTTGCAACTAGAACAGAACCAATTCCCCTCTGCAACTAGAACAGAACCATTTCTGCTTTGCAACTAGAACAGAACCATCACTGCTCTGCAACTAGAACAGAACCATTTCTGCTTTGCAACTAGAACAGAACCAGTTCTGCTCTGTAACTAGAAAAGAACCATTTCTGCTTTGCAACTAGAACAGAACCATTTCTGCTTTGCAACTAGAACAGAACCAGTTCTGCTCTGTAACTAGAAAAGAACCATCACTGCTCTGCAACTAGAACAGAACCATTTCTGCTTTGCAACTAGAACAGAACCATTTCTGCTCTGCAACTAGAACAGAACCATCACTGCTCTGCAACTAGAAAAGAACCATCACTGCTCTGCAACTAGAACAGAACCATTTCTGCTTTGCTACTAGAAGAGAACCATCACTGCTCTGCAACTAGAACAGATGCATTTCTGCTTTGCAACTAGAACAGAACCATTTCTGCTTTGCAACTAGAACAGAACCATCACTGCTCTGCAACTAGAACAGAACCATCACTGCTTTGCAACGAGAAAAGAACCATTTCTGCTTTGCAACTAGAACAGAACCAATTCCCCTCAGCAACTAGAACAGAAACATTTCTGCTTTGCTACTAGAACAGAACCATTTCTGCTTTGCAACTAGAACAGAACCATCACTGCTCTGCAACTAGAACAGAACCATTTCTGCTTTGCAACTAGAACAGAACCATCACTGCTCTGCAACTAGAACAGAACCATTTCTGCTCTGCAACTAGAACAGAACCATCACTGCTCTGCAACTATAACAGAACCATTTCTGCTTTGAAACTAGAACAGAACCATCACTGCTCTGCAACTAGAACAGAACCATTTCTGCTCTGCAACTAGAACAGAACCATCACTGCTCTGCAACTAGAACAGAACTTTCACTGCTCTGCAACTAGAACAGAACCATCACTGCTTTCCAACTAGAACAGAACCATCACTGCTCTGCAACTAGAACAGAACCATTTCTGCTTTGCAACTAGAACAGAACCAGTTCTGCTCTGTAACTAGAAAATAACCATTTCTGCTTTGCAACTAGAACAGAACCATCACTGCTCTGCAACTAGAACAGAACCATTTCTGCTTTGCAACTAGAACAGAACCAGTTCTGCTCTGTAACTAGAAAAGAACCATTTCTGCTTTGCAACTAGAACAGAACCATCACTGCTCTGCAACTAGAACAGAACCATCACTGCTTTGCAACTAGAACAGAACCATCACTGCTTTGCAACTAGAACAGAACCAATTCTGCTCTCCAACCACAGAACCATTTCTGCTCTGCAACTAGAACAGAACCATTTCTGCTTTGCAACGAGAAAAGAACCATTTCTGCTTTGCAACTAGAAAAGAACCATTTCTGCTTTGCAACTAGAACAGAACCATTTCTGCTTTGCAACTAGAACAGAACCAGTTCTGCTCTGTAACTAGAAAAGAACCATCACTGCTCTGCAACTAGAACAGAACCATTTCTGCTTTGCAACTAGAACAGAACCATTTCTGCTCTGCAACTAGAACAGAACCATCACTGCTCTGCAACTAGAAAAGAACCATCACTGCTCTGCAACTAGAACAGAACCATTTCTGCTTTGCTACTAGAAGAGAACCATCACTGCTCTGCAACTAGAACAGAGGCATTTCTGCTTTGCAACTAGAACAGAACCATTTCTGCTTTGCAACTAGAACAGAACCAGTTCTGCTCTGTAACTAGAAAAGAACCATTTCTGCTTTGCAACTAGAACAGAACCATTTCTGCTTTGCAACTAGAACAGAACCATCACTGCTCTGCAACTATAACAGAACCATTTCTGCTTTGCAACTAGAAGAGAACAATCACTGCTTTGCAACTAGAACAGAACCAATTCTGCTCTACAACCACAGAACCATTTCTGCTTTGCAACTAGAACAGAACCATTTCTGCTTTGCTACTAGAACAGAACCATTTCTGCTTTGCTACTAGAACAGAACCATTTCTGATTTGCAACGAGAAAAGAACCATTTCTGCTTTGCTACTAGAACAGAACCATTTCTGCTTTGCTACTAGAACAGAACCATTTCTGCTTTGCAACGAGAAAAGAACCATTTCTGCTTTGCAACTAGAACAGAACCAATTCCCCTGAGCAACTAGAACAGAACCATTTCTGCTTTGCTACTAGAACAGAACCATTTCTGCTTTGCAACTAGAACAGAACCAATTCCCCTCTGCAACTAGAACAGAACCATTTCTGCTTTGCAACTAGAACAGAACCATTTCTGCTTTGCAATGAGAAAAGAACCATTTCTGCTTTGCAACTAGAACAGAACCAATTCCCCTCTGCAACTAGAACAGAACCATTTCTGCTTTGCTACTAGAACAGAACCATTTCCCCTCTGCAACTAGAACAGAACAATTTCTGCTTTGCTACTAGAACAGAACCATTTCTGCTTTGCAATGAGAAAAGAACCATTTCTACTTTGCAACTAGAACAGAACCAATTCCCCTCTGCAACTAGAACAGAACCATTTCTGCTTTGCTACTAGAACAGAACCATTTCTGCTTTGCTACTAGAACAGAACCATTTTTCTTCTTTGCAACGAGAAAAGAACCATTTCTGCTTTGCAACTAGAACAGAACCAATTCCCCTCTGCAACTAGAACAGAAACATTTCTGCTCTGCTACTAGAACAGAACCATTTCTGCTTTGCTACTAGAACAGAACCATTTCTGCTTTGCAATGAGAAAAGAACCATTTCTGCTTTGCAACTAGAACAGAACCAATTCCCCTCTGCAACTAGAACAGAACAATTTCTGCTTTGCTACTAGAACAGAACCATTTCTGCTTTGCAACGAGAAAAGAACCATTTATGCTCTCCAACCACAGAACCATTTCTGCTTTGCAACTAGAACGGAAACAATTCCCCTCTGCAACTAGAAGCGAACCAGTTCTGCTTTGCAACTAGAACAGAACCATTTCTGCTTTGCAACTAGAACAGAAACAATTCCCCTCTGCAACTAGAACAGAACCATTTCTGCTCTGCTACTAGAACAGAATAATTTCTGCTTTGCAACTAGAACAGAACCAATTCCCCTCTGCAACTAGAACAGAACAATTTCTGCTTTGCTACTAGAACAGAACCATTTCTGCTTTGCAACGAGAAAAGAACCATTTATGCTCTCCAACCACAGAACCATTTCTGCTTTGCAACTAGAACGGAAACAATTCCCCTCTGCAACTAGAAGCGAACCAGTTCTGCTTTGCAACTAGAACAGAACCATTTCTGCTTTGCAACTAGAACAGAAACAATTCCCCTCTGCAACTAGAAGCGAACCAGTTCTGCTTTGCAACTAGAACAGAATAATTTCTGCTTTGCAACTAGAACAGAAACAATTCCCCTCTGCAACTAGAACAGAACCATTTCTGCTTTGCAACTAGAACAGAAACAGTTCCCCTCTGCAACTAGAACAGAAACAATTCCCCTCTGCAACTAGAACAGAACCATTTCTGCGTTGCTACTAGAACAGAACCATTTCTGCTTTGCAATGAGAAAAGAACCATTTCTGCTTTGCAACTAGAACAGAACCATTTCTGCTTTGCAACTAGAAGAGAACAATCACTGCTTTGCAACTAGAACAGAACCAATTCTGCTCTACAACCACAGAACCATTTCTGCTTTGCAACTAGAACAGAACCATTTCTGCTTTGCTACTAGAACAGAACCATTTCTGCTATGCTACTAGAACAGAACCATTTCTGCTTTGTAACGAGAAAAGAACCATTTCTGCTTTGCAACTAGAACAGAACCAATTCCCCTCAGCAACGAGAAAAGAACCATTTCTGCTTTGCTACTAGAACTGAACCATTTCTGCTTTGCTACTAGAACAGAACCATTTCTGCTTTGTAACGAGAAAAGAACCATTTCTGCTTTGCAACTAGAACAGAACCAATTCCCCTCAGCAACTAGAACAGAACCATTTCTGCTTTGCTACTAGAACAGAACCATTTCTGCTTTGCAACTAGAACAGAACCAATTCCCCTCTGCAACTAGAACAGAACCATTTCTGCTTTGCTACTAGAACAGAACCATTTCTGCTTTGCAATGAGAAAAGAACCATTTCTGCTTTGCAACTAGAACAGAACCAATTCCCCTCTGCAACTAGAACAGAACCATTTCTGCTTTGCTACTAGAACAGAACCATTTCCCCTCTGCAACTAGAACAGAACAATTTCTGCTTTGCTACTAGAACAGAACCATTTCTGCTTTGCAATGAGAAAAGAACCATTTCTACTTTGCAACTAGAACAGAACCATTTCTGCTTTGCTACTAGAACAGAACCATTTCTGCTTTGCTACTAGAACAGAACCATCACTGCTCTGCAACTAGAACAGAACCATTTCTGCTCTGCAACTAGAACAGAACCATCACTGCTCTGCAACTAGAACAGAACCATTTCTGCTCTGCAACTAGAACAGAACCATCACTGCTCTGCAACTAGAACAGAACTTTCACTGCTCTGCAACTAGAACAGAACCATTTCTGCTTTGAAACTAGAACAGAACCATCACTGCTCTGCAACTAGAACAGAACCATTTCTGCTCTGCAACTAGAACAGAACCATCACTGCTCTGCAACTAGAACAGAACTTTCACTGCTCTGCAACTAGAACAGAACCATTTCTGCTTTGAAACTAGAACAGAACCATCACTGCTCTGCAACTAGAACAGAACCATTTCTGCTTTGCAACTAGAACAGAACCAGTTCTGCTCTGTAACTAGAAAATAACCATTTCTGCTTTGCAACTAGAACAGAACCATCACTGCTCTGCAACTAGAACAGAACCATCACTGCTCTGCAACTAGAACAGAACCATTTCTGCTTTGCAACTAGAAAAGAACCATTTCTGCTTTGCAACTAGAACAGAACCATCACTGCTCTGCAACTAGAACAGAACCATCACTGCTTTGCAACTAGAACAGAACCATCACTGCTCTGCAACTAGAACAGAACCATCACTGCTTTGCAACTAGAACAGAACCAATTCTGCTCTCCAACCACAGAACCATTTCTGCTCTGCAACTAGAACAGAACCATTTCTGCTTTGCTACTAGAACAGAACCATTTCTGCTTTGCAACTAGAACAGAACCAATTCCCCTCTGCAACTAGAACAGAACCATTTCTGCTTTGCAACTGGAACAGAACCATCACTGCTCTGCAACTAGAACAGAACCATTTCTGCTTTGCAACTAGAACAGAACCAGTTCTGCTCTGTAACTAGAAAAGAACCATTTCTGCTTTGCAACTAGAACAGAACCATTTCTGCTTTGCAACTAGAACAGAACCAGTTCTGCTCTGTAACTAGAAAAGAACCATCACTGCTCTGCAACTAGAACAGAACCATTTCTGCTTTGCAACTAGAACAGAACCATTTCTGCTTTGCAACTAGAACAGAACCATTTCTGCTCTGCAACTAGAAAAGAACCATCACTGCTCTGCAACTAGAACAGAACCATTTCTGCTTTGCTACTAGAACAGAACCATCACTGCTCTGCAACTAGAACAGAACCATTTCTGCTTTGCAACTAGAACAGAACCATCACTGCTCTGCAACTAGAACAGAACCATTTCTGCTTTGCAACTAGAAGAGAACAATCACTGCTTTGCAACTAGAACAGAACCAATTCTGCTCTACAACCACAGAACCATTTCTGCTTTGCAACTAGAACAGAACCATTTCTGCTTTGCTACTAGAACAGAACCATTTCTGCTTTGCTACTAGAACAGAACCATTTCTGATTTGCAACGAGAAAAGAACCATTTCTGCTTTGCTACTAGAACAGAACCATTTCTGCTTTGCAACGAGAAAAGAACCATTTCTGCTTTGCAACTAGAACAGAACCAATTCCCCTCAGCAACTAGAACAGAAACATTTCTGCTTTGCTACTAGAACAGAACCATTTCTGCTTTGCAACTAGAACAGAACCAATTCCCCTCTGCAACTAGAACAGAACCATTTCTGCTTTGCAACTAGAACAGAACCATCACTGCTCTGCAACTAGAACAGAACCATTTCTGCTCTGCAACTAGAACAGAACCATCACTGCTCTGCAACTAGAACAGAACCATTTCTGCTTTGCAACTAGAACAGAACCAGTTCTGCTCTGTAACTAGAAAATAACCATTTCTGCTTTGCAACTAGAACAGAACCATCACTGCTCTGCAACTAGAACAGAACCATCACTGCTCTGCAACTAGAACAGAACCATTTCTGCTTTGCAACTAGAAAAGAACCATCACTGCTCTGCAACTAGAACAGAACCATCACTGCTCTGCAACTAGAACAGAACCATTTCTGCTTTGCAACTAGAACAGAACCAGTTCTGCTCTGTAACTAGAAAATAACCATTTCTGCTTTGCAACTAGAACAGAACCATCACTGCTCTGCAACTAGAACAGAACCATCACTGCTTTGCAACTAGAACAGAACCATCACTGCTCTGCAACTAGAACAGAACCATCACTGCTTTGCAACTAGAACAGAACCAATTCTGCTCTCCAACCACAGAACCATTTCTGCTCTGCAACTAGAACAGAACCATTTCTGCTTTGCTACTAGAACAGAACCATTTCTGCTTTGCAACTAGAACAGAACCAATTCCCCTCTGCAACTAGAACAGAACCATTTCTGCTTTGCAACTGGAACAGAACCATCACTGCTCTGCAACTAGAACAGAACCATTTCTGCTTTGCAACTAGAACAGAACCATTTCTGCTTTGCAACGAGAAAAGAACCATTTCTGCTTTGCAACTAGAACAGAACCAATTCCCCTCTGCAACTAGAACAGAACCATTTCTGCTTTGCAACTAGAACAGAACCATCACTGCTCTGCAACTAGAACAGAACCATTTCTGCTTTGCAACTAGAACAGAACCAGTTCTGCTCTGTAACTAGAAAAGAACCATTTCTGCTTTGCAACTAGAACAGAACCATTTCTGCTTTGCAACTAGAACAGAACCAGTTCTGCTCTGTAACTAGAAAAGAACCATCACTGCTCTGCAACTAGAACAGAACCATTTCTGCTTTGCAACTAGAACAGAACCATTTCTGCTCTGCAACTAGAACAGAACCATCACTGCTCTGCAACTAGAAAAGAACCATCACTGCTCTGCAACTAGAACAGAACCATTTCTGCTTTGCTACTAGAAGAGAACCATCACTGCTCTGCAACTAGAACAGAGGCATTTCTGCTTTGCAACTAGAACAGAACCATTTCTGCTTTGCAACTAGAACAGAACCATCACTGCTCTGCAACTAGAACAGAACCATCACTGCTTTGCAACGAGAAAAGAACCATTTCTGCTTTGCAACTAGAACAGAACCAATTCCCCTCAGCAACTAGAACAGAAACATTTCTGCTTTGCTACTAGAACAGAACCATTTCTGCTTTGCAACTAGAACAGAACCAATTCCCCTCTGCAACTAGAACAGAACCATTTCTGCTTTGCAACTAGAACAGAACCATCACTGCTCTGCAACTAGAACAGAACCATTTCTGCTCTGCAACTAGAACAGAACCATCACTGCTCTGCAACTATAACAGAACCATTTCTGCTTTGAAACTAGAACAGAACCATCACTGCTCTGCAACTAGAACAGAACCATTTCTGCTCTGCAACTAGAACAGAACCATCACTGCTCTGCAACTAGAACAGAACTTTCACTGCTCTGCAACTAGAACAGAACCATCACTGCTTTCCAACTAGAACAGAACCATCACTGCTCTGCAACTAGAACAGAACCATTTCTGCTTTGCAACTAGAACAGAACCAGTTCTGCTCTGTAACTAGAAAATAACCATTTCTGCTTTGCAACTAGAACAGAACCATCACTGCTCTGCAACTAGAACAGAACCATTTCTGCTTTGCAACTAGAACAGAACCAGTTCTGCTCTGTAACTAGAAAAGAACCATTTCTGCTTTGCAACTAGAACAGAACCATCACTGCTCTGCAACTAGAACAGAACCATCACTGCTTTGCAACTAGAACAGAACCATCACTGCTTTGCAACTAGAACAGAACCAATTCTGCTCTCCAACCACAGAACCATTTCTGCTCTGCAACTAGAACAGAACCATTTCTGCTTTGCAACGAGAAAAGAACCATTTCTGCTTTGCAACTAGAACAGAACCAATTCCCCTCTGCAACTAGAACAGAACCATTTCTGCTTTGCAACTAGAACAGAACCATCACTGCTCTGCAACTAGAACAGAACCATTTCTGCTTTGCAACTAGAACAGAACCAGTTCTGCTCTGTAACTAGAAAAGAACCATTTCTGCTTTGCAACTAGAACAGAACCATTTCTGCTTTGCAACTAGAACAGAACCAGTTCTGCTCTGTAACTAGAAAAGAACCATCACTGCTCTGCAACTAGAACAGAACCATTTCTGCTTTGCAACTAGAACAGAACCATTTCTGCTCTGCAACTAGAACAGAACCATCACTGCTCTGCAACTAGAAAAGAACCATCACTGCTCTGCAACTAGAACAGAACCATTTCTGCTTTGCTACTAGAAGAGAACCATCACTGCTCTGCAACTAGAACAGAGGCATTTCTGCTTTGCAACTAGAACAGAACCATTTCTGCTTTGCAACTAGAACAGAACCATCACTGCTCTGCAACTAGAACAGAACCATCACTGCTTTGCAACGAGAAAAGAACCATTTCTGCTTTGCAACTAGAACAGAACCAATTCCCCTCAGCAACTAGAACAGAAACATTTCTGCTTTGCTACTAGAACAGAACCATTTCTGCTTTGCAACTAGAACAGAACCATCACTGCTCTGCAACTAGAACAGAACCATTTCTGCTTTGCAACTAGAACAGAACCATCACTGCTCTGCAACTAGAACAGAACCATTTCTGCTCTGCAACTAGAACAGAACCATCACTGCTCTGCAACTATAACAGAACCATTTCTGCTTTGAAACTAGAACAGAACCATCACTGCTCTGCAACTAGAACAGAACCATTTCTGCTCTGCAACTAGAACAGAACCATCACTGCTCTGCAACTAGAACAGAACTTTCACTGCTCTGCAACTAGAACAGAACCATCACTGCTTTCCAACTAGAACAGAACCATCACTGCTCTGCAACTAGAACAGAACCATTTCTGCTTTGCAACTAGAACAGAACCAGTTCTGCTCTGTAACTAGAAAATAACCATTTCTGCTTTGCAACTAGAACAGAACCATCACTGCTCTGCAACTAGAACAGAACCATTTCTGCTTTGCAACTAGAACAGAACCAGTTCTGCTCTGTAACTAGAAAAGAACCATTTCTGCTTTGCAACTAGAACAGAACCATCACTGCTCTGCAACTAGAACAGAACCATCACTGCTTTGCAACTAGAACAGAACCATCACTGCTTTGCAACTAGAACAGAACCAATTCTGCTCTCCAACCACAGAACCATTTCTGCTCTGCAACTAGAACAGAACCATTTCTGCTTTGCAACGAGAAAAGAACCATTTCTGCTTTGCAACTAGAACAGAACCAATTCCCCTCTGCAACTAGAACAGAACCATTTCTGCTTTGCAACTAGAACAGAACCATCACTGCTCTGCAACTAGAACAGAACCATCACTGCTTTGCAACTAGAACAGAACCATCACTGCTTTGCAACTAGAACAGAACCAATTCTGCTCTCCAACCACAGAACCATTTCTGCTCTGCAACTAGAACAGAACCATTTCTGCTTTGCAACGAGAAAAGAACCATTTCTGCTTTGCAACTAGAACAGAACCAATTCCCCTCTGCAACTAGAACAGAACCATTTCTGCTTTGCAACTAGAACAGAACCATCACTGCTCTGCAACTAGAACAGAACCATTTCTGCTTTGCAACTAGAACAGAACCAGTTCTGCTCTGTAACTAGAAAAGAACCATTTCTGCTTTGCAACTAGAACAGAACCATTTCTGCTTTGCAACTAGAACAGAACCAGTTCTGCTCTGTAACTAGAAAAGAACCATCACTGCTCTGCAACTAGAACAGAACCATTTCTGCTTTGCAACTAGAACAGAACCATTTCTGCTCTGCAACTAGAACAGAACCATCACTGCTCTGCAACTAGAAAAGAACCATCACTGCTCTGCAACTAGAACAGAACCATTTCTGCTTTGCTACTAGAAGAGAACCATCACTGCTCTGCAACTAGAACAGAGGCATTTCTGCTTTGCAACTAGAACAGAACCATTTCTGCTTTGCAACTAGAACAGAACCATCACTGCTCTGCAACTAGAACAGAACCATCACTGCTTTGCAACGAGAAAAGAACCATTTCTGCTTTGCAACTAGAACAGAACCAATTCCCCTCAGCAACTAGAACAGAAACATTTCTGCTTTGCTACTAGAACAGAACCATTTCTGCTTTGCAACTAGAACAGAACCATCACTGCTCTGCAACTAGAACAGAACCATTTCTGCTTTGCAACTAGAACAGAACCATCACTGCTCTGCAACTAGAACAGAACCATTTCTGCTCTGCAACTAGAACAGAACCATCACTGCTCTGCAACTATAACAGAACCATTTCTGCTTTGAAACTAGAACAGAACCATCACTGCTCTGCAACTAGAACAGAACCATTTCTGCTCTGCAACTAGAACAGAACCATCACTGCTCTGCAACTAGAACAGAACTTTCACTGCTCTGCAACTAGAACAGAACCATCACTGCTTTCCAACTAGAACAGAACCATCACTGCTCTGCAACTAGAACAGAACCATTTCTGCTTTGCAACTAGAACAGAACCAGTTCTGCTCTGTAACTAGAAAATAACCATTTCTGCTTTGCAACTAGAACAGAACCATCACTGCTCTGCAACTAGAACAGAACCATTTCTGCTTTGCAACTAGAACAGAACCAGTTCTGCTCTGTAACTAGAAAAGAACCATTTCTGCTTTGCAACTAGAACAGAACCATCACTGCTCTGCAACTAGAACAGAACCATCACTGCTTTGCAACTAGAACAGAACCATCACTGCTTTGCAACTAGAACAGAACCAATTCTGCTCTCCAACCACAGAACCATTTCTGCTCTGCAACTAGAACAGAACCATTTCTGCTTTGCAACGAGAAAAGAACCATTTCTGCTTTGCAACTAGAAAAGAACCATTTCTGCTTTGCAACTAGAACAGAACCATTTCTGCTTTGCAACTAGAACAGAACCAGTTCTGCTCTGTAACTAGAAAAGAACCATCACTGCTCTGCAACTAGAACAGAACCATTTCTGCTTTGCAACTAGAACAGAACCATTTCTGCTCTGCAACTAGAACAGAACCATCACTGCTCTGCAACTAGAAAAGAACCATCACTGCTCTGCAACTAGAACAGAACCATTTCTGCTTTGCAACTAGAACAGAACCATTTCTGCTTTGCAATGAGAAAAGAACCATTTCTGCTTTGCAACTAGAACAGAACCAATTCCCCTCTGCAACTAGAACAGAACCATTTCTGCTTTGCTACTAGAACAGAACCATTTCCCCTCTGCAACTAGAACAGAACAATTTCTGCTTTGCTACTAGAACAGAACCATTTCTGCTTTGCAATGAGAAAAGAACCATTTCTACTTTGCAACTAGAACAGAACCAATTCCCCTCTGCAACTAGAACAGAACCATTTCTGCTTTGCTACTAGAACAGAACCATTTCTGCTTTGCTACTAGAACAGAACCATTTTTCTTCTTTGCAACGAGAAAAGAACCATTTCTGCTTTGCAACTAGAACAGAACCAATTCCCCTCTGCAACTAGAACAGAAACATTTCTGCTCTGCTACTAGAACAGAACCATTTCTGCTTTGCTACTAGAACAGAACCATTTCTGCTTTGCAATGAGAAAAGAACCATTTCTGCTTTGCAACTAGAACAGAACCAATTCCCCTCTGCAACTAGAACAGAACAATTTCTGCTTTGCTACTAGAACAGAACCATTTCTGCTTTGCAACGAGAAAAGAACCATTTATGCTCTCCAACCACAGAACCATTTCTGCTTTGCAACTAGAACGGAAACAATTCCCCTCTGCAACTAGAAGCGAACCAGTTCTGCTTTGCAACTAGAACAGAACCATTTCTGCTTTGCAACTAGAACAGAAACAATTCCCCTCTGCAACTAGAACAGAACCATTTCTGCTCTGCTACTAGAACAGAATAATTTCTGCTTTGCAACTAGAACAGAACCAATTCCCCTCTGCAACTAGAACAGAACAATTTCTGCTTTGCTACTAGAACAGAACCATTTCTGCTTTGCAACGAGAAAAGAGCCATTTATGCTCTCCAACCACAGAACCATTTCTGCTTTGCAACTAGAACGGAAACAATTCCCCTCTGCAACTAGAAGCGAACCAGTTCTGCTTTGCAACTAGAACAGAACCATTTCTGCTTTGCAACTAGAACAGAAACAATTCCCCTCTGCAACTAGAAGCGAACCAGTTCTGCTTTGCAACTAGAACAGAATAATTTCTGCTTTGCAACTAGAACAGAAACAATTCCCCTCTGCAACTAGAACAGAACCATTTCTGCTTTGCAACTAGAACAGAAACAGTTCCCCTCTGCAACTAGAACAGAAACAATTCCCCTCTGCAACTAGAACAGAACCATTTCTGCGTTGCTACTAGAACAGAACCATTTCTGCTTTGCAATGAGAAAAGAACCATTTCTGCTTTGCAACTAGAACAGAACCATTTCTGCTTTGCAACTAGAAGAGAACAATCACTGCTTTGCAACTAGAACAGAACCAATTCTGCTCTACAACCACAGAACCATTTCTGCTTTGCAACTAGAACAGAACCATTTCTGCTTTGCTACTAGAACAGAACCATTTCTGCTATGCTACTAGAACAGAACCATTTCTGATTTGCAACGAGAAAAGAACCATTTCTGCTTTGCTACTAGAACTGAACCATTTCTGCTTTGCTACTAGAACAGAACCATTTCTGCTTTGTAACGAGAAAAGAACCATTTCTGCTTTGCAACTAGAACAGAACCAATTCCCCTCAGCAACTAGAACAGAACCATTTCTGCTTTGCTACTAGAACAGAACCATTTCTGCTTTGCAACTAGAACAGAACCAATTCCCCTCTGCAACTAGAACAGAACCATTTCTGCTTTGCTACTAGAACAGAACCATTTCTGCTTTGCAATGAGAAAAGAACCATTTCTGCTTTGCAACTAGAACAGAACCAATTCCCCTCTGCAACTAGAACAGAACCATTTCTGCTTTGCTACTAGAACAGAACCATTTCCCCTCTGCAACTAGAACAGAACAATTTCTGCTTTGCTACTAGAACAGAACCATTTCTGCTTTGCAATGAGAAAAGAACCATTTCTACTTTGCAACTAGAACAGAACCATTTCTGCTTTGCTACTAGAACAGAACCATTTCTGCTTTGCTACTAGAACAGAACCATTTTTCTTCTTTGCAACGAGAAAAGAACCATTTCTGCTTTGCAACTAGAACAGAACCATTTCTGCTTTGCTACTAGAACCGAACCATTTCTGCTTTGCTACTAGAACAGAACCATTTCTGCTTTGCAATGAGAAAAGAACCATTTCTGCTTTGCAACTAGAACAGAACCAATTCCCCTCTGCAACTAGAACAGAACCATTTCTGCTCTGCTACTAGAACCGAACCATTTCTGCTTTGCTACTAGAACAGAAGCATTTCTGCTTTGCAATGAGAAAAGAACAATTTCTGCTTTGCAACTAGAACAGAACCAATTCCCCTCTGCAACTAGAACAGAACAATTTCTGCTTTGCTACTAGAACAGAACCATTTCTGCTTTGCTACTAGAACAGAACCATTTCTGCTTTGCAATGAGAAAAGAACCATTTCTGCTTTGCAACTAGAACAGAACCAATTCCCCTCTGCAACTAGAACAGAACAATTTCTGCTTTGCTACTAGAACAGAACCATTTCTGCTTTGCAACGAGAAAAGAACCATTTATGCTCTCCAACCACAGAACCATTTCTGCTTTGCAACTAGAACGGAAACAATTCCCCTCTGCAACTAGAAGCGAACCAGTTCTGCTTTGCAACTAGAACAGAACCATTTCTGCTTTGCAACTAGAACAGAAACAATTCCCCTCTGCAACTAGAACAGAACCATTTCTGCTTTGCTACTAGAACAGAACCATTTCTGCTTTGCAACGAGAAAAGAACCATTTCTGCTTTGCAACTAGAACAGAACCAATTCCCCTCTGCAACTAGAACAGAACCATTTCTGCTTTGCTACTAGAACAGAACCATTTCTGCTTTGCAACGAGAAAAGAACCATTTCTGCTTTGCAACTAGAACAGAACCATTTCTGCTTTGCAACTAGAACAGAACCATCACTGCTCTGTAACTAGAAAATAACCATTTCTGCTTTGCAACTAGAACAGAACCATTTATGCTCTCCAACCACAGAACCATTTCTGCTTTGCAACTAGAACGGAAACAATTCCCCTCTGCAACTAGAAGCGAACCAGTTCTGCTTTGCAACTAGAACAGAACCATTTCTGCTTTGCAACTAGAACAGAAACAATTCCCCTCTGCAACTAGAACAGAACCATTTCTGCTTTGCTACTAGAACAGAACCATTTCTGCTTTGCAACGAGAAAAGAACCATTTCTGCTTTGCAACTAGAACAGAACCATTTCTGCTTTGCAACTAGAACACAACCAGTTCTGCTCTGTAACTAGAAAAGAACCATCACTGCTCTGCAACTAGAACAGAACCATTTCTGCTTTGCAACTAGAACAGAACCATTTCTGCTCTGCAACTAGAACAGAACCATCACTGCTCTGCAACTAGAACAGAACCATCACTGCTCTGCAACTAGAAAAGAACCATCACTGCTCTGCAACTAGAACAGAACCATTTCTGCTTTGCAATCGGAACAGAACCATCACTGCTCTGCAACTAGAACAGAACCATTTCTGCTTTGCAACTAGAAGAGAACCATCACTGCTCTGCAACTAGAACAGAGGCATTTCTGCTTTGCAACTAGAACAGAACCATTTCTGCTTTGCAACTAGAAGAGAACAATCACTGCTTTGCAACTAGAACAGAACCAATTCTGCTCTACAACCACAGAACCATTTCTGCTTTGCAACTAGAACAGAAGCATTTCTGCTTTGCTACTAGAACAGAACCATTTCTGCTTTGCTACTAGAACAGAACTATTTCTGCTTTGCAACGAGAAAAGAACCATTTCTGCTTTGCAACTAGAACAGAACCAATTCCCCTCAGCAACTAGAACAGAACCATTTCTGCTTTGCAACTAGAACAGAACCAATTCCCCTCTGCAACTAGAACAGAACCATTTCTGCTTTGCAACTAGAACAGAACCATTTCTGCTTTGCTACTAGAACAGAACAATTTTTCTTCTTTGCAACGAGAAAAGAACAATTTCTGCTTTGCAACTAGAACAGAACCAATTCCCCTCTGCAACTAGAACAGAACCATTTCTGCTTTGCTACTAGAACAGAACCATTTCTGCTTTGCAATGAGAAAAGAACCATTTCTGCTTTGCAACTAGAACAGAACCAATTCCCCTCTGCAACTAGAACAGAACCATTTCTGCTTTGCTACTAGAACAGAACCATTTCTGCTTTACAACGAGAAAAGAACCATTTATGCTCTCCAACCACAGAACCATTTCTGCTTCGCAACTAGAACGGAAACAATTCCCCTCTGCAACTAGAAGCGAACCAGTTCTGCTTTGCAACTAGAACAGAACCATTTCTGCTTTGCAACTAGAACAGAAACAATTCCCCTCTGCAACTAGAACGGAACCAGTTCTGCTCTGCTACTAGAACAGAATAATTTCTGCTTTGTAACTAGAACAGAAACAATTCCCCTCTGCAACTAGAACAGAACCAGTTCTGCTCTGCTACTAGAACAGAATAATTTCTGCTCTGCTACTAAAGTGTAGATGAGGTTTAATGCCAGTCAGATGACAATTTCTAGGTTTTTCACACAGGGCTGTGTGTATATCAGAGGCAGGACATCTGTAATGATGTCTGTTAATTACTTTTTCTCTGCTCAGGTCCATTTGGGAAAATTAACTCAGGTGCCATTATCACCCTCGACCATTACAATTATTTCTAGATAGATTTTATGCATCTCTATTTTCAGTAAATATGTTTTTTTGCAAATACTACTCTGTAACCCAGGAGCATCTTTTTTCTTTCTCTCTCTTCTCTGACCTTGTTGCAGCCATTTACTTTTATTACCTCTGCAGGGTATTTCATGAGGGATAATGACTGAGAGTTAACATTTACTTGTTCCAGTCATGGATGCAGATATGTGGCACAAAAGTGAACCTCTGATGGGTTGGACAGCAAGAAGGGCCGCTTTATTTAACTCTTTATCTAATTTCACAGGAAACCATTCCTGTTGTGTTTCTCACTGTCATGATTTGAATTCAGTCAAACTGAAAAGCAGAATGAGCAAAATATGTCAAGCTTTTGTTTTTCTTTAAGAGTGGTTGGACCTCAGCAAAGCCAGTTAAAAGATCCAGATCTCTTTCTAATTAGAAAAGGAAAAACAAGGGATCACAGCATCTTCCAAGTCCAAATAAACAGCTCGCTGAGTATGGATTGAATTTCGATCCATTATTGTTGCAAGCAAAGAGCATGTTTGGGAAAAGGTAAAACAAATAAAAATAAATAAAAAAATAAATAAAAAAAGGAAATCCAGAAAGGAAACTTTGCAAAGAAAAATATTTTGAGAGAAACTTTGTTTTTTAAGAGGTTGCATTTTTTATTTGTTTATTTTTTATACATATTGTATTTTTTCAGTTTTTAGTTTGTTATTACTTTTATAAAATGTATATTTTAAAATTTCAGTCTTTCGAATGCCCCTTTTTTTAAACTGAATTGTATGAATTGCATTGCAAATGCATTTTTGCTCCTCGCTGCAGAAGAAAGCCGGCCCCCAGAAATAATGATAATGTGATCTGGAAAACGTAATTTGAAATAATGAAATTCCTAAAAGTAAAGGCAAAAAATGAGAAAGAAAGAGAAATAAATATATTTAGAGACTAAATAATAAAATTTTAGACATCAAAGCGCTAAAGAGGTCTGAAAAATCGCTAAATATAGCGACTAAAGCGCTAAGTTGGCAACACTGCTCTTTGCTTCGTTTGTTTTCAAATGGTTTGCTGCTGTCTGTTTGGACCTTTCTGAACATGTGCAGCAAATGGACTGATCCACTGGGGGGGGGGGGGGGGGGGGGGAGGTCTGAGACGCAAATAATATTATCAGCGTTCTGATGGTATTTTAGCCAAAGGATTTTTATCAAAAATATAATTAATGTGAACAAATAAGGAATAGTTGTACCAACAATACATTTAAACAGAGTTTTATGGGGCCCCCAGGAACTTGGGACCCTAGGCAGCTGCCTAGTATTGCCTAATGGTAAATTCCCCCCCTGATTTAGACAAATAACATATCTCTGCTTAAACAGTTTTTCAAAGTTTCATATCTGAACAGCATTTTTTTCCATTTAGAAATCATGTTTTTTCCACATTTTAGCTTATATACATGTTCTGTTCCTAAACTAATATTGGAAAAACTCTTTCCTCCATACAGAGCAGCACCAGACATCAGTTCTAACCCAGAACAGTGAGCAGATGAAGTATAGTTGTTAATATCTCTCCAAATGTAAATGGCAAACTTGGACACATGAGGCGACAAATCAAAATAAGACAGCCTTGTTTGCTTCTGTCTGTCTGTTTTTAGCCATTTTACTCGCTGCTCTTTACAGACAGACATGAAAACCAATAATCTCACACAGGCTGAAACACCTTTCACTTACACTGATCGCGTTACTGTGTTGCAGTAGCCTGGCGATTTGTTTAGGCTTGAAGTTCATAAAAAGGAATGCGTATCACAGTAGCATCCCCGGAGGCTATCATGACTGTAGGTGTTTCCAGGGTTGGTGCATTTTATACTACTTAACAGACAATTTAACAATAAACAGAGTGAGTCCCCTCTCTGCCAGAGGCTACTGACCTGTATGTCCTACATGATTCTACAGACCAGTAAAAACTGGTTAGAAACTATCAAACAACACCTAGATAATAGTGTTGCGCTGATGCCATTTTTTGGCCCCGATACCCGATACCTGGCTGTGCAGTATTGGCCGATACCGATACCATCTGTTTGAAATTGATGTGTGTGTGTATATATGAAGAACTGCATACTACTTGGATGTAAAATAATTGCCATCATGGCTTTGTCAAGCTGCTGCCTACCTTTGTGAAGCAGGAAAAAGACTAATACAAAGTGAATCCAGTAGAACTTTTTATTGCCTGCCTGGAATTGGTGACAATAGTTGAATAAACTTTTGGCTCTCCGAATTATTTAATAAGGGTAGGTTAAAGATCGGAGAAGTGTATGGAACGTGAGAATTTTCCCCATTAAGGAAAAAAGTTGGAGAACAGTGATAATAATAATAATTGAACATTATTGATCTCACATTGCAGAAATTTACCTCTGCCTTTAACCAATCCCCTTGTTGAGCAGTGGACTGCCATTGTGCGTTTCCCGGGGGGCAGTGTGGGGTACTTTCTGAGCGTCCATTGCCTTAACTTTGTGTATTTTGAAGTCAGACACTCCATTTGATGCTCTAAGTGTTGAGCTGCTCTGTTCATTTCCTCCCAACCATGACAGTGATTTGACTTTATTTGATGAGTTGGGAAAAAGTAGTTTTAACGGAGAAAGAAAATTCCCCTCAAAATGTCGTCTTTGCAGTTAGTTCATCGGGATTATGATCAAAATCTGCTTTTGTTCAGGGCGGCAGACAGTACTGGGATTCTCCTAGTAAAGCCCTCTGAAGCTTGCCATATGGTGCTATACTTTACATCTGAACTAGATGTCCTGACGCCTAAAACATGTTTTAACTTAATGTGAACGCACCTAGCCTCAACTGATATAACCTGAATCCAGGAAGGCTTTGTGGAAAACTTAAGGCTGCATATGACTCAGGCGCTCTAGCTCTGCTCCACCTAGATAGGGCATCAGGACATGGAGCAGCAGTAGATCAGGCAAGTTGACCTGATCCAGTGTCTGAGTTTATATTGACATCATTTCTGGACCAAATATCCGCGTTACCAATCCAGACATCGTAAACTCAATCTGTTGGACGATTTTATTTAGAATGTTTAGGCTTACAGAAAGATTAAAGTTCAAGTTTTGTACAGATTTTTCAGATCACCACTGATGTCTTAAGTGAATTTTACATGAATCTTTTGCACTAATTTGTTCTTTTTTACAGCAAAGACATAGATAATATCTTCAAATGTCCCCTTTAATGGATGATAATAATCATAGCTGCACCTTCATCTTTCAAAGACCAGGAGAAAGACCTTGAGGAAAGGACTCAGATTATACACGAGCATATTAGGCTGATTTCTCCACTCTGCTGCTACAGACAAAAACATGTATGAATAGTTTAAACAGTTCTTAGACAGATCAGTGCTTAAACAGGATTAAGGCTGATTATATTAAACTCTATTTAAACTATATATACTTTATTTCGAAAACATAAAATCCAACATGATCTCCTGTTAGAGTTTTTTAAATGCTTTTTAAGAGCTTTTCTTCGATTCAATTCACTATAGCACTTATATCAATCAAATCATCTAGACAGATTGGTTCAATGGCTTTCTATCTGTTGGACTCAGAGCTGAACCTTCAGAGGCTCATAAAGGCCGTTACTAAGTCGGCATTTTTTTCACCTGAAGAACATCTCCAGGATTAAAGGACTAATGTCCAGCAGGATCTAGAAAAACACATTTATTCATTCATCTTTAGTAGAGTTAATCACTGCAACAGTGTCTTCATAGGTTGTCCTAAAAGTCCATCAGACAGCTGCCGCTGATCCGAAACGCTGCTGCCCGTGTTCTCACTAGAACTAAGAAAGTAGAGCACATCAGCCCAGGTCTTAAGTCCTTCCACTGGCTCCCTGTAGCTCAGAGAATAGACTTTAAAATCCCTCTATTAGTCTAGAAATCGCTGAATAGATCAGGACCTCAATTGTGACAGAGGAGCCGTCTTCAGCCGGGACTTACTTATAAGACGTGTCAGCATGCACACACACATACATAATCGTTAGCTTATATTTTGTTGCAGCTTGGACTGGTGCGCTTCATCATGGGTGCACACGCATTGTTCCTGCTTTAGTTAACGTTTATCCTAACCTGTTATTTTCAGCTATGACTATTTTTTTCGCTCTATTTTCAAGCAGAGTTATATCCGGATTTTGGCGCGCTGGGAGGAAGTCATAATGGGATTGATTTGTCGTAGTGATGTCATCAGAACGTACTGAGGGTTCTCTATTAAATTGAGTATTGTATTTTTGCTTACGGTACAAGTACATTTTGTTCTCATTATTGCAGTTATTTTTTAAATTATTATTATTAACATTGTATAATTTGAGAGTTTATTTGAGTTAGGAGTAATGGCTCAGTTTTATTTTGTTTGTTTTGTCTTTGCTTTCTGTGGACAGAGTCTGTAGCTTTAAAAGCAGAGCTCTGTTACTCAGGGAGGCAGCCTTAGGCTGGACTCCTTAGAAGTCTCACTGAAGGTGATGGACTCTGGCATTGAAGGTACGGCTGTTTGTCTGATTTTAACCTGCATTGGACAGACGTGTAAATATTCTGCACCTGCCATCTTTGATCACCAGAAGAAAAAGCTCAATAGAAATCAAAAAAGTGATCTCTGGCCTTGGCCAGTCATTTGTGTGTGACCAAGTCATAATAGAACCCCGTCACGACCACTCAGGTCTTCTAGTTCCAGCCTATTCTGTCCACCCATAACTAGAACCAAACATGGAGAAGCAGCATCTATGCTCCACTGATTCGGAACGAACTTCCAGAAGACTTGAAAAGAGCTGAAAGCCTGAGTTCTTTGAAGTCCGGGTTAAAAACCCATTTGTTTAGAACTGCCTATTAGTTTAAGGTTGTTTCCCAACTGTTTTAATTTGCTACCTGCTTTTCTCATATTTTTATCTTTACTTGCTTTTATTTTCTTTCTATTTTGTTTAAATCATGTAAAGCACTTTGAAATGCTATGTAAATAAACTTTCCTTGTCTTGTATCGAGTAAATAGCTTTGTTTCGCTGTGTTTAACTCAAAGATCTGCATCTTTTTCTACTTTAACTAATTCAAGGAGGCATTTTTAAAGATGCAGTTTGGAGAATTGCTCTTTTAGGAACAATCAGATCTCTGCTTTATTATAGAGGTTTAATGTTCAGGCCTTTAAATGTGAAAAAATGTTCAATTAGTTGTAGATTTAAGAGGATGTAAGTGAGTGGGAGCTAAAATAGGAGAACCATGATCTCTCTTTTAAATTTTTATTAGATGTTAGCTGCAAAGCTTTGGATCAGCTGAAGGCTTTTAAGTAGAGTTTGTGAACTTCCTGATGGTAAAGAATTACAATAGCCCAGCCTTGGAGTAACAAATGCATGGACTAGATTTCACTGTCATTTCTGGACAGGATTTTTCAAACTTTGGCAATATTCCAGTTTCTTAAAGATTCTTAAAGCCTATTTAAGATCAGAATTGCTCCTTTATGGATCATCAAAACTTCACAAAAATGGGTAGGATATTCTTTCTTTTGGTAAAAAAAAAAAAAGTAAAATAGTGAAAGAAGCAAATAGACGTGTTGTTCTATTTCTATTTATCACAATCATCCTATTTCCTTTGATTTAATAATCATAATAGGAATAATAGACCTAAACCCAGACATATTTGTGTTTCACTTCAGTATTATGTCCAACAACTTCTGCTATAGCTGAAGGTAAACCTTGTTTGAGTATAAAGAACTTTACAAAGGCATAAAAATATTAGAAAAAAATATGGAAAATATCAGACCAGCCTTTTTTATCCAGTTTTTTGTTCTAAAAGTATTGTACCCAAAGATTACAATGGACATTTTCAGCATTTAAGTCTATGATTATCTAATAAAAAGTGTAAAACTTAAAGAATAATGCTCAGTTAGAAGGTTTTTAACTAAACAACCCACTGTACCTGTGATGTTTGCTTTTGGAAGCTAAATCTACCCAACAGTAGACACAAACAGGAATAAAATGGATGGCAGACGCTGTGCTGCACAATCAGAATGATTTACACCGCTCTTTGTCCATTAATGCCACCTAAAGGCAATGCAGATTAAAGTCTGTCTAAGGGTTAGATGCCTCTGCCTCCCTCTTGGCTCTTTAACCCCAGAAAAGATGACAGAGTAATTGAAACGTCCTCTGAGGACAACCGGAAATAGAACCACACCTAAATCTAAATAAAGAAACATGGTTACAGATAACCCATCACACTTTGCACCCGACCCCTTTGGCCCCTCCTACAGGTGATGAGCCCATTGGAAGGGCTTGTTTTCTCTTCGGGCTGTGCCCGGTTGGGCTCCATTGGTAAGAGCCTGACCACCAGGCACTCGCCAACGTGCTCCACCTCCAGGCTTGGCTCCAGAATGGGGCCCCGCCGATCCGTGTCCAATCGAGGGAACACTAGGTCCATTTATCTTACTCATCATAACAGGTCTTTAGACTGCTCTTTGTCTCTAAGGTCATTGCGACACTCAAACCCCTCCACCATGATAAGGTGAGGGAGGGGTGTGTCTGAGCTCTCCCTTAGAGTAGGACGATCATATTAGTTTTTTGGACTAGGCAAGGAAAGGATGTGTATTGCCTCCCGTGTCATCAGTAGGATAAATGTGTCACCTCTCAAGTGATATCTGCTTTGATTATGTACTAGCAGGGTGTCTAAAATGGATCTAATGAAGCTGATTACTGACCGCTCCATTTATCAACCTGACCCATCAGAGAATAACTGTTTCAGACATGTGTCTAAATAAGCCATCCAGTATATTTCCACTCAAACTGCTTTCCTTCGTCTCTAACAAGCTGTAGTTTCTTTGCAGAAGATACCAGTGGAACAAAATGCTGATAATTATTCTGTAAATCAGTTTCTAGGTCTTACAGCAGTTTGGAGACAAATTACTGTAAATATCCCTTCTCAGATGTGGAACAAGCCGGGAGAGCAGTGAGTGAGGTTAGCAGTCTGCTGATTTCTGACTCTGGTTGCTGCCCCCATGGAGGGCGGCATGTGACTCCTGCTGCGGGGAAACAAAAGCTTCTCTCTTTACTGCAGAAATGGGAGCAAATCAGACCTTTGAGGCTGCTAGAGATCGAGGGAGTAAAGCACCAGAGAGGGAGGGTCCACTGACAGAAAGCAAGTGAGCAAGGATGGCACGGAGAGGGGAGGAAAAGGGCAGCAAAAAAATGGATAGTGGTCGAACCCCAGGGTCAGACAAAGAGAAAACAGGCTAATAACACAACAATTACATCAATTTTCATTTTGCGGCTCCATGCTTGGTCCATAACATGTGTGATCGGAGATTGAGCACAGATAAGGGGGAATTATTTCGAGTTTTTGTCAGAGATTTTGTGTGAGAGCACACAATTATAGTAAATTGGCAAAGGAAGCACAGTGCTTGCTTTAAAAAAAGAGAGAAGCTCACATATTGCAGTCATACTAACGGGTATAGCCTCTAATGGTTGCAAAACAAAAGAGAATTTTCTGGGGAGGAATTGAGTGACAGATGGATTCAGTTTCTGCATTGCTCTCAGCTTGAGTCTTCTCTGTGAGGAATGCATAATAAAGCTCTTTCTCTTCAATCCTGTGACTTAAGAAACAGCAGCGGATCTCAGGCGTCTTCATCACAAAGGCTTCGGTTGGCTGTCAGTCCATGTGGGTGGACCCTTGTGTTTGCATGTTCACAAACATCTCCCCCCCCCCCCCCCCCCCCCCCCCCCGCGAGTGTCTGGGATGGGAGTAGCAGGCAGGTGGGTGAAACACAGATGTACCTGAGATCAGACCTCAAACGAACATACCTGTTTTCCTGTCACTCTTTGTGGACTTCTTATTTTTTCACTGTTAATTACTGTGTGATCTTTTTTTTATCCTCATAAAGGAAATAAGTACGAGATAAATTCCATCTTAATGTGAATGGAAATATTAAAAAGTCAAATATGACACATGTTAAACTGCAGCGGAGCTATCAATCAAACCCTTTAAAACTTTCCCTTTCTGCATAAAAAATTATACACTTATTACTTTATAATTATTTCAGTTTACTGGTTTTCAGCTTTTAGGGTCAAACTGTTCATTATGAACACTTCAGTGAATGTAAATGTGGCGTTTCCCTGCCAGAAATGGATCACGTTGAATTTTTAGAGCACTAAAAGGTTTTTGTCAGGTACTCTAGTGAAAACACAAACCTTTCAAGGTAAGAGTAGAATAACAGAGCACACCAGTCGCTCCTTTATTTCTCTGTCACTGGATTGGAAAGTTTTTTCCTTGTCGTCAGACGTATTTGTGGAACAAAAACAAACGTATTTAATTTCAGTGCCGCCAGCGGCGGAAGTCTGAAAACCCAAAGTGGCCAAATGGAAGTCAACTATAATTAATTTTACTTCTTCTTGCAGAGTACTTTAAACACAAAAGATTAGCAAACATTTTAGCTCTCTTATGCATCCTGCTTCCAGTCCTAAGTATGATCTTTAAACCCAATTTTCAAATATAATTTATTGCCCTTATTGTTCCCTGCCTTGTAATGTATTTAAAGAGGGTGGAAGTGCCTCTTCCTGCATTTTATCATAGCTGCTGGAGTCCTACAATCGAATCAGGGAGATTTGTACAAAATGATGCATACTTGCAGTCGTGACTTATTACATGCAGTTAATGCCTGCGTGAATTATCATTCATCCAGGCCATGGCAACCACAAAGCTGGCTTAATTTTGGATTCAACTGGACTTTCTCTCAGTTCCTCTCAGACCTTTTGAGGGCTCTGTAGGAGTCTTTGTCAGTTCAATCAAATTGTTACAGAGCAACAATTGGTTGGAGTGCTGATGTTTTAAGGTATGTAACATGAAGGCCCGTCCTCCTAAACACATTAAAAAAGCCTTAACGTGAGTTTTTATAACATTGGTCGACCGACTAAAAATCGACATTTGGCTCCCTTCCCATTGGCATAAAAAGCTTGTCTAACTCTTAGCTGGCAGCTGCGTGGCCTCTGACCCCATCAGGGTGGGTTAGCTTTGATGATGTCACCAGTGGGAGCGAATTCAGGAAAGTAAACAATGGAGAGCAACATGTAAGGAAGCCAGAGCATAGTCGATGTGCTTTATTATTTCGCTCTTCTGTCCCTCTGAATCCCTCTTACCAAAGCTGCTCCATGTTTATCGAAAGTAATCAGGGTTGTTTTGGCTTGTTAGATCAGATGCAACTGGCACGCCGTGCTGACGTCCATACGTTGCGTTTAATGGTGTGACACAATTTAGCAGGTCGACCTGGCTCTGGTATTCCCACCTCATGTCTCAAAGCCGATGTGATTTAAACACTCGTCGCTTGTCGAGTGGTTTCACCCTGATAGACACGTTTCAGTGAGTTGTTCCCACTGCCACTAAAAGCCGATTGTTCCCGGGTTTAAACTGCTTCTTCGGTCAGTGGGAAAGGTGTACAAATGGTAAATGGCATGTACTTATGTAGCGCCTTTATTCAAGTCAGGAGATTTGACCAAAGCGCTTTACACTACATTCATTCACCCAATCACACACACACTCACACACTGATGGCGGCAAGCTACATTGTAGCCACAGCTGCCCTGGGGCTCACTGACAGAAGCGGGGCTGCCGTACACTGGCGCCACCGGGCCCTCTGACCACCATCAGTAGACAATGCAGGTGAAGTGTCTTGCCCAAGGACACAACGACACTGAAAGTTGGAGTCAGGGCTTGAACCGTCAATCCTTCGATTTCAGGGCAAACTCCTACATCCAACGCCACTGTCGCCCGAAAAGTCCAAAGCAAATCAAAGACCTATCCATTATATCCATGATTGCTTGAAGTATTTTGTATTGTATGTGTTTTGTGTGAAACCATTTCACTCATGATGAGTGTGCTTGTGTTGCCTCAATGGAATGAGTCGGGGGACTGAATTGTAGATACTTGGAAGTTGAAACCACAATCCTCCCCCTTTGTTAAGTGATGGGTTTTATCTTTTAACAAAGATGGCTTCTTTTTCTACACTTTCAAACTATCTGTCCTCTCAGTCAAAACTTTGAAAATGTTGGTCTTCAAAGGTCTTTAGCTGCTCCGACTCTTTTATTGGATAAAGCGAACAACAACTACTAAAAAGCCTGGCACCGCACTAGACAGTCAGTAGCTCTAAGCTAGATTTAGCTGGACACGTGCACCTAAAAAACAAAGAACACACCTTTGACTAATAAAATGCAGGTTACACAAGCACACTCATCATGATTCAAATGCAAAACTGATACAATACAACAGACAAACGGGTGGGTCTAATTTGCTTTTCACTTGCCTCTGACTTTTACCTGTTTTGTGATATTAGTGTTGCTGTTAACATTTTGTAAAGAACCACTACCAAATACTTTTTTTTTTATGTAGACACCTGGAGCTCCTCACTCCTGGTGCCGTATCCCATTAGGGTTAATATTACCGGTAAGGGCTTCATTACACATTTGCACTTTTTACTTTAATGCTGAAAAAAAATACTTTCACAACTCAATCTAGGCCTTATTGTGTTTCATCAGCCGGGTGCTTTTAATTTGAAAGCAGCAATAAGCATGAGAAAAATCTACATTTATGAAGAAGGAATATTCAAAAAGGCAGAGAGCAAAAATGATTTTTATAACTTACTTTCAGAGGACTGTTGCATAATCTTGCCTACAGCAGAATTACGAAGTTGTTGCTGATCACCCGGTTGTTAAAGCACATGCTTACTTTCACCAGACTTACCTGGAGCTATACCACCTGCTGCAATCACAGCATACTGATATTAACTCATGTAGGTGAACGTTTTAGAGAGGAAACACTGCAGAAGGGAGGGGAAGCGTCTGTTAGTCTGTCGGCTTTTTAAGGCCACGCCGCATGCAGGGTGAATCAGAGAATCAGCTACGCTCTGCTGACTGAACGGAACATGAGCTGTGGTTCTAGCGCAGTCGAGGAGAAGCTAACAGATGATGGTTTTGTTGTTAGGTGGTGTGTTGGTGGGTCTGAGGGGACGTAACATCTGTTAGGCCCGAGGCAAGAATCTGCAAATGTCTGTGACGAGCGGAGCAGCAAAACATCCCAGAGCTCGGGTGGCTGAGGAGAAGAAGCAAGCTGGGAGTCACCGTTCCAGATGGGCAGAGGGGTGGAGGGGCTCCGGCTGATGCAGAGAGGGGAACTGGGATAGAGAAAGGTCGGAAGGGAGGGTTTTTATATGTGTTTTCATTTTTTATTATTTACTTAGGAAGTACAAGCTGCACAGTATAACGTATTTTTTCTCTCTAAAAGTGAAAAGAAGGAAACATTTTCTGATTTGACAGGTGCTTAAGTTTGCAGATGATACAATCATGTTTAAAATATGATAACATTGCCTTTTTTAAATATGATTACTGTATGTTAAACTATGCTTTAATCTTCATAAATTAAATAAAAAAATGGTGAGATGTAAACTTTTGTAGAGTTTTGCTAACTGTAATAACTGCAGCTGCTCATTCTATAGTCACATTTATAATCTGATTTATAGTTCAGATTTGGATTGAGATTCAGATTTTCAGTGAAATAGGATTTGTTGTATTTTTCTCATTTGTTGTACACAGCAATAATTGCTCTTAGATATCAAATTATTCTATTTAGTTATGCCTCTTCTGTATTGCCCTTTTTTTATTTTTAAGGATTTTTCCCCCCGTCCTCTCTTCTGTCTTTTGTTTGCACAGATAATGCCCTGTCTCATGCCTATTGACTGCTGGAGTCCGGCAGCAGCTTTAATTTTGCTCTGGATGAAGAATTTTAGGATTAACCCTTTATAGGGCAAGTTACAATTTTTGATCGCTTACGTACTAGAGACTGAAATTGTTTCGGGAATCCCACGGGTCACGGGATTCCCGTGGGATGGTAGTCAGTACTAGTAACGATCACGTGATTGGGACGCTACAGGATTAAACATTAACGGGAGCAGACGGGAGCGGGAGCAAACCAATAGTAACTAAAAAAAACTAGGATCGATGCCAAAAAATAAAATAAAATAGAAAGCAGCCTACACTATAATGCGAGTCAAAAAAACTACACGACCCAAAAACCAACAGTGCTTCCGCTCTGAGTTTTTCACCCGCGCTCAAAAGAAATTCAGATTCAATGTATTGGCAGAAATCTTATTGAAGACAACAAGAATGGGAGTGGTGCAGGAGCGGGAGTCATTCTGAATGGGAGCGGGATGGGAGTGGGAGTAATTTCACAAGGAGTGGGACGGGACAGGATTAAGATTTCTACTCTGGCCCGGGATCTGGACGGGACACAAATTTTTTCTGTGGGAGTGGGACGGGACAGGAGTTAAAATCCACTCCCGTGTCAGTCTCTATTACGTACCCCTTACAAATGGAGTCACCCACCCCCATCCCTCAGTGAGGTCTAGAAGCAAAATATCTATATCCAGCCATTCAGCAAAGATACTGCTACATGGCTGTACATCTTATTTTGGCATCTGACCAATTAGATGAGCGCATGAATGATATATCACCTACTGTAAACTAAGTTGAAAAAAAAGGTTAGGAAAAGGTTAGCAAAAGGTTAGCAAAAGGTTAAAAAGTAAAGTTAAAAAGGTATTAAGCCTAGTTTACAATTATATTTAGGTTTATAAACTAAAAAATGTAAGTGCCGGTATCCGCATTAATGCCTCTAAGGTTATGTTGTACCAGAGTGTTTTTCATTCATTTCATATAGAAGCACCTTTGTTATTTTACTTAATATATGGGGGCAAGTAAAATATCCATATTTTTTGAATGTTACAAAGGTAATAAGGTCTTGCCCTAGATTCAAGTAACACTATTGGCTTTAAATTTTGATTTTCAAAGTATTTCACTGAGTGCTCTGTAAAGGGTTAATGGATGGATGGATGGATGGATGGATGGATGGATGGATGGATGGATGGATAATATTGTAATTTAATGAGAATCATCCCATCTGTATTTGGGTTTGTGTTTTAGGCTAATATTGCATCATGTACTCTGACATTTGTAAAATAAAAACACACTACAGTTGGACAGAATCTAGTTTAGAATGGTGGGTAAAATGGTAAATAATTACCCACCAGAGGGTATTTTATGCCATTAGTTGATGATCACTGCTTGAATAAGTCATTACTTCTCTGGTTCAAGGCAAATGAGATTAGACATCTAAAGAGGGTAACTTACTCTTCTTTGCCTTGTATCAGATCGTGTGTACGTAATGAACCTGTATCTCTGGGTTTCCTTTCCCGACTTGTCAGCCTTCCATCTTCAGCACTGTCACGAGGGACAGCTAACCGAGCCGAGATGGAAACCCAATTATACTGAAAGGCGTAAACTGACATGTTTGTCAGGTCTGGCAGGGTCTGGGTGAGCTAAAATGTCAGGCAGTGTTCAATTAGCAGCAAGCTTAAATGCTTCAGATCAAGAGACGGGAGTTATGTTTAATAAGTCGGATCAAACAGTTGAAAGCACCTGGTCGATGCAGAGGTAGAGGGGGCCCAGAGCCGAGAGGCAATAATTATGGTATGTATATCAACTCTTTGTGCTTTCATGTCCTGCGCTGAGAGACACTGAGCCTGATGAAGTTTGATGGAGAGAGTCTGTCATGAATATTCATTGATAAATGTGGTGAGAGTGATTTGCTTCATGATGTCAGTAGAGAGTTAACACAGTTCCACATGACTACACATCGGCCCAACCAGGACAGCAGTACTGTAAACTCAGACTGCTTTACTGTTTAGCGTTAAGTTAGGAACTCTTCCTCATCTCATTCAGCAACACTAATGGATCACAGATGTGTTTGTTTTTCCTATGTTTTAGCTTAAACATACCTATTGGCAAATAGCAATTTTCCCTTGTTATGTTTCTTTCTAAAAATGTACATTCATGATCAAATTTTAAGTGACACAAAATGATTTTCAATTGGCTGTCCTCCACAGGACCTTTTGAAAGTAGCACTGTTGTAAACACTGACTATCCTGCACTATACTGTAGCCAATGGTTAAAGCACAACCTCACTATCTAAGCAGCTAGAAAATGCATAGAAAATCATGATAACATATCTGAAGATTAGGGAAGTATTGTATAATATTTAACATAATTATATGTATACTGTAAACTGGTGTGCAGTAGTCTTTTTGCTGGATTTTGTCCTTTTTATACCAATTAGGAAACAATAATCCTGTGTTGACACCGAATGTGTTTCAAATGTAAAACTAGCATCCAACACCTCATTTTAGAGGCTTGTGCTCTACGTAATAAGACGGGCATTGGGAGCATTTTGGACGTCCTTGATGGATTTCGAGTAAAGCCTGTAATTACCCCTCTGATGGCAGATGCAATGAAGAGATTGCTTTGCTTTATTTTTTGTTAATGAGTGGGAAAATTGTCATTTTATGAGGTTTTTAGCTAGGAAAGTACACCTCAAAATGTTGTTCTCATGGTTAGTTAATCAGAATTATGATCCTCTTATTTAATTGCTCCGAGTGAGCTGTCACTGGAAATCCACAGCAATAGCTTCCCTGTCTGATAGTGATTAGAGCATTTCCCTTTTCTTTGTAGATTAAACAATACGTTCTTTTGGGTTTTTATGTAAATCTAGAGAGGTCTAATGTGTTTACGTATATTTATTATGGTGTTTTTTTGATAGTTACGTGCTGACTGCTCTGCAGGAGCTTGGATACAGCGTTTGTCTGCCTGCCTGTGCCCAGACTAGCATCTCTGATTTGGTGACACTTTGGACAAGCTTCATCCATGTCAACACTTGGAGGCTTAAAACATCTTTGAAACAAATTGCATGTCATGGATTAGCGGACCAGGGTCCAGATCCGGACCCACCTGCTGGCTAATCCGGACCCAACCTGAAAGTGTGGACTGCTGGAAGAACTGCGGTGAACTGGTGAAAGAATAGTGAAATGGTGCTCAAAGATGACCCTGCACATGTGTGGCTCAACCTGCTGCTGTGAAGCAGGATTCTCCACCATGAACAGAATCAAAAATAAATATGGATCCAGGCTCAAAATGAGCTCCTTGATATGTGCTTGAGAATGGCTTTGTCTCCATTCAAACCCATGTTTAAAGCCTTGCAGGGCAGCATAAAGCCCACTGCTCTCATTAAGACAGAAAAAGGAAAAGAAAAAAATAAAGAACGGTCAGTGCAGGTGTTTTATAAAATATGTGACTTAGGAAACTGTCTTTATACCAAACTGAAGAATTGTTGTTCTCTACTTCAAAAAACCCTTTAGATTTTAAATTTTTAAATTTTTTTATTTTTTTTAATATTATTTTATTTAAAAATCCAATGTATAACATGGATCCATAAACACCTTATTTCATTGTTAAATTCTGTTTAAAGTAACAGATTATAATTGAAAATATTTCTGGACCTTTACTGGTTGTTGATTTTCTTTATTCAGACCCCTTTGATTTGTAATTGGCTACTGCTGCAATATGGTATTTAGAAGTCCAAAACGAACATACAAGTCCTTCATCGGTTTTACACCATTGTTTGAGGTTTCAGGTCTTGTCAAGCAGTAATTGCGTGACCCATAGTCGCCTGTTATTAAAACAGCGAGGGTTCATGTCGCTGTTGGTGCCAACGGCCTTAGATTGGGGCCTTAAAGCTGTTTGTGTAACTGCGCAGGAGATAATAATAAAAAAGTTGGTATGGGAAGTTAACAGTGGGCTTTACTGGCCAATTAACCAGAATTTCCCCATTGTGGGACAATAAAGGAATGTTTTGTTATATTTTATTCTATTAAATTCTAATAAAATGTGGGATATTACAGGCATCTGAACTGTCTTATAAACACTTAGTTTACCATCACAGGGTCTTAGAAAACGGTTAAGTTGAGTTAGAGTATTAACTAAGGTACTGAAAATACAGCAACAAACAGTCAAAACATACTTACAAAACTCAACAGTCAAGACATAATACAACTAATTATTTGTGAGAAATATAAGCCAAAGATTGATTTAGAACTAAAAGAGAGAGACTAAAATACAACCATGCACCGTTCATCCTTTGATTTAAGAATATGATTGTAATAAGTAAGAAGGGCATTTTTTTATACAGCACGTTTTAGTAGCAAACAATGTAAAGTGCTGTACAGTTGTAGTCATTCAAAATGTCCCCACTTTCCGTGATGGGTCCTTGGCTGGTCCCTCTTCAAATCCTTTTTAAACATCAATCTTTTTATTAAATTATTCTTTATGTCATGATTTGTGGACATTAAGATCTAAAGAGAAGCATCATCTCCTGATCAGACCCTGTAATTCAGTGAAAGGGTGGAGTTAAAAAATATGCATGAACAGGAGAAGGCCAGTGGCTGGATGTTGGAGGGGATTCTGCTGGGAGCTGCAGGGAAGTCTGCCTCCATCCAGCTGAATAAAAATGAATCAAAATGAATGATGAAATTTATAAGGCGATTATATAAGAAAAGGAAATAAAGATCAAATGATTCATAAAAAATTAAAGGGAAAGAAAAACTTAAAGCTGAAGTCTGTAAGTTTTTAAAAATCACTTTTTTGTCATATTGGCTAAAACTGTCCCTATGCCCAGACAGCAGTACATGTGATATGTAACCTGTGAAAAAAACTGCTTCAATTGGTCCCGCCTACTGCCTGTATTGCAATCTGGAAAGAATATTTCGGGACGAGACAAAACAACCAATCACAGCCAGAGGAGCGTCTGATGGAGTGTCAATCACAGCTCACACACGCTGAATCCCGCCCCCTCCCTCTCACCGCTGAACCTGCCGCTGCCGCCCGCTGCAGTCAGTAGGACGCGCATGGAAGTCATGGCGGAGCGACAGCCACCAGCGAAAGAGAAACTGCCCTTACTGCCCCTGCCGACAACTGCTTACATGGCAAAGACTTCAAAAAAGAAGATGTGGTATGCGGTAGCCGTGCAGATGCTGGGAGAGGGGTGGAGCTTGGAGGTGGGGCATGAGTGAAGCAGAGAGGGTGGGGGAGTGGCGTGAAACCTGTTTTTCTTCAAATTTTCAGTCAAAGTCTGCTCTCTTCTCAATGTTACAGACTGCAGCTTTAAGTAAAGGGCTACTCTTAAAATAAAAATGTTTTTAATCTCAATTTAAAGCAACTGAGGGTTTCAGCAATTTGACAGCTTTGTGGAAGTTTATTCCAGATGAAAGGAACATAAGAACTAAAAGTTGCTTCTGTATCTTTGGTTCTAGCTCTGGGTATGGAGACTAGATCTAATCCAGAAGACCTGAGTGGTCTGGAAGGTCAGTTCATTGACAACAAGCCTGTAAAGTGTTCTGGATGGCTCAGCCATTCAGTGAGTAAAAGAATAATAAAAGTATTTTAAAGTCTTTCTCTTTATTCCCTCAACTAATTGAATTAGGATGTTCTGGGATTATACATCAAGAGTACTTCTGGATGTTTTCTGCCAGAAATTAATCTTTTCTGTGCAGGCCTGGGAGAACAGAACACCTCATAACAACTAATGCCAAATTCAGACAGCAAGATTTTAACATTTTAGAGATGTTTTTTTTAATTTATTTTTTTATTATACAATTATATTTACATTATATTATAAGGAGGATTTTTTTTCCCATAACATACAATTATCTTTATGTTATATTATAAGGAGGTTTGGTTATATAAACATGGCCAAGAACCAAGAGGAGATGGTGAAACTTTGAAGAATTTAACAGAAAAAAAGCTTTACAAAAAGTTAAGACGTTGGTTCAAGAACTGGAGGCAGTGGACATTGGATTTCTGCCTGTAAATTGGTGAGTCGCTGGCTGTGTCCAAACATGTCCGTCATAACCCCTAAATCCCTCCAATCATTGTATAGAGCAGGTACTATATAGTGGACTTTATAGTGAACTCATTTAACTGACGGTTCGGACAGACGACCACTACTTTTGGCCCCGTTGGTCACATATGTAACTCCGCCTCCCCACACAGTGCCTGCGCCATCTTTGTTATTTTTCACGGCTGTAATTACACGACGGCGGGCCGCTGTCACAGCAAATACCATGGTGCTTTGAGAGGACAGCTCTCGCAAAGCATTATGGGATATATCTGCCCATCGAATGTCAATGGGTGATAACTACTTGTTGAGATGCATTGTGGGAAATTTAGAGTCCAATACTTTGTCATCCACTAGATGTTTGGGCCGTCATTTAAAATAGCGTAACCACTATATAGAGATTAGGGCGGACATTTGGAAATAGCCGCAGTGGGGCGGTTCTTCACTCAGGAAACCCTTTATGATTGGCTACGTCACATTCATCACACAAGCCATAACAATCCAACACGCTGGATTTCCACAATTTGTGATCAGAGTAGTTGGGAAATCCTTCAGAACAGACAAGATCACCATTATGCAACTTTATGGATAGATTAAGAATTTATTATGCTATAATTTATTATTTCACTCATCTGCTCAGTTAGCAGGTGTTATTAACTCCCTTACCTGTGAGGCTAAAAGTCTGGACCGGCTGAAACCTGGTCGTCTTCATCACTTGCAAATGCCTATAAGTTATATTATAATTTCAAACATAGTTTTAATAAACATTAGCCACAAGGGAAATATTGTCTCTGTTCAGGTTGTAAACTCAAAGGAACCTGATGCAGCTCTTAATCAAAGATTACTACCAGTTTAGCTAGGATATACTTTTGTTAAACCTAATAATCTCTACCACAGTATTATTATAATGCTTATTACACTACATGATCACTACAAACTACTGAAATGTACATAGAATAAATTAAATAAACAGTTAACATGGAAGGAAATCTATGACTCATTAAGGTAAAGTCTTCGGTAATATTCAGTTAATTGGCTTTTGTGATGCACTGAAATATGTCTATTGGATCAATAGCACAGATAATGTGAAAAGTATATACAGTAGCAACCATTCAAAGTGCCAGCCGAATGGCAACTCACTTCCCTGCAACACCCAGCAAAATCCCTTCCAACTTGCATACTTTTTTACTCTGATTCAAACCCTTTCACTGATCCACAGGGTCTGACCAGAAGAAGGTGAGTCTCTCTAGATCTTAATGTCCACAAATCATGACAAAAATAATATTTTAATACAAAGATTGATGTTTAAAAGGAATTGCAGGGGACCAGACAAGAACCAGCCGAGGGCAATCAAGGAAAGTGGGGATATTTTGAATGGCTACTACTGTAGATGTGCAGTAGTAGCTTCTGTTGTCAAGGTAACCTATAGTTCAGCGGCTAAAAAAAGCTAACAGACCAAAACAAAGGACTTGTGAAAAACAGAGGGAGAAGTGGAGACACAGAGAAACACAGAAAGACACAGTTTAGCAGTGAAAAGGGCAGGCTTAACATTGAAATACACAAACTGAATATTTGTCACAGAACATCTACAGAACAGTCTGAACCAATTAACAATTAAATACTACTGCAATTCTAGTTTCCAGGCAGAAATACCTGTTAAAGCGTAAATTAAACAGGATTTGTATATGGAGAGATATTTGTGCCATTGGTTTGAGTGCGCAGGAACCAATCCGAGCGCGCAGTGAGACAACATGCGCACGCGCAAAACCGGTCTGGCGCGTGCTCAACTCTGAAAAACCCTCTCAACACACTGTTCTCGCTCTCAGTTTCATCTCTGCGCGTCCTCGGATCCGTCTCTGCTCGCGCTCTACTTGCTCTCTCCGCACTCAACACCAGCTGTGCGCTCGGCTATTTCTCCGTTCGCTCAACTCTCTGCGCTCGCGACTTCAGCAGTGTATGTAAATGAACCATACCATCAGCCAATCACGCTCAGCTTCTTTTCATCCAATGAAAGCGTTCTTTCGTTTGTTCGAGAGGGTTTTTCAGAGTTGAGCGCGCGCCAGACAGGTTTTGCGCGCGTGCGTGTTGTCTCACTGTGCGCTCGGATTGGTTCCTGCGCGCTCAAACCGATGGCACAAATACCTCTCCATATTGGAGAGTGTTCAATGCATCACTCACACAGCCTGTAGGGCACCATCAGTTTGCAGCTCGGCTCAGTGGGGTTCTGCACCAGCTCAACAGGCGAGTACAAAGACACCTTGGATTAAAAGTCTGCCCAGGCGGATACAGGTGTTATTTATGTTGTTGATGGGCAGTCTCCTTACCTGTTACACAAAAAGGAGCAGCTACCAGCAACAGGTGATACTGACTTTTTTAGCTTAAAGTCTCTTAGAAGAGTGGGATAAATGTCACTTCGTCAACAAAGTTGAAACACAGCTCCAGAGTTGAGTTCTAACTTCGGAGTAGGTGATGGCCAGCTGGACTGCTGGAGTCTCTCTTTTCCAGATTGAAGGTCTAATGGAAGAGCCAGTGTATCTCCCATGATTGGGTTTAAAAACAGCTGTTCCAGGATGTGACCCCAGAGGGATGGGCTGTGTTACCATGGAGATTCATCCCACATTTGATCCCACAACAACAAACAGACATGACCACCCACCGTAACTGTGGGGCTAACCAAGGATAGAATTTCTCAAAGAAGCAGCCAAATTGCTTACAGTATTTCTTACGGAGCTGCATAGATTCACATGCAGTACGTAGAAGTGCCTTAATAGAGCGAAATGTGAAAGGAAGTTGGATAAAAAGCCATGTTTCATCCAAAATGGGCAGAAAATATATATCTGGTTAGGAATTCATACATGTGGGTTAAATTCATTATTTATTTATTTTTTACTTCAATTGTTTGCCATGGCTTTATATTTATTTATTTTTTTTCTTTATTCTGTGAAGAAAAGGAGAAATTTAGAAACCTTTACTCTTCCCACGTCCATAAAAAACACAAAACAATGTAAAAACTAAATCTAAATAGAAGGATGGATGAGGTGAGCCAGTCAAACAGTACAAAAAGTAGCAGGGGGCAAATCAATTTCTGAGACGTCAAAGCAACTGCTACCACCAAGCTAAACTAAAATGTCAAAAGAGAAGCTTTGGCAAAACAAAGGCATGAAAACAGGAAAAAAACTGGCTGTGGACTACAGCCACTGCAACCTATGCGCACCAGCAAGACGCATCATCATGGTGGAGCAAGTGAGAGCAGGTGAGCAGAAGAGAAAGATCGGGAGGGGGGCAAAGAAAAACAAATCCCTGGGCTTCTGAAGGCTAGCCTGTCAACCAATTAACAAATCAATCAAACACCAATAAATTAGTAAGTGCAAACAACCAAGCCCCCAAAACATCACAGGGACAAAGACAGCAATTCAATCACAAGAGCTGACGTTGTTGGTTGATTTTCACATGAAGAATAACTGAGTTGCTTAGATTTTAAGTTTCCAAATGATCTCAAACTCTTTGAAGGGTCTAAGTATAGAACCTTGGAAATGGGCCAAACAATTGTTGAAAAAACACTGCTTCTAGCATATATACTGGACATACAATGTAAATTTAACACATTTGATCTTTCCGTACTAAGCAAGAGTTAGAAGGACCTGGTTAATAAAGCAAATTTAATTCGGTTTCAATTCAGTTTATTTATATAGCGCCAATTTACAGCACATGTCATCTCAAGGCACTTTACAGTTCAACCAGATCATCCAGTCAAATTGATTCAAAGTTTTCTATCAAAGGAAAACCAGTTGATTGCATCGACTCATTGACTCGAATGTAATCCCTCACACTAAGGAAGCTTGTAGCGACAGTGGAGAGGAAAAACTCCCTTTTAACAGGAAGAAACCTCCAGCAGAACCAGGCTCAGTGTGAGCGGCCATCTGCTGAGGCCGACTGGGGTTCAAGGAGACAGAAGCAGACATAGAAAAAAGTAGCAGAGATACAAAAGGCAACTGTCCACCAGCTCCACATGGAGCCCCGTCCAGGAAACACACAGCCAGGCAGCCCGACTGTCTCTGGATGGAAAAAGTGGCAAAATATAAACAGGTATATTTTCAGATACACTGTCTAATAATTTAGTTTTGTTTAGTCTTAGAGTCATACTGAATGCAGTGAAGTTTGTGTTCAAATGTGAAAAAAATAAATAAATAGAAAAAAAACTGCATGTTGATCTAGACGCCCAGGATTCACAGGAACAGGCAGGAAGGTATTTTATCCATGGATGAACTGGAACTATTTGGGTTTTTTTTTTCTGGGTTCCTGCCTTACATTAGTGACTAAAGGGGGCTGGCATTGACAACAGGAGGCTTTGAGACCTTTAGCCCTTCCAGCATGTTTACCGCTGACATTTATCAACCCCTTGAGAATACTTTACTCCCTCCTGGCTGGAGCTGCTCCCGTTTACTGCCCTTTGGCTTCAATTATGAGTCCCGGTTCCTCTGACTTAAGCACAACCTGGAGCTAACTTTAGCTTTTTCCTTCAGCTTGTGCTGATACAGGGAATAATCGACTATTGCTTCTGTGGCTTGCTGGGGCATTAGCACAAAATAACCCAGAATTCAATCCGCTTACAAAAAGAGAAGCAATGCAGAAAAATAGAGGAGATTTTGGAAAATGTTCTATTGTTTACTTCCTCTCTGTGACAGTGTTTTTGTCACTGGTTTTTCTGAGACATTAAAATATTGAAATTGTTGAGGACAAAATCTCAGGGCCAAGGACAGCCGGTGAACAGAACAGCATGTTTCTATTGGAGTTCTGCTGTCATTAACCAAAGCCTGAATGAAAGGCTTCTCTTGGCAGGATCTGACATTCAAGATCTGCACACACACAAAAAAAAGAACTACTAAATACTAGAACTGGCAAAGTTCTAGCTGAGATTACTGGTTATTGATCAAACTGAGTCTAGAGTCAAACAGTCATTATTACAACCAAAAGAAAGAGGACTTGGACACAAGTATCTGAAATGACTCTTTGTGTTATGTTCGTCAAAGGAGATTGAGTAAGGATTTCCATTATCTAAAAGTATACCTTGATATGACTTATATGAAGGTCTGTGAGCAAAGACACACAAATGTCTTTAACCTGTAAATAGACAGAAGAAAACTCAGAACTCAGTGGTAGTAGAGTAATGTCCTCTTTCACTGGCAATGCAGTCTGTGGGATAACAATACCACTGTGGAGAAGTCTGTAGAGAAACTATATGGCAGGCTGTTTTGATATTTATTAGCTTGACTGAATATATACAGTATAATTCAGATGTCTGAAATAATGCATTTCTTCCTAGTCAAAATAAACATTTCAGACTTTTAAAATAGCATTCTTCCTATAAACATTTCAGTTTTCTTAAATTGTAATTCTTACTAATACAAGTGACGTCGCATTTACCATGCATGTTGTTACGACCCGTCTAGGGTTGCCAGACCATAACATATTAAAGAGTGGATCCATCCTCTTCCCATCCCAAGTAGCTCACACATACGAAGTTGTACATCTTTAGAAAGTGATTTATTTACAAACAGGAAAATAGTTCTAAAGTTACATCATAAGTGGGGGAAATAACTTCAGAGAGAGCTATATGCCAAAAATAAGCAAAAGGCAACTGTCTAAATCAAAGAAATGAACCAACTTACCTACTGCAGTATATGTAAACAAATGACAGTCACCTTACCTCCCTAACTAAGAAAAACAGGAGAAAACTTAAGCAACAAAAATACCAGCTCACTCTTACAAGCTCCAGAATGTTCAGATGTTAACAGTGTGGCCAGTTGGGAAGAGTGGAGGACGGAACCAGGAAGTCCACATCAGCAGCCTTTTTATAGTTGTCACTTCCAGGAAGCCACCAATGGGATGTCATGTGGCCATCGTCCTGGAACCAATCAGCAACTGGCACCTGCACACTTACATTTGCATACAAATTAACACCAGCTGTAACACCCAGCCCCCCAAACACCAGACGTCATTTAGACATTGGTTTTTTACATTGGCCCCTTGATTTTACGTTATTGCATCATGTTCTACTCACCCATATGAGTTTTGTGTCATTTGGAGCTGTCTGAAGATATTCCGTTAGGTTATATCCAAGTAACGTCTTCCTATGGGCAACGACTTGAAGGCACAAACTGAACTGTTAATAATTGATCATTTATGGTACGCCAGCATTCATAACATGTAGGCGAATCACTGTCCCCCAGACATTTTATATTCATATTTTTTTTAAACAAAGCGGAGTGGGTATGACATCATCCAGTCCCTCCATATAGTAAAAACAAACTATATAGCATCAAGGCTCCAATGCTGGCTTTATGATTTTAACTATTGCTGTAAACAGAAGTTAAAGTATAGTTTCTAATACTGACAACATAACTATCACTCCAGAGCTATGCCTAAACCATTGCCTTTCAGAGCTTAACATTTGCTATTCAACATGCAAAACAACACTGTGGCTACTTTTTCTCTTAAACCACTAAGACAAAAAAATCCATGTTGCGACCCAGTTTACCAAGAAGCTGTTTAGTTTTACAGATGTGGCTCATTGTTTTTTTTTCTGGTCCGATGTGGGCTGACAGGAGAGTTTGTGTTGCTATGATTCACGTTTAGCGTAAAATACAGTAGATATAAGAGCTGAAGGTTATTAATCCCTTCCTTACAAATGTTTACTTACTGCTGAAAGGATCTTTTTTTAAGGTTATGTGCAAAACAAATTATGTGAACTGAACAAAAAGTATTTTGTAATCACATGATTGCGATTTTTTATATATTTATCAGAGCTTGCGTGCTTCTTTCTGTCTGTTTACATCACTCAACATTAAATCAGGTGTTATGAGCTCAGCACAGAGAAACAATCCAAGATGGCAGCCAAGCCACACCTGTGTTTGGATCCCAGTGCTTGAGATCTGATTTTCTAAGGACTTTGTGTGATATTTTATATATTTTAAAAGCTCATGTGAGTAATAATTCTCAAGAACAAGTCATTACCTCCACATTGGGATTATTTTAGTAGATGACAAGTTCAAATATGAACTCTGTGTCTGGACTACTGGCCTAACTGGAAACCAACTGCTGGAGCATGACATACAAAGGGAAAAACTAATCTGTGCTTCATTTCACCATACCAACTGGACACCTGTTGTTTAACATTGTTGAGCAACGGATGAAAAAGCCACCATCTGGATGAACTGCTACTTGCCCACCTTGCTAGCCATCTATCGGATGGGATGCCTTTCTTGCTAGCCCTGCTGCTGGTAGCCCTGCTCGCTAGCCTCTACCCGGATCTTGGCCTACCAACCTGCTGCTAATAGCCCTCGCTGCTAGCCATCACTGGGAAGCCTGCTAATCACTGCCTGTACTAGCTTGCTGCTAGTGGTCCTAACTGGTAGCCATCACCTGCATTTCTAATCTGCTAGCCTGTTGCTGGTAGATTTGCTTGCAAGCTACCACCTGTACCTCCCTGCTAACCTGCTGCCAATAGCACTGACTGCTAGCCACCACCTGGATACTGGTCTGCTAGCTTACTGCTTAGTAGCCTTGCCTGCTTGTCATCATTGAGAAGCCTACTAATTACCACCTGCTTTCTAGCCTGCTGCTAGTGGCCCTGATTGGTAGCCATTGATCATTTTTCCAATCTGCTAGCTTGCTGCTGGTAGACTTGCTTGCTAGCTAACACCTTGAAGCCTCCTTGTTAGCCTGCTGCTAATAGCCCTGACTACTAGCCACCACCCGGATTCCAGTCTGCTAGCCTACTGTTTGGTAGCATTGCCTGTTAGCTACCATCTGGAAGTTTCTCTGCTAGCCTGCTGCTTGTTGCCTTTATTGCAAGCCACCACCTTGCTGTCCTGTTTGCTAGTCCTGCCTGCCATCTGGAAACCTCTGTCCTAGCCTAATGCTAGTAGCCCTGTCTGCTCATCTTCTCCGTGATAACCTGCTATCATGCCCTTTTTTATCATCTTCATACTTGTACAGGCCAGCCCTATTTTAGATGAAATTAAAAGCCCCAAAATTGGCAACAATGACTCTGTACATTTGAACTATAGTCATTTTTTAATTTCACCCACAAGTGTCTGTGAGTTTTATCACCAACCGATCAGCTTGTGTCATCCATACAATGCTTACTGTTTACAAGTGAAATTTAATAAGATCTTATATCTTCAGAATCTATTGGTGCTAAATGACTATTTTGTTGTCTCTGATTATCCATGTTCCCAGTTCATAGAGGACAGAAATAATGATAAATATTTTGCATCCAAACAAAAACTTCGCTGTAGGATTATGCTCTTATTGATGTTGTCTGGTAATATTCAGCCTAATCCTGGTCCCGCTAACACTTTGCAATCCTTATCCACTCCTTCAGATTTCAAAATCAGACATGGCCTTGGTTTTATACATCTAAATGTCAGAAGCCTTGTCCCTAAAATGGATATGATTAAGATCTGGGCAAATACAACAAAAACTGATATTATTGTTTCTGAAACCTGGCTCAAAAAATCTGTACCGGATGAATTAATCTTAATTGAAGGATATAAAGTTTATAGATCGGATCGGGTCGGCAAAGGAGGTGGGGTTGCAATATATGTAAAATCTAAGTTTACAAGCTCTGTAACCTTATCAGTTACTAAAGCGAAACCGTTTGAAATCCTGGCAATCAAAGTTAACATCTCAAAGGGCTCTGATATTACTGTAGTTGGTTGCTATAGGCCTCCATCTGCTTCAAGTGATGCTTTCCAATCTATATCTGCTATATTACATCAAATAAACGATTCTGAATTTATACTCATGAGTGATTTGAATTGGGACTGGCTTTCAGAAAAATCTGATTGTTTTAAAGAATTGTGTTATGACCTAAATTTAGTGCAACTAATTAGCAAACCAACAAGAATAAATCCCAAAGCACAAATTAAATCAACCCTACTTGATCTCATCATAAAAAATACAGTTCACAAATACACCTCAACAGCCGTATTTTGTAATGACGTCAGTGACCACTGTGTAGTTGCTTGTGTAAGAGATACTAAAATCCCCAAGGCTAAACCCCGTATTATCCTAAAAAGACATTTTAAAAGATTTGAACAACAGGCCTTTTTGCATGATCTCTATCACAGTGATCTTAACAGGGTATCGTTGTTTTCAGATGTTGAATTGGCATGGGATTTTTTTCATTCAGTCTTTCTCTCCATTGTAAATAAACATGTACCAATAAAAAAGTTCAGAATTAGTGGTAAGGACAATCCTTGGTTTTCAGATAGTCTTTCAGAACTAATTTGAACAAATTATGGGCACAAGCTAGATTCTCAAATTCATCCGCTGATTGGACTGCATTTAGGGCTTTAAGAAACAAGTGCACACTAATGATTAGAAAGTCAAAATCTGAGTTTTACTTACAGTCATTTACAGACAACATAAACAACCCTTTAAAGTTTTGGAAATCAGTTAAATCTTTGTCTGGTACTCAAGTAATCTCAAACCTCCCAGAACAGATTATTATTGGTTCAGATGAAATAAAAGACAAAGCAACTATGGTCAGTCAGTTTAACAAACACTTTATCCAGGCTGGATTTATATTTGACCAAACTGTAAAGGATTCTGTTTCATGTCCAGCCACCTCAGCAACAGAAAATGAGGATGTAAACGGAGAACTCTTTTATTTTAAACCTATTTCAACATCAGAGGTTCACAAAGCCCTAAGAGACATTGATCACAAAAAGTCTCCAGGCCCTGATAATCTGGATCCATTTCTATTAAAAATATCAGCTGACATTATTGCTGATCCCATTGCTCATATTTTTAACCCCTAGAACCCTACGGACCCACCGGTGGGTCCAGCTGCTACGTGACCTCGTAATTTTAACAAACCCCCAGTATTGATGTAAAAAACACATTTGGCACAGTTTGGTGACATTTTTGGATAAATGTGCCAAAATGGCCTCTCCGCCTAAGAAATTTCTCACTAATACCATTCTAAAATAAATATGATTCATCTGATTGAGTCCAAATTTGGTATATTTTTACATAACATTTAGATTTAAAAGTCTGTACTACTTTTTTGTGCTATAAATCATATTTTGGTAGTGTTTTGCAATGTTTATTTCAAAGAAAATTTTGGCGAGGTTCAAAAAATGCAAAATATTTTGTCCCTAATATTTCAGGCAGGGTCAAAGCTACAATGGTGCTGACACCAGAAAACCATTCTATGACATCTTACCTTTACAGAGGTACCAAACGTTTCTTCTTAAATCTAATAGCTGTGAGGCTATAAGTGATTTACTTTTGTGTGTTTTTGTCAGGCAGAAATTTATTTATACCCCCTGAGGGTGTAAGAGGTTAATCTGAGTCTTCTTTCCAGCTCCATTTCTAAAAGTTGGAAGGCAGCTTATGTTCTCCCTTTACACAAAGGTGGAGACCCTTCAGAGTTAAATAATTATCGGCCAATATCCAAACTATCAGCTCTGCTTAAGATCCTAGAGTCACTTGTATATATACAATTAAAAGAGTTTTTAGCTGACAAAAACATCTTAAATCATTTTCAATCAGGTTTTAGAAGTGGCCATAGCACTATCACTGCTGCCACACTGGTGACAAATGATATTGTCAGGGCCTTGGACAGAAAACAACACTGTGCTGCATTATTTGTTGATCTTTCCAAGGCGTTCGATTCAGTTGATCATGAATTGTTATTGAACAAATTACGATCAGTTGGCTTATGTGCAAAGGCTGTTACATGGTTCCAGAATTATCTTGTAGATCGTACACAATGTGTCCATGCAGAAGGTTATAAATCTGAATTTCTTGAGATAACCAAAGGGGTCCCACAAGGATCTATTCTGGGGCCCATTCTGTTTTCAATTTTTATAAATGATTTAGGTGCTGATGTTCAAGCAAAAATACATTTATATGCTGATGATACAGTTTACACTCACGCCCCCACCACTTCAGGGGCTGTACAGGAAGTTCAGGTTGCATTTCAGGCATTACAAAAGACATTGTTAAGTTTAAAATTGGTTTTAAATACACAGAAAACAAAGTTTATGGTTTTCTCAAAAGCTCGATCACAGCTACTTGACAATTGTAGTATCTTGTCCTTAGATGGGAAATACATTGAGAGAGTGTCTTCATACAAGTACTTGGGAATATGGATAGATGATAAGCTTTCTTTTAAAGTACATATCAATACATTAGTGAAGAAGCTTAAAGTAAAGCTTGGTTTTTACTTCAGAAATAAATCTTGTTTTACCTTCAGTGCTAAGAAGAAACTTGTAGAAGCTACCTTTTTGTCTGTGATTGATTATGGAGATATATTGTACATGCATGCTGCATCCTCCATCTTGCGTCACATTGACTCAGTGTACCATGCATCATTACGATTCATTACAAATTCTAAGTCACTTACTCATCACTGCATTTTTTATGATCTAGTTGGTTGGACATCACTAACAATTCGTAGAAAACAGCACTGGTATATCTTTATCTACAAAGCAATACTTGGTAAACTCCCACTGTACCTCTGTAACCTCCTCTCTGTGAGTTCCGGTAGTTATCAGTTGCGCTCCTCTCAGTGGTTACTTTTTAATGTACCCCGAGCTTCAACTGAGTTGGGAAAAACTGCATTCTCCTACTCTGCACCTTGGGGATGGAATAACCTCCAGAAAGAGCTCAAATTAGAAACTCTCGTGTCCATTAATGAATTTAAAGCAACCATGAAGAATGTAGTGAGGGAGATATGTACTTGTTTTTCTTGAGATGCTCAATGTGTTTTAACATACTGCTCTGATTTTATTTTTTTATGTTTTTAATTTTTTAATTCTTTATTTTTTATTTTGCAAAATGTAATATGTTGTAATATGTATGCACTTCCTGTGGTTTGGCTGCTACCTTGGCCAGGTCTCTCTTGAAAAAGAGATTCTGAATCTCAATGGGACTTCCTGGTTAAATAAAGGTTAAATAAAAAAAAAATAATAAATTAGCTGTCAAAAAGGTGAGGTCAGCCTTGCCCCTGGAAAACATTATAAAAAAATGCTTATAATAAAAGGATAAAATATTAATATTCAATGCCTTAATTGACTATCTTCCAAGGAATTTATCAACTCAGTAAGACGTCAAAAAAAGTAACGAAAGCTATAAAGAAGCATCCTGTATACCTGCAACAGCCACTGTGAACATGAAAGAAAGAGGTTTCATACCCAAAAGCTGCAGCAAATAACAATGGCGACATGTTACCTTTCTCTGTTCATAGGAAAGAGGCTAAGAGCCTTCATTCAAAAGCACACTGTTAATTAATGTCTGACCTCATGGTTGTTGTATAAAGGAAAAAGCCATCCAAATGTTATAAATCACATAAATGATTAAATTAAAGGAGATTAAATTATTCTATTTTATGATAGGAACTTTGAATATTTAGGAGGTGTCTCAAGGATTAGCTCATGAGGACAATCAGTCATTAATGGAAAATAAGAGAAATACAAAAAAATTATTGAAAATTGTATAGAAAAGTATTCATCAGACTGGGGTGATTCGTGTTATTGCAGTTGACTTATTGATTAGAACACAGAAAACGAGGACCATGAAGCGACGCCTCATGCAAGCTACGAAACACTGGCTGTTTCTCGATTCATAAGAACACGAATGTCCTCGCTAAGTATGTTCTTGAGAAGAACACGGGAAAGTGTGGACTCTGGGAGAACAGGAGCACCCAATATAAATATTGGTCAGTTGGAACAGAAGCGTACTCATTATGTCACCACATGCCCCGGTCATCTGGAGCTGCGTTTCACCTCCTGTTATTAATAGTCTCAAGATGATAATAAATTTGGACTTTTTTCATTTAGTGGGGGAATAATAATGAACACAGTCAGATAAACACACATCAAATAAGCATTTTGCCAAATTAAACAAAAAAAAAATCGCCATCAGAGGCAGCGGTCCTTCACACACAGCTATGCAGAGAGAGGGCTGCTGCAGACAGGCTGCAGATAGCCCTGGCTGCTGTTACCCTCAGAGGTCCACTGGTTGCCATGCTCCTCTCAACTTCAGAAATGTAAAAAAAAAATTACGCATTAAATCTGTAAATGGCCCATTTAATGACGCTTAAAAGTGTAATGTTCTCACCTTAAATGAGAGAGAACTTTTAACTTCATACTATGAGCTCTGTGAGCACTCCATTGGAAGCTGCTGCTGCTGCAGTGCATGCTAGGACAGCTGTCGATCTCAAGAACGGACAAGTCTGCTCTGATGCATGCTGGGTAAAGATGGAGGGGCGAGAACAACATCCGGGGACTTTGCCTGTTCTCGGTCTGCTGTTCTTATGAATTGGAACAGTACTAGGGCTGAGGCTGATGAAATTTCACGAGCACACAAGCACATGAGAACTCACAAGTACACATAATGAGAAACGGACCGTGTCTACTAAGACTCTGAACTGGTCAGTGGTAACTGCCTGATTGTATCAGCTGAGCTGAAACACCCTGATGAGTCAAAAGGACAAAACCTCAGCCCATGCAGCCAGCAGCCGTCGGCCAGCACTGATTTAATCCGCAGTAAGAGTCTGTCTGCTACGCAAAATATCCAAACTCTCCCCCTCAGACCTTAGTAGTCATCCTTAGAAAGAATTAGGATGTTTAGTTAAGATTTATCTCTTCATTTTTTATTTTTTGCTAACAGTAATTCCTTGCTAAAAGAACGTTCATTAAAGAAGCATATAACATTTTCAAAACTGTGTTGAACTTGGATTTATGAAGTCACCTTTTTATTAAGTTCTTTGGTCATAAAATAGACTTGGAATGTGGTTCATAAAATTATCAGGAGGTCTTTAAAGGTTGCCTGTAGTAAAACATAATTTTTAACCAAAACCCTTGGAGATTTAGCTACTAAAGCCTGACCTTATCCAAGCAACAAGTGCTGTTCTATGAGGATAGGAGCCACCGTTAACTAGCCACGGCTGTTAGGTAGCCCACTGCTTCAGGCTACCAGGTTGTTTGACTTGTCTGCTGAAAGAGAGTGTGGGGCTAGAATGTTAATGGTGAGCAAGGGAAACGAAATACATCTCACAGGAGCTCTAATTAGGATAATATTTGTTAAGTTTGGAGATCTTATATCCCAGGTTGGTTTGAGCTGTAAACTATTGTGAGGACTTCACTAGCCTTGTCATTAACTACTTTTTTACTCTTGTGTAATTTCTTGGATGTTCATTTTTAATGTGGCTTTAGTAAAAAAAAAAAAGAGGTTAGAATAAGAACTATTTGAGAAGACAACAGAAGTAACGAGTAAAAAAAATTAACTTGCAGCTGTAGACAAAGTCAAATGTACAGTATTATACCTTTTGTGTACCTATGAAATATGCTGGTGAGGGTTCTCCTCCACTATACCTTTAAGGTTGGGAAGTATTAGAAAAGCTGAATCCCTAAAGAGTTTTTTTTAAAAACAAGAATAAAAATAGAGATATACAAGAATGAAGGGGTCCACCCATCAGTGTTTGAAAGGTGGGGGTCATTAAAGGACATTGTTGGTCTGGCTGAATAGACGAGATCCTCCTGTTCTCCTTAGAGGAAGGACCTCATCCATTCCAAATTTCACCTGTTCCAATTTGCATGTTTTCAAAACAAAAACAAGGCTTTGTTTGGCTACTATGTAAAGCCTGCAACTCTCCAACTCAACGCTATTTCTGACATTTTGAATTGAAAAACCTTCCTGGATGGGAAGCAAAACCTCTTCAGACTTGAAAAAAAAGTCCAGTGGATTCTTTTTATTATCTTTTTTGGAATATACCTATGAAACTAAACCAATCAGCTGCAAAAGGCCAATAAGCTCAGTAGTGCTTTATGGGCTGAGTCACATCAGCCATTGCTTTTATTTAAAGTATTGATTCGCTGAAGTTACTTGTTAAAATGAATAAGAATAAAAAACGGCGTCCCTGAAATGTATTTGAGTGGTGGAAGACCATTTTTTTCAATTTAGTTATTGGCTGTGTAGCTGAAATACAGACAGAACTCCTTTAAATATAAACATGTAATGGTTTTAGTTTGGACCCCCGCTGGTACTCCTTAAGCAAAGGAGGAGGAGGCTGACTGTTAAAAGCACAGGACAAGTTCTCCATCTTTCCCACTATTACTTTTTGTGGAGCTGAAAAATTATGTCTTTATATGAATCCGGCTTGAGTCCTGCAGCTGTCTGCATCATTTAGGTTTGAAAAGGATAACACACGCACAAAAAAAGATATAAAATCAAAAAAACTGAATCTAAGTACCACATATTCTTAAACTGCTTACATTTTGCACCATAATTAACTCTTTTTCTTCTTTTTGATTAATGTAAATGTGGATAAAGATGTCAACATATTTAGAATGGTGTAATATACAATTTAAGAGAAACACAGCAGTCTGCTGCTGAGCTGCAGCTCAGAGTGACAGAACCACTCAGGATCAGATTGTTTGACATGTTCCGCATGCATTAGGAATTATAACTCTGATTTATGAACTGGTTCCAGTGGTTCTGCCCAACATGGCTGCCCCTACAGAAGCAAGTGCTTACAAATGGCTACAGCAGAGGCCAGAAATGTTCAGGCTGCACAGCGGCACGCAGGGAAGGGTATTGACAATGAGAACAACATGCACTGATTCTCTCCGCTGTCTGATAATAGCCATGCAGAGGCGATCATGCCAAGTTGCATTCTGAACCCGCATGTGACTCCTGGTGGGCAATGCAGGAACTTTACTTCCATGACTTTGATTGATTTTTGCCAGTGAATGAGTCACAGCAGCACCAGGTTGTGATCGACGTAGTGAAATGCTTTCTCAGCTACAGTGGGTACGGAAAGTTTTCAGAGCATTTTACACTCTTTGGTCCATGGCAAGTCTTGACAGAAAAAAAACGAAAAAAAACAAAAAACAAATTATATAGAAATTCTTGCAAATTTTGTAAAAAAAAAAGGTGAAATATCATGTTTGTTTGTTTTTAGGCCCTTTGCTGTGAAACTCATATTTTCCTCACATGTTGTTCATTTCTTCTGATCTTCTGTGAGCTGGTTCTACATCTTCATCGGACTTGAGCTGTGTTTAATTAAACTGAGTGGACTTAATAAGGAAAGGCACACAGCTGTCTATATAAGACCTTACAGAACACAGTTCATGTCAGGGCAAACGAGAATCCTGAGGTGGAAGGAACTTCTCAAGGAGCTCAGATACAGTTGGTGGAAGCACGCAGACCTGGTCAAGGTTATAGTGTCTGCAGCATTCAAGTTTCCTAAGAGCACAGTGGGCTCAATAATCCTCAAATGAAAGAAGTTTGGGACGACCAGAACTCTTTTGAGACCCGACCGTGCAGCCAAACTGCAATTGAGAGAGAGAGCCTAGGTGTGCAAAGTGAAGCACAAATCAAAGATCACTGTGGCAGAGCTAAAGAGATGCAGGGCGATGGGCAAAGTCCCACAAGGTCAACTATCACTGCAACCCTCCACCAGTTGGAAGGCTTTATGGAAGATTGGCCTGATGAAAGCCTCTACTAAGTGCAAGGAATAAGAAACTATGGAAGTAAATCTGTGTCGCTGGGATTTGAATTAAAAATGCCACTGAAATTTAAATGTTGTATGTACTTTTTGACCTAAAAAGAAGTTCATTGTCATTATTTCTACACAGTTGAAATTTCATTTGTTATTTTCTCTTCAAGCTAAAAATTCACATTACTATTTCAAAGTGATTACATTTTCAATACTTATTTTTCAATTTTCTCTTCAATTTTTAGCTTGAAGAGAAAATAACAAATGAAATTTCAACTGTGTAGAAATAATGACAATGAATTTTCTTTAGGTCAAAAATGTGTTCTGAATATATTTTAACACTGAAACAGTAAGTACAAACATACAACATTTAAATTTCAGTGGCATTTTTAATTCAAATCCCAGCGACACAGATTTACTTCCATAGAAAGCCTGGATTGAGTTTAAAAAAAGGACTGACACTGATGAGACCAAAACTGAAGTTGTCGGCCTTGTTCTAAGCAGGATGTGAGGAGAAAACCCAGCAGTGCTCATCCCTTCTGCATTTGTAATGAAAGTACAATCTTCTTTGAATTTTCTGTTCTCATCAGCATATCTTTATTTTTTCCCTTTTGGATCTGTTAGAAAGCTCATGTTGTTTACATTTTTTCAATTGGAAACTGGTCATTTATATTGTGTTTTCGGCAAGTATTTTCTGATGTCTGATGCTCATGAACGCACCATAGGCGTTCTAAACCCATTTAACGCACAACACCTGTGTGTGAGATGCCTAAAATTTTTTTCTCCGTATAAAGCAGTGTATAGCTCGTTATTTCCCATTTTCTCTTAACATTCATCCTGTATATCCATATACCTACAGGACTTTCTGTGTACGACGGAGTATTTGGGCCAGGCTAGAGTTACAACATTATTCTCAAAATAGAAGAAAAAAAAATCTTTAGTCTGTCCCTAAAAAGAGATTTCGAGAATAAAGTTGTAACATTACCAGAATAAAGTTGTAAAATTACGAGAAACAAAGTCATGAAACTACAAGAATAATGCCGTAGAATTATGAGAATAAAGTCGTAATATTCTAAAATGGGTTCTGAGTGTAAATACAGAAATCAAATTTATTTTTCTATTTACCTATTTTAGCAAATTGCTGCAAAGTAACAAAGAATGCACAAAGAATGCGATTTGGGTGGTTTCCGTAACCACTGTACAGTAAAGAATAATAAAGCCAAGTAATGATGGTATTTACATTTTCTGCTTTGCGACATAGATCTAAAACACATACAATCTTTTATTAATTTAATACCTTACAGTAAGATATACTTTTCTGCAATCTTTTTACATTTTGTCTCTTTACAAATTTAATCTTGAATTTATTTTTGCTATTTTATGCAAACACTTTGCTTTTCTTTTTTTTAAGTCAAAAAGAAAAACCCCACAACTACCTCCATTAAAAGCATATACAGCATAGGTATATGAAAAGTTCTTTCTTTATCACTATGGTAACATTTAACTCTTTAGTAAAACAGCAAGCATGGACTCAGAATAAGGAATTCTTTGCAAACAATGTGTGGCCTTTCCTCCATGATTCATTAATAAACTGTCTTGGACAAGCTCTATATCACTAAAATACTTCAGTTTTTTAAAGAAGTACATCATGTCATGCACATGTCTGGGAAAATCATGTATAACAGAATGCAGAGTACAGAGCTTTGGGGTCTTTAAGGTTGATAAAGAACTCTAAAAGTAAGAACATTTACCATTTCAGCATTTGATTAGCCAAACCTGCACAGTTGAGTCATAACTAATGACCTAAGACATGTTCAAATCCCTCAAGGCAAAAAAAATCAGAGCATACGCACTCTAAGCTCTAACAAAATACCAAATTCACCAGCCAAACACGCAAACACTGAGACAACAGCTGACACAGTGCGATGACGCATGTATGAATATCAGAACCGATGTTCAGGGATCAGAGAATGACTGAAATCCAACACAAATCGGACCAGAAACATGAATTAATTCATATTCAGTAAATCAACTGTTCCAAATGAAGCCTGACTCAGACAACGAGCTGAATGCAGACATGTTACAGCAATTAGAAAAGAGACGTTTCATCACATGCGTTGCTTTGTGACCCAAAGCAGCACTTCTTTAATGGTGAATTAACTTCAAAACAACAGTAAATGAAATGAAAATAGCATGGATTTAACAAAGTCTTTAAGGACAGCTTCAATTGATGCTTCGTTACCCACTAAAAGTAGAAACAGCATCCAGAATAAAATTTGTTTTAGAAAGCAGAGCAAACGGTGGAAGATCAAAATCATTTACCCTTGAAAAAAGCACTGATAACAAAGTTCCCTATTCTCCTCTGAGCATTTCTTTTTGATGAGCCTTGATGGTTGATGAGCTTTCATCTCTTGGCGACCAGTGCCAGGTGTAATAACAGTTAGTATCTGCGTTTGTTTCGCATTGAACAAGTGATATAATTACTTCTCAAATACCGTAATACTGTAGCATTACTTTACTGTAGCATTATGTTACGTGTAAACTGAGGAACACAGAATGACAGGTGAGCAATTGCGCAAAGCCATGAATTTATAAAAAAGGCTCTTCATTTTTTATGCTTGTCCACGTTAAGGTCAGACGCGTATTAAAAGCAGCTTTGATGCTCCTGCAGCATGTCAGTGAAGTGTGTCCAGATGCGTCTGATGCTTCTGCTGCTCCTGTGTTCAATGCCAGACAGCCGCTTTGCTATGCTTTCTGTGATCAGTGGGTAAAAATTTGTTTTGATATGTTTTGAAGTTAGAAAGTTCACCTGAAAGCTTCATATGTGCAGTCAGTTCATCAACATTACGATCCTGCCTTCAAATGTGGCAAACATGCTGAAGGTTTATTCCTGTTAAAAGGGAGTTTTTCCTCTCCACTGTCGCTACAAGTATGCTTAGAGTGAGGGATTGCCTTTGAGTCAATGAGTTGATGCAATCAACTGGTTTTCCTAAGATAAAAAACTTTGAATCAATTTGACTGGATGATCTGTTGAACTGTTAAGTGCATTGAGATGACATGTGTTGTGAATTGGCGCTATAGAAATAAACTGACTTGAATTGAACTGAAATATTATTTCGCTGTCAGAGCCGCTCAGTACACTCCCTGTGCCGGTTCTCTGTGCCTGGAAATCCCGTTCAACAGCAGCTTTTGGCCTTTCGCATCTTCGTATTTTGCAGGTTTCGACATTTTAAGTGGAATGAGGAGTGATCATAGCGCTCTTCATCAGCTGTACTGTGTCTGTCTCCCTGCCAGCTCCCAGATCAGCTTCTCTGATTGGTTGATGAGGCGCATCCAGCAGCAAAAACCCTGATTTCTCCAACTCTAGCATTTGCTCAGAACCGCTGCACCTGCTGCTCGAAACGCGCTACAGGAAATTTTGCTGTGCCTTGATGCGTGTCAACCATTAGCTTTGCATGTAAACTAGCTGCTTCTAACTTGTGCGGTCTGAACGTAGCAAAAGGCTAAATGTTCCTGTGATGTATTCATAATGTTTTTGTATATGTTGGTTAGAAGCATCTCTGATCCAACTGAGCGCCTCACATCATCCCAACAAAGACAGACAGCTGCTGCATTTTTAAATGCATGTTCTTTATTTTCAGACTGAATTCCCCTAAACTGTTTACATTTTTTTACTCAGAAAAGCTGGGATTACAGTCCTTCTAGAAGATTTTAAAGCCGGTTTCATACTATGTTTTATTTCCTTGTTAAATTGTTTGAAAATTCTTACATTTTCAGCCAATGTGCAAAAATATAAAGTTTCCAATCATGTGATCTGTTTTATTTTTCTTTTATTATGAAGAGTAAACATAGCTGCTTCTATAAAATTATATTGGAACTCACTTATCCAACCAAACAAACCAAACTAGTGCAAATTAATATAACTAATATAACCAAGTTACTACTGTACATTTGCTATTTTTTTGAAGAAGTAATCAGTGACTATAACTAGCTACTTTTTTAGACTAACGTTCCAAATATTGTTGGCTAAAATAAGTGTGCAGTTTTAACGCTTCTTCCTTAGCAGCACCACATACTGAGAGCTTTATTTCTTCTTTACTGATCCAGTATGTTGATCCTCTATTTATCAATCATCACCTCACTGATAACGGTTTGCTCTGGAGGTTTCTTCATGGATTCAGAAATAGTGAATGATTTATATGGGAGCATCTAGAGAGCAAGAAAAAAATGTGATGTATAAAACTAGATTTTTATTCAATGCAGTTTATTTCTATAGCGCTAATTCACAACATGTCATCTCAAGGCACTTTATAATCAATCAGATTGATTCAAAGTTTTCCATCTAAGGAAAACCAGTTGATTGCATCGACTCATTGACTTGAACGCAATCTCTCTCACTAAGCATGCTTGTAGCGACAGTGGAGAGGAAACACTCCCTTTAAACAGGTAGAAACCTCCAGCAGAACCAGGCTCAGTGTGAGCGGCCATCTGCTGAGGCCAACTGGGGTTCAATTAGACAGAAGACTGCAAAGTACTTTTTTATAAATATAAAAATTACAAAGATAAGGTGAATTAAAGGTATCCTGACTGATTTGGTTTTTGAAACTTCTCAACACAATGGTTTCTCTTAACAACCACAGAATTGTGATTCTTATTGTTGGTGCTTGCAAACAATACAAACAACTTAAGCAGTAGGAGCTATGCTGGAGATTTTAATTTTCAAATAATTAATAATTAATTATTGATTTCGGACTCAAAAGAGCCCTAGAAGGTCTGAGGCAGAGCTGGGGTGGGGGATGTTCAATTGCACAACCTCTGGAAAAAGCAGTTCTCCTCAAAACCAGATGGCGACAGCTCTTATACCATCATGTAGAATGTCCTACTCTGAAACTTTAGTTAGTATATTAACTAGTGTTGCACCGATACCGATACTAGTATCGGGCGGGCCCCCGATCCAGCACTAAAATGGTGGTGTCGGTATCGGCGAGTACCAACAAATAGCGCACAGATACCATTTTGAGAGCTAAAAGTTTATTCAACTAGTGTCACCCATTCCATGTAGGCAATAAAAAGTTCTACTGGATTCACTTTGTATAGTTTTTTTTCCTGCTTCTTAAAGGTAGGCAGCAGCTTGACAAAGCCATGATGGCAATTATTTTACATCCAAGTAGTATGCAGTACTTCATATATACACACACATCAATTTCAAACAGATGGTATCAGTATCGGCCAATACTGAACAGCCAGGTATCGGGGCCAAAAAATGGCATCAGTGCAACACTAATATTAACCCAAACCTGACAAAAGCAATTCATTATTCACAATAATATATAACAGTTAAAGATGACAAATATAAAATTAATGCTCTATAAGCAATTAGTCTTTATGGGGTAGAGCTGTTTGTCTCGAATCCCTGTACATCTAATGTCTAACCATTGATTATGTTAAAAAACACTGATGTTTAATTATTTGGATAGCTTACTTAGGAAAGGCTTTAATGAACTCTGGTGTGTTTCTGGTTAATTATTCTGAAAATATAGATGTTATTCTTCATTCATTTCCCAGTATGTTCACTGTGATCAGTATAGATTGACCGTAAAAGGTTTTTGGCTTCTATCAGTTTTTAGCCACTCCTCAGAGGCAGTGTTGTGCCTGAACGCGTTCATTGAACGAAAGTTCATGAACTCGTTCATATTTTGGGCGAACGTGAACTGAACGTACTGTATTACTGCCTGATGAACGTTATTGTGAACTCGTTCATTCTGGTGTCTGTGAACGGCACGCTCTCTCAGTTCAACTCCGTTCAATAGGTTGCCAGATTTCTATAGAGCCCTCCAGGCGAAACCCCGGCTAAATCACACCGTAAACAGGCCTTAATATGTAGCGGGAAAAACACCCAATCTGGCAACACCAGCTACCGGTGTCGTAGCCTACAGCCGCGTGCGTCATCAAAACAAAATGCAGCGTGGAAGCGACCGTGGAGGCAACAAAGCAGCAGTATGATCACTTAAAACAGGTTTATGACCAGGTGGTCGGTGAGGATGATGGCAACAATCTTACATTTCTCTGCAAACTTTGCCCGCCTGCTTTCAGTAAAAAAATCCTTACTTCAGTAACCTTAAATTCCTACCTCAGCCTGGTCCCTCAGTTTGTGTTAGTAAAATCTTCTTGAGGGTTTACTATTCATGTAACTTGTTTGTTAAACCTGCCTGGTATAATTTTCCAGGATTCCTTTTTAGTATGTACTGAAATGGAATTTCAAATTGAAAAAAATATTGAAATTAAAAAAACATTTGCACCTTAAAGACTACTTTCCTGTTTTTCTTTCAATAATTCCTCATAAAAAAGACCATTCAAGCAGCACATTTTTCCTGATGTTTTTGAGGATATACTGTAGGGGTGAAAGCTGCAGCTGCTACTAGTGTGAAATGAATGGACAGCAACAAAGCATTAAAGCAACAATGGGGAAATGCTGTCCCCTCAATGCTAATGTAAACCCTGGTTGGATAAGGATTCAAAACTGGATATAAAGAGGAAATCTGACGCACAGTTTCAGTGTTACAACTGATAAAATAATTGCTGTCTGTGGTTCTACAGTAGGCTATGGTGTAATTGAGCAATATATGAAAAAACAAACAAACTATGAACTATTTTATTTTTTGGAACTGGAAACTTCGTTCAAAATTTTGAATTATGAACTATGAACTGAACTAGTTCATTTTAAAATGTGTGAACTGCACTTTGAACTAGTTCACGTAGAAAGAGAACTTTCCCAACACTGCTCAGAGGACATCAGTCCCTCCCTGGACATATGAAAAGCTTCCTCCACTGATTGATCCAGTGGTAGCATGAAGATAAATAACTTCTGAATTTCCTGAGAAATACAAACTTGGTCTGGAAACTCAGATTTTTATTGGACTCCAGCATTTGTCAGGTGATGAAACAACCACTGTTTCTGAAGAACCAGAAGCAGGAGTTTGCGTTTAAACTTGGCCAGCTCTGCAGCACTTCCTGCTGCTCCTCACGCTCTTTGCTTTCAGCGACAAAGATAATAAAGCTGAGTGTATCAGCGTTTCTGAATCGTCTTTTCTCCACTCTTCATATTGATGCAGGAACAGAAGCAAAACTCAGACCCCCCCCCCCCCCCCCCCCCCAATAGAAATTACATCATTGAGTGAGAGCAGCAATACAATGTGCTGACCTTGCAGTTTGTCTATTATGAGCTAGCGGCTAACATTAACAGCATTGGGCTGTGAGTCAGTGTGTGTGTGTTCGTTAACGAGGATTACAGGCAAAGTATTTTCCCGGCCAGAATATATCGGTTTTGGACTTTAATCATGCAGAATGACCTGAACCCTCTGAACAGAACCTGAGCAGTCTGCAGAGTGTCTGCAAACATTAACATGTTTTTTGTTTTTGTGGTCAACAAGTTCCAGTATGTGTGCGTCATTTGAAAAATAAAAACGACAACTTCAGGTCCTGCTTTTGGTCTGATTCATTTCTGTGGAGAATATAAATTAATATATTCTGCCATAGATACTGCACTACAAAGCAAAACAATGTTTATCTAAGATCTTTGACAAATAGAAATGTAGAAAGAAGGAAAATAAACATGCAATCAACTGGTTTTTCTTAGATAGAAAACTTTGAATCAATCTGACTGGATGATCTGGTGAACTGTAAAGTGCCTTGAGATGACATGTGTTTTAAATTGGCGCTATAGAAATAAATTGAAATTGAATTGTTATTAATATTCTCCTTCATTTCCTCACAATCTGCTCATTTAAGATTATGCTGCTGACGGATCCGGAGGTGGAGAGCAGCCTTCTGATCAGCTCTGATGAAGGAGCCACATACCAGAAGTACCGGCTGAACTTCTACATCCTGAGCCTGCTCTTCCACCCTGAACAGGAGGACTGGATCCTTGCATACAGCCACGACCAGAAGGTGAGACCAAAGCCACGGCTGCAGTTTCTTCAAAAAGGGGTAGAGCATCAACAGTCATGGTAGAGAAGGCAGATCCCAGTGTCTCTTTCAGAATGCATCACATTAAACTGTTGATATTCCACCTGGAAAATATGTAGAGATACAATAAAAAGGAGAGCAGAGTCTGACAGTCACTGTTCCCTAAAGCTATGAATCATCTTGATATACCTGAATTCACTAATTGTGTTACTGAAACACAAGTAAACACATCAGAAACATCTATAAGCTTCTCCTCTGGCCTGGAGGAATATCATGTATTGATGGAAAAGTGGCTCCGTAGATAAGGTCTGTGTGAAATTTAATCTGCAGGCAGAAAGAAACAATAAAAACATAGAAAATAGGATTTAAAGCAAAGAGCTCCTAACGTGCTTCTTAACTGATTCACTTCAGAAATATATTCTCCTAAAGACAAAAACCTTATTTCTTTTTAAAGGGTAAAACATTATTAATTTATATCTGAGAAACTATTCCCTGATTTTTTTTTTCCTCCAACATTTTCTAATACTAAAAGTGCAAACATGTTTTGTTTTTATTGTTTTTTTCACATGATAAACTAACATGGTAGTTAGTAACAGTAAAGTTGAAGGTTAAAATAAAGTCTTGTTTTTGGGATTTCTCAGGTATAAATATTTTTAAAGAGTTAATTTAATTAATATTTAGCTTATTTTAGTTGATTCCTCATGGACTGAATTCAAAGCTGGGATCTAAAGAAACATTCTTGCCCTTTTTTTTCCTTCGCAAAATAGTTTCACTCAGTCACATCTGATTTTTAAGTTTACAACAAATCAGTTAAAGCCTAGACTTTAACTAGGCCATTCAAACACAAAAATCTGCCAGGGCTCAGACTATTGGACCCAGAATTCAGGCAGACAGAGCAGATCAGTTCACAGGAAAAGAGCTTTATTGAAAGCTCTGGATTATGCAAGGCTGAGACCAGCTCGCTGGACACTCAGGTTAGTGATCACTAGGCTCAGACGGGGAACTATACCAAGCGTGTGAATCACTTACCTGGAAATAAGTTTAGTGGGTGACCAGAGGAAGGAGTGGGAGCCAGTGACTTTTCCACAACAAGCAGCGAGAGCCACCTGGGGAGCCACCCGGAGAGTTCCAGGAGCGGAGCAGAGCAGCCAGCAGACGCTGAAGAGCAGGAGGGTCCAGAGGCAGAATCCAGAGCAGAAGATCAGAGAGATGCAGAGGAACCAAGGGGATGATCTAAACCAGTACAAACAGGTGACAAGCACAAACAGATTGAAACAGGAGCAGACCAAAACTCAGGAATCCAGGGGCAAAACAGGTCAGGATCAGGTAGTCAAAAAAACTATACTATACTATATAACGATAGATATTTCTTACACTGATAATAATCTGGTACTAGTGGCTGGAAAACAGGCAGCATAAATAGGAGCGGGAAACAGGTGGATAAGTTAATGAGGAACCGGTCAGAGTTCAACAGGTGAATGGAATGAGTAATAAAGCCAGCCACCAGCGCCAAGATCATGAAAAAATCTGCTTTATGGTAAACCTCCAATCTATTATTGTTCAGGATTTCCTCCCGTTCCTCCTGTTCTGGATTTAACTCCATCCATTTTTTTTTCCTTGGCCACATTAGGTTGATCAACATGTTTGCTGTAGATCTCTGCACCAAAGAGCCTCTTTTCTAGCCTGGGTGCCATTCCGAACTTAGTCCCGCCCACAACATTTGAGTTCGGGAAGTTCAGTCTGGCATTGCTCAATATTAGCGCGAGTATGCTGGCACAAAATCTGGTGGGCCAATCAAATTGTCAGGGCGGGCTTTATACGATGATGGACAGATGATCAACAGTAACGTAATCAACCACGTCACCAAAGCGCGCATGGGTGACAACAACAATGGCTGCCGCTGGAGAGTTGAGGTGTGTAGATTCTGCTATTAGGTCTGTTCTAGAAGATATCGACAGCAAATTAATTTTAAAAGAGGAACAGAGAAACGTGATCAAGGCTCATCTTCTTATTCTAGGCATGAAACTGCACGCTTTGATTTTTGTTGACAACAACTATGTGTCGCTTAACATACACACTCCGTTGCTCTTATTGGTTGTAGGTCTATCCAATTGAGTGCAGAGGCATTTTTTTCCTGGTTCTTTCGAAACACGCCCCATAATCACAGCTCTATGGAGCAGTATCAGACTCATATTCTGACTAGAATTGAGTAGGACTACGTCAGGCTACCTCTTTTCTGCTTCTCTTATCTAATTTGTTGGTTTCCTGGTGTGTCATAATTGGCACAATGCTTTGGAAAATAATGATTCACACATTTCAACAACCATTTTTCCGAAATCGAATTTCCCCACCAAAATGTCCGACACAGCGTAGCACCAGATCAGTCCTCTGTAGCACTTGTTGGTTTGCAGAGGCAGAAATAAAAAAAGACTGTCAAGTAAAAGTAAAAATTGCAAAATTGAACTTGTTTCATCTTTATAGGCAGGAATATAACCCTGGGATTCGTTTCATGAGGAAAAGAGAAGATAGTGGCTCTGGAACTCTCTACCCGCTCTACTTAGAAACATGGACTTACTTCCCCATTTCAAATCACAACTCAAAACTCATCTGTTTAAAATTGTCTATTTTCTTTAATATTAATTTCCCTGTCCTAGCCTTTGTATATTTTTAAATTATTTTCATTCTCTGTTTTGATTTTTTCTGCCATTGTGTTTTTATCATTTGTACGGTGACCTTCAGTCTTCAGAAAGGCACCTTTGAAATAAATTGTATTATTAATATTAAATTCACTAATAATATAACATTTGTGATAAATAAAAGGAGAAACTAAATTATTGGAAATAACATCTATTGATGTTATGATGATAATTAATGATGGTAAAATGATAAATTACCTGTAGCTACTTGTATAACACAGTATTTTGCCTCTCTTTTTTTTCCAAGATAACCTACCATCCATTTATAAATACATTCATTGGCTGACATATGTTAGCACGTTTAGATCTTTAATTCCATTCAGGTCAGTTAAATTTTATAGCGCCAATTAACAAAACATGTCATCTCATGGCACTTAACGGAGAAAATACAGTCAGATTGGTTAAAAGTTTCTCTCGAGGAAAGCCAGTTGATTGCATCAATTTATTATTGCTTATGTAAAGGAAAGCTCTGCGTTTATACCATTAAACTTTCTCTCTCTAGTTATTTTCCTGAGAAGAGATCAGTCAGGAAAAACTAAAATAACACTTCATAATGTCTATCTATTAAATAACCAGGAGAAATTGCAGCAGATGTTGACAGAAATTGTAAATGAGGAGATTGCTCCATGGCTGCAGCCTTATAAAAATATTACACTTAGGGCCGGATTTATCAAGATCCAATTTTGCGTGCAGTAATTTGCGCTCGCAAACTGGAATTTTGCGCGAGGGGCTGAACCATGGTTTGCGGGTGATTTAACAAGAGCGATTGCGTAACTGGTGGCAGGTGCAAAACTGTTGGAGACGCCCTATTTAAATGATGGTTTTGCGCGTTTTGTGGTTTGCGGCAAAGTAGTTTGTAGTTTGTACAAACTAGTGCATTAAGAAATTTAAATCTTACAGTGACACCCCCACCCCCTCAAAAAAAAAAAATATATATATATATGTATAGATATATATCTATATATATATATATACATATATATCAATAAAAACTTTGGCAACCTTTATTCCCCAAGGTGGTATGTGGCTGAATTTCTACTTCACTGCAGTAAAAAAAAAAAAAAAAAAAAAAACAAACAGGTGTTTTGTATTGGCCTGTAGAAAAATGCACATACCAAAGAGCTCACAAGAAGTGACTGTGGATGAGATCACTGCGCGTACGCATCCCCGCAGCATTGGCATGTTGCTCCACAGGCACAGGGGGGAGGTCGGGGTTCTCCAGTAGGGCGTCAGGGCGACATGGCATTTAGAATGTCGGACAGCACTTCTGAAAAACGAGATTGGGAGATCCCAGCTCTCGCTGCAACCGTACGATGGAATGACCCAGATGCAAAAAAGTGCAATGTTGCAAGGAGTTTTGTGATATCTGGTATTGCGTGGGTCCTCCTTGTGGCTGGCTCCAAATCCATTCGGAGTTCCCCCAACAGCTCCAAAATGGCAATGCTGGATAAACTATGTTTTGATGATCGTTTCCTCGTTCATTCCAAAAATATTCACACGGAGGGAAAAAATACGTTCTCTGCGTCTCCTTGCTTCATTTCAATGTCTCCCTCTTGCGACAATAACCGCTGCCATGTGTGCGCAATTACGCATACAGACCATTTGCACCTTCTTTTGAAACATGTTAAATATAGAGTCAGATACTGTTAGCAAAATTGCTTTAAGGTTTAATAAATCCCTTTGCGAGTGCTAAATTAATATATTTATATGTTCTCCTCCCACAAGATGCACTTTTGCATGTAAACGCCCCATATTGCATATTCATTGCAGAAAAAGTACTAAATGGATAAGAGGCGCTATTTAGCACGTTTTAAAGACCAAATCCTTTTAGCACGCTGTTGATAGATCAGTTTGTTCATTTTTTAGCATGCGCAGTGAAATAGCTCATGTTTTTATACACGCAAACCTTCCTCTATTAGTTATTGGATAAAATTCTACTTTTATCAATATCATTCTGCTTTAAATTGATAAATACAAGTACTAATATCTACATAAATTGATAATTTTATAGGTTTTTATTAAAATACTTATTTACAGTATCCATGATTTCATTGAAGACGCTTACCGTAGATGACTTGCAGAGAAACATCATTTTCTCTTTACGGCACATAACACAAAATCTAGTTCTGAAAGAGCAGGAATTCTGTACTAATCATAATTAACCACAGTGTTTCTGTTGTCAAGTAATTAATATATATAAAATTAAAATGTTTTGAATATTCTACTTGAGAGAAAAAAATTGGTAGGGGTGGCTACAGGGGTGGCCAATGATTGGCTCAGGGTGACCATGGCCACCCCTGGCCCCCCATTTCGCTCCGCCCCTGCTGTGAAGCCCCTTAAGAAGCCCTCCAGCACAAAACGGGTCCAGCTCCACAACTGATTCTTATAAAGTCGCTTGTTCTCTAGCGCTGCTTTAATGAAACCCTTAGCTCTACATAAAAAGGCTGTATTTATTATTTTAATCACAATGAGACGCTATCATTAGGAGACATCTGAAGCAATCTATGTGAGTTTGTTTGGGGGGGCATCAGAATAAAGGGGTTACAAAAACAGGCCTCACTTTTTAAACCTTGTTTCTTAAAACTTTTAGAAACTTTCTATCTTAGATAAACTATGAAATATATACTTGTGAAACAAATCACAGGATAAATATGTAAATACTGTATATTAACTGGACTGTCCTAATGAACTTAAATCTACACATTTTGGATTTTTTTTTTTTAAAGAAACTAAAGGAAACATTAAAGTTAGTTTTGTATAAAAGATCAAAGCAATGACTCAGCTATAAGATTTAAGGAGCACTTTAAGGTGAGAGTTGGTGACTTTAAACTTAGACGTGTCTTATGTGAAGCAGAGATCCAGAGAAGAAGGCTCCAACAGCTGCAGCCTCTAAATCCTGTTGTAGAGACGCATGACAGCGAAGGATCTTCCACAGAGCTACAGAGGTTAGAATTCAGATCAGGCTGTCTGGTGAGGGCTGAAAACTGAAAATAAATACACTATATTGCCAAAAGTGTTTGCTCACCCATCCAAATTATTGGAATCAGGTGTTCCAATCACTTCCATGGCCACAGGTGTATAAATTCAAGCACCTAGGCATGCAGACTGTTTTTACAAACATTTGTGAAAGAATGGGTCGCTCTCAGGAGCTCAGTGAATTCCAGCGTGGAACTGTGATAGGATGCCACCTGTGCAACAAATCCAGTCGTGAAATTTCCTCGCTCCTAAATATTCCACAGTCAACTGTCAGCTGTATTATAAGAAAATGGAAGTGTTTGGGAACGACAGCAACTCAGCCACGAAGTGGTAGGCCACGTAAACTGACGGAGCGGGGTCAGCGGATGCTGAAGCGCATAGTGCGAAGAGGTCGCCAACTTTCTGCAGAGTCAATCACTACAGACCTCCAAACTTCATGTGGCCTTCAGATTAGCTCAAGAACAGTGCGCAGAGAGCTTCATGGAATGGGTTTCCATGGTCGAGCAGCTGCATCCAAGCCATACATAACCAAGTGCAATGCAAAGCGTCGGATGCGGTGGTGTAAAGCACGCCGCCACTGGACTCTAGAGCAGTGGAGACGCGTTCTCTGGAGTGACGAATCGCGTTTCTCCATCTGGCAATCTGATGGACGGGTCTGGGTTTGGCGGTTGCCAGGAGAACGGTACTTGTCTGACTGCATTGTGCCAAGTGTAAAGTTTGGTGGAGGGGGGATTATGGTGTGGGGTTGTTTTTCAGGAGCTGGGCTTGGCCCCTTAGTTCCAGTGAAAGGAACTCTGAATGCTTCAGCATACCAAGACATTTTGGACAATTCCATGCTCCCAACTTTGTGGGAACAGTTTGGAGCTGGCCCCTTCCTCTTCCAACATGACTGTGCACCAGTGCACAAAGCAAGGTCCATAAAGACATGGATGACAGAGTCTGGTGTGGATGAACTTGACTGGCCTGCACAGAGTCCTGACCTCAACCCGATAGAACACCTTTGGGATGAATTAGAGCGGAGACTGAGAGCCAGGCCTTCTCGTCCAACATCAGTGTGCGACCTCACAAATGCGCTTCTGGAAGAATGGTCAAAAATTCCCATAAACACACTCCTAAACCTTGTGGACAGCCTTCCCAGAAGAGTTGAAGCTGTTCTAGCTGCAAAGGGTGGACCGACGTCATATTGAACCCTATGGATTAGGAACGGGATGTCACTTAAGCTCATATGTGAGTCAAGGCAGGTGAGCAAATACTTTTGGCAATATAGTGTATGTTAGGGAAGAGGGAACTGTGTTAAATTGCAGTGGATTAGTCAAAAGGTTGCTGTAAAAATATGTGGATGAGCCTGAAAAGATAAGTGGAGCTTTGGTTAAACTGACATCGGAGGCTTTCTATGGGAATCCATAATTCTGATGCTTTAAAAAGAATGAAAACATGGAACTGTGGTTTAAAAGAAAGTAAAAGTAATACCTTTAGTGCACTGTGAAATGATGACACAACACAGGTGACCAAATTTTGGTGCAAGACAGCATGTGGAGGGTAATGAGAGGATTATCACCATCATTGTAATATGTAAAAGTACTTTTAACATACAGGAAAGATGACCCAAGATTTAACACAGACAAGGTCAGCGGAATGGAACGGATCTTTATTTAAAGGGAAAGGCTTGGGCGGCAGCTCTAGCTGGAAATCCCCTGTTGCAGAGACAAAAGGTTAATGATCGGATAGAGGGAAAATTGGTAAGAGGGAGGGAGGTCCGGATCACTAGCCCGTTCAAAATTGGTGATCGGCTGTGTGAAGGGTTCAGGTCCGGGACGGAGGTCCGATTGCGGACAGGCCTTGCGGAGGCAGGAGCCGTTGAGCAGCAGACGGTTCGCTGGGGACTTTGACTGGCGTGCTCCAGTGACACTCCGGGTATGACATCCAGAGAATGAGGTCCAAAACCGTGGTACAGGCTGGATGAAAGAAAGCCGAACCAGGTGAGGTAACAGATAGGCAGGAAGAATCAGGAAAACTTGAAAGTACTCAGTAGTTAGCCTGAGACGATCTGACACTGGGAACTGATCCAAACGGGGGTTTATAAGGAGGTGAAGACAGGTGGAAGCAGTAAGGTTAATAGCAGGCAGGGTGAAGTTGAAAAGGATGCAAATCATAAAATGTAATATGAAAAGGAGAAACTTATAGCAATAAAATATGAAGAAAATTGAAAGAAAGGAAGAGTTTCAAATTCTAGATAGATTTTTTTTACATTTCCATTTACAAAACATTTTTCTTTTTTTAGTTTTTATTTCAATTCCCAAATGTCCTCTACCATCATACAGTAGTAGCCAAACAAAATTCTCCACTTTCCTTAAGCGGCCCTTGGCTGTCACTTGGTTGGTCCTTGGCTGTCCCTTGACTAGTCCTTGGATGGTCCTTGATTGGTCCTTGGATGGTCCTTGGATTGTCCTTGGTTAGTTCTTGGCTGGTCCTTGGTTGGTCCTTGGCCGACCCTTAGCTGGCCCTTGGTTGGTCCTTGGCTGGCCCTTGGCTAGTCCTTGGATGGTCCCTGACTGCTCCGTGGTTGATCATTAGATAGCCCTTGGTTGGTCCTTGGAAGGCCCTTGGCTGGTCATTGGCTGGCCCTTGGTTGGCCCTTGGTTGGTTGTTGGTTGGCCCTTGGTGGGTCCTTGGCTGGTGCGCTACAATTCCTTTTTAGACATTAATCTTTGTACTAAGATATTCTTTCTGTCATGATTTTTGGACATCAAGATCTAAAGAGTAGCATCACCTGATCAGACCCTGTAATTCAGTGAAAGGGTGGAGTCAGAGTAAAAAAATATGCAAGAGGGGGGTCACTCCAGTGGCTGGAAGTTGGAGGGAAGTGGGCACCGCCATTCGGCTGGCATGTGATTGGGAAGGGCCATTTTGAATGTATGTCATTGCCAATCATTTTTATGGTTCTTTATCAGGCTTTCTGTAGGTCAAATTTAGGCATAAGTATGATGAGGTTTTGCCTTTGAAATGTTAGTTGTTTTTTCCAGCTTGGAATAAAGGCACTTACCTTCACTGAGACACTGATTCTCCCCATCTGGGTCCTGCCCATTTTATGACATAACCTTCTCATTCCGGTGATTTAGGAAGCTGAAAAACATATTTACACAGCTTAGACAGTAAGCTAAAAATCAGAACATTCACTGTGTAGATTAGGTAATAAGTGAACCTGTTCATCTCAGCTTCCAGCAGAAATGATCCTGCTCTGCCTCACATCACCACTCTTTCTTTGGAGAAAGTGGGATGTTGTTTTCTGGGCAGGCATGGCATGTCAGGGTAGGCACTTCCTGGAGGGCCTGGGACGAATAAACTTTGTGATACATAGGATGGTGATGTTCACTTGTTTTCAGGGACAGGGAGGGGCTGCTGCTCAGAGAGCAGAAATCAGGAGGCTTATTTAGACACTCATGTATTTATGGTTCAAGACAGGGTCTGTTTTGGCCCCTTAAAGGTATTGTGGAGGATTTTCGCACATTTGCCAAAAGAATCAACCCTCTCCACTTAAAAAAAAAATGCTCTGGAGCAGCAAGAATCCACCTGTCAGCCTTCATGAGAAATTTCTGTTGATGTTTTAGCCTCTGTCTATTGAAGTAAGCAGTGAGAAAGTAGAGCCCTGATTGGATAACACGCCAAAATACATCACTTCAAGTGAGGCCAAACCTCTTGGGCGATCTATGGAGCAGGGGCGGGTCATGAAGCTGGCTTCTGGATGGTGATTGGCCAACATACTTGAGGATTTTGACTGACAGTGACCAGACAAGAAGGAGGTTTTCCTCATTAGTCCAGAGATAAAAGTGATTATTCAGTCAGATCATCATGTTTTGAAGTCTTACCGTGGTTTCTGGAGTTTATTATTTCATGGCGCTTCACAGCAGCTGTCTTCACCTGATGTAGTGATGTGATGTTTCAACATTTTTTAATGCCTTATGAAGTTTGGATTTAATAAAACCATTGAGCCTCCCCTGTTTCAGAGAGCAGCAGCACTGAATCAGACAATCCTGGAAAAAGTTCCGTTAAAATACCTCAAATAATGGCCCAAAATATTCTGAGGATCATGTCTGATAGAGAATTATACAAACTCTGACCAAACCTGAATATTTAATATTTCAAAGAATAGTGTGTGCCAATTAATTATCCATCGTCCATCAAAATAAATAGATTATGCATTCCTTCACCGTCCGCCACTCCCACCATCTCAAGCCCTGCCTCTGTTGCACGGATCCTCTCCACCCTGAAAGTGCTTCTCTTTCACTTTCTGTGTGCTCTTTTTGGCAGTGCTGCCACATTTGTTGATTGAGGGACCTTTCAAAGGCTGTAAAGGCAGCATGCACCGACCCCTCCGCTTCACCACCAGCAGCCCCTTCACCTCCTCCGCCTCCTGTTCTCTGCCTCCTCACTCCCTCTTACAGGGCTACACACTAACTCGTTTTAGGAGGGTAATTAGTCAAAGTGATTTCCTCCTGCCCCGGTTTTCTGCTCCCTTCCTTTCTATTGTGTCTGCTTAGCTCAGCCTAACACGTGCATATTAAGACCCATCACTGTCTCTTTTATGTCAATAGTAAAATTCACATTTTCATGCACAGAAATCTCAATGTTTGATATCAAGTAAATTAATGCCAAGATACAAAAATGTTTAAACCCTTATTTTACTTAAAGTCGTAGGGAAATTATATTTAAATGTCAAATCATTCTGGCTTAAACATGTATATAAATGTGCTCTTTATCAGATAATATTGTTCCAAAATTTAGAGAATTTCTGTTTAAAAAAAAAATCCTGTCTTAAATCTGTGTTTTTTTTTTTGTTATCTTATTCAGGCCAGTTAGTTACAGTATATGTCAGGCTGAACACCTAAATTCGGCCAATTAGATATCTACGGTCATCTGTCAATCAAATATTTTCTGTCATAGCATCTTGATTCATATGTCGCAGATGATATACACAAAGGGTGGATAAGAAAAGAGAATCGTTTACTTTCCCATGGAGTTCCATCCCAGTGTTCACAGGGATGGACGTCTGTGTCTTCAGCAGGCGTAGAGCTAACAGAACTGGCAGCGTTGCGAGTCAAGGGCTCAAACATGTACGGCTGTAAGCCTTCTACACCAAACCAAGCTTCTGCCGCCCTGGCGTCCTCTTCCACAACATCTTCGTTCCCGCTTTCCTCCTCTAAATAAAAAATGTATGACGGAGGAGACTCATCCACGACCTCCAACACAAAACTCTGCTCCTCTTGGATTTTCCGCTCTCCATAGCGTTCCTTGACCAACCAAACTTACCCGCTGTGTTCACTTGTGTAATCTCGGGAAGCACTCGGGAGAATTCGGAAATGCAACAGTTGGAGCGGCCGTTTCCCTACATCTTTAAACTCTTCCCCAATCCTTTAATTTCTATAGTAGATCCACATTAAAACAATATAAGAATCACATGAGAATTGAACTAAATTTTACTGCTTCAGTCAACAAAGTTGGGGCACATAGTAAGTAAATATTAGAAACTGAAGATCTTATAGATTGATAGAATATGCACACAGTCCAACATCCAAAAGAGCCCCAGCCTCTGGGATCCTGCAGCTTTTAAAATAACTGGACTCACATACTGTTGGTTATTACTTCTTTAGTGAATCAGTGAAGCCAGGCTGTGTTCCACTAAGGGACTTATCTGTTTATAAAATGTTTCCTATTTATGTGTTACCTATTGATAAGAGAATGAATGTGTTCCAACTCTCCACCATCCTCAGCTGTCCATTCATGAAAGAAAATACAGTAACTCATATTAGCGAAAACAGTTCGCCGGGTATTATCTGCCATACGAGCTGAGGCTCGACCAAAATTAAATGTATAAAAAACAGATGAAAATATATATATTTAAACTGTTCCTGTAAAATGTAAAATTAATTAACTGTAAAATGAATTCAGACATATAATCTAATTAAATAAACGGCAAGAGTACATAGAGCCATATCACACCTGCTGCCTTTGATGAGACTTTATTAATCGACTGCTTAAAATAGGTTTGCTTTGTTTAAATCTCTGAGTTTAGGTTAGATTTACCCATCTGTTGAATTGAGAGTATAAAATGTTGTTTTTTCTTTCTCATTAATAGGAAGACATGAATTATACCACAAGAAACATCCAACGATCCTAAAAGACTTATCAGGGGACCTACAACTGTCTCTTGAAGCTGTTAATGTAAAAGTACAGAATTAAGCTTCACAGTTTTAACTTTCAAAGCAGGTGTGCAAGGAAGGAACAGAAGAAAAAGAAAGGAGCACAACTGATGTTTTTGGGCACTGCAATAAGAGCATGCAGACAAAGGACATTTTGGTTTATTCCAAATGCTTAATTTGACTCAATTCCAGTAAAAGAACCTTAATACTGTCTCTGTAGTATGTATATATTGTAGTATCATGATTAGGCCCCGTTTTCTCTCAGTAAGTCTTGGAATGCTCACCATCACCATGGATCCTACTGTGTTTCAGACAGGATTAGAGAAAAATGGGAAAGTAATGAATCCAAAGCAAATAGAATTGCTTTATTTTCCAAATATGACATATTTCTTTTTGTATATATCAATATACAATGAGGATAAGAAAGCTAAGTGAGCAAAGAAAAAAGGTAAAAATAAATGAGATATTAAAAAGTTAGAATTGCAGTAGCATCACTGTGTAGTCTTGTAGTAGCAGCAAAGAAATAGAGCACTTGTCATTAAAAAGGTTACAACATATTACATAAAGATTGTCCTAACAATAGCAGTTAGCACAGTTAAATTGGCACATTGATAAACCTTTTTTATCCTGCTAAACTGATAAAAAAGAAAAAATGACTGCAAAATCTGTGAAAAAAAATCGCAGTTCCGTTTGCCAAGTGAGCAACAGCAATTTGCAAAACTTGAACAAACCCACCAGAATCCCTTGGTACAGGAGATCCTCCTGTTCAGGGAGTCCAGGAGCTATGATTTGATCATGACTGAATTCTGCAGAGCTTAAGGTAAGATGAAACAGTTCAGAAACTCAGACAGGAGCAGTGGTCTGGGAGGGGTGGCCAGCTGCCCCCCTGTCTGGAGCTAAGGAACTACAGTAGGAGACCGAAGAGGTCTAGGGGGAGCTGTGGGGGTTAACAGCAGGAGATTATCAGATCAGAGCATAGATTTGCACGGTCAACCAGGTACAGAGCGAGTGGTTAGTGCCTGAACTGAAGATAAGGGAGGAACATCAACAGTCCTTCTAGGGCTAAATTAAATTAAACCAACTTACGAAAGACTTGAGAGCATTTCCTACTTTATCCCTTGTCAAAATTTTTTTCTCAATCTTCCTTTTTGATCTAGCCACATCTAGTTCCTGATTGGTTGTTGCAATGTAAAAACGCTAAATAATTTAAATTTTTTAACTGTGATTTTACTTTTCATTTTGTTGTTTTAGGCAAAATAAAGTGTCTTTTAGCTCACTAGAATAATGACCTTCACCCCACAGTACTCCTGAGCCGCTCTCTATATAGAGCTAACATGTAAACAGTTCGCTCTGGGAGCGATAATTGTGTTTACCCGAAGGCAAAGTGGGCGGAGTTAAAGTGGACTGGAACATGACAATGACCCAAACTATACCAACAAATCGACTGATGCTACACTGGTTTACATGCAAAGCCAATGGTTGATTCATATCATGGTGCAGCAAAAGGTCCTGCAGCGTGTCTTGAGCTGCAGGAGCAGCGCCTCACGACCTTCTGAGCATTTGCACCCGTGACACGATTCGCAATCAGCAGCTGATATGGAAAAAAATAACTTTTGCTGCTTGATAAGTCCCATCAACGAATCAGAGAAGCTGATCAGGGAGCTGGCAGGGAGTCAGACACAGTACTGCTGATGCAGAGCGCTATGATCACTCCTCTGAAACAGTTTATTAACACCTAAATTTAAAATGTAGAAACATGACAAAATATATTCAATTTTATTATTCTGGTGCTTACAAAAAAGGCTAACATCTACTTCCAGCAAAGATGCTTCAGTCATGTGTGAGAATTAAACTCTTACAAGCATTAAAAAATGAAGCAGCAAGCACGTTTTTGCTGCTCCTGCTACTTGCGGTCTGAACGAACCATAAGGATTAGCTGAGAAATAAGAAGTGGGAATAAAAGTGGACCAGACCTTTAACTTATAACGTGCAGCAAACTAAACATCTCCCAGCAGAATCCACACAGTATAGAATATTACTTTTATAATACTGAAATAAATTTTTTCTTTTAAGTATAAGAGCTGATTGATTGATCTAAAAAGGGTAGTTTATTGGAATGATCTTCTGATTCTCTAGCTACGTAGCTACGGTGAGGTGGAGACAGAAGATTCCATTTGCAGTAAAAAGCAGATTATCCAGCGGTGATAATCCATGTGGGATGATGAGTTTCAGGAAGCAGGTCCACAATTTGTTTTACTGAACAGAGTAAATATATTTAAATTAGAAAACAAATGAATGCAAACATACATTTTGGTTATCAGCTAATAAACAACTGTTTATACCTGCTGCTTAAACTCCAAAAACTAATAAGTAGGTGTGTAACATTGAAACATGTTTAGAGCTTTATTAGATTTCATCTGTAAGCTGCAGAGCAAACATATTTGCTTTTGTGCTTTATCACACAGTACACCATGTTCAAGGATAAATAAGACTTTTACTTCAGTATCTAAAGGTTATAGTTTACTGATCAACAAGCAGAGAAATCAGAGATGATTTCTGAAAATAAGAATTAAAGTATAAGAAGTGTGAATAGTTTCTTATGCTAATGATTCAGGTAGGTTATAAAATGATAAAATGAATCAATGAATTAAAACAGAATGGTTCAATATCATTCAGTATCACTATATATTTATTTTCTAATTGATAATTCCAAATGAAAATTATTGGGATCAAAATACCACCTGTTTTTTGTGATTTTAATTTTCTTATATTTTGCCTTCAGTAACTCCAGATAACTAAATTTATGACACGTTTTTTTGCTTTTCCTGTATCGACATCTGAACATGCAAAAATAAAAGCATAGTAACGTGTGCTAGTGTTATTTTGAGACATTTTTAAACAGTTATTTTAAGCTCCTGAGGAAAAACAAATGTTTTAATAATTCAAAATCTGTTTTCAATTAAATCTCTGTTGAAGGATCGGAGGAACAAAGTTGCTCTTGTTTTATATATAGTTTTTTTTTTTCACATAGTTCTTTCCATCCCATTATCTCAACCACTTATGTTTTTACTCTCTTCGTTACTACATTTAATTAACTAGTTGTGACAGTACTTTAGTTAAAGAATATGTCTGCACAGCCTTACTTGGTGTTCATGTTGCTGAGCTCTGTGTTCTGGGCTCCTTTGTGTGCCGTTCTCATAATACCATGTTTATGTCCTTCAAAAGCTTCCATAGAAACATTTAAAAACTAGAAAGAATCTACAGATGCAAATTGAATTTAATGTTTAAAATGAGCAGTACAGCGGACGTCAACTTTTTTTTATTTGTGTCTGGATGAATATGGAGATATTTCCATATAACCAGTCATGCAACAGATTGCAGGCACAGCTTTTGTATGTTTGCAAGTAATTTACATACTTCCTTTCAAATGTTTCTCCAGTATTGAAGGCCACAAAGGAGACAGCCGGTGGAAGAAGAGTCTGTAAATATTTCTGGACTGTAAGAAAAAAACAATAGTAGACTTCGACAATTTTTATTGTCATTTTGTATACACAGTAGTATACTATTCGAGAAAAAGGCCTGGGTAAGACAGACTACAGATGGAATCAACCAATCTTTACGCAATTATACCAAAATGAAAAACAATACTTCTAATCTTATATATCGAAGCATAAATACAGCAAAATGAACATTAAGAGCCACCAGAGAACAACCATCCTGGAGCCTTTAATGGGATATCATGTCAATAGAAATGTTAAGAACTTGACAGTCTGCATCTCTAACTTGTGGTAAGTTAAGTTTCATAGATTTCTCATTGGGCTGCTTATGTGCAACATATTGTTTCAGGCAGGTTTGGTAAGCAGCTGGTGGAGGTAAATGCAGCTTCATTTCATTGTAATGGTGCGCTCACATCAACTGAGCATCTAAAAGGCTTCCAATGCCTCAGCTTACATGCTTGCAAGTCAGACTCGGGATGTTTGACGCTTGGTCGTTGAGCTGCTCTTTTCTGTTCCTTTTTTAACATGTTATTAAACTATGAACGATATTTAACCTTTAATAAACCCACCCAGTTTTTTACAAATATAGACATGTTAGACATTGTTAGAAAGCTTAGATTCTCCATAATTCAAACACCAAGATCCTTTATGGACACAGTGAGCACCAAAGCACAATTAATATGGATATAGCAGCATGCCAAAATGTAAACATGACAAAGCAGCCACAACTACATATCCTTTGAAGGCGTCAGGAAGCCGTTTTATGAATCCAATCTTCAATTGTTTAAACTCTATTCGTCCATAAGGGTCCACAGATTAAAAGTAATCCAGAATATTCATGTTAAAAATATTTTATGATTGCCCATATAATGCTTTTGAAATCACAAAGGTCAGCTGTTCATAGCTGATGCGTAGCATCTTGCTAATAAGACTTACTTTCTCAATCGTTTGTCTGTCTGCAATGTTTTTTTGTTTTTTTTACATCGTCTTCCTACCTGCAAGACAAAAGTGTCTTCTTTGTATTTTTGTACAACTCGAGTTTATTCAGTTGATCTGAAGTCTCACAGGCTCCTTGCTCTTTGCCTGTCAGCCAATGATGCACCAAGTAGTTATTCACTAAATGAAACGCAAATACTAAATGAAAAGTCAATAATCATGCAAATTAAAAAAAGTGGAAAAGACTTGCTTCATAAATGTTTTGTGGCCATTAAAATGCTTCAGTTTTATTCTATGGGTCAAGTAGTTGAGTAAAAGCATTTGGCACAATTTGGCACATATGGAGGGGTTTGGAGACGATGGTGACACCAAAAGTTCAAAACCCCACAGCTCTGGAACTGTTGAAGCTAGACGTCTGAAATTTTTTGCATTTGTGGTTGACATGATGTAGAATAAATGTACAATATGTGTACAATACAATGACACCTGCCTATTCTCATGCATGTCTTTATTACTGCTTTTAAAAAAAAGATCTATTATTTTCGAGAAGAAAAATCATTTTTGAACTGATGAAGTTTAGGCTGGGTTTTACTCACCCAATTTTCATTTATATTTTCAGAAACTAGAAGTTTCTGAAAATACTTTCAACTGATGTATCTCACACGTAATTTTGGCTTACAGTTCCTCAGTTATTTGCTTTTCCATTTGGGTACGCAAAATAGGCGAGGATTACCCAAAATTAGGTGGGTGTTAAGAGCATTAGGCTTCAGTATTCATCATGCTTTTTACTTATGTTTGTAACGCTTTGACGTTCTTAAATTTTATGTAAAATGTGCTATAACCTTTTGCATTATATACATTTGTTTTTTGTACTTATTAACCCCATGGCTTAGAACTTCATCTTTCTTTTACAGCTAGTCCCAAACTGCCTGTAGAACATGTGTATCATGCCCTAAGTGTCTTATTTGATAAGTTTGTGAATTTCAGAGAGTTAATCTCTAAGTTTTAGCCGTCGTTTTGAATTTACCTTTAATAAGTACATTTAAAGTTTCTTTGTTTTGTGTTTTACAGCTTTACAGCTCTGTAGAGTTTGGAAGAAGGTGGCAGCTGGTACACGAGAAAGTGGCTCCAAATCGTTTCTATTGGTGAGTACGTTTAGTGTGAGCTAATGTTCGTCTGATCCTTTTATCACTATTGCTACTATCTTTGGTCATTTAACCGCATTTGTTTTTTTCTCTTTTTAACTAACAGAAACAGAACATAACCTTAAGGCAAATTATCATTAACTTATGTACTCTATTATTACTTTTTCCCTTTTTTTCTTACATTTGTCACAGTAATAAGACAAAGACAAACTTAATTTAAAGACAGTGAGGTCTAGTCCAAATAAAGAAGAAGGCTCTATATTTTATAAATAAAAGTTGCATCCACACAAGTTAACACAGCCTGAATGTAGACAATTTAGAAGATGTGAAGGGTCCTTCAGTGTGTCTGTGGGACCGACGACGAAGTACACCAAACTCAGCCCATCATAGGTAAACACAGCGAGGTACGGTTGGTATAGCTACATCATTATGCTTAGAAAAATATGCAGCTTACATGAATCAACTGAAACATAATACTAGAATCTGAGAGTCGGTTTTAAAAAAGATCAGTTATGTTCTTCCAAAAGACCGTCTCCCTGTGGATTCACAGCTTAAGCAGTGCAAATGTGTATGACATATTATGTTCACAGCCAAAGATCACAAATTAATGACAAAATTCACATTTTGAAACTCACATTCTATTATAGAGGAGATTAATTGGGTGGCTCTAATTGCTATTAATTGAAGTTAGATTGTTCTCTGCCAAATAATCAATTGGTTTAAATTGAGCTGGGAACTTTTCTAAATAAACCATAGAAAATATCAGTCAGTTATCATCATTTCATTTTATACAAGTGACAATGAAGTCCAAACCTAATTAGGATTGATAAAGAGGCTTTTAAGATTATTATTATTCATGCATTAGAGTCATCATCAAAGTGTTGGACGGTTTTACTTTGTGCAGGTGCATTTCAATAAATTAACATTTGATCAAAAGTTAATGTATTCCTATAATTCAATTGAACAACAAAAATCATGTAAATTTATTGCACACAGCATGATTTATTTTAATTGCATTGATTGTGGCTACAGCGAATGAAAAGCAATAAGTCTGTTTCCCTGATAATTTTAATGTTATATTAGAAAATTATTTTCACACAGAAATGTCGTGTTATATTCTACTTTATTATGGGGACACCTGATGGTTGTCTAGTCTTGACGGCTTCTAGCAAGTAACAGAGCCAGGAAGTTCACAGCTGTAACAGCTGACAGACGGTGTCGTACTTGTACAGTAGGTTGAATGGCCTGTGAGCGCATTGGAAAATGATGAACTGCTTTAAGTTTTGATCAGGGGAAACAGTTTTTGTCAAAAGTCTCATTTATTCACACTACTGATCCATAACTGCTTCCTGCTGCAATGTCTTCTAAAAACTCTGGTCCAACTATTGTCTTTCTTTAAAGTAAATTTTGTTCCATTATTGTTCCATTAAAAAAAGGAACGTGTTTTGTAAATTAGAATAAAAAAAGAAAATGCAATTCATACAATAAAACTTTGAAAAACTTCTTGATGAAAAAGAAATTAAAGAAAATTTGTTGTCTTCTCAGATTTTTATTTTTCTAAAAGAAAAATTCATATTTTGTCAGACTTTCATATTTTCAAATTCATTTTTTTTTCAACTTTCACTTCTTCAGATTGAGTTTTAGAAATGTATTAGTTCTACTTAACTTCCAATACTGTATAAATGATGACTCTTGATGCAAACTGTTGTGCAAGTTATCCTGAAGAATATGAATAAATTAACTAACTAGAACTGGAAGTTATAGTTAATTAATGGGTCATTCAAATCAAGGGTAAACCCACTTATTCAATTCAATTCCATTCAGTTTTTTTATATAGCGCCAAATTCACAACACATGTCATCTAAAGGCACTTTACAGTTCAACCAGATCATGCAGTCAAATTGATTCAAAAACACTTAATGATTATTAGTTGAATGATTATCTGTAATTTGCCTATTCAGCAGGGTTCTTAGTCTCACATAAAGTTTGGACTCCTGGATCATCTTTGAAGATCCAGTTGCCTTCACCGATTTAATAATTTAGACTATGGCTATCAGAAGAGTTATTTTCACCAAAAAATCAATCTGTCTCTATTCATTTAGTTGTTTCTGAAAGGAGGATGGGTCTGACCTTAGTGATAAATCGTCCATGCATAAAATAAACAGAGAAGACCATGGGTTAAAATACAATGGTACCTTTATTAGCTACTAATCACACAGTATTATTATTTCTAATAACTACGCAGACACTAAGGCAAGGGTGGGCAATTCCAGTTCCTGGGGGCCGTTATCCTTCAACTTTTAGATGTGCCTTTGGTTCAACACACCTGAATCAAGTAATTAGTTGATTGAGAGGACTTGTGAGAAACTGACTGCATACTGAGGAGGTAACTCAGCCATTTGCTTCAGGTATGTTTGATAAAGCAAGGATGTAAAACCTTCAGGATACCGGCCCTCAGGAACTGGAATTACCCACCACTGCACTAAGGTCTACTGAAAATAAGCAGAATTGAATAAAAGCAAACATGAATGGAAAAAGGGGTTTTGAGTCCATTTAAGGGTCTCTGAGGCATGGACGACATTTTTTGGGAGGGACATGTCCTCCGGATTTTTTTAAACGTCTGTTTTGATCCCCTGCAGGTTTTACTGTTTAAAAACAATACACAGACATTCGTCGAGCACTAGGACCAAGCGGAAAACCTCAGCTCAAGCTGAAGCCTCCTTCCCTCAGTTTAGACTGCCCACAAGCTCCTGATTGGCTCTCTGTCTTTTCTTGTGTGATTGGCTGTCACTGATGTCACTACTGAGTTTTACAAACATCTGATGTGCCACTGAATCGGGTCTGTGATTTGATGATCAAACACTGAAATCACTTCTGTAATCAAAATTTCCTCCATGTCTGAGAAATGTTCAAGTTTTGGCTTGATTCATTCAAAGTGCCCTTTTAAATAGCAGCAGATAAATATAAATAAACCCTGATGCAGAGATATTAAATGCATTTAAAATAGTGACATTTTACCCAAATTTACTTGGAAAAAAATGACTCAAGGATGCATTAAAATAGAGTGATGCTGATGCGGGAAAAGATGGGTTACTTCAGCTGGACAGAATATCTTTTTCCAGGGTGAGCCAGCTACAACAAAAGAGTAAGGGCAATCACAACATGGCCGGTAATGCGGTAGCTTGGAGCTAAAGATGCGAGCCGGTCCAACCATAGTAGTCTAACTCTTCAAACAAATAAAATAGAGGATTTAAGCAGACAGTAACACACAGCATGTATCGTTCCATCAGTCTCAGTGAGCTTTAACATTCAGTTCACAACTCTTACCTAAAAACTATCAGCAGTTTATTCAGAAAGCTTTAGTCAAATAAAACACCAACAAAATATGTAGAGGTAAGCTGTTCCACTTATATTTCACCCGAGCAGAGTATTTATTAAGTATCAAATGAAAAGATTTTTACTTGTTGGCTCAGTGGTTGGTGGTGGATTCACAAAAGACTGCATTCAACTTAGTTTAAAAGGCAGGAAAAACAAGAGACTAGGGATGCACGATATTGGGATTTTGGCCGATATCCGATATGCCGATATTTTAAAACTCATGTAGCCGATAACCGATATCGATACCGATGTTAAAGCTGGACAAAAATAAGTAGTCATTGAAAATAGCAGTTTTGTTATCCATTTCTGACACTTAGAAAAATAATATACTCAAATATATTTTCATATCCTGATATCAAATTGATTTCTAAAAACGCGGTATCGATCTATTTTACTTTCAAAATCTCGTGAAATTTCATAGTTCTGTTACAAACTCTCGTGATATTTTGCAAATTCTTGTGAGATTTTGTTAGTAAAATAGATCGATACCGCGTCAATATATCAACATATAAAAATATGGCAAAATTTTGTGAATTTTCGGGGGATTTCGTAGCAAAACGATGACATATAGCAATATTTCATTAGTAAAAGAGATTGATATGTTTAGTTTTAAGGCCGATACAGGCCGATACCGATAGGGGGCCGATTATATCGTGCATCCCTACAAGAGACTATCAATAGAAATAAGTTTTTGCTTCTCCCCTCCAGAGAAAACCCCCAGAAATGAAGAGAAAGTTATTTGGAAAACGCAATTTCAAAAGAACATGAATCGTAAAACGAAATTTGACGAATTTGAAATATAAAATTTTTGAATAAAAAATCCTAAAAACAACAAAAATTGTAATATATTATGAAACAGAAATTTGGGAAAAGTTAATCACAAAGTTACTGTCAAAACCTTTTTCTTTAAATGTAATTTATAGATAGCATTTGATTTCAAATGTTCATTCAAAAAACTTGTTTTAATGACAAATGGACAAAGTTCATTTCAATCACTCCAGACTAAATCACACCAAATGCTTTGACTCAAAATAATATTTGAGATATTTATTGAGAAAACGCCTGAAGATTCTGGACAGTCTGTTTTTTATCATTATCAATAGTGTGCATGCTCTTAGGTAAGACCTGTATCTATAGACCCATTTGACTTCTAATTCCCTAATTTGATCTATCTTAATCTATCCAGTTAAAGATACATGAATGGAAACACAAACCAATCCAGGAAAATGAAAATATAAACATTTCTGTGTCTTTAATAATGATACCTACACATTAGGGCTGGATATAATACGTTTGGATGCTCAGAGTATAACCTTTAAGAAAGAGCAGAACCAGAGGCTAATTTTATTTGGACATGCATTTTACAGGTGTCTTTTAGGACATTTTGGACAATATTTATGTGCAGAGGCATGCGCACAGAGCTGGGGGATTACTTATCCAGCTTTCAATAATGTCTGTTTTTTATGGAACGCAACAGTTTATCTTGGAGCTACTGTGCATATGGAGAAAGAAAGAGAAACCGAACCAAAGGATTGGCAGCATTTTCTGCACTTAACTTAATTAATCACAAATAAAAATCCTTCAAGCTGTCTGTACTGTACACCACTGATACTGGAGAAAAAAAAAAAAAACTAAGACCTGCTGCGAATTTTCTGCCTTCAGCCAGCCTGAAAAGCATAACGTTGAAATTTTGGCAGGTTTCTTGAAGAGAGAAAAGCCCAACAGCTGAACATTTAGTGTCCGTTCAGCGACTCCTGAACCCTGGATTCAATACCAATAAAAACTTCTTACTGAATCAAACACTGATGCTCAAATATCAACATTTAAAGAAAAATGTCCATTGGGAACGTTGATCATTTTCTGTTGGATTTGTTGTTTGCATCCTGGCACTGCTGCACCTTATTATCTTTAATTGGAAATAATAAATCCAGACAAAATCTATTTTCTAAGTAGCATAAATTGATAATTATAGGCAATACATTACTGTTGTAACTTTAATTATTTATTCAAATCCCTTTCAGACTGTCATGTGTTGTTCTGTGAATACACCACCAGCTGGCTGCTTGTTAGGACAACAAATCAAAGTGTGCTCCGAGCTCAAATCCTCTTTATTGCAATAAATTCATAATAAATTAAATTTAGTTTAACACTTTATTTACAAAAACATTCAAGTCCAAACATATTTCATAAAAAATAAATAAATAATAAATTATCACATTAAATGGCTGCTATTAGCAGTTATCAGTCCCAAAGAATGGCTTCAGACTGTGCCTCCTACCTACCAGTGGTTTGTTATCACCAACTAAATCCTAATCCTAACCCTAAAGCAATCCCACATTTACCCACATAATTGATTAATGTATTTATGTGTGATATGAACTTAATTTTAGAAGTTCTTCATCTATTGTAATAAAAAAAGTTGATCAGCATGTTGCTTCGAACAACCCCTCACAATAAAAATCTCATATCCTGTAAACTGAGTTGTTTTTAAGCACTTCATTAAATCTATGTGAGTGAAGCATGTGGAATTCACTCGAAGTAAATCTTTAAAATGCAATATTCTTAAGAAGTTATGGTGTAAATAATGTAGATAAAAAGTATAAAGTAGGTAAATAAAAAGTGAAACTTAATATTATTATATTATTAACGATAAGCTGCAAATTATTAGCCATAAGAAACCTACTAGAAGGTAGAGGAGGCGCAGACTGATAATACTCATAACTCTTAATAATGGCCATTTAATGGTTGATCGCATCCTAATCGTGGGTCATTTTAAGGAATTATGGGAAACTTTCCTGCTATGCTTAGTGTTAAGCCCAGGTCACAGCTCTTGTGTTCGACTTTTTAATCTGCGATGCGATTTCTTTCCATGCCACAATTACTGCAGTATTTATAGAGGCTCCTGCTACGCACAGATCAGATCCTGATCTGTGAAGATTTTTTCACTTATGTCTCTGTGCCCCACAAATTGAAAAAAGTCCCATATTTGACTGACAGATTATTAAGCCATCGCAGACACAAAGCAAGGTCCCACTTCATGACCATCCTACAGAGCATCCCCTTAAACCACAGCAGGTAACGGATTTTGATATAATATATAAAATATATTATATATATTTATCAGTGAGATGGATACGCTGCCCTTTCCTCTGCCTTCCCTTGCTGTTTTTGTGATGCTCAAATACGATGACTATATTACTTTTATAATTTTATTTCCTTGTGAACTCCTGTCATGGGTAAAGTATTCTGCTTTTTAAAATGTTTCATTGTTTGTTTATACTAGAGTCTTCCCCACCTGCTACTGTATATATGCGCTCTGCGATTCCAAACCTGACTGTTTTCTCTTGTGATTGATGGAGTTTAATTTGTATTTCCACTCAAAGAAGAAGGTTTTACTTTTTATATACTCTTTTACTGTCAGACTCATGAAATGAAAGGGACCTGGGCTCTACTTCAGCATCCGTGTGTTCATCCCCTTTGACTTTCAATTAGTAATAAGCGCCACGACTTCTAAGGCACGATTTTCTGTCGGGTCGTTGTGTGTTCATGGATTCGCCCTTCTTTTTCAGTTTATCTTCCTCTTTTTGTAATTTTGGTATGCCCTGTCACTGTCATACAGTGTTAAAAGCTGGGTCCAAATGCCCTCTATAGGATACTGCAATGGAAGAAGTCAGTGGATGGCATTACATTTTCTAGGTTTTAATGAGAAGAAGACTGAGGTCAGACTGCTGTGATGCTCAGAATTTGAACGTTGATTCCCCGCCTCCTTATGTGAAATCTAGTGTCATAAGTTTGAAGTTTGATGCTCAAATATTTTCAGCTTTAAAAAAAAAAACATCAACTCGGAACTGTTTGCAACATTAAATAAAATGTTGTTTCTATACAGGACTTTTGATAGGCTCATTCATGCTTTTATTACCTCGTGTCTAGACTATTGCAGTGCTCTCTATTTTGGTGTCAGACAGGCTGCTCTCAGTCATCTTCAGCTTGTCCAAAATGCATCAGCACATCTTTTAACTCGATCTTACAGGCATGAGCACATCACCCCTGTTCTGGCTCCTCTCCCTGTGAGCTATAAAATTGATTTTAAAACTGTTTTTAAATGCTCAAACAGCCTTGCTTCTACCGTGTCATCCTTTACTGTCGATAAGGTCATCTAATCAGCTGCTCCTAGCTGTTCCAAGGTTGGGGCTAAATGTTAGAGGAGATCTGGTTTTTTGCTGTAGCAGCTCCAAAAAAAACATGACTGTTAGGTTAATTGGCTTCTCTAAATTGTCCTTAGGTGAGTGAGTGCATGGTTGTTTGTATTCCTGTTTCTCTGTGTTGCCCTGCGACAGACTGGCAACTGTCTGAGAAGTACACCACCCCTCAATCATAGACTGCTGGAGATGGATGGTGGATGGGTGGATGGATGGATGGAAGGATGGATGGATGGATGGATGGATGGATGGATGGATGGATGGATGGATGGATGGATGGATGGAAGGATTGTGGATGGATGGATGGATGGATGGATGGTAGGATTGTGGATGGATGGATGGATGGATGGAAGGATTGTGGATGGATGGATGGATGGATGGATGGATGGATGGATGGATGGATGGATGGATGGATGGAAGGATTGTGGATGGATGGATGGATGGATGGATGGTAGGATTGTGGATGGATGGATGGATGGATGGAAGGATTGTGGATGGATGGAAGGATTGTGGATGGATGGATGGATGGAAGGATTGTGGATGGATGGATGGATGGATGGATGGATGGATGGATGGATGGATGGATGGATGGATGGAAGGATTGTGGATGGATGGATGGATGGATGGATGGATGGATGGATGGTAGGATTGTGGATGGATGGATGGATGGATGGATGGAAGGATTGTGGATGGATGGAAGGATTGTGGATGGATGGATGGATGGATGGATGGAAGGATTGTGGATGGATGGAAGGATTGTGGATGGATGGATGGATGGATGGATGGATGGATGAATGGATGGATGGAAGGATTGTGGATGGATGGATGGATGGATGGATGGAAGGATTGTGGATGGATGGATGGATGGATGGATGGATGGATGGATGGATGGATGGATGGATGGATGGACTGGCAGACAGATGCTATAAATGCTACAACTGGCAAAACTAAATCATAAAATCTACTGTTTGAGACAAAACTTGCAAACAAAACTTGCATACATATTAAAATGTTTTACATATTAAAACATCACAAATCTGCTATTATCAAACAATGTCAAGTAAGATAAATATCCAAAGTTTAATGCAAGTTGATTCAAATAAAAAAATAAAAATTAACAAAAAAATTATTCCATCAAAACTGCCCAGGAGCCTAGTTAATTGTTTTGTGGATGTGCAGTCAATGAGGCAGTGACAAACTAAAATTCTCTTTTTGGCTGAAGGATTTTTTTGACACAGGGAAGAAGCAGAGGAGCTTGTTTTTTGTTTTGTTTCGTTTTCCCACAGATTATCTGTGTCATCAGAACACAGCAAAAGCTTTAACACTCTGTGTGTTAAAACATGTTTAAAAAGATGCATCCCACAGCTTTAGAGAGAGACTCCGGTGTCTGGTGGAACTGAATGGCTTCTAAGAAATAGTGAAAGCAGTCAGTGGAACGCAAAGTCTTTCTCTGATGGTCATTTACACCAGTGATTCCCAACAGGTGGTGCTCGTACCCCTAGTAGTCTGCTAGTGCATTGCAAGGGATCAGGAAAATGTTTGATTTCTTAGGTAGTAAAATAAAATAGGCCTGGGATCTGTTTTGTTTTGTGACCTAATTGGAAAATGAAACAAGCTTTTATCAACCAAAAAGTTAGTTTTTCTTTGAGTTCACCTTGAGCTGGGACACACATCCAAACCAAGCAGTGGAACAGACTGGATGCAGAGAACAGCCTGGGCTCAGCTGTTTTTCACACTGAGCTATAGGAGCTCATCAAAGCAGTTCAGGTGTCCTGATGAAAACAAAGTAAAACCAATGAAGTCAGTCTGACTAAAACCTTTGTTCTGTATTTTGTTCTCAATCCATCTAAATTGGGGGAGTTGTGGCCTAGTGGTTAGGGCATAGGGCTTTGAATGCTGAGGTTTTGAGTTCAATCCCCCACTTCCGCAGACTGCCACCCTGGGTCCCTCAGCAAGACCTTTAACCCCCACACTGCTCCCTGGGCACCTCACAATGGCAGCTCACTGCTCCCCAAGGGGATGGGTTAAATGCAGAGAAGTAATTCCTTTGGGATTATTAGGGTATAGAAAAAAAATAATAATTTGAATGTGATTATAGTGGAGTCACTTAGAGGAACTCCAGTTTGATAAATACGGGTTTATATCAGGATTTTGTTTGGTATTTATTTTGAATACTTACTAACTTCCAGGAAACATACTTTTATGTTTTTTGTTTTTTCATTTGAGATGGAAAGAATAAAATGCCTAAGAATTAAATGATCAAGTTAAAAGATTAAGTAAAACCATTTTTATGTTCAACAACACTTGTACAGAAGTCAAAAAAGTTAGGAAACACTGATTTACACAATTAGTTAGATCATTTTGCGGGTCATTTTTATGCTCAAGGAGGATGGTGCAAATCTCTGTCATTTACCTGCAGCCTTTGTTTTTCCTTACAGTGCGCTTCACTAACTCACCCTACTCCGTCAACTGCTTGTTTTCAGTGACATTGTATTAGTTGTATTGATGCATTTTCATTTGCTTTATCTGGAATCTTGAGGTTCTGAGTTCGAGCTCCACTCCCACAGACAGCCACCTGGCTCCCTGAGCAAGACCCTTAACCCCACACTGCTCCCCAGGCGCTGCACAGTGGCAGCCCAGTGCTTCCCAAGGGGATGGGTTAAATGCAGAGAGTGAATTCCATTGCTCTGTACTTGTAACAGTGTAATGACAATAAAAGCTGGGAAAAAAATAAAAAATTCTGATGCACTGCGCAGTAAGAAGCAAAGAGGAAGATATACTGCATGCATGGGCTCTACAGGCTGCAAAGTGATGAAAAGGGATATAGGTGATCCGTTTTAGTGATAACAATAGATGGTGAATGGCGATCATCAATCACATACTTATTCTTGAAAATTGGCCCATTAGGATCGGTGGCTGATTGATCGGCCACCGATCCTAATGGTGGCCGATCTGTGGCCGATCGATGGCACACCACTAATCTGTTGTTTTTTAAATGCTTTATATAAATAAATTGGATTTAGATTTAGATCAGCCTAGGTACAATAGGAGGCTTGTTTTGTCCTTTCAGATGATTCATGGCTCATCTGTGTCTGTGAAGAGTGCAGTTACAGATAATTGGTTTTAAAGCATTCTGGTTCTGGAAGCTGGAGCCTGCAGGTCTACTTAACTTTCATCAGTCAAAAGAGTAAAATTTCCTGGCCTGCAGGGAGAGTCATTCAGTTTTCCCCAATGCAACCTGTGTCAGAACCTTGGAAAAAAGGGTAAGGGGCAGGGTCTCAAGCATCTATAACAAACACAGCAGGGGGTCTCAAATGCCTGTTGAAGCCGTCTTTTTGGGAGTGTCTTGTTAGACTAGAGTCTGCACAGCAAAGTTAACCTGGATTTTGTTTTGTTTTCTGACTTTTTGTGAAAGCTTGTATAATATCTCTTGATGCGTGTTTCCCTGTTTTAAGTGTTGGTCTGTTTCTGACACTCCCTCACTTTGACTCCTTGCCTCAAACGTTTAATGAAACTGCATGGCAATACTACATTACATAGGGGACAGTATCAGGATTTCTATTCAGTTAAGCAGAGTTTTCTTTTTTTAATTTTGCACCACTTCACAACACTTCATTTTAAGGTACTTTACCCTGAAAATGTAATCAGCTCATAACATAAGATTTGGTGAAATGTTTTGTATTTAAGGAAAATCAGATGAATGCAGCATGTTTTTCATTTTAAAAGCATTCTGTCCTTTAAAAAATAGCCAACTTCTGCCAAAGTTGACTGAGGTTCGAGGAAACAGAGACAGTCATACAAAGGTAACATAGAAGTGATCCATGAATACTTTCTATGTTAGAAAAGGTAAAAGTAAACTAGCTCCTAAGGTCCCTCTGTCTAGTAAAGAAATAGTTAAGCAGACGGGCTCTAAGCTGGTTTTTAATGTCAAAGAAATGAAAGATCTAGTTAGTCTGAGTAAAAGCTGAGCCGATATAGAGTACGTCTTGGTGAAAAACAGGACTAAGCACTGAAAATTGGACCCAATTATATTATCTACGACCAAAGATGTTGTTGGCAGCAGCCCAGCTAATATTTCTCTGCAAGATGCCATTAACGCCGAACAGCGCCAGGTCAGATGAAGCTACTACGACGAGAAAAAGAAGAGAAAAACATTAAGTTTGGGTTTAATTAATAAATACTACAGAATTGGAGAACGTTGGAAGAACGAATCTGAATAATAAAACGTGATCTCTATGTCCTCTAGTTGCAGAAGCCTATAACAGCATAAAGAGATAGCTAAGGTGTAACTTAGCTAAGGTGTAACTATAAGCTTTATCAAAAAGGGAAGTTTAATGCGTAATTTCAAAAGCAGACAGGTAAGGTGTAATTTAACTTACTTACAGCATCTAATTATGATTGAGACTTGTCTCATAAAGAGTTTTTTCAACTGATTTGCAGATGTGTTTATGTACATAGACTGTCATATCTGTTTATACCATAACCGGATCCTGACATTAAAGGCCGAGGTCCGAGGAAACAGAGACAGTCATACAAAAGTAACATAGAAGTACTGATCCATGAATACTTTCTATGTTAGAAAAGGTAACAGTAAACTAGCTCCACAAGTCCCTCTGTCTAATAAAGAAATAGATAAGCAGACGGGCTCCAAGCTGGTTTTTAATGTCAAGAAATGGAAGAGAGCCCATCTAGTTAGTCTGAGTAAAAGCTGAGCCGATATAGAGTATGGCTTGGTGAAAAACAGGACTAAGCACTGAAAAATGGACCCAATTATATTATCTACGACCAAAGATGTTGTTGGCAGCAGTCCAGCTGATATTTCTCTGCAAGATGCCATTAAAGCCAAACAGAGCCAGGTCAGATGAAGCTACTATGACGGGAAAAAGAAGAGAAAAACATTAATTTTGGGGTTTTGCAACTGATTTGCAGATGTGTTTATGTACATAGACTGTCATATCTGTTGAAACCATAACCGGATCCTAATTAATCCCATTAAAGGTGTTTGCTGATTTATTTTAAGACTTCACCTCCAGTGCTGTACCATCCTCTGCTTTTTCTCTCTGTGCTGCTTTGCTGCTCTTAAACCTATAGAATAGCTTCATAGAGGCATAAAAAAAATGGGGAGAAAACAATCTACCTCTCTGTACCAATTTAAATATGCAGAACAATTGTCGGTTGTTCTAGTGCGGCTGATTACTTTTTATAACCTAAATTGTGTGCAGCGTTATGGAAATAAGAAAAACTCGACCTGATTTCAGTCCTCACCTCTACTCCTTTCTCGATGTACTTTATTATTAATGTGATTTTTAAACCATACCTCACTCCCTAAAGCTCGCCCTAATAATATTTTTATCACCAATCATTTAAGACTTCACTCCAACCACCTCAGTTTCTCCATCTTTTACTGCTTCATCTGCCTCACTATTAAGTTAAATACTATCATTCTCCTAATAAAACATAATTGCATATAAGATCTAAAATAGCATCTGACATTTTGATGAGTATGCTTAGGATTTGACCTTGTGATTTGTAAACATTATAAACACTGAAGTTATTCTTATTAAGAAAAGAAAGTCCTGCTGTTGCTTTGGCCTTTTCTGGAAGAACACCAAATTTCAGCTCAATATTGAGAAGGTGCTCATCGTAGGACGACTCAGATGACAAATTTCTAAATAAAATTGTAAACTAACAAGGCGATATAAACCAGCCATATTCATGACAACAATAACTTCATACCGTTTAACTTAATTCAGAGGTCTCTGATTAGTAGGTGATGGCTCAGCATCTGCCCCACTTTCCAACACTCTTCAGATCAGCTAAAGGACAGGGCACATTTTAATTTTTTAAAACGTAAATTAGTCAACATTCACCCTTTTTTTCAGTTTTTTTTTCAACATTCAGCTGTCTGATGGCAGCAGGAAAGAAGCTGTTGCAGAATCGGCTGAACCTGCATTGAATGCTGAGAAGCCTCTTCCCAGAGGGGAGCAGGGAGAACAGTCCATGGTGGGGGTGTGAGGGGTCATTGAAGTTATGGGCTCGGGACACGCAGCGCTGTGATGAAATGTCTTTAAGGGAGGGAAATGGAGCCCCGATGATCCTCACTGCTGTTCTTACCACTCTTCTAACCTTCTAGTCTGAGACGCTGCAGCCTCCACACCACAGAGTGAGACAGCTGGTCAGAACGCTCTCTATGCTGCTTCTGTAGAAGGTGGAAGGATAGGTGGGGGCAAGTGGGCTCTCCTCATCCTCCGCAGAAAGTGCTTCTGTGCCCTATTTTCCTGAAGTCCAAGATGATCCTCTTCGTCTTCTCCACGTTCAGGATCAGGCTGTTATCTCTGAACCAGTCCACCAGCTGCTCCTCTCTGTAGTTCTAGTCGTTGTTGTCTCTGATGAGGCCCACCACTGTGGTGTTGTCTGTAAACTTCACAATGTGATTGGTGGTGAACCTGCGGACGCAGTCATGTGTCATCAAGGTGAACAGTACGGGGCTCAGGAGGCAGCCCTGCGGGGAGTCTGTGCTTAAGGTGATGACATCAGAGTTTTTTTTGTCCGACCCGGACTAACTGAGGTCTGTCTGTGAAGAGGTCTAGAAACCAGTTGCAGAGGGGTGTGTAGCGACTATTGACCACCTTTTAATCACTTCTCAGTGCGGGAAATCTTAGTATAAACGCACTTATAGAATGATGTCCAGACTGGGAGATAAGTTATGAGCATTTCCTTTTATTGAAGTCAGTTTGTAAATGAGCAAACTATCCGAGTGGTGGTCTTGTAAAACAAGTGAGATGGACAGGAAATTATGGAGAACGTGGATATGGCAGAAATTAACCAGTGGACGCAGGCTATTGTGTGCCAAAGAAAGCTGTTAAAACCGTATGACCTCCTGTCACAAACCCATCTGCCCTTTCACCTTTATAGCTTTCCCCTCCACAACGCCACCAGTGGCAGAGCAAAACACAGGTCAGTGTGTCAACTAGTGTTACACCGATACCAATATCTGGCTGGGCCCCGGTCCAGCACTAAAATGGTGGTATCGGTATCGGAGAGTATCAACAAATAGGGCACCGATACCATTTTGAGAGCCAAAAGTTTATTGGTTTATTGTCACCCATTCCAGGTAGGCAATAAAAAGTTCTACTGGATTCACTTTGTATTAGTCTTTTTCCTGCTTCACTAATGTAGGCAGCAGCTTGACAAAGCCATGATAGCAGTTATTTTACATCCAAGTAGTATGCAGTTCTTCATATATACACACACATCCATTTCAAACAGATGGTATCAGTATCGGCCGATACTGCACAGCCAGGTATCGCTTATTGGTATCAGCCAAAAAATGGCATCGTCGCAACACTAATGTCAACTGAAACAAAACAACAACAGCCAAACCAAATAAACCAGAAACAAACCAAAAACCTAAACACCAACAACTATAAATGTCTCCTTCAGGGGGTATTGAATCCCAGCTGTTCCAGTTTGCCCATCAGACGCTGTGGGATGATGGTGTTGAAAGCTGAACTGAAGTCCAGGAACATCATCCGCACATGGGTGTTCTTCTCCTCCAGGTGTGTTAGGCTCCGGATGAGATCAGAGGAGATGGCGTCCTCAGTGGAGCAGTTTTGTCGGTAGGCAAACTGGAACGAGTTGAATTTTGGGGGGAGACTGGAGACGATGTGTTCTTTAACCAGCCTTTCGAAGCACTTCATCATGATTGGAGTCACTGTGACAGGTCGGTAGTCAGTGAGTGAGGTGACCTGTGCCTCAGGTCATCTCACTTATATATTCAAGCAGATGTATGAGTTCACGGTACAGCAGTTTGGATCCCGTAGTCATGGATACACAGTTATGCTAAGTACGAAGTTGCACCTTCTTCTATATATAGCTAGAAATAACATGTAAGAATAATATCAATAAAGACATAATTGACATTTGATCCTTACAGGTTTCTCTTTTGATAATCGTATACATGTGTTTGTTATGCATTGATGGGATACTCCTTCTTTTGTGGTGGTTGGTGTGTGTTTTATTTTCTTCTTTCTAATATTTTGTAGGTGTGGAAGCAGACTTCCAGGGGTTAGTCTGTATTTTTTCTCCATTATTCCTCTCCCTCCTTTTCACTCTCTTTCTCTATCTTCTTAATTGTTATCCCCTCTGCCTTAGTCATCCTTTCCGTCTATGTGTCCATTACACTTATTTTCCCAAAGCCACTTCCAATAAAGTTTGATACACAATTAAAAAGTGGAACCTGATGGAGCCTTAACAGATCTGCGTTCACTTGTAAACACATCACATCAATTCTTGGTGCTATATTGGCAAACAGGACAGAACAACAAAACAAAAACAGATGCATAGAGCTTTATCTTACTGATTTTAGTTCGTAAAATCCCTAAAGACTGTCAGTGTTCTTGTACATTTAGTTTGTTGTGTTGCTCCATCACAGGTTGTCAAAGTTACTTTCTTTCTGCATGTCTTTATCTAATAACTAACACATGAAAAAAGACCTTCACATGAAAAACGTGCATAGGAGCAGTTGAGTAGTAAAAAGCCCCGCTGCTTGGAGTGAAGTGAGCCTGAGGCCTGATGCTGCAGATGCTGTCAGAGTTCTATTTTAGGTTGCACACTGTGCAGTCAGAGTTGTGTTGGCCCTGGTAATAAAGCTGCACAGGGAGCTTATATACAGCCACAGAACATGTGTAAGCTCATTTGTGATTTGGAGAACCTGAGAGGAAGTCAGTGACAGGCTGAAAACCTCCATAGGATTCAGCTATAATCAGTTTGGGAGCTTACCAAGTGTATGCATTAGCATATGACATTAAATATCTCTGCAGAAACTTTTGGAGCTCCACGTGCGGCGAATTCTTCATGGGGTAACAGCTCCCTCTCACGACAGCGGCTCTTTCCTTCTATCTTCTGACCTCACTTCAAGTATTTTAAATCAGCCGTTGGTCTTTATTTAAACTTAAAAAAAAGTTTTTCCCCTGACTGATTGGTTTTTTTTTTTTACTTCTTTTTTTTTTTTTTGGTCATACTTCACAACTCCAGATGGTATGAGAAGACAAGCATGACCTAAGTAAATACAAATATTAGTTTGATATTATGTATAAAAGTTATCTAAACCAACCTGGCTGTATTTGTGAAAAATACCATAATCCCAACCAAGGGTGTGACTTTGTGATGAAAGTTGGTTTGGACACTCGGGTGGTGGGTGATGGACCTACAGTTACTCAACCCGAACGCTTTCACCACGAATAACAGCCGATTCCGATGCCAAAATCGATATATCATGTATCCCTAGAAATACGATTTCAATTCCGTCCATCCATCCAGACAAAAATATGGATATACTGCATTTTAAATATAGCATAGGGTATTTTTTTTCTTGTAGGCTTTCTGGTAAACTTGGAGATATATTTTATTGCATGTTAAATATCCCAGTAAATCTGTTTCACCTTTAAATCTGCAGCTCTCCCTACTTCTCTCTGTGCTCAAAGATTTATAAACCTCTTTACTAATATAATGATGTCAGAAACAACATTTCACGATATGTAGAATCTCTGCAGTCTAATTCTGTCTGTACAATAAGAAAACATGTTAATTTTAACCTGTAACTGTGAGTCATGGTCCTATGAGAAGCCAAGATTTTTTTAACTTGTAAAGAAGAACAAACTATGTTTTCTTAAGATTATATTAGTAACTCCTATAAAGTTACAATCATTTGCCATTTTTAGCTGAAAAACCTCCGTATGTTAAACGAACAGATTTTCCGGTGGCATGATCTAAATCTTTTTTTAACTAACCCGTCTCCTAACTTTTACTTAAACATCAAAGTAGCTGCTGGTTAATGTTCACTGAGTGCTGCTGTGTGTTTCTCCTCCAACCACGTAGCTACTTTGTATGCAGTGAAATGCAACCGCAAATCAGATGTCTCAAAGCGACAGATCCGATGATGTTAGACTGAGATGCGAGATCTGCAAGAGAGGAAAAAAAACCTCAAAATACTCAAAACACTCTGAACACAGTTAGCTGCACCCAACCTCTGTTACCTTTGGCTAAAGTACCTAAGTGGAAAGAGGAAAAAAGTGGAAATTATTGGTTTGGGACATGTCCACACCAGTCCTTCAGAAAGTTACGTCTGTGATCCCAACCTTGTAAAACCAGAAAATAACCCTTTTAATGACATTTATACCAATTGACAGTGTTGTATAAAGTACCGAAATCTCGGAGTCAAGTAAAAGTATAAGTACCTCTCCAAAATATGTCTTTAGTAAAAGTCCAAGTCACTGACTGAAATGTTACTTGAGTAAAAGTCTTAAAGTATCTAAAATGGCTTGTACTTAAGTATAAGAATTACTGTAAAAAGAGATGCAGTTTGAATTAAATTTTTTTACATTTTGGTAAACTTTGAAGGTTAAATTCACTTAAAATAATATACATATATACATATATATTTGTGAAACAGGCGTATCCTATTGGTATTGATGAACAAGCCCAGGCAAGACCCGACTTTGTAGTCAGTAGGTGGGGTCAAAACAGTTGCGTTTCTCTCGCTTTCTCGCTCGTTTTTTGTTTTTTTTTGTTTTACTTAGTAACTAAACCAAACATTGAAAATGTATCGGAGTAAAAGTATGCAATTAAGTTCGTAAATGTAGTAAAGTAACAGTGAAAGTTCTAAAAAAAAATGTATAATCTTGGAAAGTATAAAGTACTCCAAAATATACTTACTGTAAGTACAGTAGTGAAGTATTTTTACTTTGTTACTATACAACACTGCCAATTGATATGCACTATCCCCATCCAGGTCTAATCACTGCTAGATTTAGACTTAAGAACCTGTCTGACAACAGGAAGTAGGAAGAAAGCTCTAAAAATCAGCAAATATGTAAGAAAAGGGGGAAAAAGAATATTTGACAACTATCACCCTGGGTACACTAAAGCCCTCAACAGAAGGAATGCAATTTTTATCAGATCTGACACAAAATCATATACTACAAGGTCGTGGCATTTAGTGCTCATCGTCAGACAAGGGCAGCTTAACACCCGTCCCTCCTTATTATATATATATATATTTTTTTTATTCAACAAACTCCACAGATTGCTCTCTGAGAATCACCTCTCTTTGCAGTAGGTAGCCTGTATAAACTGTCGTAGAGCCTTTGTTGCTGTGTTTTCCTTTCTTTAAACCTAGTTAATAATACAGTTTTTCCTATACATTAAAATCCTCTATCTGTTCTGATTTAAGAGCGTTCTGCAAAGGCTGGACATAAAATGAAGCTTTGCTTTCTAGCTGTGCTGGCTTTTTTTTATTTTTTATTTTTTTGACTTTTATTAATCTGAGTAATTCAAATGTAGGAAACTGTCTCAATTCATGGGGCCCAGAGGCAAAAAGAAAAAATTATCTGCACATATCTGCTACCCTATGTGTAGTAGGAGTAGGAGTGTGACATGGAAAAAAACCGATTGGAGGTTAAAATGTTAGAAGCGACCAGTGTGACCTGGGCTTTATAAGCCGTTTCCATACATTCGGTAGCCGTTCTTCCATTTTCTTCAGCCTTTCCGTACGCCTTGGAAATAGGTTAGAGCCGACAATTTTAGAAGTGTTCCCAGACCAGGTTGTTTGTTTTTTTTCTTTATTAATCCATTTGTCTATCTATAAAGCACAATTTTAAATAGACCAAAGCACACAACATTAAAATAGAACAACAAACGAACATTAAAGGCCTATAAACTGCTGTTCCTCGCTAGCCTGACGTAGTCCTACTCAATTCTAGTCAGAATATGAGTCTGATACTGCTCTATAGAGCTGTGATTATGGGGCGTGTTTCGAACGAGCCAGGAAAAAAAATGCCTCTGCACTCAATTGGATAGACCTAAAACCAATAAGTGCAACGGAGTGCATGGCGTATGTTAAGCGAGGCATAGTTGTTGTCAACAAAAATCAAAGCGTGCAGTTGCACGCCTAGAATAAAAAGATGAGCCTTGATCGTTTTTCTCTTTTCCTCTTTTAAAATTAATTTGCTGTCGATATCTTCTAGAACAGACCTAATAGCAGAATCTACTCACCTCAACTCTCCAGCGGCAGCCATTGTTGTTGTCACCGAAGCGCGCTTTGGTGACGTGGTTGATTACGTTACTGTTGATCATCTGTCCATCATCGTATAAAGCCCGCCCTGACAATTTGATTGGCCCGCCAGATATTGTGCGAGCATACTCGCGCTACTGTTGAGCAATGCCAGACCGAACTTCCCGACCTCAAACGTTGTGGGCGGGACTAAGTTCGGAATGGCACCCAGGCTAGTTCCTCACAGCTGAAACGGAAAATGTTTTAGTCCAGGCCTCTATTGTTCTTCTGTTCATAAGAAAACTCATCATTCAAACTTACAACCCAGGAGAACGACGGCTGGATCTTTGTTTTGCATCTGACTTGAAAGGTTTTTAGCAAGATGGCCGTCCCTATAGAAAACATCAGAGCTCCAACTAGAGGTTGGTATAGTGAAAGCTAGCAGAAGTGATTAAGACTCCTGGATTGGTGGCGAAATATCCTCAGAAAAATGAGCTGAAGTTGGATTGTCTCAGGTTAAAGCCTGTTTTATGGCAGATTGAAACACAAAGTTGATTCCAATCGTTGCAGGCAGCAACTAGTTAATGCTGGTAGGGGGCTGACACTTTACACACAGAGCTACGTTAATTGATTAGACTTTTTTCCCTGATTAATACAGCAATTAATTCAAAACTTCATCACACTCAAGCTCTATTTGTCTGATGTATGTTTTAAGAATTTAAAAATTTATAAGGGGCAACACTGACCTCATGTCTGCTTATTTTAACTAAAATTCAGACATTTAAAAGTAACCATTTTGGTTGGTTGCATTTATATGTTAAAAAATAATAATAATCAGAGTTTTGTGGCCTGATTTTTAACCTTAACATAAAACTCTTATAATTTCCCATTTTTTTGTAGCAACCTTTCGTACTCTCTCCACCTTCCCAATGAACTCAACATCTACGCTCCCTTTGCCTCCCGCCTCTGATCCCCAGGTCTCTGTAATACATTTTTAATGCTGTAATGATTATATGCTACTCCATCTGCAAGCATCCCGGCTGCACCAGGGAAATCAATGGATTTTTCTCCTCTGATGATTGGAGGAAACACCTTTCTGTCTGTCTCATTTAGAGTGGAAAAGGACCTTCAAGGTCCCCCGAACCTTTAGATCTCACATCCAACCTGAGGCTCTCTCAGATCACCGTGTTGCAAACAGTAATTCCTATATATCCAGTTGCTGCTGTTGTTTGCTGCAGCTGAACTTCCATGTAGTTGTAAATTTGTCTGACTCTGCAGCATGTAATGTCCCGGGTCAGAAAGCAGCTTTTGGTGAGGGGGAGCATCCGCTCATTGTGAAAAGAACAAAGCTGATGTTCCTGAAACATATTTGTTTGCCTTTCAGGTCCAAGATGGGTTTGGACAAAGAACCAGGCTTAATTCACCTGGAAACCAGCATCTCTGAAGGACGTGAGTAATTGAATTCTGAGTTAAGAACTCTATTTTCCTCATGCCTTTGTACTCTGTTGGAGGCATTGTGTTAAAGTGGGGAGCAATTGGAGGTTGTTTGGACAATCCTGCTGCAGGATAATGTACAGAGACAGCAGGAACAGCCATGACCCCGGTCCAGGGACCCCGAGTAACATCAGAGGGAGCAAGGATGCATATATCTGTAGAGCCTTTAAAGGCCAATGGTTTAGCTAATTTCTGGAAATATAGGTTTTAATTTATTAATCCACATAAAGGAAGATGATGCTTTTAGGGCTTTTATAGTAAAGAAATAGCTCTATAAACACACTGTTTCTGCAAATTAATAATTTCAATACAGTTACTTTATTGAGCTGTGTTGCGTTTTTTTTATCCTTAGTAGTATTGAAATTATGTAGTTTTGTGACAAACTACTTTTGCTGAGATCCTTCATTTAGATCTGTTCCTCACATTCTTATCAACGGTTTATGTCAGGGGCTGTTTTAAAAATATCGATACCCTGAAAAGTACCAATACTCAAACCCTTTATCACAACACAATACTCACTTGTCATGATATCGATATGAAAGCAAATGTTGTTTTTTATTAATTTTGCTATTGTTAAAGGCACATCGTTTGACTTTTGGCCACGAAACATAGATATAATAACAAATATATATGCCTGTAAACAAGGAGCAAAGTGTTAACTTACCAGTCTAATAATAAAGTTAGGAGAAGATAATCAGTTTCCAGGTTTTTCTTTCAGCCTGCTCCAACGAACAAACTCCTTTCCAACATCGACTCTATTTTTCCTCGCACATGATCCCTTTCACATTTTCTCTTTTTAGTTCCCTGAGAAGGTTTAAACTGTTTCATTGCCTCAGACATGACCAGTAGTCAAGCAGGTGAAAAAAAATGGTAGAGCAAAAGCCTTATCTCCGTGACGATATAAGAGCCTGTGTCCATATGTTCTTCCAGGTCACATGACCTGGCCAACGACAGAGCATCAAATCCCAACTTACATCAGTATCAGTCAGTATTTCAAGAGGGGAACCCAACTTGTAGCAATAATATAATCAGGGATGGGAAGTAACGAAGTACAAATACTTCGTTACTGTACTCAAGTAGATTTTTCTGATATTTTTACTTTACTTTACTACTTATTTTTATGGCGACTTTTTACTTCTACTCCTTACATTTTTAGACAAATATCTGTACTTTCTACTCCTTACATTTTAAAAAATTGGCTCGTTACTTTAGCTTTGAATCATTTCAATGGAGTTACCGTTATTATTTTTCACGTCATCAATACCAAATTCAATCTAATTGGATGGGAATCTACGTTGCATTTGACGCACCACTACAAGATGAATCGACAGATTCGGCGATATTCATTTGCGGCAAATCATTGCAGCTTGGTGGCGGTGGCGTTAGCATAGTAGTATGGACGACGAGATGTTTGAAAATGAACACAACGGAGATCTAGTCCTATTGGTAGACATCCATTTAAAATGTAGGCAACGGCATGAAAAAAGTGGTTTCTACTTTTACTTTTATACTTTAAGTAAATTTACAAGCCTGTACTTTGTTACTTTTACCTGAGTAAAGAAGTTGAATCAGTACTTCCACTTTTACCAGAGTATTTTTTAACACAAGTGTCTGTACTTTTACTCAAGTACGGAAAGTGAGTACTTTTGTCATCTCTGAATATAATACATATATAATGTAATGATAATGTCAAGCGTTGTATATTGGGTGGAGGAATTATTTAAAATAATTGCGCCAATTCTTTAGGTTATAAAGTCTGCCGTGTGCCTTTAGTTTTCGATTTCTGGATTATTTTCCCATTAAAACAGAAAATCTTAAATTATTGTCTTCATATTGTTTACATAGGGGGGCATTTTTTGCATTGTTTTTAACTAACAACAATAATTGTTTTGAGAAACCATGTTCCATGTTGAAGTAAACAATATTTACTTTGCCTTTAATTTCATATAGTTCAGGTTTAATTTTTTTCAGTTTTTTTTTTTTTCAAATTTGTTTTATTGATTTGATTTTTTCCCAAATATATACATATATACATATATATATATATATATATATATATATATATATATATATATATATATATATATATATATATATATATATATATATATATGTACATATATATTATTTTTTTCTATTTTATTGTATTTTATTTTTTCTAATTTAGTTTGATTTATTTTGTATGAAAGTTTTTAAAGATTTCATGTTTTCAATATTTCTTTTGAAATTCATCTGAACAACATTCTGTTGTTCAGATAAAGTTTTATGAAATTAATTCTTTTTAAACTACATTTTACTGATCACTTTCACAGGATGAAAATTATGCAATTAAAATCACAAACTGATATTTGGATGAACATCTGCTTGCACATGCAAAAATGAGCTGATGCGACGGAACATGCTTCCGGTACGGATCGGGTAGTGATAGCGGCTAGTACTGTTAGCAAAGATTCTCCAGGCTAATAGCTGTTAGCAGTTAATTCGCAAAAGTTATAAAGGTTTAAATCAGTGCACAGAAGCAGGCGCACATGCTAGCAGAACAGAATCAACACTTGCATATAAAGCAAACTATGCTAGTATGATTATAGTTCTGACTTCATAGACACTCAAAATACTGGGAATATTGTTACTGTAATAATCATACTTCTTTTGAGACCTTTCTCTAAAATGTGCATAACCTTCCAACTTCCTCATGCATGTTTAGTTTCCACTGTAAACCATGCACAGCTAAGTAGTTAACTCAGATTATCATAGCTGAGTGTCTATTAAAGGAAGTCAACTGTGAGGCTCACAACTTCATTACTGTTATTTGTTGATATTCTTCATGCCAAATTAAACACGTATGCATATTTATAGTATCAGCAACTGCTTAGATGTGTCATTTTCTAACACTGAGATGTGTCATTCAAAATATTTTAAGCCTTTTTAGTTGAATAAAAGTGTAATCTGTCCCTGACTGGCATTATATCATGGAAACACATGATTTATAAATAGATAGGCCATAAACAAAAAGTTCTCCATGTTAACGCAGGGTTAATATTAACATTAATCAACATGTCAAATCTAATGGTTGTTTGTGTGAGAAATCAGTCTAGCAGCATGTCTGCCTCATCAGGCCCGAGGACACAGCAGGCTGCAATCTTTTCAGCTGAAGCACGGATCAAAGGTGCACTTCAACGGATTTTGGTCTCACAGCAGAGGGAAATCTGACTTCTATTCCTGAATCACAGACGCTCCATCACCGCATCCTGTAATCTCTGTCTATTCTTCTGACATGCAGGTTTTAATCGTAGAAGTCTGGCCTAATTTAAACCGCATTTATACAATGTATTTCATTTTGGATTACATAGGAAACCTTAGTTAAAAAACAAAAGAAAAAACGTTATGCAGCTTGTACCATGACGTCATCTGGTCCAGTAAAGCTACTTTAGACTCCCAGACATGCATCTGGAGCGATTTAGGCTTCATAAATATTGCAGTTATTTTTCAGACTCTCTCTTTGAAGCTCAGAAGGAAGTAGTTTGAAAAAAGTGATGCTGTGCCAGCAATAGTTGACTTATGCAGACCACTAGCAATGCAGGCCAACTACTTCGTTGCTAAACCTAAAAATAAGCTTTAATACTTAAAGTTAAGCAAGTTTGGTCCTTTATAAACTGCCCAACATAACACAGAAGTGACACTTAAAAAGGTCTTTCTACTGATGCAAAAAACTAAAAGGCTGCTAAACATGTTGGTTCTAGACTGCACTTACCTCCAGTTCAGTATTTATAATACTTTGATTCTTTAAAAATGCATATTCACGTTATATGCCCATAGCCTAAATAACATTTCAGCACTGGGAGTAATGAGCAGATATAGAGACTTAGCGCCACCTGCTGGCCATACCAAAGAACATATTAATAATACACGTCATTCACCTTACAATAATACTGTACAAAAGCAGCGATAATACATCAGCATGATGTGGTTGAAAAGCTATGTATGCCTACAAAGGTTATTGACATATACGTGACTTTGCACATTTGAACCTTAGCCGGATAAATCTATGATAAACATCTGAACTACAAATGATTTTTTTTGTTGAGGATGTAATACATAGAAACCTTTATTCTGTTGGTGAAAACACATGAAGTCAGTGTGCGCATTGCCCCTTTTTGTGTTAGCGCTTAAGAGGTGACTTAATACTTTTTTAGCATTAAATTAGAAGCAAAAAACTGCAATAAATCGAAATTTGTTTAATTTTTCTTAAGAGTTTGACATTCGTAAAAATCTCCGTTTAAGGGTAAGATAATGTCCATACATATTTCCATGATTAAAAGTGTATGGACTTGATTTTACCGTAACTAAGGCATATAACCATAATTTCTGCATTCCACGTTCCAATTTGTCCTTATTAGGCACTGACACAATTATACAGGTATAATTATACAATAGGAGGCTCTTACAGTTCCAGTTTGCTATATATGCTGCAGTCTTTTTTCAATAGTTAGGAGTTTTAAAACCAGTCAAAAGTTAGGAAATTAAAAGATCTACATTTTTATACATTGTTTTTAAATTTGCTTTCAGGATTTTTGCAAAACAAAATAAAATGCATCAAAGAGCAAGAATATAGAATAAATATATATTACAAGAATTTGGCGATACGATACATATTACAAAGCTGTTGTCGCAATATGATTTGCTGAGATCAATAGTGATGCAGTAACATAGATTATATATTGTGATTTTAATGAATACTTTATACCTAACGTGACCTTATTTTTACTCTGCTGATGCAAAACGACTGAATAAGAGGATCTTAGGCTTTACACTGCCAACTAGTGGCTGGTGGTATAAGATAATAAAATGCATGTTTGCGTATAAATATTTTTTTTTACATTTAAGATTGATTCCATATTTTGAATCAATAATATTTAATGATATTTTTGATATATAGGTACTTTAAAACTATATGATTATCTTCTAAAGAAAGATAGCAATATTTGACAGAATAATTTTTTGATTCAAATGATGTAACCAGTATTTGCTTGTTTCTGGGATCAATTGTAAAAGTTAGAATAACTAATGAAAGTGTCCCTCTTTGCTTTCATGTTGTTGTTTGGGCCTGATATAGCAGAGGTGAGCCAGTCAAATTCAAACCCTACACAGAGTTACAGTCATGCAGCAAGAGACCATCACCATTGATCATGCCTGTATGGCTGAAGCCGACACATTTTTGGCAGCGGCCGGCGTTGTGGGACAGGCCGTGGGGCCGCAGAGCCATGATTGAAGGCAAAGAAAGCAATCGGCCTCTCAGTACATCTGTCATCCCCCTCCTCTTTTACAGGGGCCACTTTACTGACACAAGTGATGCACAGGGCCGAAAGAGAGCACTTAGCTGTGGGTGAAGGCTGCCTTTCTTTATTGGCTAAAAACCATATCTGAAGCCACAGCCTGACATATTGGTGTGTATTTGTGTGTGTCTGTGTGTGTGCGAGAGCAGAGGCGCTTTATGTCACCTGCAAGCTGCAGAACTGCACCGACGCCAACAAGGGCAAACCGTTCCCCGGATACATTGACCCCAATTCCCTGGTGGTGCAGGATCAGTATGTGTTTGTCCAGGTAAGTAATCATCGCATTGGCTCAGTGAGAAATATTGGATAACTTTGTGTATTTAGGGGAGAATTAACAGGGCATGTTCCGTTATTGTTTGTTGTAATAAGTTGTTTGGCATGTTTCTGCCTGAAGGTGTCCACTGCAGGGAGGCCGGTCTACTATGTTTCTGCAAAACGAGACGTCTTTACCCCGATGAAGCTGCCAAAGTACACCCTGCCCAAGGTAACAAACACGCACCGTTTCATTACAGCTTAGATAAAATAAATGAACAGATACTCCTGAGACTTTGACCATTAAGAAGCAATTACACAGTCTTAGAAAGCGTAAGAAAAAAATCTGTTCAGTAGTGCTGCAGTTTGGGGGAGTCATAAATTTAAAAGAGGAGGATATAAATGAGCTTCCGGCTCGTTTTGGATTCCTCGCCGCAGCTCCTTCTGATGGTCTCTTTGGTGTTTCTGGGCAAAATCAAGGCCAGAAGTATCTCTCGCTGAGTTTCCAGAATCGTTATTCGGCACTGCTTCACGTGTGCATGACCTCGCTTATCCCGTCCCTACTGACAATTAGACATGTTTTATTCAATCAGGCCCCATGCTCCAGGGTTGCTGCAGGCTGGCTGCAAGGTATTATTGGCACAGTCAGAGGTAGATGAAGCACACAACCAGACAGCACGAAGTCAGCTGAATAGTTTCTGCCCAGTAATTCTTACCGACTGGTAGTGATTGCTGCATCCTCCTAGTTAAAACACAGACGGCAGAACTGTTCAGATGACTGATTAACCCCAGCAGGAGCCCCGGAACAATAAGTATAATATAATAGTCTTTCTGTTTATAATTAGAAACGCCTAAATTGTGCATTTTTACTGAAGGAACCCAGTTTTGGTGCATTTTTAGTTGATACTTTTTTCTTGTCTGAGTTTTAAATGAAAAACTCCGCTGTGCATCATTAGGTTAAAGGACAACTGTGCAGGCTTTGTGTATGACACAGAGAGGTAGGGAAACCCATTTCCACCACTTCAAAGTACAAAAAGCCTCATAGTATGTCATTATTGTGAGATTGGGTCAGAAATATGAGATTCAAAGTCATAAAAGTAATTGATACTGTACAGATTATAGTTATGAGTTTAAATCTAATATTTATCACTTGTAAAGTCCAAATTCTGACTTAGAAAGTCAATTATCACTTAGTTTCTCATAATTATGACTGAATATTATACTTATGACTTTAAATCTCAGAATAATCAAATCCAATTAGCCATTTTTTTCATATGAATGGTTTGAATGGGCTTTTATAGAGAAACCTAGAGAGTGGGTTCTTTCTTACTTTTGTATTACTTGTGGGAAAAAAAGACTATGGAAAAACTGATGCTTTTTGTGTCTGTTCTATATCGAATGTTGGATCCATCTATCTATTCAGACAGAAAGTTTAAAGCAGAGTTATGTTTTAAATTAATATATTGAGCTTTGAACATTTCCCAAAATGCTGCTTAATTCATCATCGGAACCTGGAGAGGATGAACCGATGACAGACCTACCAAGACACGGAGCTCCACTTGAACTAACAGGGAAAAAGCCAAAGCCATGTAAACAGACTGAATATTTAGTGCTTTATTAGTGCAGGTTTGTGCATTTAACATGATTTTTTGTGCTAGTTTGTTTTGAAGATATCATTATTTTTAAATGTTGGACATCACCATGTTTTTTTGTAGGTAAAACTTTCATTTTAGCTGTTTTTAAGTTGTAGGTACATTACTTTTTGGGTATTTCGGGATATTTAATCGAAATTGATTACATTTAACACCCCCAGCAGAGGTAACCTGACTCCGTCAGATGGATTTGCTCCGCATATCCATCTGGAAACCTTCCGTTGAAGAAATTTTGGGAAGGGGCGAAAATACTGGTTAGCTGATTGGCCTATGTTGGTTATAGACGGGCCAAATAAACCAGATCAGATCAACGAAGCATATGACGTACTAACAGCAGCGGCATTGGACAACATGAATCAGTCATTATTAATGTGTTGAAATTCAGGTTGTATTGTTTGCTTTTTTCAAATGTCTGTTGTTGTCCTTGACTTTTTTCCTTGATAAAGAATCAGTGAATGAAGTGAATATCTAATTTAAAGAAAGGATCATATAATGACAATTTCTAGCTGAAACACTATACTCTCATAAAACAAATAAATAAACAAATAGGTAAATAATTTAAAGACGTAGGGAAATCATATTTAAAAATCAAACAATTCTGGCTTAAACGTCTATATATAAATCTACTCTTTATCAGATGATATTGTCCCAAAAATTTTTTGGAAAAAGGATTTAATTTAAACACTTAAAAAAATTCTGTCTTAAAATCTGTTTTTTTTCCCCCATTATCTTATGCAGGCCAGTTTATAAAGGACCAAACATCGGTCTGCCAGTTATACATCAGCCTGAACACCTAAATTCGGCCAGTCACATATCAACGGTCATCTGTCAATCAAACTTTTTCGGTCATAGCATCTTGATTCATATGTCGCAGCTAATAAACGCAACAGTTGAAGTAAGAAATAAGAATAATTTCCTTTCCCATTGAGTTCCGTCCCAGTGTTCAAAGGGATGGACGTCTGTGTCTTCAGCAGGCGTAGAGCTAACAGAACTGGCAGCGTTGTGAGGCAAGGGCTCAAACATGTACGGCTGGAAGCCTTCTACACCAAACCAAGCTTCTGCCGCCCTGGCGTCCTCTTCCACAACATCTTCGTTTCTGCTTTCCTCCTCTAAATAAACACACACTAGAGCAACCTGTAGATGGAGCTCTGACGTTTGAAGTACCGTGGAAGTCCATCCTCCATGAATAAAATATAGATGCTTGGAAACCTGTGTTCATTGAGATTTTTCCCTTTTAACAAATATGGCTTCCTTCACCCCTCTTTCAAACCATATGTTCTCTCTGTCCAAAAATCTGATCGTTTTAATCCTCCAATGTGTGTCCTTTGTTCTTGAGGTGCAAGTATCCAGCTGAATCTTGCCCAGAGCTGCTGGCTCTCCTATGCTGTGCAATGTGTTTGTGTAGTTGTTGTCTAGTTGCTTCAGTAAAAGCGGCAGTGCTACTTGCCTTGCCTTGCCTTGCAGCAAGAAAGTTCTGGGTTCAATTCCTTGCCTGCATGGAGTTTGCATGTTCTCCCTTTGAATGCATGACTTTTAGGTTAATTGGCTTCTCAAAATTCTCCCTAGGTGTAAGTGTCTGTGAATGGCTGTTTGTCTCTGTGTTGCCCTGCGATGGACTGGCGACCTGTCAAGGGTGTACCCCGCCTCTCGACCATAGAAATCTGGAGATAGGCACCAGCACCCCTCGCTACCCCACTTGGGATAAAACTTGACGTAAGATGGATGGATAGATGAGTTGTTGACTCTAGAGCAGGGGTTTTCAAAGTATGAAAGGGTGAGCCCCCCTCCAGGGAGCACTATGCCTGCTGCCCCCCCCAAACTAATCAACCCACACACAAACAAATGGCACTACAAAACACCTTGTAGTTGCTTTTATTTTAGAACCATCTCATCTTTTAAAATGACACTATTTGAATGAAATTTAACACATGAACATTTTAAAACATTTCCTCCCATTTGATTATCTTATCGGGGCCTTTGTATGGCAAATACGCCCTTTTTTCATTTTTCTAATGATAAGAACAACCCCAAACTCACTTTTCACCTGTTTTCTCAAACAAACGTTACATCTGAGATTCTGAGTTTAATGTTTAAGATACCAACAGTTTTTTCACATCTTAACAAAAACATTTTGATCAGATCTTCATTGAGAGCTGTTGAAATTCAGTCCCTACTGACAGCCAAAAGTGCGCAAGTGACACGTCACTCATCCTCTGTTTCAAGTCCATGTCACAGCCCAGCCCAGCTCAGCCAGAGCCTCTTCCTCTCCTGCTGAAAGTCTATCTATGAGTGTCACGGGGAAGGAAAATGGGTTTCTCACCCACTGGTTTGCCATTGTCTCCTATCCAAAATACTCTCCAAACTGCTGGCGCATCCCCTCCAAATGCGCGCAGACAGCCTGCTGTAAAAACTCCACCTTCAGCCCCTCTCTGGCCAAAACATCCTCTAAGATGGGAAACATTTCCACTGATCCCCGCTCCACACGCGCACCCCACAGTTCCAACTTGGTCCTAAATCCATATTTATTTTTTCCCTCTCAGGGAACATAGGGTTCCCTGAGAGGGTGCCCTAGGGTGCTCTGGCGCCCCCCAGGGGAGGCGTGCCTCACACTTTGAAAACCGCCGCTCTAGAGCAATCCCTCACACCAACCATGCATGCAGTGACAGTAATGAGGAAAAACTCCCTTTAGCAGGAAGAAACCTCTTCATAACCAGACTCATTGTGAGCGGCCATCTGCCGAGGCTGAATTTGGATCCAAAGAGAGAAAATCAGTCTAACAAAGGGAACATAGAATCACCGATCTATAAATAGATTCTATGTTAGTAAAGATAACAAAAGTGCACAAATCTGCAGATCCACTTTGACTCAATATGGATTTTAGCAGGGGGGCACAGTTACCTCTGGTTTACTCCAAAAAAAATCTATAAAATCTCAGAACTAAAACAGCATAAATGAAAACTTTACCTCAGTCTATTTGCAGAGTTTCTTGGGTGGGGAATCAGCTTCACACAGCTGGTCCACAATACCTCTTTAGGAACTACTTTATGGTCCAATCTCAAGAAGAAAAACACACATCATAGATGTGTGAAAACCTTCCAAATTTTTATTAAACAAAACTCTAAACTTATGTCTATGTATCCTTCTCCCAGGAGCTGCATGTGATCAGCACAGATGAAAACCGAGTGGTGGCCGCCGTTCAGGAGTGGAACCAGAATGAAACCTACAACCTGTATGTGTCTGACACTTCTGGAGTCTACTACACTCTGGCTCTGGAGAACGTGGTCAGCAGCATGGGCCTGGAGGGAAACGTCATGGTGGACCTCTATGAGGTAAACGAATGGGACTGTTGTACACTGCAAAAATGATCTAGAAATAAGTGAAAATTTCTTCAATCAAGTGTATTTACCTTTTTTTTGTATTTTAATGGGATGATCTGCCAATGGAATGAATATTTTTACTCTCAAAATAAGATAATTAGATAATATGCACTTTTAATAAGACAATAAAAATGTTTCTTCTTATTTCAAATGTAAATTGTCTTTTTCCACTGGCGAAGTGGCTCACTCACCTCCTCAATTCAAGAACAAATGCACTTACTTTAAGAGAAATTACTTATTTAGATTTACATTTTTTGCAGCGTAGCAGAGTGAGCAGCAAGCCGATCAGCTCTGAGTTTGACTTTCAGTCCAGGAACACGGTGCTGATCTAAGAGGTGTAGCTGACTTGTAGCTTTATTATGATTTTGATCAATATATCAAAGCCGAAAGACAGAGAGGATGAAATAAGCCAATGTTGTAAATGTAACATAGAAAGTTTTCTCTGAAGTTGCTTCAAAGTGTTATCCTCCATGAAACATTAGCCCTCCTGAAGCTAAGATTATCTCTTTCTTTCATTAAACAAGCGGCTATTTTTTTTTTTTATTAAATCTGTCTAATCTTTAGGATTCATGAAAAATCACATGACCACCTGCCATTCTATGAAACTTTATCTGTGGATCTGATAATTAAGCCTGTGAGGATGCAGCTCATGTATTCCTGTGGCCATGCAGATGGAATCAAATCCGCCGTCCTGATTGGGGTCGCCACCCAGGACGCCGGTTATGCTAAATCTCCACTCTGAGGGAGACTGAAGTATCTGCCAATTACCAAAGTGGAGTTTCATGGGCTGATGCAAGCGACAGCGACTGGGCTCTGCCTGGCTGCGGCACCCTGTAGGCCTCCGACTGGGAGTCAGATTCATTTAAGACACACATTGATTACTCACGGGTCTCCAGAGAGTCGATCATTTACCACTCAGCATTGGTCGCAGAGTTTTGTTTTGGAAGGAATACAGAATAGGTCTGTGTATATGCTGCAATCAAACTGACGCATTTACTTCACAGTGAGATGTGTTTACTTGCTTCATATCGACTTTAAGGCAATGCAGGTTTATTTATATTGCACAATTCAAAGTGCTGGACATGAGGAAAAAAAAGTACATTGCACTGACAAGATGGCAACACCAATATTTAAAGAGAACAAATCATTATTATTGTTATGTAGTTCTCACACCTTCTTTCCTAAGAGATCACTAGGAAAATTAATTTAATGACTATAAAACATGACTGCAGGTTTAACTGAATTTATCTTATGTAACCAGAGAAATGGCTCAAGATACAAGAGTTAAAGTAGCGTTTTTTACATCTGCAGAGTCAGTCCTTGCCAAACCATCACATCTACACGTATTGTTTGTACGGTAAATGATGAGACATCACTGGCTCCAGCCTAGTTAAGATTAAACATTGTTTTCTAGATCAAGGACAACCAAGAGTAACCTGGCAGTAGCTAGATTGATATGTGTAGAACTGAGTTGAGTTCTACGTTATTAATCTGAGACGGCTGCCGTTAGGGGTGTGGAAAATAATCGTTTTGGCGATATATCGTGATATTCGTCTGCCCAATATAATATCGATCTTTCACTTCTTAGTATGAATTAAAAAAAAAAAAAATGGTTACATAAAACATTGATGAGAAAATTGGCTACCTCTGCACCACCACTCTGGCAGAAAGCGCTGTGGAGCCCTTTAATTGTGCGTGCACAACCAAATCTGTATTTGAGGCAGTCACAGTGGAGGAAAACCCGAAACAACAAGGATAATAATACCTAATCAATACTTTCTGATGAAAATATACAGCACTTGCTGTTTTATCTCATCATTTGATTTTGATAGCTGGGGAAAATATGGCAATATATAGTGGTGCTGTAATATCGTGATAATATCGTATCGTGACCCAAATATCGCGACATGTATCGAATCGCAACACTCATGCCAATACTTACCTCTAGCTGCCGTTCAGTCTGACTGTGAAAAAGATGGGTGATGTGCCAGCTAGTACCCGCCTTCCATTATACACTTCAGCCAATCGTAGCAGCAGATCGTCATGTTAAGTGTTTTTACAACTAGCAGACTTTTCCAATCCTGTTGGAAGAAAAGCACAGACATCGTTCCCATCTACAAATGCACACTGTGCTTCTCTTTGCTCCTTATCTAAGCAAGAAATTGTCACTATTTTGGCTAAAACTGAGTCAATTGCGCTATCGACAGGTGAGTCCTTCAGCGTAGCCATGTTTGTACAGTAATGCCCGAGCATGTATGGAAAAAAAAAACTGTCTCATTGGAATCTGCATCTTTTTGTACACCAAACACTGATTTTTTTTTTTTACAAATGGATTTCCTTATACTGAATTTATATCTGGTAAAAAATTTGGCTGCAAAAATTTCAGCTGCAAAAAATTCAGCAGCAAAAAATTGCTGCTCGACTGTTTCGACATTCGCAGTCGACTAGCTTCTAGCCAATAAAATGAGCTTAATTGGTCACGTGACACAACAGTTGGGCATAGTTTTGTTCCCGGCTAAATGAAACTGAATGGGGAGTTTTTCTTGTTAATTAGATATGATTTACAAAACTTCAGGTTGCTACTAATAAACACGCGGTGACAGTGGGCACCAAGGTGCCCTCAAGGACCACATGGGGGGCCCTCAGAGTCTTCTAAATAAAGAACAACCCACCAGTGGGCTAAGTTTGAAATTTTATTTTATTCTTTTTAATCATTAATAGAGATTTCAAAATGACAATGTCAAAATAAACGTAGAAATTAACCAAAACAATAAAAATATGTTGATAATGAACAAAGTTTAGGCTAACGCTAACCCTTGCAGCTAATGGGTCAGTAATGGTAGCCCTTCCTACCCTTGAAGTGGCCCTCAGCCTTAAAAAGGCTGCGTTAGAGTTATTTCACCCAGAGACTGGGTGAAATAACTGAGCCAATCACAGCTAGTGCAGCACCCCTGTCTGCCAAGGCTCTTGGTTTGATCTGGAAGAAACGGCCGGTGGCAATATTCCTTTCTTTTGTCTGACAAAACAAGCTAATTTCATTGGCTAGAAGCTGCTCGACTGCATCGAGTGTAGATTGTTTTGGCTTCTCACCAAAAGATCAACACATTTGCAGTCTAATTTTTTGCAGGCAATTTTTTTGCAGCTGATTTTAATGCAGCTGAATTTTCACCAGAAAAAATTTCAGTGTAAGGAATTAAATGCGTGAAGAAAAACAGTGTTTAAAATTTGGTCTTAAAAAATTCAGTGTTTAAAAAAAATTGCTGTACAAAAAAAGGCAGATTTCAATGAGATGGTTTTCCTTCTGTCATCATTCCTTCATGTCCCGCCCCTAAAGACACTGATGGCATGTCATTGGTCCGCTGGTTATTACAAGACGGATGTATTAGTGGGAGTATTTCAAAATCGATTTGTAGTTAGATTGAAAACTCAGATCTGGCGACGATCCAGCTTGCAGCGCAAGGTTAAATCCAGAGCGTTCTTTGTTAGAAATTATCACCCATATGCTTATGTATATCATCTGTATGCTCTTATTTCATTTCCAAATCTTTCTTATCTACATAATATTTATACTCCTGACAGAAAAACTGTCCTAATTAGATAAACTGCTTGGGAAAACATTAGCCTTAACACTGAACAGGGAGGTAATATTAGGGTTTAACAAGCAAATACGTGATTTATGAGGCACTGCTGAGTCATTACTGCTTTAATCTTATTTGACTGCAGGACCTTTCTGTGCAATTGATAAACTACAAACAGACTTTTTATGGTTTTTATGGAATAATGACTTCTTCCTCGCAGAGTGGCCTTTAAGCTCATGCTGATAAGGAACTAATTTCACTTTAGGTAATTATAATAATACCAGCATCTCCACACACAGCATTTTTACAAGGTTTAGCCATAAGAGAAATGTTATAATGTTAGAACGCAGTAACAGGTAAACTTAATTAGTTGCTAGGCAACGATCTGACTCTGACAGGTTTGCCAGCATATCTGATGCCGTTTCTCAATATGTGTAACTGTGCGTTCTCATTTGCTCTTGAAACTTCATCAGCCTCAGCCGTTGTTCTCACTCCTCCCTCTTTACCCAGCATGCATCAGGGCAGACTTGTCCGTTCTCCAGATTGACAGCTGTCCCAGTATGCACGGCGGCAGCAGCAGCTTTCAATGGAGCACTCACAGAGCTCAGATTATTAAATTAAAGTTCTCTCTTCTGTTGCTGCTGTTCAATAAAAGTACATTTTAAGATCATTAGATGTGAGAACATTATACTTTTAAGCTTCACCATATGGCCCATTTACCAATTTAATGCCTAATTTAAAAAAAAAGTTCTGAAGTTGAGAGGACCGTGGCAACCAGTGGACCTCCGAGGCTAACCGCAGCCAGAGCTAGCGTTAGCCCGTCTGCAGCAGCCCTCTCTCTGCATAGCCGTGTAAAGGACCGCTGGCTCTGATGCCGAGTTTTTGTTTTATTTGGCAAAATGTTCATTTGATTTCTGTTTATCTGACTGTGTTATTATTCCTTCACTAGATGAAAAAAGTCAGAATTTATTATCATAACAGGAGGTGAAATGCAGCTCCAGATGAGCAGAACGTATGGTGATGTCATCTGTAAACTTCTGTTCCAATGACCCATATTTATGCTGCGTGCTCCCGTTCTCCCAGAGACACTTTCCCGTGTTCTTCTCAAGAACATACCTGTACTCGCGTTCTAGTGAATTGAGAAACGGTCTATGACTCGAGCCAAGACTGGTTTGCACATGAGAAGAAGGAAGGCAAGAGGAAAAAATATCTGAGAGTAGACACAAAGTTTTGATGGGGAAGAGAATCTATTTGAGAGAAAGCAGAAGTTTTGAATGGAAGCATTAAACCATTAGAGTGCAAGTAGAAGAAATGCTGCTCTCAAATTGCAAATGTGTGCACTTGGTTTTTGGAAGGAAAAATCTTCCATAGACCAAACCCTATTAGGAGATTTTTTAGAGTTATATTATACATTTCATGACATGCTTATTGGGAGTTTTTAAGTAGTTTAAAGTAGTAGAAAGGTAAAGAAAAGTACTGACCTAAAACAGGAGTGGTTTATTTTTGATTGAACAGGTTTTTTTTTTTAATCTTATTTGTGTCTTTTTTTTCCTGCACTGTATGTTAATACCAGGTATCAGTTGTACAACATTAACTGTGCTCTGTGGGTATTCGAGGTCTGCCTGCTTCACTTGAAGCTGTAATTTCCCAGGTCGCTGGAATAAAAGGGATGTTTCTTGCCAACAAGAAGACGGATAACCAAGTGAAGACGTACATCACCTACAACCGCGGCAGAGACTGGAGGTTGCTGCAGGCTCCGAGCAGAGACCTTAGAGGAAACAGTATCCACTGTGTGCTGGTGAGCACGCCTGCTTTCTTTTTTGTGTGTGTGTGTGTGTGTGTGTGTTTGTGTGTGCGTCCATCTGAGAGACAGAGGCTGACTGATCGCAGCAGCAACAAGAGGCCGAGTTCAGACAGAACAGCAGCCGTCAAAGCTGAGTGATCCGAGGCGGCTGAGCTGAAAGGTCAGCCGTTCTGATTCAGTCCAATAAGCTGACCTCCCATTTAAGCAAGCGGAGGAAGAAGAGGTGTCATACAGGGAAGCACACTCCTCTCCTTCATCTGTCTGTCTTCCTAAGAGCTCCTGAGAGTTCGGTCAACTCGTAGTTGACTTGAGATTTCACTCAGATGCTAAAGTTCAGCAGTCTAAGTAAAAGATTGGACTCGTTTGAAACACTCCTCTACTCCTCATCCCATTGTGAGTGTAAGACCAGAAATGATCACTTTGTGGGAAAAACAACAAACCAATTAAATATTCTGTGGTATTTTTTTGCCTTCTTCTCATATTATGCAGTCATTTGTCAGCAAATGTCAGAGTTTTAATAAACCTCCAAACAGCCCGTCACAACATGGCCTCCTCCACTGGCATTTCTCCGCCTCGTAATGAGAATTGTGTCGGTAAAGGTTAACCCAATCAAAATTAATGGTAAGGCCGGCCAATAGGGAGGCTGTGTTTGTGATGAAGCTTATGACTTGGGAGGGTTGCGGATCCGAGTCGATGCAACAGCTGAGGCGTTCGCCCATGTCTCTCACTGATCCCGCCGGCCTGGCCCGAAGGTTCGGCTAATTGAGATTTTGATTTCTGCCTCTGCAGCCGTACTGCTCATTACATCTCTATCTTCACGTGTCTGCCAACCCCTACACATCTGGAAACATCGCCAGCAGGGAGTCTGCGCCTGGGATCATCGTCGCCTCAGGTGGGTGTGAAAAAAGTCTGCTCCTCCTTCGCTCTGAAAGTCTCGCCAGTTTCTAGTTTCTCTCTTTTTAAACCCTTTGGAGTAAAATATTCATTCTCCACTTTAACTAATATTACATTTTATCTTATCGGTTTTACAGCCTACATTTCTAATACGGTATATAATTTCTTTATGTATGTTTATATTTGTTAAATGTGGGCAAATGCAAGTGCATTTATCAACATGTAAGTAAAACTCAGTGACATTTTCTTAGTGTTGATATTTAAAGTTTTCACATCCCTGAAACCTGTTCAGTTTGTTCTTTGACCACAAACTTTAACTTTTTCTATTTGGATTTGATGCAATAACTCACCACTCTATAGAACTATGAAGCTGATGTTGAATTATGCTTAGTATCTAAACATATTAACAAATAAAAGTATGAAATGCGTAAGCAGTTCCCTGATATGTATTATTTTTACGCCTACGAGCCACTTTTATTAAATAACTTAATTGCTTCTCTCACATACAGCGTAAAGCATAACACTTAATTAGCCCGCTAAACACATGCAGATAGCTTCATTAAAAAGGGCTCAGAAGAAGGCGTTTTTAATGGCAGATTTTTTGTGCCACCATCTTTAGTGTTTAGCTAACAATCTGAGCGAGCAGAGGGTTTAATCTCAACGCCAGTGTGATCCACGCCCTCAACTCTCTGCTCCACCAGCTTTGCTCCTACTCTACTCCTTTACTGCGCATGTTCTGCTCCATCTCTACACCCACTAATGTATTAACTGCATGTAAATGAAACAAACCACCACCCAATCAAAGACGGGCCTTTTTCATCCAATCATGCTTCTTGGTTAAACAGCAACCGTGCCTTCTACAGTGGTGGATATTGCAAAATGGTAGAAACTAGGAAAAAAACATCAGACTATAATGTATATAGTCATATTACTGTAATCTATACACTGCAAAAGCGATCTGGAAATAAGTCAATATTTCTCAATTTATGTGTATTTACCCTTAATTTGAGCAGTTAAGTAAGATGATCTGCCATCTGGAATGAGCATTTCTACTCTTTAAATAAAATAATTAGATAAAAGCACTTCAAATAAGACGTGAATTGTATTGTTCCAGTGGCAAAATGTCTCACTTACCTCCTCAGTTTAAGAACAAATGCACTTGTTTTAAGAGAAGATTACTTATTTAGATTTATATATTTTTGCCAGTATATTTCAATATATATTTACTAAGACTCTGCATTCTAAAATATATTTTTTGATTTTCTTGTGCTATTAAATTATTTTCATTGTATTTTTTTTTTCGATATAGAGCCACATGGGAAGGCAATGTTGATTCTACTCAAGACAAAAGCAATAATAAAAAGCTAAAAATTATATTCACTTTTTACAGTTTATTAAATCACTTAAATATCACTTAAAATGTGCAGTTTATAATGTAAAACTTCTTAAGGCTTAAATTTGCCCGACACAATTTAGCCTCTGATGCAATTGATAAAAATTTATGCAATTTGATAAAAATGCTATCCAAAATTAAACTAAATTAAACTATTTTCTTCAGTTTCTGATGTTAATTTGTCGTTTTATCATTTCTTCTTTCATAATTTTTATATATAGTAACTTATTAATTGGGCTAAAGGAATGTTATCTATAAAATAAAATTTGGAAGGAGTGAAATTCATAAAACTAATTTTATAAAAGAGAAAATAAAGAAAATATTAAAAAAAATCTAGCATCTGATGAAAGAAATTGAAAAAATAAGAGTTTAATAAAGTTAAACTTGAAAATATGAAAATGATTTAAAAAAAAAAGCAAAAAATAAGATTTTTAGTTAAATTAGAAAATATAGAATCTGAAAAAAAAACATTGAACAGAATGTTAAAATATAAAAAAAAAATGCATTTGTTAAAGTTTCATGTTTGGAGTGCATTTTTTTTCCCCATTTAAAAATTTTGCTTGCAAAATAATGGAACAATAATCACTCCATAGATGTCCACCAGTAAGTAAAGGTAAGGCAGAATAGATGCCAATGGTTTGTTAACACTTATTTTCAATGCTCAATATCTGTTTAATTTAGGGTTTAATTTATACTAGGGATTTGAAAAAAGATCATTTAATGGTCCTTGCCCTGGTCCCAGTGAACAAGAGTCAATAATACAAAACTATTAAACGTCAGAACATAAAAAAAAAAAATCTGCCTCATCGCAGAGTGAAGAAAAGCAAAACAGAGAGATGTGACACCAGCTGCCTTCCAGGTGGATTCACACCTCACTGATATTTACTCCCATATGGACCGACACTGTCAATAACTCATCAGCACACGCCTCAGGTGTCTGCAGAAGGCCCAGCTCGCACTCCAAGCGTGAAGCAGTGAATTAAACAGCTCTCGGTGCAACAATCGACCCATTTGCTTTAATCCGTCATTATTCCAGCTAGGGTCATGATGGGGGAAAATAACTGTTAAATAACTTCTTCCACTCCATCCGGGGATCTAATTTTAGAACATTTTCAGCCATCATGATCACATTTCCATTGATAAGGTCTAAAGAGGGAAGGGACCGCATGGAGGAGCGGAAGAAGGCTGAGTCATAAAGCAGCGATCTGTACACTGTAAAACTGAAACTCAGCTGCTGGTGGGATTTTTATTACCCTCATTCTGCTACAAATGAGATATAAAAGATTCACTGAAATCTAACCTTAGATGGTCACTTTTCATAGATAGCCTTCCTTAATGCAGAGAACGCAGAATCCCGACTTTCATCCTGTTTGTGTGCCGAGGAGATTGTTTCACATGGAGGGTTCATTCTTGGGGAACAATCACGCCTGTGAAAATCTACCACCTGGCACCAATTACAGGCTGAATTAAAGCAATTACTGCCTTTTGCACTGGATTAAGAAAGCTTGTCTTAATGTGGTCCAAAGTGCTGAGAGATGAATACACTAATCAGGATTTATTGGTTAATTTTGGAGCCTGTGCAAATGTCAGAGTGCGGCGTAGATCTGTCGAAGCACCGTAATTACAGCCGAGATCTGCAGCTGCAGAGTAGGACCACCGCTTACTGGAAACTTTCAGCGCGCACGAGTTAGATTTGATCTGAAATGGGCTTTATTTTCTGTGTACACATCCACCCATCATCAAATGCGGTTTGTCTTGTGTGAATTTTCCTCTGCAGGCTCTATCGGTTCAGAGTTGACCACCAGCAATGTCAGCGTGTTCATCACCTCTGATGCAGGAAACACGTGGAGACAGGTGAGTACTCCTTTTATTGCTGGAATGTCATGCTCCTACAATCTGTCCTGTGAAGTAATTCCAGTTAAGCTGTGACATGTGGAAGGGTAAAACAATGTGACACCACCTTTGATGGGAATGTAGACTTTGATTTTTTTTTTCTGCTTTCTAAAGGAAGTTATAATGTTTTTGGAATCTACAAGCTTTTCAAATAGATTTCCCCATAGCAGCAGATGACTGAAATCTGGTTCACTTTTGCTTTGCCAACCTTACAAGCTGCCTTTCTTTCACTTTCTTTCACTAGATGTTGAGTTGCTACACATTGAAGAGTTTATTGTTGGTTATAAAACACTACTACCTTTTCTTGCCTCTTTTTTTAAGTTACTTTAGTTGGTTGTGTCTTTAAAAGCAAAACAATATGGTTAAATATAAATATTTTTTTAGTATCCTGTCATTGAAATTCATCCAAAAGGAAGCCAGTTGCTTAAATGAAGTAGGAAATGAAGTAATCTCAATATGGTCTTCAAATTAAATCTGTCATCAAAATAGAAACCTGTGTCTGAGTGACCTTCAGCCATCTGGATTACTTTGTGTCTGGTTTTGTGTGTTTTCTTGTAAAGATTTTTATGTTTGAGACACAGAAGGAGGTCTGCATTGAAGTAAAAAAGCAGGAATAACCAGGCCAACGAGACACAGGGAGAAATCTAGGAGAACAAACCCAAATATAGCCCAGGGAGGGCCATACTCAAAGCTAGTGCATCCGCCCCCATCATGAGCCTGAACCGGCCAAGCAAGCCTGGGTTTTAATAGTGTGGTTGGAATTAAAAAGGAGCAATAGAGTTAGATTATAATAGTCCCAGTAATGCCAAATGGAAGGTAGCTCTGACAGAAGCGAGCCAAGTCCCTGAAGCATCCTGGAGAGTCTGGGAGCCAGGAACCTACCAAACCCTGAAATGCCCAAAGCCTCCATAAAAACATCCTCTCATCAAGCCCTGCAACGCTGCCAGAACCCTTAAGGTCATCCTGACCTCACCGGTCCCCACTGAACCATGGCAGGTTTGGCAAAGGAAAAGGCGCTACGCCGTCTTTGGCCCCTAACTGTCATTAGAAGTTGCTCTCAACCTGGAGCAAGGTGCAGAAAAACACCTGGGAATGGCGAGTTGAATTTAAAGCTTTTAATGAGAAAGCTTTGAAAAACTTGATAAATAAATAAAAAACAAAAAAGACATAGACACAGGAAACAAACACACAAAAGCCGCGGGAAGTGGGGCTGCTGCAGCACCCCCTAGTGGTGAGAGGGAGATTTTAAAAAATCTATTAAAATCCTTTGCAAAATTTATAAATTTCTTATGAATATTTTTGGAAATTATTTTGTCTTTTTTATTTTACTATTACATATATTTGGATTTTTATTTTATTATTTTGAGGCCTAATCTGTCATGATGGGATTAAGGTTCCTAACCCAAATGCAGAACACAACGGAGACTGATGAAAAGTTTGACTGTTTATTAACAAAAAACACAAAGTTAAGCACTGATGCTGGGAAACAGGTCCGGGACTGGTCACAAAGGGTTCTATGCAGAGAGGGACAGTCTGGTTGCAGTTGCCAGGATGCAGTTGATCTGGTCGGAGGAATTGTGCAGGTCTGTACCTGTGACGTGATTCAGGCTGAGCAGCAGAGGGAAGGAACCAGGAGGGTCCAGAGGCAGGTGGTTGGCAGAGGGCTAAGCAACGACAGGGCTCGACTTCAGACTTGTAAGAGTCCAGGTCCAGGGTTTTCTTCCAGTTCTCTTCTTGAGAGCGGGCAGGCAGGTTCAGACAGTTTGATTGTTCAGATGTGCTTCTGAGAGCAGGCAGGCAGGTTCCAGCTGAGAAACTCTTCCAGAGTTCCAGGGTTCAGTCAGGTTTCTTCCTAAGAAGCAGAGAGGACAAAAAGCTGATTAGATTCGGATTCAGGTTCTGGTTTCAGGGGAGTCAGAGAATCAGACAGGCTGGTTGGCTCAGGTTTCACTAACCATAACTGGCTTAACACTCTGGCGCTGGAGTGTAGTCCTGCCGCTGCTTATATGCTGGTCTCCTGATGACTGATGGGCCGCAGGTGTGGTCGTCAGCTCAGCTCCAGGAGACCTAGGGCGCCCTCTGCTGGAGAAAGGTGGACAGACCTCCAGATCCCAACATAATCAAGGCAAGGTCACAGAAGTGACGTCATGGCAACGTCAAGTAAGCAGTGGTAGTGGCAGTAGACTAATAAATTGACATTATCTAATGACACAAAGAAGAGGAAATACGGATAGAAACTTATTTTGGATTCATCCGCTCATGAAAGACTTTATTTCTACAACATCAGAGCGCACTTGAGATTTGGACACCTGTTACCAGGCAGGGCACCCTGCCTATAGCTCAAAGTAAGCGCATGGTGTCGCCGCACACTTTCAGATCTATTCGTGCAGTTTAACGTAACCATAGTATTTTACAGTGTTATTTTGATCTTGTATTATTTGAGTATTGGATGTGGACAACTGTTCAATATTGTTTAGTGTACTAATATAAGTTTTTATCCTTGTGGTTTGCGTGAAAGGATTTGGAGCTAATAGAGTCACGTGTGACAAACACAGTGACTCAGGTTTATGCCAGCTGACCAAATCTTCGTTGTTATTGTGTTATTGTGAAGTTTAATTAATAGCACATATATATTTACCTGAGAACTGATAATGCCTGTGTGATACAGACCCTGGTTGCGTGCACTAAAGTGTACATGACAATAAAGTAGTGAATTTACTTATTATTATTGTATTTTAAATAGTCCTATAGGCTCATAGCTCTTTAGTCCCCCAAAAAAAAACATTTTAACAGCACCCCCTGTTCAAAATTACTTCCAGCGACTCTGGCAGAGGATACTGAAGGAAGGAACTAAGACACAATGAGTGATGGGTGATTTCATGTTGTAAGACTAACATTGATAATCCGCTGGAAATTAACAAATATGGCAAACCCTAAACAGCAAAAAGAGTGGATAAGTAAAGAATCTAGGGTCAGTCATCTGATTTTTATTGAGTCCAAAGTCAGGGCAGCCATTATCATTAATGAGGAAATCCTAGAGAACTTCACATTTCCCTCTAATGATGAGTTTTTTGGAGATGCTTCCTTCCTTTTAGCACAAATGGCTTTTCACCAATGACAAGGGAGTGTTTTAGTACATTTGGGCATTAGTGAAGATGAATTTGAGAAGTTCAACCTGAGCATCACAATTTGGAAGATAGTTTATTTAAGTGACTGAATAAGGCAAGTTTTTTTTTTTTTTGTGCAACACCTGCTGGTCTGAGCATCTCAGAAGCTGGTGATCTACAGGGATTTTTTTTCACAAAACGATCTCTGGGGTTTACATTGTCACAATGGGGTGGAGGTTTGACAGAACCCACATGCAGAGACTGAAGCTGAGTTGGTTTCTTGCAAGGTTTAATTAAACAAAAAGGGAAACAGAAGCAAAAATCCAAAAACGTAAATCCATAAAATCCAAAAATACTGGTAACCAGGAATACTCACAACAAGGGGGCAAAGAAATGATGACAAACCAGCAACATTGACTGAACAGGAGGAGAATAAATGGGAGAGATACAAAGACCAGGCTAATTAGCAGTTTGGGAGCAGGTGTGAACAGAGGAGTCTAGAAGGGAGCTAGTGATGGTAAGATGAAGCCTTATGAGGCATTGAACCATTTGGCCAAATTGCTTCAATGATTTCCACCGTTCATGAAGCTTCATGGGAACAGGTCACCACCTACTGGTGGAGTGAAGAAATACAGTTAGTAATATAATTGTGATTTTTTTGCAATATGGTTTTTCTTGTTTGTTTGTTTTCTTCCCATATAAGTTCATTTGAAATTGTTAATGTTTGGTCTGCATAATAAAATCTTTAGTCAGTTTTTTTGTGTGTAAATGTCTTAGAAGAGAACAATAATTTTAGGTACATAGTTTTTCTGCCATTTTAGTGAAATAAGCCCAAGCAGACAGTGAAAGTGTTGGGAAATTATAAGAAAATAAAAGGTGTAGTCATTTTATTCAAACACAATCGTTTTAGTTTGTGGTTTTAATCGGGTTAAAAGCTATGTGTTAAACCAATCTCTTGGTTAAACCCACCAATCTATTTTTTTTTATTTTACCAATCTATATTTATACTAGGGCAACAAATACAAATTAGTCACATTAGCCAAAATACTAGTTGTGTTTTATCAAAACTTAGAAGAGTTGGGTCTTGAACCAACAACCCACGGAAAGGAAGCCCTTCTGTTACAGCTGACACCACTAAACAGATGACATACTTTCACCAAGCAATACTACTTACAATCCATTATATCTATGATGGGTGACTTGTTCAGATTTTGATCATTACATTGTTTGATCCAACCAACTAGTTTTGACCAACTAGATTGGTTGTAAAAACACCAATCTATTCTTAGAATCCCATCCAAACTCTATCCAACTCTCCTACAAACTCCCACATCTTGATTGAACACTGAGGCTGTTTAAATGGCTGCCGAAGTTAACGACGAGCTGAACCACTTCTTGAAGCGGTCATGTGGTATGGCGGTAAGTAAAGAAGGCCTTGATACGCTCTTCGCGGAAACACCCCCTCCAGTACTCGACACACTCCTCGAAGCCTCGGCTCATCTCATAACATCACTAAAGGAAGCTAGGGGAAAGGAGACCCACTAAAGAGGACCAACAAGAAATACCTAAAAACTCAAATATATCCTGAAAACACCACAAAAATAGGAATTAAACCAATTATACTAGAAAAAAGAAAAAGAAAAACATGGATCAAAGTGAAACTATAAACTCAAAAAGAAAACTAAAACAGAACCAAAACCTTGACATACAGCGGGTCATTCAAAATTAGGATGCATTTACGTTATGGGAAATTTAGCTAAATAACCTTTAGTCTGTTATATTTTTTCCTCTGAACACAAACCCTAAACACCTGTGTGAGACAATAGATAAAGGAGTGAACTTTGGTACAATCATGGTCAAACAGCTAACTCTGCACACATGTAGATTCACTTCAACTTCCATTCAAATAATTCATTAATTCATTAGCAAAGATTTTTTTATATCTAAATTAAACATATCACAAAACAAAATAGCTGCTTCGTATACATAGAAGGAAAAGAGACCAATGAAAATTGATGAGGTTATGATTAAAACATTAGGGGAATAATTTTCACATATTCAGTCATATTTTAAGAATTAAGTTTAATGAGTGGATGAGAAGCACATAATGTTCACATTGTGTGAAAAACCCATTCTGGTAAAAAAAAAAAAAAGCATAACTTTACACAAAGAAAATAGTTATATGTTAATGTAACATGTTAATATCTCATTCAAGAACACTATAGGTGCTAGCTAACCTGTTAGTTTTTTTAGATTTGGCTTTCAAACAACAATAAACACATATTATAACAAAATGAAATGAACAGTATTCAAATTGTTTAGTTTGAAATCAACTTTGTTTGCCATTCCCAGACTTTGCGTTTCTATTTTACATTATTCTGATAAAGATAAGCCATTTCTCAAGACTCAAACAGTAAAAGAAAAAAGCTTTAGTGCTTCAATTTGAATTAATAGCCTCTTAGAAAACTAGAAATGGAAAACTGTTTCTTTCCTAGACAGAACTGCCCGGGAAGCCAGTTTACCATTAGATTTTGTAACACAGAGAGCATTTATGAATCAGTGAGACTATGTCCTTTTGTCCCTTTTTTCTCTTTAAACCCCAGTCAGCCTTGACAAAGGGCTGATCAAACTTAGCCGGTTCTGCTCGAGGTTCCTTCCTGTTAAAAATGCCTTTTTGCTCTCCACTATCACTGTGTGCATGTTCAGTTGGAGGGATCTGTACGGAAGATTTAATGGACTTGTTCAAGTAGTGTGTTGTGAATGTGCTACATAATATAAATAGGTTTAATTAAACTGAGTGTGATCAGTCACTGAAGATCGGTTACTTCTCAGCTTAAATGGCTTTGAACACTGATCTGCTGATCATAAGCCAATATATTAAACCTTTTTTATTCAGTGAAGGCACCATATCTCAGCACTAACAAAGCACTGTTGGCAACCTTTCTTCACAGTATGGGGTTTGATGGTGCAGGAAGACATCCTAAAGTCAGTTCTTTGCAGTATCAGTAATTTAGGTTAAACTGAAGAAAGATAACCCAGAAAAACTGCAAAAGACTGGCATGCTACCAATAAGCCGAATCAGTGTCATGATGGGTCTAAAGCTTCAAGCCCATATGCAGAACACAACGGAGGCTGGGTGAAAAGTTTAACAGAGTTTATTTGGTTTGCACAAAACACAAGATCATAAACTGGAACTGGAACTGGTCAGGGCTGGAACACTGGAGTCTGCAGAGATGATAGTTTGATAAGACAACGGAGTGATGAGTTTTATGAGGCCTTGTTTACTCAGCAGAATACCTTGAGGGTGTCCAGGCTTCTCTTTGAGAGAGAAGGAACTGTTGGGTCCAGAGACTGTTTGTTCAGCAGAGTCCAAGAGTTGCAGCAGCGTCTTGCTTCTGACTTTGAAGGCAGACCTTGATCTGAGTTTCAGGCTCTTAGCCAAGAGCAGCAGGGGAGTCCACAAAGGAATCTTCAGGTTTGGCTCACGAGGGCAATCTCGGCAGGTTAAGCTCATCCAGAGCCTCAGGTAGAGACAGGTTTCCTGTGAGGCAAAAACAAGGAAGAATTAGGATCAAGATCTCCCTCAAGGGACAGCAAAGATTCTAGGTTGTAGGCTCAGGTCGCTAACCAAACTAGGTCAACACTGCGGCGTCGAAGCAAGGTCTGGCAGCTGGTTATATAGGGCAGGTCTCTGATGAGGAGATGCGCCTCAGGTGTGCTGGAAGACTCCAGCCCTTGGAGAACCACGGCGCACTCTGCTGGAGGAAGGTGGTACAGCTCCAGATCTCAACAATCAGGGCATTAGTTGTTTTGGTTTTTTAATTCTTTTCTTCTATATCCATACTTTTTTTCAGTAAGTTCTAAAAATCTTGCATATATTTTAACACAGATCCTTGTGTGCTAGCATTGTCCTGTTCGGTTTGCATGAGTTGGTTATTTATGTTAAGCACTTTCAACATAATTTTTCCCATTTGCATCAATCCAATCTTGACTACTGCTCTACAAGCAGTTAATGTGTTTTGACATTTTCAGATGGAGAAAAAAATATTATTTACTAAAACAGGGCCACTTTTAGATGTTAGCAAAATCAGTATGGACAACAGAGTGGATGATTACAGTATCTTTTTTGTCAACATCCCTCCAGCCTTTGCTGGGAAATTGCAGTCAAAGCCAGTAAAGATCCTTTGGTTGACAGAAAACAAATCATTACTAGGTTTCCCTTGAAGACGGATCATAATGGAGATGGTCAGACAAAAGACAAGATTTAACCCCAACTCTGCTACCTTTTGGGCCAGAATAAATTGGGACCAGGTCGATGCTTGAAAGAAATAATTCAAGCATATAAAGGTCAGTAAACTCGTAGTATACCGCAGCCATGGATAGAATATAGGTACTTTTAGTGGCACTGCAATTATTGTTAATTTAACAGACAGATAAAACATCTGGAGGTACACTGTCTGCTGCTGCTGTAACTAATGTGACTGACTACCAGTGACGGCGTTGTGGTAACGGTGTTACTAACGCCGTTACCACAACGGCGTTACTAACGCCGTTACCTTGTTTTAGTAACGAGTAATCTAACTAATTACTTTGACTGTAACTATAACGCAGTTACCATTGCAGACACCCCGTTACTGCGCGTTACTCAGGTCGCACAATTAACCTATTTTCATGATAGGACTCGTGCGCAGCTGCGTGAAGCTGACACCCCACCCACGTCAAAAAACTCTGCAAATAGACTGAATGGTTAGTGCAACGTTAGTGCAGATTTGTGCAGAAAAAAATATTGTTTGTGCTACTTTTGTTTAAGAGATATTAAAGGTTATTTTTTTAGGTCATCCAGAGGTGCGCGCCTTGTCATTAGAGAGGGGAGGATGAGAATGGCTGATGTATAGTGAGATTCCGTCTGTCAGTTGGGTAGGTGGGTGTTTCCGCTGGCGGGTGTTTTAACGTACAGCACACACAGAGAGATGGAGAGTGAGGATGACTCCAGCAGCAAAACAGCGTTTTCCTGATGGAAATACCAGTGTTACGTCGAGCTGCGTTTCCCCATCAGATACGGTTTCCTCTGCATCTCCGCACAACGCAGGCGGCACGATTCACCGCGCAAGCGACAGGAAACGCGCATGCTCGCTAAAGGCGCGCAACAGTCGCCCTTTGCTCGCGCCACAGGAGAACTATGGAGAGCGTGAACGATCAAATGATTAACCTGACAACAGCCAGAAATGATAGCCTATATGGAGAAAGGGAGAAATCTGGATGGATGGATGGATGGATGGATGGATGGATGGATGGATGGATGGATGGATACTCTGCCTTTTCAACCTACTGTATTTTTTATTTTAAACATTATTTGATGGCCTTTATGGCAGGGATGGAGATCCATATTTTATGTCACACACAGAGTATACATCTAGATAGATAGATGGATAGATAGATAGATGTTGCAGTATCTATAACAACCCAAACACAAAGGATTTCAGAATTAGACATCCCCAGTTATTAATTTCACCAGATCTGAATGCCCTGTTAAAAAACTTCACATCGCGTTCCCCCCTGATGTCATTTACATTGAGTTGCAATAAATGCAAAACTCTCTGCAGGTTCTTGTCTTTGTCGTCCGCTCTATTCAGCTGGCTTTGGAAACACACCGCGAGAAGGTGGGGGCTGGGTGGTGAGGGTTACGGGGGCGAGAAACGCAAAAGTAACGAAATAGTTACTTTTACTAGTAACTAGTTACTATTATTGTGGAGTAACTCAGTTAGTAACTCAGTTACTTTTTGGGAGAAGTAACTAGTAACTATAACTAATTACTTTTTCAAAGTAACGTGCCCAACACTGCTGACTACATATATTGAAAGATGCCACAGATATAGATTAGCTTTCCAAAGTCATCAGTTTATGCTGATAAAGAGGAAATGTCTGGTATGCATATTTCAAAAGGAATATTTTAAGAAAAGAAAGACCTGTTTGACCTAGAATGAATTCTGGTTGCAAAAATAAATCCTTTTCACAGAAAGGGAACTAGTCAAATCTCTGCTACAAAATGTCTTCAACAACTTCAGGCTTTTTGAAAAATGGCTTTTTAGTCATCGTCATCTTCCGCTTACCAGGAACTGGGTAGCAGGCCTAGCAGTCACAGCAGAGACTCCCACACTTCATTCTCTCCAGTCAACTTCCAACTGCTCTGCCAGGGCAAGCCGAAGGTGCTCCCAGGCAGGTAGAAAGACATTGTCCAGTGTGATAAAAGCGATACTTCCCCTCCCCGAACACAACCCCAATGTGGCAGAGGGGATTCAGTGCTTAGATGATCCAAAGGCTTAAAAGCCACATGTAGGATCTCCCAAGGTAAACAGGCTCTAGGTAACAGGTAAGAAAAAGAGCAAAATTAAACACTCCCTAATGATGAAGGCACATGGCGTTGCTCAATACGGCAAAGCTTTGACCTCATTCTAGAATCAGGCTTGGGTTGGGGTTCATCTGTTAGCTTCTGATGGTCAGGTTCCTCCTTTTGGGACTGCCCAGGCAAAGCCAGAAAATGCAACATCAGGTCACCACCCACAGGGGGAACCATGCGGGACAATTTCCAAGACAGTTGGTGAGCAGTCAGGTGCAGAGGCCTCGATGACCTGGTCCAGATTTGGACATTACATGGGTTTTAATGTGTCCTAATACTCTCCCAGAACTTTATAAAGGGCTTTTTGGCCACTATTACTTTTGCTACTGTTTTCCTTGCACAGATCAGATTAGATCAAGCTTAATCTTTTAGAGGGCTTAAACTCAAGGGTACTTGAGTTCTTATCTTTTAATTGTGGTCATTTCAGAAACATGTTTTGTACAGGAATAGATGTTAATCCTTCAACTGGATGGTTGCTGGTTCAAATTCTGTTGTTTTGACCTTGACAAGGCAAATCAACTGCATGCCTACTGATGGTGATCAGAGGGCCCGGTGGGACTTTGGTATAGAAGCTGTGCTTCTGTCAGCGAGCCCCAGGGCACCTGTGGGTACAATGTAGTTTGTTATAGTCTTCGTATTTAGCTTATCCATGACCGGGTTGTGAGGGCAGCCACCTCAGCAGAAACTCCCAAACTTCCCTCTCCTCAGACACAACCTACAGCTCTGCTAGGAGAGGCCCAAGGCACTCTCAGAACCATGAGACAAAGTGCCTTCAGTGTGACTTCTCGAGGGGGTAGTCGAAGAAAATGTAGTCCAACACCACCGATGTGTCTGTGAGTGAGTGAATGTCATTTATAACGCCTTTGAGTCCCCTGACTATAATGGATGCTATATACCATTTTACCAGGATTTAAATCCGCCAGTTGTTGCACTGACTCTATGTTTAGAGTCATTGCATTTCTGGAACAACCTCCAGTGTCAAGTCCTCCTCCACAAACTTAATTCAGGATCAATCTGCAGATCAGTTTTGAAAAAGATATCTTCAATACGATGCTAACACTACACTACTTCACTTGGGCAACATATTTTTATGGCGTTATAAACTTTTTAGTATCCACTACAGTTAGAGTTTTAGTTGTCAAATTTGGAACTTTCCATGAGGTAAGCTGACATTAATATTCACTGTTTATATTGTGGGATGTAAGGATTAAATGAAGCCTACGTTTATAGTTGAACATAAAAATTTCTATTAATTTTTATAGATTATTTTTAGGATACTAGTGGCATATTATTTTTGTTAATAGGCAGACAGGAAATTTGATATAGAGAGGGGAAGACATGGTCACAGGCAGCAACCCAAACCTTTGTTTGATAACCAAAAGCCTATGGGTACCATACTTGACCGGCAGCCCCGGTGCACCTGGATATTTATACTCCACAGCAGGCGCAGCTACTGTTAAGCCTTCTTTACTTTTATGTCTAGCATTGTTTTTTTTTAAAACTGTCAGTTGATGACAGGGATGGCTGTTCAATATGAACTCAGAATTCAACTCCTGAAGAGTACGAAGATGCTTTACTAATGCTACTAACCACAACCAGGGAGAAGAAATCAGAGGTGGGATTTCCTGAAAGTTAGCCAATCACAGGCAGTTTATTTTCTTTGGTTGGTTCCACTCACAAAGTGACAAATATTGACATTAGTGCATAGAAAAAGGTCCACACATAAGTAGGAGAGAATATACAGTATTATAAAACACAAGCCATGATCACAGAGAAGAAAAATGAGCTCATGCTTGTGACATACTGTACAGTGTTGGAGGTATATGGTGTTCAATGGAATTTAATTCAGTTAGATCATGTAGTTGTATTGGTTCAAAGTTTTCTATCTAAGGAAAACCATCTGATTGCATCAACTCATTGACTCGAAGGCAATCCTCCACACCAAGCATGCTTGTAGTGACAATGGAGAGAAAAAAATCCCTTTTAACAGGAAGAAATCTTCAGCAGAACCAGGCTCAGTGTGAGCCGCCATCTCCCAACGCCAACTGGGGTTCTAGATAAAAAAGGAAACAATTAACCAGCTCCACAGGTGGCCCGATTTGGGAAACACAAAGCCAGGCAGACGAGTTGAGACAGCTTCCATTCCAAAGGATGAAAGAGCACATAAAGTTAGTCACAGTCAGAGAAACAGGACTACACAAAAAAACTTGCCAAGCTTTAAAATCTATAAACAAGGGTGCTGATGGCAGCAGTACAGCTGATATTTTTCTCCAGGAACAGACCAGATTAAGCCACAATGAGAATAAGCAGAGAGAGTAGAACGTTAGAGACTGAACTAAAAAATACTGCAGAAAGGGAGAATAGAGATAGAATGGAGCAAAATTATGAAAAGGGGTCACTATGTCTTCCAGCAGTCTAAGCCTATAGCAGCATACCTATAGAGAATCCGTAGATATAAAACGTTCGAAATGCACATGGAGAATAACTTATAAGTGTTTTAGATTAAGCTGTTAATATCAGTATTTATTAAGCATATTCACTTTTGGCAGAGTTCTGACTTTATTGTACACAGTTTATGAAAGTTCATTTAAAAGCTATTGTGAAACCAAGAGGCCAGGATGTTCACTATGTTCTAATATAAAATACTGTAAAGCTTAGTGTAATGCTAGAGAAATCTTGGCATGTGCAGTTTTACAAAAGTCACACTTCACTGATTTTTCTCTGCCTTTTTTCTCCCTCTGCAGATCTTTGATGAGGAGTATGCTGTGCTTTATCTCGACCAAGGTGGAGCCTTGGTGGCAATAAGACACACTCCACTTCCCATCCGACACCTGTGGTGAGTCATTACGACAAACCCGCTATTTGTCACAGCATGACTAATTCCCTCAGAGGGAGCTCCAAGTCTTAACTTAGTCAAACAAAAAAGCAAATGAGTTTGTCTCCGAACTGGAGGATGATATGATTCCTGTTAGAGGAGCCAGCAGCCGTGGAAAATGACTGCTCTTACAACTGTCATTCGATTTCCCCTCTCCGTGTTTGAAGTCATAATGAGTGTAGCTCTCACCCATCGCTGTTCACTGAGCAGAGTCCCTCAGTCCTGCATAGAATATGAAATAAAGTTGTTTGACACCTCTAAGGGTCATTAGCTTATGCACACAGTCAGGGGATTAGCATGGATCCCTTGTGCAGCAGCTGTTTGTGTTCTCAGGTTGAGTTTTGACGAAGGACGGCAGTGGAACAAGTACAGCTTCACCAACACGCCTCTGTTTGTGGATGGAGTGCTGGGCGAACCAGGGGAGGAGACCCTCATCATGACGTGAGTAATAAATATATAGCAATCTAATGTATCAATATCAGGGTGGCAAATTTAAGACAACACGTTGCTGTTTGTGTGTGTATGCAGGGGAGAAAATCCCAGTTTATTTTGTGAAAAAAGTGAAAAAAAAATTCTTTCCTAATCCCTTGACAACTTGGCCTGTTCTATATTATTGAACTAAAATTTTAGTTAAAGGCATTGCTTTTTATTAAATATTTCATCTATCTACATAATGTGAAATACTTATCTACTATCTAAATAATGTGAAAGGATTTCACAGTAACTTTCCTCTATATCAGCTGTCGTATTTCAGGATTTTTTTTCATTTTGTGTTTTCAGTTGTCATTGTTTTGTGAATATTTTTTTTTATATTTAAGCCTATGAATAATTAGAACATAACACAAACCACAATACAAACACTCAAAAGTTCGTATGACTGCAGTTCCTACAATATAGAGGCACTTAGAAGCTGAAGGTCATATCGGTAATTGAAATGACTTAAGAAATAAACCTTTTAAAATGATTAATTGCCCACCTGCAGCAGCCCTAATTACTTCCCAGTCACACATATACTCTCTTAAACAATGGGCACTGCTTTTTTTAAAAGCATCTAATCTTGTAAAACTCTAAAACTGTTCATAAACTAACAAACTACTCTACTTTTATACCTGAGTATCTCTTCCAGGCACGTATTTCTCTGCATGCAGACCGCTGTAGGTAGGATACTGACTACATGTTTTTAATCTACATTGACAACAGATGAATTCCTTTAACCTGAGCTTTGCCTTGCCTTTTGAGCTATTCAGCATTCCCCTCTACCTGATTTCTTCTTCATGAATTAAAAAAAAGTCTTCCATCAAGGTCTAGCCAACATCAAAACTGGCTGTCTCCAGATTGCGATCACAGGAGATCAATGTTTTGGCAGCCGGCGACAGCACGACCATCCATTTGAAGAGCATGAAGGAAAATGATCAAAATGATCAAAAAGACAGGAAAATAAGGAAAGAAAAAAAAGTTGCGTTTTGAAAACTTTTAACTGCATTAGAAATTGGGCAAAGCGGCAAGCATGAATCAGTTTGCCCTCAGAGAGCAGAGTTATGAAGATTCCCTCCACATTTATTATTAGAATAGCCACAAGCTGGGAGCATTCATATGACGCAGCACCGCCCCCCGTTATTGCGGCACAGATTTGGACCTGGGGGGCATGTTTCCAAAGGGTCTCCATAGACACATCAATGTTTCATGACACCTGACATTAATGACGGAGTGACGGCGGTCTGCGGTGCTGCTCGGCGGGAGAGTGATGGCGGCGCAGCAGGAGAAACCAGTGGAGAAAGGGAATATGACAGCACTCTGCAGTCCTAGGAGGAACACAGGGCGTTTTTTCCCTGTTTTTTTATTTGAGGAATATGAAGTTTTGTAAAGATAACACTGATACTCTGAGAATAAGCCCTCGAACACTGAACCATCAGTTTTCATAAGACCATCATGCACCGCTTTCTTATCAATTTGTACTAATTTCTTCAGTAAGTGCCTGCCATGGTCGGATGCCTCTAGCACTAATTGACAGATTGTGATTAATATGTTGCTGTATGGTCAGCCAAACACACGCACACACATAAAGAAACTCCTCAGCTGGAAAAGGAATAGCGTCCTAGTCGGTCTAATAACCCTGAATTGCATTTAGATTGTGGTCAGTGAAAAACGGCAGAATATATTCCTATTAACATCAGAATAAAGACAGATTACTCATCATTTTGTCTGATTGTTGTTTGGTTTGTGTTATTAGATTTGAGTAAAACGACAACAAAAACAGGGAGAAGTAATATGAGTCATGCTGGGTGACTTTGTGGAGGAAAGATATTGTCTGGAGACTTTTTGTTTTGGTTTGAAGCGGAAATATTTTCCTTAGTTCTGCTGTCTAGAAACAAAAAAGACAAAAACATAAAAATCTTTACCACCTTTTTTTGCCTTACCAGATTATTCCTTAATGTTGCTTCATAAGAACAGGGTACAAATCTAAAACTTTATTATTTCTGCATCTTTATATAGGAAGAGCTCTACTCTATTATCCCCACAACCTATTGCTAATATTTCTGGATTAGATCAAAATAAAATAGGGATGCGGCTTGCTATATGTATAGCTGCTCTATGGTCAGATAGCCTCGTGAGACCATCCTGATCTCGCAAGCTTTCAAGGTTTCACTCGCAGATCAGTCTGGAGACTCTCAGTTGAAGAAAATTTGGAGTCGTTCACCAAACGAACGTCCAATCAGCATTGGCTTTGAGGCGGGTTGAGGTGTGATGCAACGAGAAGTGCGACAGTTCAGTCTAAAGAACATTGCGGCTTCAGCCGATGAAACTAGCGTTAGCGTGGCTATCGAACAAGTTTTATTGGAATTACAGAATATTTCTTCACTGAAAGAAGAGCAAAACACTGCTCTGGAGGCTTTTCTCAGAGGAAAAGATGTTTTTGCTCTTCTCCCGACTGGTTTCGGCAAGAGTAGCCTGGCTTGTGGTTGTGTTTTTCCGCGTCGCTCTGTTAGTACGTCATATGCTTCGTTGATCAGATTGGTTTATTTGGCCCGTCTATCACCAACATAGGCCAATCAGCTAACCAGTATTTTTGCCCCTTCCCAAAATTACTTCAACTGAAGGTTTCCAGATGGATATGTGGAGCAAATCCATCTGGCGGAGTCAGGTTAATGGTCAGATGGCTTTCAAACAAATTATGTTTTTATGCTGAACATAAACAGGTAAAATTGTTTTCATACTTAACATGGTAGGTTTGGTTGTACTTCAACCTGAGATAAAAAAAAAAAAGAGCGCTTAAGTTAACCAAACAAAATCAATGTAATCCTGACATTTTAAACATAATACTAGGTTTTTTTGGTGCCCCTACAGTAGTAGCCATTCAAAATTTCCCCACTTTTCTTGATGGGTCCTTGGCTGGTCCCCTAAAATTCCTTTTTAAAGTTGTAGGAAAGTCATAGTTAAATTTAAAATCATTCTGGCTTATACATGTATATAAATGTACTCTTTATTAGACGATATTGTCTCAAAAGTTAGAATTTTTTTGTTTTGTTTTATGCAGGCCAGTTAGTTATATGTCAGCCTGAACACCTAAATTCAGCCAATCATATATCAATGGTCATCTGTCAATCGCATTTTTCTGGTTCTAGCATATTGATTCATATGTTGCAGCTAATATACACAATCGGTGAAATAAGAAATCATTTCCTTTCCCATTGAGTTACGTCCCAGTGTTCATGGGGATGATGGAATTGGAAGCATTTGGCCCATCTCCACTTTTAGCAGTGTAACTAAGAGTGTTTTCATCCAGTAACTACCTCTCTGAACATTTTTATTTGCACCTGCCTCTAGATCAGATGGAAAATGAATCAGAATATTGTTAAATAACAAAAGAAAAGTTTATTTTCCTTTGACCAGTTTGAACCATGGATCAATACCCCTTTGATACCTGAAGCCGTGATATAAAGGTCATCCTTGATGATGTGGACATTAAGATCTCCCTGTAATTCAGTGAAAGGGTGGAGTTACAGTAAAAAAATATGTTTCGTTCATGGAGGGGATTATGCTGGGAGTTGCAGGCAAGTTGGCTGAAATTCGGCTCGCGTTTGACTGGGAAGGGCCATTTTGAATAGCTGCTACTGTATAGCTAAAATCACACATGATCTGATTCATTACCAAGTTTTAATGTATCGTTCCTTGACATGAGTTGCAATTTTGGTGAAAATGTCATAAAAATCCTTTTATAACTTTTAAAGTAATCATGCTAAATGTAAGACCGACAAAAAAAGGAGGCCGCAAACATAACCTCCTTTGCATGAGTCTGTGGGGCACACCGTTCATGTTTTCAGAGTACTTTTCTCGCATATATATACAAATATGGAGGAGAACGTGTTTAAAAACGTGTTTCTGTGGCTAGTACATTTATGATAAGTGACTGAATCGGCCTGGATTTTATTTAATTTGACAACTTTACCGTAACCAGCGTTAGTGCTGGAATGTGCTGCACAGAGGCTTGGGAGAAGGAGGCCAGATGTCAGTTAAGTGGCTTAAATGCAATCATGATTCACCTGCATGCATCATCTCCTTCCACAGCGTTCCTTACCCTGCATCTCTGTGACGTTCGAACTTCGTAGCTTTCTTTTTCGCTGAGAAAATTGCAATCTTAGCACCTTAACATCTTGAAACCACCTCTAATTGCATCCATTTAGTTTGGTGGATTTTAGTGAAATGTTCAGAAAAATAGCAAGAAATTGTTTTTTTTTATAAAAATTTACTTATATATGAACTATTTAGGCTTTTTGGGTTGTTTTTGTTTGAACATAGTTCTTTTGTATCTAACAGGCACTGGAAATTACGTAAAGTGGGTCAGAGTTACCATTGCTAACTTGGACAGTGAAGAGGCTTTAAATGTGTGCAACTGCACATTTGATGGACTGCAATCCTATAGTTATGAGCCTGTTGCTTAAGAACGTGAGGAGAGAGGAGACGAAGGGAGAATTAATGGCCAAAGGACACAGATTGAGATGTGGTGTGAGAACAATCAGTGGAGACATTTCACCACAATAGTTTAGTTGAGCAGCATCCTGCATTTTCTAAACCGTAATTCGTAAGTCTGAGAGATTTTATGCAATGATCTGATTTTAGAACTTGAGAGCAGGACACAGTGCAAAATCTATGGTTGTAATCAGTAAGAACCACCAGCTGCAGGGGAGATGATGTCCGGCAGCAAGAATAGATCCGGTTTTCTTCCCTTTATTTAAAGTTTCTCCAAGATTCATACTGATTCTTATAACAGCTCCCTATCAGCCATCCATCGTAGGATCTCCTGTTTACTGAGCTGTCTGCTGCAGTAAGATCTGCATCTGGACTGGAACAGATGTGGTGCCTCAGTCCATCTGAGGGAACAAGTTTCATTCTTTTCAGCATCATTCAGCAGAGTCTGTGCAGCCCCCACAAACACAATATTTGACCATGTTTATGATCAATAAACCCAATCTCCAACTTCTACTAAACTCAATTACATGTCTGCTCTCCCAGATAATTACCTGCTCTCCACACAAAGCTGAAGTAGCGCCGGTTATTTGACTCACTGATGTGACATCAAATGATGAATCGTTAAAAATAAAGAAGGTTTTAAAGACAGCTAGAAAATGTCCCATTTATTGGTAAATTCACTTTTTTATGGCGGCCAAAACACTTGAAACTTTTTAAATATGATCCATTACAAAAAAAACTTTGCAGGGTAACATTTTACCTGCAATTTGCTCTTTAAATGTATTTGTAATGTAATTGTAGATGATTTTCAAGAATTTTTTAAAAGCCCTCTCCACAAAAAAATGCACATGCACAATCCTGTACCTGCTCCAGAGAGGGAACACCTCTTAAACGCATGCGAGAGCGTGCACAAGCCCATTTCTGCTCGTGCATGCACTGTTTAAAAGTAGCTGTCCAAATGTCTAACCCTAAATCCCTCAATCACTATATAGAGCAGGGACTATATAGTGACCTTTACAGTGAACTCACTTAACTGACCGTTTAGAAATATAATCATTGCTTTATGTTCTGTTGGTCACGTAACTCCTCCTCCACTGTGCGGTGCCTGCGCCATTTTTTTTTATTAGGCGCCGCTGTTGGGTAGCGGCAGCCTATGGCGACAGCAGGCCACTGTGACAGCAAATCCCATAATGCTTTGCGAGGAAAGCTCTCCAAGCAAAGCATTCTGGGATATATCTGCCTCTTCTGATTCCTTTCTTTTCTTCTCATACACTTCATATACACTTTTTCTTTACGACCCTCCTCCATTTTCAAAGAACCGTGGTGAGATAGGTGAGCGTCAATGACTGGATGAAACCATAGCTCACCACAGATATATTCCTGATATATGCACAGAAAAAACTGGGCGAACACGTAGGGCGGCCTTATGTAAACATATCACCAGAATGATTGACAGTTAGGAGGACCACTTATTTGGATGATGCAACCGGAAATAAAAAATCGTCATCTATACCTTTAAGTAAGAACAATTTGGAATCCATAAATATAATAAGTTTAATAGTTTCAGCAGCATGAACAAATGTAATTCAAAGCAGCTTAACTAATTAGTCTTTAATTGTAACATCAACCCCATGAGCAATGGCCACACCCATCAGTCACCCAATGGGTTCATAGGGCTGAAATCTACGCAAACACTTCATTATCAAAGTTAAGTTCTTTATTATACCATTTAAGTGATGCTTTGTTAAAACAAAAATGATTAAATTTAATCAAAACTTAAATATATGTTAAACCAAAACAATTTTTAAAAATTAAACAACCTTTGAATACTAAATAATGTCAGTGTGACTGAATGTCAGTGTTCTGTTTTGCAGGAAACGCAGAAGAAAAAGCAAGTAAACTTATATTTGGGCAACATTTTTCACACGTTGTTTCAAACTGGTCCTTACGTTGAATGAACAGCAGCCATCTTCAGCTTATCCTCATCCGGCTGCTCCCATTGGATAGAATTTAATGACTATTTTATGTTATCAACCTTATTTATAAAATGTAAGGAAATTGTACTCTGACATTTTCAGCTGGTACCATTTATACAAAAATCAGTAAAGTGTAATTTATAGTTGTTAAGGGTTTAGTAAATTAACCTAACAATAGTCATTTTAACTGATATAATCATGTTATATTCATTTTGCCCAGTCCCACTTTTAGCAGTGTAACTAAGTGTTTTCATCCAGGAACTACCTCTCTGAAAATTCTTTATTTTCACCTTCTAGATCAGATGGAAAATGAATCAGAATAATGTTAAATAACAAAAGAAAAGTATATTTTCCTTTTACTAGTTTGAACCATGGATCAATACCCCTTCGATACCTCAAGCCGTGATATAAAGGTCAACTTTCAAAGACTGTATCAGCTTACTAAATTGGATTTATGGTGGGATTAGAGCTTTTTCCTGGTAAATGATAAGAATAACTGGAGTACAGAGCACTGCCAGCCTTGTGTCTTAACAGCTTCTCCCGTTGATCATCATCTCACACTTTTCTTTTTCTTTTTTGCATAACTTATTTCCAGGATCTTTGGGCACTTCAGTCATCGCTCTGAGTGGCAGCTGGTAAAAATAGATTTCAGGTCCATCTTCAACAGGAGGTGCACCGAGGCGGACTACCAGACGTGGCACCTACACAACCAGGTAATATGGCTGCCAGCGCAGAAACCAGGATCTGTGGATAGTATGGATGCTCAAAAGTACTTGCCGTGTTTTAATTATTAAAAGATGATTATGTTGCTAAACTTTAGGTTAACACCTCCCTTTTGTCTTTTGTGTTCTTTACCAATCCTCATCACAGTACAGTTTTTTTTTTTACTTAGTGGGAAAATGAAAATGTCTCTGCGTGATGAATGCAATGGACGCCTTTATGTCTGATCCTCCTCTTGTAAAGTGCACTCCCCTTAGGCAGCATTTAGTTTTACTGTTAACTGTTGTGTAAATGCCAGACTTTGACACATAGTAAAAAATAGGGCTGTCAAACGATTGAAATTTTTTATCTAATTAATCACAAGGTTTCTTAAATTAATTTTGATTAATCACTAGCCTAAATATTTTTGAAAAATACAAATTTTCTGCGTAATGTTTTCAAAACAGAAAGATAAGCAAGATGGGTATTACATTTAGTTTAATTAATGACAAATCCCCAAAAAATAATTTAATTCTTAACAATATTGGCTACTTAGCCATTGCTTTTATTTTTAGCAAATACAGGACAAACAAGTTGACTTTTTACACAATTACATGAGGTCATTTTACCTATTATTTATTCATCTTTCAGTCAGTTGTTAAGGCAAACTAACTGGTTAACATTTTCTGAATGTAAAGAGCAGAGATGGGAAGTAACGAAGTACAAATACTTCGTTACTGTACTCAAGTAGATTTTTCTGATATTTTTACTTTACTACTTATTTTTATGGCGACTTTTTACTTCTACTCCTTACATTTTTACACAAATATCTGTACTTTCTACTCCTTACATTTAAAAAATTGGCTCGTTACTTTAGTTTTTAATCATTTCAATGGAGTTACCGTTATTATTTTTTACGTCATCAATACCAAATGCAATCTAATTGGATGGGAATCTACGTTGCATTTGACGCACTACTACAAGATGAATCGACAGATTCGGTGCTATTCCTTCGCAGCAAATCATTGCAGCTTGGTGGCGGTGGCGTTAGCATAGTAGTATGGACGACGAGATGATTGAAAATGAACACAACGGAGATCTAGTCCTATTGGCAGACATCCATTTAAAATGTAGGCAACGGCATGAAAAAAGTGGTTTCTACTTTTACTTTTATACTTTAAGTAAATTTACAAGCCTGTACTTTGTTACTTTTACTTGAGTAAAGAAGTTGAATCAGTACTTCCACTTTTACCAGAGTATTTTTTAACACAAGTATCTGTACTTTTACTCAAGTACGGAAAGTGAGTACTTTTGACATCTCTGGTAAAGCGGACCGTTACTTAATGCCCTGCGTTCGGTGAGGGTGGTCTGACGCATGGCAGTTGTAACACCTTAAGTTGAAGCCCCAACAAATGAATGCTTGGTATTAAGATGATATTTAAGGCTCGAGGCGCTTCTGTAAGACGAAAAGTCCTTCTTGCAGTGTGAGCAAACCACAACATGTTTTTTTATTGTCCCGTCTAAGTTTTTTTTTATACTCGAACTGTCCATCCAGCGGTCCAACGGGTTCTTCTAAATCCTCCATCTCGCTCATGTCAGACAATTGAATTGTTGGTTAAAGAGGGCAGGACTGTGTTAATGCGTAAAAAAAAAAAATGCGCTAATTCCAGAAATCAATCATCTTGCGTTAACGCGTTAATTTTGACAGTCCTAATAAAAAACTACAAATAAAATCACATCAGGACATGCACTTTTAAAAGGCAAAACACAATTCCCAACAGTTATATCAGAGAGGTAGCCTGACGTAGTCCTACTCAATTCTAGTCAGAATATGAGTCTAATACTGCTCCATAGAGCTGTGATTATGGGGCGTGTTTTGAACGAACCAGGGAAAAAAAATGCCCCTGCACTCAATTGGATAGACCTACAACCAGTAAGAGCAACGGAGTGCGTGACGTATGTTAAGCTACGCATAGTTGTTGTCAACAAAAATCAAAGCGTGCAGTTGCACAACTTTTTAAAATTTTTAAAATTAATTTGCTGTCGATACTTTCTAGAACAGACCTAATTGCAGAATCTACACACCTCAACTCTCCAACGGCAGCCATTGTTGTTGTCACACAAGCGCGCTTTGGTGACGTGGTTGATTACGTTACTGTTGATCATCTGTCCATCATCGTATAAAGCCCGCCCTGACAATTTGATTGGCCCGCCAGATATTGTGCGAGCATACTCGCACTACTACTGAGCAATGCCAGACCGAACTTCCGACCTCAAACCTTGTGGGCGGGACTAAGTTCGGAATGGCACCCAGGCTATCAGAGAGGAGGCCCAAAGAAAGAATTGACATAAAAATGGTATAAAATAGTGAAAAAATATTTAATGGAAAGAAATGGGAATTAAACCAATCAGAAAGAGAACAGATGTGTTTAGTCAGCTAGATGTTGGTGAATATTCTCAGTCATCCAGGTCACAGTCATTCCAAAAAAGTAAAAAGAAAATAATCCACCGGACTTGGTTCCCAAGTTTGAAGACATTTTGCTTCCCATCCAGGAAGCTTTTTCAATTCAAAATGTCAGGAATTGCGTTGGAATCGAGGCATTATACAGTAGCCCATGTTTAGAAAAGATGCAAATTGAACCCAATGAATGGCTCCACCCCTTAGGAATGGGGGTCATTTTGTTTCTTCATTACCCTTTAATACCTGATACCTGTCTATGTCTGTGTAAGGGGGGTCGTTAAAGGGAATTGTTGGCCTGGCTGAACAGGCGAGGTCTTCTGCCCCCCCTGTATAGCGGGCAGAAATCAACTCAATTGCTGCATTGTAGGTTTTTGAAAGCTGAAACCTGAGTCCACCCGCTCCATGACTAGTTGAACATCTTGGCCTGAATTTGTACTATAGTAATTTTCCTATTAACCTAAAAAATTGCCCTTTGTGATACATAAAAACTCATAAATATATATATCACTGGGGACCTGTCCAGGGTGTACCCATTGACCCATCGCCCATTGACTGCTGGAGATAGGCACCAGCACCCCTCACGACCCCACGTCAGATAATGGATGGATGGATGGATATATATATATATCTATCTGTATATCTTTGTTATATTTTTCACCCTTAACGTGCACAATGCATGCTTTTTTTGGCTGAATAGAGCTAATGCTACAAGACTTAGCATATGTCATTAAACCAGAATGCATTGCTGTGTAAACAACATGGTGATGTTTAAAAACAAAGGTGTTTATTTTACTTTATTGTATTTAGATTGAATATAAAGTTTGTTGTTACTACTAATGGAGGATCCCTTAAAGACCAGAGGAGGCCTAACTAATGTACAAAGACAAATCATTTCACATTTTGGATCGGCAAAAGATAACACACTTTACGGTTGTTTAATTATTTTTGGAGCAACTAAACAGCAATGGTTTATGTATCAGTCTCTGATCTACATTTTTTTTGTGAGTTTTTACAGCGCTAGTGGCTCGATTTTTTGACAGTAAGCTGACAGGGAACAGGGTATGAGAGAGGGGGAGAAACATGCGGCTAAGGACCACAGGATGGATTCGAACCCGAGTCAGCCATGTCGAGGACTAAGGTCTCTGTATATGGGTCATATGCGCTAACCACTGCGCCATCTGCACACCAATATATTTATATTTATCAGTTTATCAAATCACTAAAAGAATCACCATCAGCTTAAAAAAAGTCGGATTTTAACAATTCTTCCACTTTGAACAGATTTTCCTAGAGCAGCGTGCCGCTGACGAGATGCTGCAAACTTAAAAGTGGAAAGTTCACATTGAATAAGCCTTCCTATCAGTTCAAGTCTACAGCTTGCTGTTCTTATGTCAGTAACAGAAGTTAGTTTTTTCTTTGCTAGTTTTGTTGATAAGATATACGAGCTGAGCTTTACTAAAAACTATCTTTGCAACTGAATTTATCCAAACTTTTACTTTACTGAAACTTTAGTGAAAATAGCCTGGCAGAGAATGAATACAGGTCTCTGGTCGGTTATAATGAGCAAACACAGATGCAGATTAAATATTTACTGTCATAACTTTAAGCTTATTAATGCATCTTTATCCCTTTGAATTACCATGAGACGTAAAGAGGATTAAAGTTTCTTCTAAATGAGCTTTTATCAAGCGTAAGTGTTTAAAGATGTCTGCTTCTCTACAGAAGCCCTCCAAACACCCAGCCTTCAACCCCACGTGCTTTCAGTAAACCTGCCCATCAACCTGAAACTGAGCCAGAGACTGAGAGCGAGCCTTTATTCACGGCCGCGTCCTGTAAATGGCTCAGACACCCATATGCTCAGAGCGGGCTAATGATCAAACCACCAAGCATGGAAGATGACAAGAGTCCGAGCCAATTACAGAGCCCGACTGGCTGAAAGGAGCAGTCAAGTTCTCTGCAGAGGAAACAAACATGCTGGAGCAGAAGAGGGGATATAAGTAGGAAAGTTTTAGCTTTGGGTTTACAGAAGCTGGGAACTAATTGTGGATCCATTCAGGTTTCTTTGGCATTTCACTACTGACACCTACTGCATGTAGGAAGAATGTCCGGGGAAACAGACGCTGCAGTCTGTTTTATTCTTCTGCTGATTCTCCCCTTAGCACAGAGGGTAATCTAAAATCAAGGAAATTAAAGTTTCTTAGCTGTTTCTAATGTTATACATCTAAACTTCTAACAAATAACCTCAGCAGCTCATCAGGGACACATCTACAGGGAAACTCAATGCATTTCTGCTTGGATTATAGAAAATATTTTGGATTAAGTTTAGAAATTTGTCCTCTTACTTTTGAGAGGCTTTCCCCTAATCTGTAGGTTGTGATCTACTCCGCAGGGTGAACCGTGCCTCATGGGGGTGAAAAGAATCTATAGGAAGCTGAAGCCCACCTCCAGGTGCGTCATGGGAAAGACCTTCTCCGTGACGATGACTTCGGCTCCCTGTGACTGCACAGAGGCTGACTTTGAGTGGTCAGTGCTGTTTTTTTTTAAATCTGTTCTTCTGTTAGGATAATTATCACTGATGATGTGTGAGTTTATTACACTTTAATATTAGCCGCCTGTTGCGTGTCAGAACTGATGTTTTCCACAATAGTTTATCTAATTAAGACAGTTCCTCTGTCCGGATATACAGTTATAATTTTCATTCTGTTCGAGGAAAAGATTTGGGAATGGAATGAGAGCGATGTTCTTCAGCTAAGAGCGAAGTGTAATATTTTGATAAGGCTGGGGCCATGGATGTTTACGATTCTGCTAATGTGTATGATGTAAAATGTGATGATGTGGCAGACTGGAGACGTATAAAATGCCTTTTTAACTGCTAATTGGGGCCACTTCCTGAAAGGTGAGCCCAGAGTCATCAGCTGCCTTCTGTTGCTCTAAGCAACTTCTCTGATCTGAGTAATTTTACAATTTCTATCAGGATCTGTTGTCATGGCTCCTGGTTATTTAATACATATAAGTTATTTAAATAAAGTGTCCAGACTGATCTCTTTTCAGGGAAAAGAACCGGAGAGAGAAAGCTTCAAGATGTAAACACACAGAGAGCTTATCTTTAACACTTCGAAATCTAATCACCTCTCTATATTTTCAGTGGAAGGTTGTTTCTAAATTTTATTTTCTTTTATTTTTTTGCTACAATGAAAATTTTTCTAAATTTAACATAGGTAATCAAACACAAAACACAAACAGCTGTAACCTAGTCTGGATAAAAACCCACATGGATATTTGAGATACTTTTAACGACCTTATGATACAAATATTGACAAATATTTACTTTATGAATAAATATTACACAGTTATTTGAATAATTAATATTTTCATGCTTAAATACAGAAATCCATCATTGATATACGTTTTCTGTCACTCTATTTATCAGTGTCTTTAGTGTAAAGCAAAGACTTCTCCAGTTTGTTTAACTGGACTGATAAGGAATTGTTTAAATTGTTGGTTACCTAATCAAACATCCAATGGTGGTGTATCTGCAGGAGATTATTTTGAGATTAGGTCACCTATGTAGAAAATGGATGCTTTAACTCTGACCTGATGTCTCACCATTACAAAATTCAGATTAAAGAAATGCAGATGAAAAGAATTCAATCTTTTGTTCTAAAGATTTTCTGGTAATTTATAGGTCATATAGCTATAACTTTTTAATCAAAATCATGTCATACAATTAAGTACTGTTGTGGCTTTAAGGTATTTAGTGTTTAATCCAATGATTTTAGGACTGTACTGTGTTGTTAAATGAATACACACCTAACTGGCCGTGTTGGAGTAACAGATGAAAGTGTGATTCACACTCAAACCATGTTTATTCTCAGCAGAAAGAGAATGCATTTACAACAACTTGAATTCAAAAGAACTTCCTACCAAAATGATTCAACTCTGGACAAAACCAATTGGCCTTGCAGCAAGAAGGTTCCAGGTTCGATTCCCGGTAGGGTTGCCAGCTCCCTCAATAAAAAAAAAGGAACCCCTCATGTGCGTGCCTGCTGACCTGATTGCCTTTACCCCTCCTGGCCTGGTGATTTTTTTTTTAGCCCCCGTTTGTGTGTAAAATTATTTTTTTTAACAATTTTAACAATTTGACTCAAATCTGCATTTAATTAGATGCATATTTATGAGGTCCATGAACACATGGAAAACAAATTATTATCCAGCAATTCACTTTAATACAAAATAACAAACTTTGCTGAATAAAATAAGTATCTATAAGTAGCTCGGGAACAAGTTTACCGTAAGTTTTGTATCTAACGTGCCCTCGTTCTTCATTTTCCATTAGCTTTTTATTGATAATTTTTTTACTCTCACAGTAATGAAGAAAAAAGTTTGTTCCTTTTCCACTATATACGGAACAGGTACTTCTATTTTTAAATACAGAACGATTGCATTTTTTTAAAGGGATGGTTGGCAACTCTGATTCCCGGCCTGGGGTCTTTCTGCATGGAGTTTGCATGTTCTCCCTGAGCATGTATGGGTTCTCTCCGGGTACTCCGGCTTCCTCCCACAGTCCAAAAACATGACTGTTATTTAGGTTAACTGGCTTCTCTATATTATCCTTAGTTGTGAGTGTGTGCGTGAATGGTTGTTTGTCTCTGTGTTGCCCTGTGATTGACTGGCAACCTGTCCAGGGTGGACGCGCAGACAGCTTGCCCGCTGGAGATCACTGCCACCACCATCACTGCAACCCTGACCTTATAAGTGGGACAAAATGGATGAAAAAAAGAAAAAATGTAACTCTGGGTAAAACAAATCTTAGTTAAAAGCTCTAGACTAAGTATTGAAAATCAACTCAACTAATTAGCTGCTAAACTAAAATGATGCAATAATCACAGTTGGGCATGCATGATTGAGAACCAAAGTTTACCTTCAAGAATTTGCAATGCAAAACGATAAAGAAATTAGTCAACATTTCTTAAATCAAGTGTAGTTACCTAAATCTTGGAAGGGAAATAAGATGATTTGCCAATGAAATTAATATTTTTACTCTTAAGATAAGATAATTAGATCATATGCACTGGAAATAAGACAATACAATTGTCAAGGTTTGGTGGAAGTTGAACAAGGACCCACATGCAGAGACGTGGAGGTAGAGATGAGCTCGTGCAGATTTAATCAAAGAGGGAAACACAAACAAAATCCAACTACAGAAATGCAAGAAACCTTAGGGCAAAAAAGAGCAACCAGGGAAAACAGGGCTTAAGTGTAACTAGAAAGGAGGTTGAATAAGAGTAAAGGGGAATAAAAATAATGACTGCAAAATAAGGATAACCATGGGGAAAACTAGAAGATTAGAAAGGAACGGAAAATAACTGAAGCCATGGAAAAATAAGAGAAGGACTAACTAACTAAAACTAGACAAAGGAATAAATAATGTAAAAAAATATTAGCAAAAAATATATAATTCTTGACAAAACAGAAAAACAAAATAAAGCATAACTGAGAACTCAAAACGAAAACCAGATCATGACAGAAATTGTTTTATCATATGAGCTTTTAATGGAGTTTAAAGCACAACCCAAGGGGTAAATATAACAATATTTGGTAAAAATATGTATTTTTTCAAATGATATGCCTAATTAGTTGAATATTTACCTTCTTTGAGAAGTTTTAGCTTCGTTTGCTACATTTGGCTTTTTAAGACATTTGAGCTAGGGGTTAGCAGACACAAATTAACAATTTTTAAGTGACTTTTTGTTCATATTTAAGCAATTAAACATCATGAGCGTATCAGTAAACGCATAAACATGTTTTATTCATTTTTTATTATAACGTTACAGAATGAGAGCGTCCGAATGCAATGACGTCACTTCAATTTTCAATTCAGTTTATTTATATAGCGCCATTCACAACACATGTCATCTCAAGGCACTTTACAGTTCAACCAGATCATACAGTCAAATTGATACAAAGTTTTATATCTAAGGAAAACCAGTTGATTGCATTGACTCAAATACAATCCCTCACACTAAGCATGTTTGTAGCGACAGTGGAGAGGAAAAACTCCCTTTTAACAAGAAGAAACCTCCAGCAGAACCAGGCTCAGTGCGAGCGGCCATCTGCCGAGGCCGACTGGGGTTCAAGGAGACAGAAGCAGAGACACAAAAAGCAGCTGTAAAAGGCGGCCCCGTCCAGGAAACAGACAGCCAGGCAGACGAGCTCCAAGGCAGCTCCCATGCCAGAGGATGAAGAGAGCACATCCAACCAGCCACGGCCAGAGAAACAGGACCACACCTGAAGACACGCCGATCTCCAACATCTACAAACAAGGGTGTTGATGGAAGCAGCACAGCTGATGTTTCTTTCCTGGATGACGTCACAGCCAAACAGGAACAGACGAGGCAAAGCTACTCTGAGGAAAAGCAGAGAGAGCAGAAGGTTAGAGATTGAACTAACAGATTCTGCAGAATAGGAGAACAGAGAGAGAATTAAGCAGAATGATGAAATGGGGGTCCCTATGTCCTCCAAAAGTCTAAGCCTATAGCAGCATAACTTTAAAGAAAGCTCAGGACAATCTGAGCCACTCTAACAATAAGCTTTATCAAAAAGGAAAGTTTTAAGCCTAGCCTTAAAAGTAGACAGGGTGTCTGCCTCACGGACTAAAATTGGTAGTTGGTTCCACAGGAGAGGAGCCTGATAACTTACTGGCGGGAAGAAGCTAAACTTGTAGCAATCTACTTTCTTCTTCCAATGATCTTATTAGAGCCCTGCTTTCTTAGAGAGGTTGCAGAATGTGTAACCCTAGGCTTTGTCTCACACCACGTACACAGAGCTGCTAACACTACAACCTTTAAATACTTGAGTTCCTGTCCATGATCCACGTCTGTAATCTCGCTGATTACAGCTACGGTTCCCCTCCTTCAGATGCAGTGCAATGAACTTGTTTTGACCACTAGATTCCATTCAGGGTCAATGATGAACTTTAAGCCAGTGGTTGAACTAAGGAAAACGGGAAAGAAAACATCACCTAAAAATATGCTGCTTGATCATCATCTCTCATCATGAATTAAATCTCTGATGTTTCCATAAATGCTCTTACTGCACATAGTTTCTATTCGTTCTCAAAACATATTGATTTTACAATGATCATCATATCCATTCAAATTAAACACCAGATCTCTGAATAAACGTGTTTTGTAAGATTTCTTGGAATGTGTAAAGCACCTTCTGCACATATTGACAGGGAGATTTCTCTCTGTGTAAAGAGAGATAGGATCAAGTGATAAATGATTACCATCCTGCAGATAAGAAATGCATTTCAGGTTTGTGGCATCCTCACCGTTGTTTACTCTAATGTGTGAATATATCTACATTTGTGTGTGAGAACGAGGGGAAAAAAAGCAAAGGAGCCGAGATGTTTTTCACTCCCAGACATTTTATTGATTTTACCTTAATGTGCACCATCGTTCACACCGTAAAGGACAAAGTGTTTGGAAGTAAAATGATCATTCAAAGCCTTTTTTGTAGCAGCAACTCTTAATGTCAGGGAAATGTCAATTTATCTGCACCCAGATGAAAACGGCTTTTTTTTTATGCTTAATTGTAGTCATTTTTTTTATGGTTTAGCCCTACATCTGCAAGCCTCTGGAGGGAGGCAGCTCCTGCAATAAGCTTCATCAAAACCATAAATCACGGCGCCTAATAGCTTTCATTAACAATCACAACACTTCAGCATCTGTGTGCATGTCGCTCTAATTGGGGCAATTTGTCCCGATCAGTTTGGGGACAAAGTGCAGCTCTGCCTTTTCATTTGTAGTACAAACACCTAATAGGCTGGGTACATAGAGTTCTAAACACAGAAAGGTTGTTGCATCATCTCTGAAGTCAAAGCAACAAAGTTCAACACATTAAAAACAATATTTTATAGCAATATCTCTAAGTAGCTTTGCACCCATCTGTCTCTTCCTTTGCTGTGCTTTTACTACCAGATTAGGCAATGATCCCACTGTGGAGTTAATGCACTACTCCAGTTGCTACAAAAACATCCCCAATCACCACCCTGCCACCATCATGCTTGAGAATTAGAGATATTTGCACTGATATGTCAAAGTGAGGTCTATCTGTCCTAAGCAAAGGCTGAAAAGTCTTTAAGCAAGATTTTGCAAACTTGAGTCTTACTCAGCAGCCTGAAATGACTGAAATACAGGTTTTTTTGCCGATATTCCTGTATCTGATCATTTCATGACAGTCTGAACAACACAGATCTAATCTTTTCAAATGCGACCTGTGTCTAAATGGCCATTCATCCAACCTGAACGCCATTAATACTCGACAAAGGTCACATTCTGCATCTTGCTACACAGAATAGGGGAAGAAAAACAAGAACAATCATGGCGAACGATAAAGCAGATCTTTATTTTTAACCTTCTTAAAAATATTGTGGTGTTAATGCATTGAGGCTGAGGTTGGGAAAGAAATGAAAGATCGCTTGAAGTGCCACCATCGATGTTTACTTTCGTTTTCAAAGAGCACGCTTGCTTGTGATGTCATTGCGTCCTCTACTGCGCATGCGGGACACTTAAGTTGTGTAAATGCCGTTCACACAGGAGATCACATAAAAGTCACATATATTTGGAAATGTGAACAACCACGCTAAAGAATCAGATTCCACAAAAAAAATCGGAATTGAGCATCAAGTCCTGCAGTGTCAAAGTAGCCTTATTCACAAAGGCTTATTCAATGCAGTGTTTCATTCTGGGCAGGGTTAGACTCATCTGACTGAAACTGACCAGACCAATCACAATGTTTGAACCAAAATTACCCTTAATGCAACAGGGTCTTTCTCTATCCATAAAGCATTTTTCCCAACCAGAGCAACAGATCTGGTTGGGATGTTATCCCTATGCAGAGGGGTGCAACAGGAGCAAAGCCACCCAAAGGATCCAACATGCACTTTTCTAGTGACACTGAAGGCAGCATATTGGTGATTCCAGGGACAAGGGAGCCAAACGTCAACTGCAACTGGATGCAAAGTGACTGTCGGAGTAGGAAAATCTGAGCATTTGTGTCGTGTTACATTGTGACAACCAAATCTGTACTAGATGTGGCTGTTATGTGAGGTGTGGGTACTTTTCTAATGAAAATGGAAAATAGGGGAAATAATCACCAAAAAGGATGAAATAGGGTATGGCCTTAGGTTTGTAGGATGCTGTTTTAATTTCGCAAAATTGCACTTTGTGCGTGAAAAAAGATTTCAGCCATATAGGACCAATGTTTGAATGATGCCTTTTATTATGTCCCCCTATGAGTTTGATTTATCTTTAACATTTCAGCAAGTGGATACTTATAAAAGCTTTCCTCCCCCAGTTATCTTATTGGTTCTAAGCTGTTTCCTCTGACTGTTAGACTCACCTGATCCCACCTTCAAAATACGACTATTTTCAAGTCTGACAAGTTGTTTATAGAGCATAAGCCAGCCTATTGGTATTCCCTTATTATTCTTTAGAGCAGTGGTCACCAACCTTTGAAGGCTTAGAACTACTTTATGGGTACTGAGTCATAGGAAGAGCTACCAATGGAATGGTTAGCATTCACCTAAACCTCATGCATAAAAAAACTTTTTTTTGTTTAATTTCTATTTTCCTTTGGTACATTGCCATTTTGAAATCTCTAAACCTGAAATACTAAACCTGAAATAAATAATAATTATTAAAAAGGGAAGAGAAATAGGTAAAAGAATTCTATATATTTATATTTTCCCTGTTTTAGAGGCTTTCTCTTCAATGATTCCAAAATCTTTGTTTAGGTTGGCAGCCATCTTGCTTCCTTACAATAATGGAATTTCGTTTTTTTGGGAAATATTCCTACTCTTACCAGATCATTTTAATGAATTCTTATGACATTGTCTTTCAAAAATGTAATTAAACGAAAAAAGATTTGGTAAAAATATATATCCTGCTGCTTTTCCGTCTTTGGTTTCTGATCGGTCTGTTACTTCTTCTTGTTTCATGGCAGTGATTATGGCTACGAGAGAAGGACTGATGGGAAGTGCAGCCCCGCCTTTTGGTTCCATCCATCGGCGATGTCCCGGAGCTGCACAACAGGAATGACTTTTCTCAACAGCACCGGGTAAATAGGCGCAGAACCATCATCAGATGATAAACAGGGGGTTGGTTTGTTGTTATGGGAACATTGCAGCTGAAGGTGCTGAAAAACACATCTAAAGGATTGAGAATTAAATTTGTTTTGCAAACAATAATGTATTAGCTGCTAAACATGACTGAAACAAAGAAAGAGCAGTTTGAATCTGCAGTCATCTGTAGTTATGCAACAAAATGGGTATTAAAGGAAAAGTTCGGTCAGCATGGAATAACCATTGGATCATTATTTATAACTAGAACTAATACGTTTGCGGCGATTTAATCAATTTAAAGTAAAAAAACAAAAACAATAATTTTCGGCACGATCACTGAGTCTGGGAGCGGCCGTTTTTGCCCAAATATAGTAACACCTCACTCCTGACATCTTCTGGCAGTGACGTCACGGTGCGGTAAGCCTAGCGCCATTCTCCCCACTTTACAAGCAAAATCAATGGGAACTACTAGAAACATCTGCAATCAACAACAACAACAGAGCTACAGTGAAACTGACAATGCCCACGTGCATGGCAGTTGGATGTTGGAATACATCAGGTAAAAGTGAAAAAAAATGTAGTTATTTCACCTTTCTGATTCCTGATCCTCCACGGACGGGTTCGTCGTTGGATTGCTAATTTGAAGAGGGAGGATTTGCCATCGAACTTCTGGTCAGAGAAAAAACACGTAATATGTAGCCAACATTTGGAAGAAGAATGTTTTCCGGATGACTTGGATAACAGCGCGTTGTGACAAACACCAGATACAGCACTGGGACTTGATCAACAGCTGATACCGCACTGTGACGTCACAAACCAGTAGGGGGCAGTGGTGTTCTTTGACAAACATGGATGTCTCCAGTAAAGCACATTCAAATGAAAATTACTCTTAATTAAAATCACTTATTATTCATTGAACAGTATGCAATTTTATACTTAAAGTACTTTCAGAAGTTTTTATTCTGAATGTGACCGGACTTCTTCTTTAAATGACAGTAAGAGGCAATATTTCACCAGAGTAACTTTAAAGCACAACTTCATCGAAATATGATGTTTAAGAGTTATTTAGTGGTCATTGAAGGCTATTAAAGATTCAGTTTATGGCTAATAGAGTTGATTAGTATCTTTTTGTCACTCATTATTGCTAATTAAGAGTTGGTTTATGGCTCAAAAAGAGTTTGTTGAGGGATAGATGAGCTTTTTATGTGCCCATGGTGAGATGATCTCTGTGGTTTTCCTTCCTCAGTTACAGGAAAGTGGTGTCTAATAACTGCACAGCTGGAGTGATTGCAGAGTACACGGCCAGGCGACAGCACTGTCCCATCCAGGCTCCAAAAGGTCTCCACCTGGTCACCAGTGAGGGCAGGCTGACAGCTACACTGGGCACCAATGTCACCTTCCTTGTTTTCCTCGAGGAGGTCAGCACATTATCGGTCACACCAGCTGCTCTTAGTGAGCATTTAAGAAGGGAAATTATTTTAAAATTAACAATTATAAAATCAATCTGCGAATGTCAACCACTCTTTTATCACACTTAAAAAATTTTTCCCACACTAAACTGTTTCTATGGAGACCAACAATCTCTGGTCCAATTGAAGTGTTGACATTTTTTTCCACTTATCTCTTTGTTTATCTTGTTCTAAATCAAATCAAGGAACAGACTTTAGGATTCACGTAAAAAGAGCCAATTGATGTACGCTGATCAAAAGGCTTTCAGATCTAAATCATCTCTTAGAATGAGCTCCACATGGAGGGGGAACAAACAAGTGTTTATTGTTCTAATTGAAATCAGAAAAACAAATTGAAACAGAGCTGTAGTTAACTAATTCACTAACACTAAAAAGTCACTTCAGACGTGAGGGAAAATAAATGGCAGTGTAGATTCTTTGGCTTTAAACTCAGAGTTCCAGTTTGAGCGATGGCACTTCATGTTTGACACTGTAGCAGGTGAAATGCAGCCGAGTATTTCTTCTTTCAGAATCAGCAATGTACAGAATACATTTTAAACCTGCTGTGAATATTAACTGTTTACCCCAAGTATTTATTTTCAGAGCAACTCCATAAACAGACCTTTATTTTAAGCACAGAAAGAAATGAAACAAAAATGGTGCTGTCTGACCCTGAATCTAACTCAGTGGAAAACATTCAAGGACTAATTTTGCTTAAAAAAAAACAAACTACATTTCATAATTTAAAGCTTAAATTGTTCAATGTTTGTTTGAGTTTTCAATGTTACATATAACAATTTAAAACATATTCAAAGTAGTATAACAAATGCTGATTTAAAACAGAATTTTGTGTATATAGAACAAATTCACAACAATGTCATCCTAATGTACTTCTGTACTAAAACAGATCCCCCTCAGATTGCTTGTTTCCCTGTTCCTGTCTAAATATGGGAAAAAGTGCATCTTTAAAATAAACTGCACCTTTCTATGACATTATCCAGGGAAAAGTATTACAGTGCAACAAATTGCATTACCCGCTAATTTTTCCACCAGCAGCAGCAGCAGTGATGACATGATGTGTTCAGAGTCACAGGTCCATAGGCCGTGCCACAGACTAGCTGTGTACTATAATCCATAGAAAGATAACTTTCTCAGTAATGCATCTTAAAATTATGAGTAGAAAAAGACTTTATTTGCTTTAAATTATTTATTCATTAAAATTAGAGTTTTTTTTTTTTTTACAAATTACATGTTTATTTACACTTTGGAAATCCCTTAATTAGAGTAACTGGATGCCTTTTTATCTAAAGATGACCAATAAAGCGTTTTTTTATGTGCAGGGAGACGGAGCAAGGACAAGCATCACTTTGGACTTTGGAGATGGACACGCCCTGACATACTCCAACGTCAGCTCCATCGAGGATGGCATCAGACATATTTACAAATCCGTGGGGATCTACAGGGTGACGGCCACTGGGGAGAACAGCCTTGGCTCTGAGACCGCCATGCTCTTTCTGCACGTCACATGTAAGTTTTTATATACATTTTTAAAAAACACTGCTTTCATTCAGGGAGAATCCTCCTCCATTTTTCGAATCTGCCTCATTTTTAGCCGTTTCCACTCTTTATCACCTTCTGTGGAATTGCTGCTGTCACTTCACAGCGTTATGGGTTTTATCTCTGCCTAGAATGCAACCAGAAGCAAACAAACAAACAGAGATAGAACAAACCTCATTACGCTTGCTCACTGCCTTGTGTCTGCACAAGGCCTTACTACTTCTGCTCCATTCAGACGCTGACGGATGTAAGGCCTTTTGATCAGGGAGCACCTTTCCACCAACAGTCTGCCATCCTGTGTGTGCCAGCCATGCATAGAGTCACTGTTACTCCAGAGGGCCAAGGAGGATAGATGTTGCACTGATGGCAGCTGTTGGTACAGAGGCAGAGAAGAATTAGGGATTTATTCCCCCCCCCCCTTCTAGTTTTAGCTAATGAAGTAATTTCTGTTTTTTTTTTTTTGCATGAAGTAGGGCATACAGTTCACTCTGTGATGTATGTGTGTTTGTGAGCAGGTCAGCTGGAGCATATCCATCTCTCTGCTCCCTTTGTGGCGGTGAAGAACAAGGAAGTGAACCTGACCGCCGTTCTGCATCCCAGCCAAGTGGGAACGGTCACCTACATCTGGTGGATCGGAAATAACACAGAGGTACGGCTAACAAGCCCCCACCGTTTCTCTCGGTGTCTATTTGTAATTAAGAAGTAGGTTGCTGACTCTGTTATTCTGCGGAGCTATATTTGTTGATGCCGGCTGCAGAAAAATGTGGCCTTGTTAATCAGTGCTGGTAAAGTTGTGGAATTTGCTGATTAACCATAAACGCAAAGGGTCTCGATTGGTTATGGAGAAACTAAACACCTTTTTCTGCCGGGCACAGCAGAGCGGATCGTTCAGGGAAAGGCTTTGTTGAGGCGTCTTAGTTTCTGATTAATGAGGAGGCGCACTACATAACAACTGACAACCTGTTTGAAACCCACAGAAGATAAAGATGTCCACAATTAGGCCCCGTCCACACGAAGTCAAAACGAACACGAAACGCTAATATTTTCCAGAACGTTTGTCGTAAAGACGGAGACGTAAAATAAATGTGATCGTCCACACGAATGCATGAAAACGCTGCAAAATGTATGCCAGGCCTGTAAGTGGCGCTGTGGTGCCAAAGCAAAAATAGGCGACGAAATGTTGGGCATGCGCACTAATATTTATACATGGTTACCCTGCGGGTCCATTTTCGTGGTTCAGTCAAATTCAGGTGCTGAACTATGTCGTCGATATTGCTCTGTTCTTCCTGTAGATATTCCAGAAGAAGAAGATTCTGTTGTAAGCCCGACAGCAGGGTGAGTAGCATTAGCAGCAACCATTCAACACAGTACGGCGCCATTGTTGTTGTGATACTGTGTCGCGCATGCGTGTTTAGAGGCGACGCTATGACGCATGCGTGTAAGAAAAAAAATGCGGTTAGAGCTTAAAGATGGAAACGCGAAAACGGCGTTTCAAAATCTTCCCACTGTGAAGGCTGAATAAAAAAAAGATCGTTTACAGACCCCCGAAACGCCGGCTTCGTGTGGATGAGAGGCCGGTTTGGTGAAAAATTTGTGAGTTTAGACCAGGGTTTGGCTTCGTGTGGACGGGGCCTTACACTGGCTAACTGCAGATTACTACCCAGATAATGACTTTTCCAGCTATGAAAAGTTTTTATTTGAAATAAAAAATTTAATTGATAATTAGTTTAGTCAGTTTAATGATTTTTTTTTTTTTTTAGTTTTTGAAGTTTAATGGGAAATTGAATAACAAACCATGTTGTTTCACTAAACAGGTAATTAATGTCGGAGATGTTTGGAGAGGTCATGAAAAGCTGCCTCATGGCTGCGCTTATAATGGGATGGTTAGACGTATTTTCTATTGTTATTGATCATGTGTCTTTGGGGAAATAAAGGTTTTTCCAAGTAGAAAAAAAAATATTAACCTCCGGAATAAAACCACGGTTCCTTATGAAACAGTCTTCATGGGCTGAAATGCTGCTCAGAGAGGAAGAAGCCATACTCCAGATTACTGCATGAATTTTCACTAAAGAACAAGTAACATTTTTTTGTTTGTTTTCTATTTGTCCCATGGACTGATTAAACTACAGTACTTTAAAACTATTTAGGGGAATAAATGTAGATGGTTGTGATTCTGAAAAATCATCAAAACTAAAGAACATGATTGTCAGTGACATGTGCGTAGGGATCTTTGCTGCAAGAGAGTTGTTTATTATCCCAATGGAAATATTGAAGCAATGGTCACTTTTTCATGACCCAAAGTAAGGGTTTTTCTCCTTTCTGAAGACAAAGCACGGATCTATCTGACATTCTATCCATGCTGTCAAGACTTTGGAACAACAGAAGACCAAACCTGCAGAGATTAAATTTAACCAGCTGGATCAATCCATGTTTTTCCAGTTGGGAAACAGATTTTCAGGCTGAGGAGAGCAGATTATCATCCCAAACCTTCTGGATCCACACAAGGACACTGAAGTATAAAAGTTTTGTGTCACGTGGTGCCAGATGCTCCCAATGGCTTTACCATATTAACAGGAGAAGCGGCACAAGTCAAGTTAGACACTGTCTGCGGACAACATGCGGTAATTTATAAAGGTTTTGAATCAGGTTGGGTCCGGATCCGGACCCTGGTCCGCTAATCTATCACCTGTGGTCCACAGCAAATAGTTATTTTCAATACACTACGAAGAGGACCAGTCTTCTATTCAATTAAAGATAAAGTTCAACTGCTCAACCCACTTAATCAAGTTGCTATTTAGAAAAATACATTCATTTAAACAGCACCGATGTATAAATATGCGCATAACTTTAGTAGCAAAGGGCTCATGAAAGTGATTTATTTAGCTTTAGATTCATTGGTTGACCCTAAACTGGTTTCACTGCCCATTAGTTTTCGGCAAACCCTAGTGCAGAACGATCACCTGCCAACTAATTTCGGGTTCATTAAGACTTGCAGGCTGTACATTGAAGCAGTGGGTAGAACTGTTGCTTTGCAGCAAGAAGGTTCCGGGTTCCATTCTTTCTGCATGGAGTTTGCATGTTCTCCCTGAGCATGCGTGGGTTCTCTCCAGGTACTCCTGCTTCCTCCCACAGTCCAAAAACATGACTGTTAGGTTAATTGGCTTCTCTAATTTCTCCTTAGGTGTGAGTTCTGCATGAATGGTTGTTTGTCCTGTTTGTCTCTGTGTTGCCCTGCGATGGACTGGCGTTAAGTTGATCATGATGTATTCCGTCTTAAGGTTTAAATGGATGTTAAAAAAGGGCAAATTTTCTGGGCCGAAGGCATCATGACACTTAACTCTCCCTCTTATCATTTTCTGAAACTTGGCAGCTCTGAGACAGTTTTAACTTATTTTGTTATTGGTTCTGAAGATGTGGCAGCTTTCATTATGCTGTGCTGCTGCACCATGATCAATTATATGGAGCCAATGACAACATTTACTGTTTACTCTTATGTTTGGTAAGGTCCATGTAAAGTTGTGTAAGTGCGGTGCAGAAAAAAACGACTAAATGTTAACTGTAACTGAGTAATGTAACTAGTTACTTCTGGCCTCTGGATGTTGGAAACGGCTCCTTCAATATTTTCCGTGGGCTGATCCACACCTTGTTCCTCAGCATTTGAAGCAGATGTAGATTTTGTTCTTAACTAAAAGGTGGGATGTGTTTGGAGCCCAGATTATTTGAACAAGTCCTGGTGTTTTAGATGGACCACTAATGCAGCAGAAATGTGCAAGAGAAAAACAGACCCCGGTGTGTAAAAGCATCCATAAAAGAGAAATATATGGATCTATGGAAGATTAATATTTATGTTTGCAGAGATCTCCGGCTGACTGGTTCTCTGTTGTGTTAAAGTGTTTGTCTGTGGATGAGGACAGCCTGTTGTGTCAGCTGGTGACAAACCGTGGCTGTTTAAGCATCTGAAAGAAGTCTAAAGAATAAATGGAGATCTGAGTTATGACAGTCAGGAGCTGCTCTCTGCAGACCTGCTCACTCTGCCTACCCTCTGCTGATTGTCTTATTTACAGTTTGACACCTGTGGCCTGTAAACTAGCAGCCATGTTAACCAGCCTTGTCTCAGGGGAACGCTCAGACTCTGACTCTGTCCTGCCTTCCCTCTCTCTCTGTCTTCTAGCAGCCAGTTATCACCCTGGAGGGGAGTGTGGCGTGCACATTCCCCAGGGAGGGGATCAATACAGTCACGGTGCAGGTGGCCGCTGGGAATACAATCCTCCAGGACAGAAAGACTATCGCTGTCCATGGTGAGTTAGCTCGGTGAACCTCTGTTCACAAATTGACAGTGTCACAGCAATTAACTGCTTCTCAGTCATTAGGAGGCAACACTTCTGAGGCATAGCCACTGTCAGTTTGCACATTTTCACTTCTTTGAAGAACTATTCAACATTTATGATCATCATTCTCTTTGCATTAACTCATATACTCTTAAAAAGCGGTGCTAATTGTAGTAAAGTAGCCTGTTAATATGCCAGAAACAGGAGGAATGGTTTAAACTTAATAAGCAGAGTTTTTCCCAGCTGTGTGGAGCTGACCCTTCAAGCATTGAGCCAGATAGCAAAAGTTAGCTTGTTAAATGAAAGCATTTATGGTTCCTTCTCCTCATGATAAAGACAGTTTGGAAATAACAGTCATGGCATGGAAAATAAAGGCCACAACATGCTCCTAAAGCAGCAAGAAGAATTGGTTATCTGAGCAGCAGAGCTCGGGATACTCAGAGACAAAACTCTTTTTTTTGTTCTTGCTACAAACAAATTGTTTTTGTGCATTGTTTTGAAGCTCATTAAGCTTGTTACACAAGCTTAATGAGCTCCACTTATCCTTTTTATTAACTGTTGAATTGTTATTAAACAACAGAGGGCAGCACAGAGCAAAAGTCTGCAGGCTCTATCCAACAGCCAGTCTAACCTCTAATGATCAATAAAATGTTAAAATCAGAAGTTCCTGAACTTTCCAGCCACAGAGCTCGAAAAATAACAATGACGACAAAGACTGGTGATCTCTTAGAAATACTGATAGTTATTTCCTTATATTAATTTATTCATAAAAAGTGAAGTAATAATCTGTTACATTTTGTTTAAATAAAAAAGTCGTAAGGAAATCATATTTAAATGTCAAATCATTCTGGCTTATACATGCATATAAATATACTATTTATCAGATGATATTGTCCAAAAATTTAGAAGATTTTATAAAAAAAAAAAAAAAATCCTTAAAATCTGTGGGTTTTTTGTTATCTTCTGCAGGCCAGTTAGTTATACATGAGCCTACAGACCTAAATTCAGCCAATCATATATCAACTGTCATCTGTCAATCAAATTTTTTCTCTCATAGCATCTTGATTCATATGTCGCAGCTAATATGCGCAACGATTGAAATAAGAAATAAGAGTCATTTTCTTTCCCATTGAGTTCCGTCCCAGTGTTCACGGGGATGGACGTCTGTGTCTTCAGCAGGCGTAGAGCTAACAGAACTGGCAGCGTTGCGAGGCAAGGGCTCAAACATGTACAGCTGTAAGCCTTCTACACCAAACCAAGCTTCTGCCGCCCTGGCGTCCTCTTCCACAACATCTTCATCCCCGCTTTCCTCCACTAAATAAAAAATGTATGACGGAGGAGACTCATCCACGACCTCTGACACTAAACTCTCCTCCTCTTGCATGTTTCTGCTGTCCATAGCGTTCCTTGACAGCGTCGTTTCTAAGTCACCAATTTAGTGCTACTTGGTCCCAATGGAATTTCCCATTGGGAACCTACTAGCACTAAGTTGCTAACTGGTTAGCAAGATGCTTCCAACAAACCGGCTACAACCAAACATGCTTGCAAACCTTCCACCACACTTTATTAAGTCGTGTAAAGTCGGGCACCACTCGGGAGAATTTGGAAAAGCAATAGTTGGAACCGCCACTTCCCTACGACTTTAATAAAAACATTCATTATTTGATGGGTATTTTATTATTTAACTTCTTATTTTAAAATTCACTAATCTATTTTAATCATGTATTAAAATAAATAAATGCTACATCTACTTATTTCATGGTACATTTACACATTTCTTTTGGGCCCTCCGTATACCAGAGGGATTACATCACAACGACCATAAGGAACATCTCAGACCCCCACTTGGTGTCTAATGAGCCCACGGGGGTCCTGAGCCCTACTTTGGCAAACCCTGGTTCAGATATCAGATATGGGATTAATAATTTCTTCTCTGTGTAGAATAAAAGTATTTAGCTGACATTAGTAAAATAATTACATTTATAACCAAATGTAAATGATTTAATAATCTAGGTGGTATTTCAGGTTGTTGATATTAATCATGTATAACAGATTAAGTTTTGTTTTCAACATTCTGAACCTAATTTTTCACACTGATATTAAGGTGTAAACAGAGTTGGGTAGTAACATTTACTCAGTTACATTTACTTGGGTAACTTTTTTTATGTACCTTTAGTAGTTTAACTGCACTGGACTTTCTACTTTTACTTGAGTAAAAATATAATAAAGTATCAATACTCTCTTGTGAATATAATTTTCTAACTTCTCCATCTATTGTGAGTAACTTCACTTATGGAAAAGAAGCTTGTGCATTTGGAGCATTTTTCTTAGAAACACTTTTTTATTTTTTGTACTCGAGTCTTATTGGTTAAATGTTTTTTTTCTCCATCTGCTGAGTCTGAAGTGTCTTTTTAAAATAAAATACGGTAAACAGTATTCTGTAACGTAAACTCTTCTGAGATACTGTAACTATTCATTTTGTAAGTTTCATAACTGTGTTCAGTTTTATGATCATAGTAGGTAGATCAGTTACTACTAGTACTTTTTACTCCTACTTTCTTTAAAGGTTACTTTTTATATAGTATAAATATGATGATTTAGTGCTACTCTTACTTAAATAGCACCTCTGGGTGTTAAGCAATGTTAACTATCTGCTGGTTAAATGTATTATCTGAGAGCTCCACCTTCTCATTGATTAATCTGTGAACTTTGATGCAAAGAAAATAACTTCAAAGGAAAAGCTAATTTCCTCCTTTATTAAAATTTAAAAATAATTTGAAACTGTGGCTTAAAATGTCAACTTTTCTTTCAAAAAGAAAAACCTATAATCACAAAAATATCCCATTATCTTCCAGAATACTTCCGATCCCATCTGCTCGCCTTCTCATCCAACCTGGACGACCACAACCCGGACGTTGCTGAGTGGCGGCTGGATGTAAGCCGGGTCATCAGGAAGTCTCTCATCCAGGTGAAACTGGAATGATTTCCTCAAACCGCACAGATATGACTTAACCTTAAATGATAGATGATCTTAAGGAAAGGGGTTTGATTGCTCTGAACACACTCTGGGAGTTCAGGGTTGGAGCGGAGCGAGCGTGAGAACAAATGTCAGAACGCCTGCTCTGCGGCGACCCGAGGAGATGCCAGGAGACGAGCGTAGCGCAAGCTGTCAAGTGGGAGACGTGATTTCAACCCCAGACATGACATCCAACTAACAGAGCCGGGCTCATTAACCAGTTGTTGACATTTTAGCACAGGGCAAATACGTTTCTGATTCCCAGGAAGAAGAAGTCTCCCTCTTACATCATGTTTTCACACTTTTTTCATCCTGCAGAATCAGAACTGATGCCAGAAATACATCAATCTCTCCAATCTTCACTGAGCAAGCCTGACTTGTTATTTGTTTCTGACATGATGTCTTTTTTTTTTTTTTTTCTCCCCATTTCTCATGACGATCCCAGCCTAGAAGGCAGAAAGCAGTGAAAGGAAAAATTGAGATGATGAAAACCTCCTTTAAGACCCAGCGACTCCTGCAGGAGGCTGTGGAAGCTGTTGCTTCCTTCCTTCTTCTGCTTCTATTCACTTCTTTTACACTTCTACAGAAAGAGTTGCTATAGTTTGCATGAATTCAGATTTATTTATTTTATTAAAAAAAATCTTATTAGAAACCTTTTGATTGAGGCAAAGGGGATTCTTTCATAGTAATGTAGTTACTTTAAGCTGAAGTTAGGAAGCTGAGGCGGAGGCATTTTTTGCAAGAAATAATGTTCAAATTTATTTAACCTCCTCAAACATGTTTTTCTCACACTTGAACATTTGGTTATTCCCAAGAAAAAACACTTCAAATCATCAATGACATAAATTTTAGCCAGATAAACTGTTTGAACTCATTCTTATCCCTCATGACCTTCCCTTCACTCTTGTCTAGAGTAGGGAGTCATCCGCTTTCTGTCCCCCCTACCTTAAACATTACAGCATAGAAGCTGGTACAAGATCACTCTGATCTCGCTCCTATTCAGGCAGGCACACTCAAAACATTTTATATTTTAAATCTTACAAATAGGCCAAGGAAAAATATGGTTCCACAAAACTCACAACCAACAATGATTACGACATGTAGAAAACCTTAAAATAAACTCAGCTTTTATTGCAGCAGCCATCTCAAAAAAAAAAAAAAAAACATAAAACCACTCTTATTATCACCCCAGCTAGCTGTGCTTTAGACACTATGGAGTGAATTTTGTACCGTTGTTGTTGCAAGCAAAGAACACATTTTGAGAAATGGATATTTAAAGGAAAAAAAGCGATCCAGAAATTAAACTTTTAAGAACTTCATCAATTTTTTTAGAATAATAGTTTTCTCCAACAGAACACATTCTCTTTCCTTCTGGGAAGTGAGCAGAGATGTATTTTCTATTGGTCTGCTGGACGTTAGCATCAGCATTTTAACTGGGCTTGAGGTGAGGAGAATATGATCTGTGAAACAAGATCGGAAAAGAATGCAGTTCCTCAAACTCAGTCTGTAAAATACAAATTTAAATAGAATTTCAAAATTAAAAATCTGTAAAAGAAAAAAAAAATGATTTATTAAAGTTTGAAAAAGTTAAATTTGAATTTTTTGAAATGAAAATCTGAGAAAACAGTAATGTTACTCTCGCACTCTTTTCGATTAAGAAGTTTTTGAAACATCCATTTAGATAATTGATTTTTGCTAAAATGGAATAGATTTCCTACCATACAGCCCCCTCTCTGTCAAGAAATGCGTTCGAGCATATGCACAAGCTCATTTCTCCTCGTGCACACTGTTTAAAAGTTCCTGTTTGCATCACTCATACAAGCTTAGTTTCCATAAGAAGATTTGCAATTTTTCCACTAAGTCAGACTGACTAACAGTAAGTGAAAATGGGGACGAGCACATAGGATTACCTTTGATCGCTGCTGCACTTTATGAAATAGAAATGTTAATTTCACTGCTAAGCTGCTGCTCATTTACTGTCTGAAAGCTGTACAAAAAAAACTCTGTCCACCAGATGGTGCTGCGTTGCAGCAACATTTCACAGCTTTCACCTTTTTTCTGCCAGTGACAAAACAGATGAGATGCTAATAATAATAATGGCAGTAAAAATAATAGTATGTGTTTTATACGCGTGAGATTTACAGCACATTATGATTTTTTTTATTATTTAGTACTTTAAAAAAAGTAATGCAAAATAAAATGAGGGATGTTTTTCTAAAGGAGACCATTTTTGTAGTCTGTGAAAATGATTTTGAATCATTGATGTTTTTTTTATCAGTCACTGATTGTCTCAGATGCTTGATGGTAATGAAAAACCCCTCAGCTCGTATTTAAAAAAAAATCCTTCAATCTTAACGTCTCTAAAACCAAGGATATGATTGTTTACTGAACTTTGACCTCTAGAAATCGTGAATTAATATTTTTCAGTTACAATTTTGTCTATTTTATCTTGTCGATAAAACTTATTAAACCCTTTTCTGTTAAACATGAAATCAAACTGAAAGTTTCTAAGGTTGAGACGATGGACTTCTACAGGAAGTGGTTTAGTTAGAATAAAGGAACGAAATGTTATTAATGAAGAAATAAAAGATGGAAAAGCTCAATAAAAAAACATAAACGATAGTGATGCAACAATCAGACCCCATCTAATGTTCTTTAACTTCAGTTTAAAAATCTAAATGTATTCATCCTTAATATTAACATGAGTTAAAACTCCCAACGTTTCTAAACTTAGATCCTCCCTTCATAATAAAAGCCTCCTGCAATATATCATCCTAACTGCTTGTTTCTTTATCTGTTTCCGTTAATAATAATAATCAGAAAACTCTATAAATTAAACACGAGTTTTGCAGCTGGTTTTGGGATTTAAAAGGATATTTAAGAGTTTAAGACAAACTTCTATTTGTTTCTGAAGGCCGCCCCTATTTAACTTTCAATGGAAAAAGAAATACTGACAGAGATGCTTGGGGTTCAGCCGGGTTGGAACTTTGATTGTAATTAATGTCCCCATAAATCAGCAGATTGTTGCGGTTCTGATCTGAAGCAGCTTCTTCAGAAACCTTCTGACTTTTCTCTCCTTCCTGCCTTTCCCTTTCAGGCTACAGGCGTGCGAGAGGATCTGCTCCTGGTCACCGTCCTCCCAGGTTTACCCACAGCCGCCGAGTTCTTCCTCCTGCCTGACAAGCAGCTCACCGAGGGCAAACCAGAGAAGAGCTCAGCTCATTTAGATCAGGTGAGCCCGCAGCATCATTCCCCTCCTCCATGTGTGGGGGTGGATGCGTGTCGCCTTGTTATCCTCGCTCAAACTGTTACCCGACACGTAGCCTCATATTGTTTGTCCCTGCTTTGTGACTCACAGTCTCTTCCAGCAGCAGCTTGTCCATTAATGGCTGCTGAACATTTTAAACCCCTGGTCTGTAGTTCCTATTGTCCAACAGCAGATGTCACTGTTAATCTGCTGGAGAATATTTGTTCCTGGAGTCTAATTTAGGAAACGCCTGAGGAATCTGAGCAATAGACTCATCAATAAGCCTGACAAGTATTATGAGTGAAAGGAGTGACTTTTAGACTTACATGATGTTGATGGTGGTGGGAGGGGAGGAATAGAAAGACACTTTCACCTTTAATCGACACAATCCGGACCTGCTCTGTCTAACCTAACATATGATGATGGATGCAAGCAGCAGGAAGTATCCACAGATAGAAATCCTCCATTTTCCTCTTCTTCTTTTCCCTCCCTCCTGCTCGATGTTCTGTAAAAGTTCCTCCTCCCACCAAGCCGGCCATAAATCTTCATTCAAGGCTGGCGTCTTTTAAGTGCGAAGTTGGCTCCGCTTGTTAGAAGCTGAAACAGATTTCACTGACCCTGCTATGCAAACGGTGAGAATGTAATTAGTCAAAGCGTGGACTAAATTTAAACAGTACAGAGGGGAGCATGAAGAACTACAGGAATTACTCATATCACAATTAATTTAGCAAATGAGGCAGATAAGATAAATGAAGTCTATGCAGCAGAGAGGGAGAGGAAGTGTTTGCTTTAATTATTCAGCTCCATGTGGGCTTCCTTTATGCAAAGAAAGAAAATAGCAGCAAGTATTTATTTTTTACATTCCGTAGGCGCATCGATGGAGAAGGTTTGTGTTTGGGTGAATAAAGGCAGCGGAGGTCAGATGTGTGGTTTAGCTCTGGGTCACAGTAATCTTCTCCCAGTTTGGCGTCCTCGGTGCAGAAGGTCGATCAGCTGCCTGAAAGCGACGATCAGATGGGGGCTGCACGGCTTGCATTATGCATCATGGTTAGGAAAGGTCCCAGAGACAAAGACTCGTACATAAACAGGAGCAATCGCCTGTGTGGGCAGGGAGGTTTCTCTGGGTCAGGGCCACGCTGATAAGGTTTGGTATTTAGAGTCATTCGGTATTATGAGCTGCAGCAACGGTCACTGGGTCACAGCTGATTAAAGTTTGGTTTTTTATCTGTTCTGTTTGACTTCTCTTTAGGTTTTTGAAGGTTGTGTAAATTCAGTTTTTAAATTAACAGGTTGTGATGTCATTCAAGGTGCAATATACACTCTTTGCATTGAGATAAAGGATTTTATTATTATTAGTATCATTATTATTGCCTTGGATTTGAAAAGGGAAGGGATTAGTGATAAAGTTCTTGAAAGGAGCATGAAATCTTTCTTATTGAGACTCTCTGTTTATCTTTGAATATAAAAAAAACACCTGATCCCACACCATGAGGCAGAATGAGATGTTTATTCCAGACCTTTGCTCCATGCCAATAAAGATAAAAGTACAACAGACAATATGAAAACAGTTTATATAGTAACAAAGAGCTTTAAAAAAGTTGTAATGTCCTGGGATATGTTTCGTTTAGATATATAAATATCTGCAAAGCAGAGCGATAAGGGAAGAGTACACAATAGTTGACTCGGATTATTGCACTTGTACTGTAGAGATGTACTGACTAGAAATACACTATATTGCCAAAAGTATTTGCTCACCCATCCAAATTATTGGAATCAGGTGTTCCAATCACTTCCATGGCCACAGGTGTATAAATTCAAGCACCTAGGCATGCAGACTGTTTTTACAAACATTTGTGAAAGAATGGGTCGCTCTCAGGAGCTCAGTGAATTCCAGCGTGGAACTGTGATAGGATGCCACCTGTGCAACAAATCCAGTCGTGAAATTTCCTCGCTCCTAAATATTCCACAGTCAACTGTCAGCTGTATTATAAGAAAATGGAAGTGTTTGGGAACGACAGCAACTCAGCCACGAAGTGGTAGGCCACGTAAACTGACGGAGCGGGGTCAGCGGATGCTGAAGCGCATAGTGCGAAGAGGTCGCCAACTTTCTGCAGAGTCAATCACTACAGACCTCCAAACTTCATGTGGCCTTCAGATTAGCTCAAGAACAGTGCGCAGAGAGCTTCATGGAATGGGTTTCCATGGTCGAGCAGCTGCATCCAAGCCATACATAACCAAGTGCAATGCAAAGCGTCGGATGCGGTGGTGTAAAGCACGCCGCCACTGGACTCTAGAGCAGTGGAGACGCGTTCTCTGGAGTGACGAATCGCGCTTCTCCATCTGGCAATCTGATGGACGGGTCTGGGTTTGGCGGTTGCCAGGAGAACGGTACTTGTCTGACTGCATTGCGCCAAGTGTAAAGTTTGGTGGAGGGGGGATTATGGTGTGGGGTTGTTTTTCAGGAGCTGGGCTTGGCCCCTTAGTTCCAGTGAAAGGAACTCTGAATGCTTCAGCATACCAAGACATTTTGGACAATTCCATGCTCCCAACTTTGTGGGAACAGTTTGGAGCTGGCCCCTTCCTCTTCCAACATGACTGTGCACCAGTGCACAAAGCAAGGTCCATAAAGACATGGATGACAGAGTCTGGTGTGGATGAACTTGACTGGCCTGCACAGAGTCCTGACCTCAACCCGATAGAACACCTTTGGGATGAATTAGAGCGGAGACTGAGAGCCAGGCCTTCTCGTCCAACATCAGTGTGCGACCTCACAAATGCGCTTCTGGAAGAATGGTCAAAAATTCCCATAAACACACTCCTAAACCTTGTGGACAGCCTTCCCAGAAGAGTTGAAGCTGTTCTAGCTGCAAAGGGTGGACCGACGTCATATTGAACCCTATGGATTAGGAACGGGATGTCACTTAAGCTCATATGTGAGTCAAGGCAGGTGAGCAAATACTTTTGGCAATATAGTGTAAGTAAAACATTGTACAAGCTACACAATATTTGGCATGTGTTATTGCACAGTGAGAGAGAAGAATATTGCACATTAGTGACAAAAGGTAATGTTTTACACAAGATGTCCGAGGAGGTGGGTGCTAATGCTTGCATTTAAAGCTACTGCAACTTGCCAGCAACCACCAACTTAAATCTAGTGCTGAAATTTAAAACACCATTTTACTGATTTGAAAACCTATTTATTGGTTTTCAGTTTGCCAACAACATAAAACAGATGTGGGAAATGTTCTCCAATCATCAACTGTATTATTATGAAAATTAGGTTTCAGGAAAGAAGGTAGAGGATGTGTGTTTAACTTAAACTGTTAAAAATTCAGCCATTTATTAGATGCTGAAATGAACATTTTTAGCTTTAGTTATAGATGTATTTTCCTTTCAGTTTGGCATGACTTCGGATCCTTTATTGCTGCAAGCAAAGAATACATTTTGAAAATGGAAATTTGAAAAAAGTGCAATCCAAATAGAAACTCAAAGTTTTTGAGAGTAACTTTGCTTTTTTTTCTCTGATTTTATTTTTTCTGATGATTAGCCTACATTTTTATTCACACTACTTTGTTCTATTTTATTAGCTTTCCTCTTCAGTGAGGAGAGAAGATGCATTTCTATTGAGAGAAGATGCATTTCTATTGGTCTAAATGGACGTTAGCAACATTTCTATTGGTTAAGAGCGAGGGTTTGTATTGAACTAAAAGTGAAGAGAAAGAGATTTGTGAAATTAAATTAGATAAGAATACAATATGAAAAGAAAACATACAAGGAAAAAGGAGCATAAACATTTTTAATAATAGATGAACATGGATAATATATAGAATACTAAAATGTTTTTTTTTTAAAAAACTTTTCACTTTCTTAGTTTTAGTGAAGCAAACTCAAGTATACAAATTTGTATATAGAGTGCTATCCATACAAAGCTGAGGTTCATAAACCACTGCTCCTCCCCATGGATAGGGAAGGATCTGCAGTAATTCCCAACTAGATGGACAGTTAGGATGCAGTTCTTTAGAGCAGACCCAATAGTTTCAGCAGTTCAGCGATTAAAGCTGATTTATTTCACTTAACCCTGACACAGCACGACGAGCAACCAATATTCACTTGTAATGAGTGAAGCAAATTAATACCACATATGGCAGAAGAAAAGAAATGATGACAACCAGGTGGAGATGATAATGATTAGGGGAACAGAAGCATAGAACCGAACAGAAAGAATGATCAAATTAGAACATTAAAGACATAACAGAAATGCTCAAATACAGGAATCCAAGCAAAGAAACAGAAACACCCCCCAAAAGCATGACAGGCCGGGAGTGTTTTTCCAGTAGAGGGCGTTTTCTTTTGCATTATATCAGACGTTGGTCCCAGTTAAATGGAAAACAGCTTTTATCCATTCTGTTTGGATCTATATCAATAACAGACATCTGCTTCATACCGTTGCAAAAACAATATACTGGACTTTGTTTCCAAGTTTCAAGGTGTTTCGCTTCCCATTTTTGTACGGACATGCAAAAGCAGCAAAAACAGGAGGGAAGCACAAAGAACAGAAACACATCCAACATGCTTTTCAAACCTGCGAATACCCTAACGGGGCGTTTGTCAAATGAGCAAGGAAATCCAAAAGACACGCAGTAGAACATAACGGTGAGAAGATTAAACGCAAAAACATCCCATATGTTGCTGAAGTAAATAATTAAAAAAAGAAGAGCCACAGAGAAAAATAAAATTTCAAACTTAGCCCACTGGTGAGTTGTTCTATTTTTAGAAGATTCTGAGGGAACCCATTGTGGTCCTTGAGGGCCCTATTGGTGACCTGTTTTAAAGCCTTACTCCTCTTTCAAGGGTTTGTCTGACCTGTTGGCCCTTAATGATGTGGTTTATTCTCTTTGCATGCTCTACAACCTCTGAGGCTGGAACAGATCAGCTGCATCTACAGCAAATCCAACAGAGATGGACTCTCTTTACTTCTAAGATGTCTGAGATAGTAATTACACTGCAAAAACGATCTAGAAGTAAAAAAATTCTTAAATTAAGTGTATTCACCCTTAATTTGAGTAGGTAAATGAGCTAGTTTGCCAATGGAATGAGTAATTTCACTCTTAAAATAAGATAATTAGATAATATGCACTTGAAATAAGACAATGCAATTGTGTTTTCTTATTTTAAGTGTAAATTGTCTTGTTCCATTGGCAAAATGTCTCTTTTACCTCCTCAATTTAAGAACAAATGCACTTACTTTAAGAAAAAATGACTTATCTAGATTTAGACTTTTTGCAGTGTAATGGAGATGGAAACAAAACATACAAGACATTTTTAAGATTTTCACTGCAACTAAATTTATCAGTAATGTAAAACTTCCACTTTGCCTTTGGGTTATACTTTAAAAACTACAATGAATTTGTGTTTAAGGAAAACGTTACAGCCTGCTCAGTGTTACAGGTTCGATTCCCGGCCCTGTACATTTGTGTGTTCTCTCCGGGTACTCTGGCTTCCTCCCACAGTCCAAAAACATGACTGTTTAGTTTAATTTGCTTCTCTAAATTCTCTTTAAGTGTGATTGTGTACGTGAATGGTTGTTTGTCCTGTTTGTCTCTGTGTTGCCCTGCGATGGACTGGTAACCTGTCCAGGTTGTACCCCCCCTCTCGCCCGTAGACAGCTGGAGATAGGCACCAGTACCCCTCGTGACCTCAGCAGGGATAAGCATGATGGAAAATGGATGGATGGAAAACTATAATTTTGTTGAATGTTTTCCAGATCCAATTTTGCCCAAAATAATAAAGTTTTTTGTGCATTCTTTCCCTCTCTGTCTCTGCAGCTCTCCGAGCTTCTGCTGAACGCCTTAAACCAAAACCTGGTCCAGTTCACGTTGCGGCCGGGAGTCCAGGTCACCATCTACGCTGCTCACCTGTCGGCAGGTAAGCCGGGCGCACAGCCGTCCGCTTTCTCAGGAAGTACCTTCAGCACAAACATAAAGCATGCAGCCTTTAGAAACACTGCAGGCTCAGTGGATAGTCAGGTTTATTTTCATATTTGTTACTGCCCCACCCCCTCTCGACTAATAACTCCACCCCTGTGTCTGATTGGCTCCCACCATGTAGCTACACAGAGACAATCAGAGACGTATGTGTGCCTCTTCCTTTTGGGGATGCTGCTACTGTCCTAAAGGGGCTTTTAAGCTAAAGAGTAAGAGAAGTCCATATATTAAACAGATTCATCACATGGGTCTCATTTCTGCTCACCGCTCATTGCATGAATCAGCAGGCTGTAAATACAGGCTGTCTAACTTCGTTGTGTCGTAAATTCCCCGCGCCGATTGTCTCCCTGTCTCTGCAGCGCCCCTGGTGGACAACAGCGAGAACCACAGTGGCTCCGCCATGCTAATGCTGCTCTCTGTAGTGGTTGCGGGTTTAGCTGTGTTTGTCATCTACAAGTTTAAAAGGTAAAGTTTTCCTGAAATTCCAACAACAGACGACTAGTCGGCGTCTCTGACAGCCTGCAAAACAAAAGGCTGATATATGGCTGTCAAAAAAAGAAAAAAATGTGTTTCCATTCCCACATCTGAGGGATCTGGCAGAGCTCTTATCAGGTCATCCCCTCACCGAAAGAAATGTCAGTCAGCCTTCAGCTGCTATCAATATTAAGGCCTTTAAATAGACGCAGCTGACCTTTCTGAAATGTTAAATCGTGTTTCCTTGCCGAGTTGTAGTTGCGAGGGAAAATCATGTGAAGGGTCACGAGGATTTATAGACTCGCTAAGGCGGAATGAAAAATTCATTAGCCTGAACAGCTCTGTCTTTTTATTTCTGTTGATTTACATCTAAATGCTGATTGACAGGGAGAAAATATTCAGATAAAGGTTGATAAAAGTAATCTGATCCACCAGCTTCTCTCCTGGAGCTCCTCTGCTTTGATTTCTTGATTTTTTTTCTCGTAGTTCAGGCTCCTCTATGTATCCATTTGCCTCACTGTAAATCTTTCCTCAAGGAAGATCCCAGGCCTCAACGTCTATGCGCAGATGCAGAACGACAAAGAACCAGAAATGATGAGTCCAGCCAATCCCTCGGAGGCCACGCCCAGCTCACAGCAGGATTTGGTGCCTTCTCTGGAGATTCTGGACACCGAGTTTAACTCGCGGCCCATCGGTGAGAAACCGCTCCCGCTATCTGTGCCTCCCACCACATTTCATCCCCCTCCCTGCTTTATTGTTTCACATCATTCTGTCGTTCCAGTCGTTTCATCTCACTCATCTTTTGCTTTCTGTTGTTCCCCAGTGAAGTGGTTCAGACTGCAGGAGAACTAAACATAAAAAGTACAGTGGGCTCCTATGCTTTTCTATTATACAAATACATACAATTTATAATTTGGGAGCTGTACTGGCTTTAATTCACATGTCAGTACAGGCAGAATTTGCTCGTAAGACCCTCAGGGCTTAATGAGTTAATTGTTCTAGAATGTTTTGGGGATTATAACGATCGGCTCAGGTCCTGTCTTGCAGTATTTGTGTGTCTCACCAACACAAGGGGAATCCATCTTGTCCAGCTTTGACCCTTTGAGACCAGCCCAAAACATTTCAGCCAGTGACGCTGCAGTATTATGGTTTAAGGCTGTTCACATAGCTCAGCCCACAGCCATCCAAAATAAACATGGCAGTGAAGCAGGAGGTACGCCTACCTGCTGCTATCACATCTGTCTTTCACATCTGATTTCATCTTTCAAAGAAAAAAAACAAGAATAACAGGGTAATTAATGTACGTATGGAGCCAATTTCGTTCCTTTACTCTTGGAAACAAGGAACAGCTTTTTTTCAATGGTTGCTTTAAAAAAAACACAATTTTTAAATATATATATATATATATATATATATACTGTATATATATATATATATTTTTTTTTTTTTTTTCCGATTTTATTTTCAAAATGTATTTTCAATCTTTAATTTCTCAATTTTTGTTTTTTTCATTTTTTACATCAACACATTTGCAATTTTCTGAGATAGTTATTTTGAATTTTCTTTTTTATACTTAGTTTTCCGAATTGCATCTTTTCCTAATTGAGTTAAAAAAAAAAAAAAACATTCTGTTAACTAGCCGAGGCAAAACATGTTGATTGATTGCAACAATAATTAAACAAATTTCACTGATATATATAAGTTGTTTTTTAATGGCATCTTCTGCTTTTTCTCTGTGATTGGCTAAAACCAAACCTTAGTAGGCGGGCCCTAGAGTCACTTCTTCCAATCAGCCCCGATAGTTCTGCTGAACGTCCCAGATTAATAATGCATTGAACTAAACCTGAGTGCAACGTTAATAAACTGGCAGCCAGGTTACAGGTTCCTGAATTCTACAGGCAAATATATAAAATAGTAAAATATACTGTCTTGATTTACCTCAAATTATCTAACAATTGCTTAAATGTTGGATTTTTGTTTAGGTTTATAGATTCATTTATTCCTGTCACCATATTATTTTTTTTAAACTTTTTCGTCTCTATTTTATTTTATTTTATTAAATAAATTTTTGTTAGTTGATCCTTCAGCCGGTCTTGCTCTTCACCATTTAGAAATTTAGCAGCATTAATTTATCTACAACTAATGCAGCAGATCCCTGTAGAACATTAATGCTTCTGGTTTTCTGAGGAGCATCATACGTGTCATTTCAAATTTTCATGCTTCATCTGTTTGTCCCTATTTATCATCCATCAGTTCTCCCTTGGATAACATTTATCCGTCAGATGCATTCATGACAAAGACTTCTAGAAGACAAAAAACATTTTGATGTTCAGTTTTGATGCTGCTGATTCACTTCTCTATAGATGACTTTTGCAGCGAATCAGAAGCATATTTTATCAAGATAAAGAAAATTAGTTTTTCTTTCATTCAAGCCCAAAATGACCATCAGCAAAGTTAAAGCTGTTAAAGACGACAAAAGAAAAATGAGGTATTTCAGTAATCATCGGAATGATTGGCATGAAGGAGGTCAGGGCTCATATCAATGTCTTCCTGTGTAACCTTTAAAGTCAATACATCATGCAGGAATCATGGCTTTGCATAAAAAGTTCTTAACATGCTGGAAACTACTGCTGAAAATATTTCACCTACTGCTAAATGTGCAGCGAAACGTTTACAACTTCCCTGCAGAATCAGAGAAGCTTTGATGGGATGGAGGCTCCAAACTGATGAAAAGTTGGCAAAGTTGACACCAAATAATATATTGAATTTCAGTTTTAAAAATATGATTTTCTTACAAATAAGACAAATTTTACTGTATGTAATTTAATCCGGTAATGTAATTAATTAATTAATTAATTATGCCTACATGATGGCGTACCAGACTGACATTACATGTGATGTTAGCCTATAGGTTGAAATGGGAAGAGGAAGGAGGGAAGGTAAATGGGATCAGTCCTCTGTAGTCAAAGCATTTTTGTTTTATATTCAAACACCATCTTCCCTGCACCTATGAATACAATTAAGATGGGTCAGAAATTAAATCACTTAAATTTCAAATTCATCCTCCCTTTTTCTTTAAAACCTGTATAGTCCTATTGAGATTAAAAACTTTTTTTTAAAGGGAGTCCTGGCCAAAGGCAGCAACACATGCTTCAGTGTAATTGCAGAACTGATACAGACCAGAATTAATCCAAGTAATACTTTATAAATAAAAGTAAACCTATAGGAATTCCTTGGAGCAGCCATACCAGACCATCCTAGCCGTGAATATAAATCACAGTGGCGTGCTGATATTTCGTAATTTGTAATTAACCTTAGAGAAAAGAGATAGACAATCAATCAATGTACCTATCTTTTTTTTTCTCAATTTGAAACCAATAATGAAAATATGACAAAAACGATTTAGATAAGCAGAGAGCAGTTTGATTTATTTAGCATTTCACTGCTAAATTAAACATGAAGTGTTTTTTCAAACTTTATCTTGTCCTCTGAGGTAAGAACCCTTTTATGTGGGACAAATGGTAAGTTAAAGAAAAGCGGAAAATCAAATTAGAGCGCTAGGAAAAAACCTTCAATAGCATCTTAGGACATTTTGCAGACGAGCTCCTACACAGGCATACTGCTAATAAAGAAGTAGCATGATAAATGTAATGTCATCAAATTTACTGTCTTGATCTGAAACATGAAAAATTATGGAATATTTCTTGAAATGTAGCTATCACTGCAAAAATGATCTAGAAATACGTAAACATTTCTTAAATTAAGTGTATTTACCCTTGATTTGAATAGGAAAATTTGATAATATGCAAATAGAATGAGTATTTTTACCCTTAAAATAAGATAATTAGATGAAATGCACTTGAAATAAGAAGATGGAATTGTGTTTTCTTATTTTAAATCTAAATTGTCTTGTTCCATTGGCAAAATGTCTCTTTAATCTCCTCAATTTAAGAAGAAATGCACTTATTTTAAGAAAAAAAGATTTATCTAGATTTTGATTTTTTTCCAGGTACAAGGATATATGAAATTACCTATTAATTAATCCAGTATGAGAATGATTTGAAATACTGAACTTTAAGACAGAGAGGGTTCCGAAAGTTTATAACGGAGCTCTGGCTGCCTCTCAAAGGAAAAAAAGTATTTAGTTTCAATTTTTTTAGAATCAGGGATAACCTTTTCTGTCTGTGCTGAAACCAAGAAAATGGCAGGTTTTCACAAAGTTGTCTTTTTTTAAGCTTATAAATAAGTTATTCTTAAAAACAACTGTTAAATGTATTATTGACTTTCTTATATATTTGAGTAGATCATGCATCAGAACAGATTATCCCGTTTGTTTATTAAATACAGCTGGCTTCCATGTGCCCAGCATCCAGCAGGATAAGATCATTGTTATGGCGTCCCTAAATATAAGAACCAACCACAAAAAAATAAATAAATGTATCTGTTTTTACATATATATTTATTTTAGAATGGCAATGATAATAAAAACATAACTGTTCCCTATTTTGCTAAGTGGTTTTATGAATCCATATAAAAAACTTTATTAAGTTTAATATGGCTACTTCAAGTGTCTGCAAACTGCTCCCAGGGACGACCCAGACCTGTGGAGGTCGACTGTTCTCTTTCCTATAATTTAATTGGATTTCTCTTAATTGTGTCACATAATACAACAATGTGGTTAACCTTTTACCTTAAAGTAGATCCAGAGAAGAGCTCAGATGTCATAAAGCTCATAGAAAAAGAGATAACATCATTATCTGGGCTCTGATTAAAGACATAATAAAGTATTAATTTGAAGGAATTAACAATTCATTTTATATCAGTTATTAAACATGGATGACTTTAGTAACATGCTAATATCTTATTTTATCTGGATCTGAACACTGTGACACTATTTTAGTCTGCGAAGCAGCAGGAACCTGCTCAGATAAAACCATAGCCCCGTATCATATGGTCACATTGTATAAATTTGAATTTTATTGAAAGTTTAATTAATTTCAGTTACTTGTTTCGCTTATTAAAACTAATTCTGTAGATTAATTACTGTCTGATGTTTCCAAGCCTCTTTTTCCAGGTAATTATGATGATTTTTCTGCTTTCAGCTAATAAAAACAGCTAATGAATATAATATCAGTCCAATTTAAAAAAAAATAATTTTAACACAGAAACGTGCTCAAAGGTTGTCAAAATTAAAAAGGTTTTTATTTTTATGTGAATAAGGACTCATCAGAAAGCCAACTATCTGTAAATATGACTGTGATTGACTATATGTTTTTTTTTTAAGGTTTTCTAACCGGATGCTTTAATTGTGGTAAACTTCTAATCGTGGCTTCCTTGTGGTCTGGTCTCTCCTCAGGATGTATGAAACCTCATGTACATGTGAAATTCTCCACAGATCTCCCCACATACATTGTCTGAACTCTTGGACTGGGTTAAACTCCAGCTTTCATCGTGGATCATGGATTTATTTGGGATTTTTTTCTTTGCCATTTGCGACACAATGGTTTGGAGCTTTATACCTGTGCATGTTGGAACCGGCTGACACGTACTGTGCTCTGCTGAAAGCAGAGGAAACTGTGTACAGGTTATTTTTCTCCTTCTTTTTCTTTTCTTCAACTGCATCTTTTAAAAGAAACTATTTGAGACTTGAGTTTGTTTGTGCGAGTCGAGGAGCATGAACGAGTAGGAGGGAAACGACGTGAGGACCTGTAAAGTTTTTGGATTTTCTCTCCCATCCCGGATCGATTTGCTGTTTTAATGATGCAAACAGCCGCCAGTGTATTATTTATTCATTATAAAATACTTTTATGAAGTCCTATATGGAAGTGAATTACACATTTATTTTGTAAATCATGAATGTCTATGTTAGAACTCTGTGTATTTTAATAACAAATATACTAAAAAGAGACGCTGTTATAAAATATGAGTGAGCTATTCGTCCTCAAGAAGCTGATATACACTATATTGCCAAAAGTATTTGCTCACCCATCCAAATTATTGGAATCAGGTGTTCCAATCACTTCCATGGCCACAGGTGTATAAATTCAAGCACCTAGGCATGCAGACTGTTTTTACAAACATTTGTGAAAGAATGGGTCGCTCTCAGGAGCTCAGTGAATTCCAGCGTGGAACTGTGATAGGATGCCACCTGTGCAACAAATCCAGTCGTGAAATTTCCTCGCTCCTAAATATTCCACAGTCAACTGTCAGCTGTATTATAAGAAAATGGAAGTGTTTGGGAACGACAGCAACTCAGCCACGAAGTGGTAGGCCACGTAAACTGACGGAGCGGGGTCAGCGGATGCTGAAGCGCATAGTGCGAAGAGGTCGCCAACTTTCTGCAGAGTCAATCACTACAGACCTCCAAACTTCATGTGGCCTTCAGATTAGCTCAAGAACAGTGCGCAGAGAGCTTCATGGAATGGGTTTCCATGGTCGAGCAGCTGCATCCAAGCCATACATAACCAAGTGCAATGCAAAGCGTCGGATGCGGTGGTGTAAAGCACGCCGCCACTGGACTCTAGAGCAGTGGAGACGCGTTCTCTGGAGTGACGAATCGCGCTTCTCCATCTGGCAATCTGATGGACGGGTCTGGGTTTGGCGGTTGCCAGGAGAACGGTACTTGTCTGACTGCATTGTGCCAAGTGTAAAGTTTGGTGGAGGGGGGATTATGGTGTGGGGTTGTTTTTCAGGAGCTGGGCTTGGCCCCTTAGTTCCAGTGAAAGGAACTCTGAATGCTTCAGCATACCAAGACATTTTGGACAATTCCATGCTCCCAACTTTGTGGGAACAGTTTGGAGCTGGCCCCTTCCTCTTCCAACATGACTGTGCACCAGTGCACAAAGCAAGGTCCATAAAGACATGGATGACAGAGTCTGGTGTGGATGAACTTGACTGGCCTGCACAGAGTCCTGACCTCAACCCGATAGAACACCTTTGGGATGAATTAGAGCGGAGACTGAGAGCCAGGCCTTCTCGTCCAACATCAGTGTGCGACCTCACAAATGCGCTTCTGGAAGAATGGTCAAAAATTCCCATAAACACACTCCTAAACCTTGTGGACAGCCTTCCCAGAAGAGTTGAAGCTGTTCTAGCTGCAAAGGGTGGACCGACGTCATATTGAACCCTATGGATTAGGAACGGGATGTCACTTAAGCTCATATGTGAGTCAAGGCAGGTGAGCAAATACTTTTGGCAATATAGTGTATATGGCACAAAGGAGGTTTTCTATTGAAATATTCAGCTTTTATTTTGGATTTCAACAACTTTTAGTTTTCAGGATTCATTTGAAGCTTCGTGTTTAATTCCTCTTCTAATATTTATGATACCTGCCGGCTAAAAAAAAAAAAAAACAACACAAACTCTGTGATTTAGAGCTCTCCATCTCCTGATGGCATCTTCCCAAAACAAGCCACCCCGGTTATCAGCAGAGCTTTCATGAACAGGTGAAGACACCGCTGGTGATGTCAGCGAGGCCGTCTGTGACCCTCAGCCGCTGCCTGGGACCCGGGTCGGACCCGGACTGAGACACAGCTGCTTTACAGGAGAGTCTGAAATGGCTTGGCAGCGGAGAAAAGAGACGCACGGAGGAGATGGCAGGGGTTTTTTTTTGAGGACAAGAAGCATTAAGAGCGTTCCAGTGGGCAGAATAAGAGCAGGGAGACTTCTTGAATACTTAATGCAGCCTGTGGAGCTCAAGGCCCGCTAAGGTTGGTGACACATTTAGGTTAATGTTCTGACCCACTGTAGTGAAGCACCAGTCTTCATTATAACATGCTGGAGGAGCAGGGGAAGTAGAGCGGGGAAACTGAAAGGCTGCACGGCTGGTTAGAATCAGACACGTTTGGAAATGTCTGATCGATGCTTTTCACAGCTTCTGAGGCAACTTTAGAATCTGGGTTTTTCATTTTTACCCTTAGGTTGGAATAAAAAGTGCAAACAAAGATTTAGTTCTTGTTTCCTTTGGATCGGATTTGTTTCCATTTAATAGGCTTTGTAATAGTTTTCCGTCCATTGAGATTTAGTTTATGTTATATTACAACAACAACATTTGATACCTTTTGTCTGACATGGTGTAGAATAACATAAAATGCAGTTTTGTGTGGTTGAAAGAAATGGAGGTCGAGTTTCCAATTAAACAATCCAAGTCAAAAGTAGAGCATGTTTTCTGCAGATTCATATGCAGAACTTTCGGCCTTTGTCTCCATCAGCTTTAATTCTGCAGACATTATGGAAGCTCATTGGTAGAATTCCCTTATGACAGAAAGAAGGCCACGATTCACACCATTTTATCATCCGGAGGAGGGAAACGTTTAATTGCAAAACCAAATTCATACATCTGTCTTAAAAACTTCATACATTCAGCAATGCATCGTCACGTCTCAGTTATAATTCCCCCAACCTTTAGTCCATTCTAGGCGGCATTTATAGTTTCCACATCGCATTACGTAACTGCACATGCACAGGAATATCATGTCGAAAGCTTACTGGAATTCACATGTGCTGGTCGACGCCAGCGGTCGATTTGACACTCGGAGGAACGTTTATACAGAAGTTCTCTGTTTATGCCAAACCTCCTCATACATCATCTAATTGCGTTCGAATAAGGCATTAGGGACTTTATTATTGCTAAGACTCATACTTGACCTTCAGCATGTACTGTTTTGTTGCTAAGTAAGTATAGGGCCACGTATAAGGATATATAAGGCAATAAAACTGCTTCTACATTCCCCCTGTAGTTCCTTGGCAGATTTTTTGCAAAATTCACTTGGCATTGCTACATATTTTTATCTACTCCATAACTTTTTTCAGTTTTCCTTTTGATGAAAAAAACATCCCTACAATATCATACAAAGCCCACATTGACACTAGCCCTCTGAAACCAATCCGTGCCGAGTTCGGACCAAGCTTGGATCAGTTAACCATGTCGAGCTTGGTTCCTTATGACCATTTACACATCATGCTAGCTCGGCTCTTCTATCTTCCCTCGCTTCCTATCGATACTACAGCTCTTAAAGTCGTAGGGAAATCATATTTAAATGTCAAATCATTCTGGCTTAAACATGTATATAAATGTACTCTTTATCAGATATTGTCCCAAAATTTGGAGAATTTCAGTTTTAAAAAAAATTCTGCCCTAAAATCTGTGGGGGTTTTTCGTTACTTATGCAGGCATGTTAGTTATATGTCAGCTTGTACATCTAAATTTGGCCAATCATATATCAAAGTTCATCTGTCAATCTAATTTTTTCAGTCATAGCATCTCGATTCTTATGTCGCAGCTAATATACGCAGCGGTTGAAAAAAGAATAATTTACCGGTGAGTTCCGTCCCAGTGTTCATGGGGATAAACGTCTGTGTCTTTGGCAGGTTAGCAACTTGTTAGCAAGATGCTTCTGAGAAAACTGCCACAACCAAATGGGCTTGCGAACCTTCTGCCACAACAATCCCGCCCCCTTGATAAACAACCAATGACATTCACTTTATTTATTTATTCACTTTATTATGTAAAGTAGTGTACCACTCAGGAATTTGGAAATGCAACGGTTGGAACAGCCACTTCCCTATGACTTTAAGGCGGCACTCAAGATATTCAGGAACTTATGTGCTTGGATAGCAGCCTCAGCCCAAATTTCAATGAGAGCCTAGACCTCTGCATCATCCCAGGTCGCACCACGCTCTTTAGATGCCATTTATGGTTAATAGGGTGAGAAGAAGATGGTGTTGTGAACAGGTGAAGAGATCTGGGAATTGCACAGCCGGACACAGCGGAAAATCCATGAAATTAGTCAGCTGACTGTGAATTGGAGATGATGCAGTCTGCTCATGCTCTCTTTCGCCCCATTTACACTACCCTCTGAAAACCGATCTGTGCCGAACTTGAATCAGTTAACCGTGACAAGTTTGGTTCCTTATGACCATTTACACACCACACTCGCATGGTTCCTTGCCTCCTAGTGGAGATCTACAGTACTACTGCTCTCTAGAGGGAAACAAGCAAATCAACATAGCAGCGCCCCTAACATTCAGAAAGTTTGTGGAGAGTCAGGCGAGGGCGGAGTCGGCTTCTAGGAAGTGGATACGACAAACGATAATCTAATCAGGGCTTACAGACGCAGGACAAAACGACAGATGGGTCGATGAGGTTCATCACACTGCTAAGCAGAATCATCACCAGAAATTGTGTGGAATGGTAGGGAAGCTAGTATTTTTATGAATGTCTGAAATGTAATGATCATGGAGGCTGACTGTAAGGAGATGACGTGGTTTGCTCATGCGCTCTTTGTTATCTGAGAACCGAGCCAGAACTGAACCACGCCAAGCCCTACTGATGAACTGATTCAGTTGTGTCTGGCACGGTCCGGTTCAGTTCTTGTCCTGCCATTCAGGTTAAAACAAGGGTTTCTAAATGTGAGAAAATGTTTTTGTATTCCAAAACAAAGGAAGAAAGAGTTTAACCTTCTAATTAGCTGCAACAAAATCAACAAAAATTATTGTGAAACTCCTGAAAAAGGATGCATTAGACAAGCCGCTGTCCTTTTACCCTTGGGAGGGTCTAGCCTGCCATATAAAACTGCTGTGATTGGGTACAGTAGCCTAATTGTGGCAGTATGAGGCTGCAGATTTGGAGGCATCACATACAGCCCAAAGTCAGGACATGAGAGTTTACAGGTTAATAGTTCAAAATATATATTTTTTTCTTTTAGCCCAAAGAGGAAATTAGGTTAATCTGTTTGTCAAATATGTCTATGAGCTAGTCAGCAGACGCTTACAGCTTTAGGAAGGATGTTGTCGAAATGCAGAAGTTTCTAAACCAATGTACAAGGAAACAGATGGTGGGTAACAAGCAAGCGGTAGTCTGGCAGAGTAATTGGATTTTAGACCTTTGAATTAAATGCTGCACTCTAGGTCACTCAGAAGTGTGAAGTCAGAGAGCCAGGCTGGCTGTTTTTACCGACAGAGATTGAAAACGACACTTTTCTTTTCCAGGACAGCAGAAAAAGATGTTGGTTGCCGCTGATATAATTGGATTTCAATTGATAGAAGTGCTGTAACTCTTCAAATACTGGGCATACACATTTTTAGGGCATTCTCAGCTTTACGAGACATAGTGCTAATTATTTCCTGATCTACAATGATAGATAGAAAGTAAACAGTTTACGGTATTTCTACTGTATTATATTTACATCAAAAATAAAGATTTTCTCAAAGTGTGTCGTCACAACTAATTGTGGATCCCTTTCACAGTATGTAAAACACCTCTTTTCTTATACTCCCTGTTTTTCGAAAGGCTGCCAACAATTTCAAATTCAACATGTGCCAAGAAATGTGAAGTGTCAAAACAAAAAAGTACATCAAGCTGTTAATAATTGATTTAGAGGTTGTTGGTTTTTTTTTCCTATTAAGCATTTCCAGATTTATTTGTCAATTAAACTTTTAACACAGAGGATGTGAAATTTGATCAGCTAAAGGCATATTACTCCAGAACTTTCCAGAACCGGATCTATATTTGTTTATTCATTGTTTGCCACTTGTGTTTGAGTTTTTTGCACGGATGTATATGTTCTTTTTAGTTTTGCTGGAAATGGAGCATTAAAACAAACTGCAATTTTTTTCTCCCCTTAGAATTTAGATTGTTTCTGAAATAAAAGTTCTAGAAATGCTTTTCAAAACTTTATGCCCAGCATTTATTTTAAAGTTCAGTAACCACATCGGTGCAGACGTACGATAAGCATCAGACAAGACTGAATACAAATCCTAATCCCTAAAAAGGGACTTTGGCGAGAAGAAACCCTTTGCTTTGAATTTAAAAACTTGAGATGATCAGTTGGATGTAACTGCCTCTGGATGCTGCTGGAAACATAATGGAGCTTTGGACCCGCTTCCCTGCCATCTCATCCTTGCAGAATTAGCAAGATTATTATTTTTGTAGAGAAATATAAATAATAATCCAAAAAATAAAGTTTTATTACTGTACAGCTTTTTGTATGAGAACAGCCGGTAAGGTGTTCAAGTGTTTCTGTTTGACCTCAACTGTGCTGTGTGTAATTGTTTAATGCATTTACAATCATATTTATTAAATGGAAAGAAGTCTGTTAACTGCTCATGTGTTTTTTGTAAAAGAGAAAAGGTGGTTGGATTCATGGTAAAGCTGTAGAATTTGCTATAAAAGCTAATTTAGACACAAAAAAACAACAAACTCTAACCCCTAACATTCCCTGTTAAACATGATTTAACAGGAAATGTCTTACTTTTAATATTGCTGGGGAAGATTCTGAGTTCAGGGCTTTATACAGTAGCCCAACAAAGTCTTGTTTTTTTAAATGGGGGTCATTTGGCTTCTTTTGTAAGCCTGCGGTGCCCCATACCTGTCTATGTCTCTGAAAGAGGTGTCGTCAAAGGAAATGTTAGCCTGGCTTAAGGCCCCGTCCACACGAAGTCAAAACGAACACGAAACGCTAATATTTTCCAGAACGTTTGTCGTAAAGACGGAGACGTAAAATAAATGTGATCGACCACACGAATGCATGAAAACGCTGCAAAATGTATGCCAGGCCTGTAAGTGGCGCTGTGGTGCCAAAGCAAAAATAGGCGAAAACAGGCAACAAAATGTTGGGCATGCGCAGTAATATTTATACTACAACCAAACAGGAAAACACCTGCGGGTCCATTTTCGTGGTTCAGTCAATTTCAGGTGCTGAACTATGTCGTCGATATTGCTCTGTTCTTCCTGGAGATATTCCAGAAGAAGAAGATTCTACTGTAAGCCCGACAGCAGGGTGAGTAGCATTAGCAGCAACCATTCAACACAGTACGGCGCCATTGTTGTTGTGATACTGTGTCGCGCATGCGTGTTTAGAGGCGACGCTATGACGCATGCGTGTAAGAAAAAAAATGCGGTTAGAGCTTAAAGATGGAACCGCGAAAACGGCGTTTCAAAATCTTCCCACTCTGAAGGCTTAATAAAAAAAAGATTGTTTACAGACCATCGAAACGCAGGCTTCGTATGGATGAGAGGCTGGTTTGGTGAAAAATTTGTGCGTTTAGGCCAGGGTTTGACTTCGTGTGGACGGGGCCTAATAGAGAGGTCTTCTGATCCCCTGTAAAAGGGTAGGGGTTGCGATGATAGCAGGTAGGAATCAACTCAATCGCTGAATTGTAGGTTTTTGAAAACTGAAATGTGAGTCCAACCCCACTCAGACCTCGCCTATTTAGCAAGGCCAACAATTCCTTTTAACAACCCCCCTTTCAGACACTTAGGTTTGTCATGATTTTATCTAAAGCTCGGACCCACATGCAGTGAAACCAAACAGAGAGACACAGATAAAAAGTTTAACAGGTTTTATTGAAGAGATTCAACTTGGTGCGGAGTTGCTCTGTACTCTGCTCTGCCGGAACTGGAAGGTGAGGGGAAGGCAGACTATTAGTTCAGGCTCAGTGGGAAATTTCATTCGTTGTTTTGAAGAAGATGATCTTGTTGATGAGTCACGTTTCCAGAGAAGTGAAGGATCTTTGACTCCAATCTGTGTGTTGTTTTTCATAGTTTGTCTGACTCGGTGGAGGGCGGAACAGGGTTTACCCAGAACTCGGACAGTGTAGGAGAACGGAGATGCTGATTGCCACTCAGATTTCCTGCTGTACTTGAACGGGTCGTAGTGAAGATGATTCCCTTGCTCAGAGAGTAATTTCAACGTCCTCTCAAGAAGACTGGATCCAAACCTCCTGTTTGAATCCCCAGCTCAGATTAAGGCTCAGTTGATCCCTCCTGGGAGTGGAGGTCCGAAAAAGGTCCAGTTTGCAGGATGACTTCCTGCCGAGAGGCAAAGACAAAAAACGAAGTTAAAACTCAGATAGACAAGAACTCAGTCTTACTCAGCAAAAACTCAGCTTGGCTTGAGTACCAAAAACTGGCAAACATTCTGGCGTCACGGTAGTGGCAATCAGCAGCTTAAGAGCACTCCGTTAACGAGGTAACTGTCGGCAGGTGTGTGAGGAGGCGGACCGGAACCAGGCGCCTCCTGTAGGTGGAAGGGAGACATACACAAAAACAAACACAGAGACTGGAGTCCTGACAAGGTTACTGAAAAAATCAAATTAATAAAACTAATGTCAAAGATCTCTCTGTCCTTCAACATGATAAAAAATGTTGACATCCATATTCTCTTCTTGACATAACCCTCTCTGTTTATCTGGGCTTGGGACCAGTACCAGGAGCACATTAAGACTGTGGTCCCTTTGTGGAGGGTTCGGAGCTGCATGTGGCTCTTTAGCGTCCCCTTTGCCGCTCCCTGAAGCTTTTTCAAAAATGTATGAAAATTGATTTTTTTTTTTTTTTTGTTTGTTTGTTTTAATATGGTGTGCAGGAGGTTAAACAAAGATGAATTATGTATTCCAATGCTGTAAACATTTGTATAATAAATAAATTTAAACAATAATTTGCGACATAGCTATAGAGATAGCCATCAGTGGTCACAATTTGCAACCAGCGTGGTGCGGTGCCAGGCAAACAAAGCTGCAGATGAGTCTCGGATCATGGATCCCAAAGGGGAAAAAAAATAACATGGTTGATATCAGTGACTGAGAACATTGTCCATTCAGACTCTATGGCTACATTCACACTGGAGCCTGGAGTGACCCAAATCGAATTTTTTTGCCCATATGCGACCTGTATCCGATCTTTTCAGTGCAGTCTGAACAGTACAGCTCCAATTTTTTCCAATGCGACCCAGGCAACTTGGCTTTGTGGTCCTGAATCCGATCTGAATCAGCTCTTTTCAAATGTGACCTTTGTGTAAATGTTTAGGTCGTATCATCTTACCTGAATGCTATTAATGCTCGACAAAGGTCACTATTCTGCATTTTGCTATGCACAAGCGGGAAGAAAAAATACAACCACGGTGGACGATGATGCGGAGAGCAGTCTTTTTTTAACCATCTTGAAAAGATTGAGTTTTTAAGGTTAGGAAAAATCGCTATATGTGCTGCAACACTACCATCCATGTTTACTTACGTAAACACAGAGGACGCTGGCTTGTGATGTCATTGCATCCCCAACTGTGCATGCGGGACATCACATACAATCACATATTATTGGAAATGTAAACAGCAACCAAAGAATTTGGATTTCACATAAAATAGCAATAGGGCATGCAGTGTGAACGTAGCCTTAGTCACCAGCTTCTCCCGGAACCTGTCCAGACTGTGGACCCCTGGTGGCAGGATTATTATGTCTGGGTGTGTGTGAAGTGTAATGGAGGTATGTGTAAAGGTGTTTTGAATTTTTTTTTTTAGGATTTTTTAAAAATCCGCTTTGTTTTTATCTTATTTATAATAATTATATACTTTTTTGTATAAATACATTATCAGTGTGACGTAAGAAGACAAAGGAAGGGTGGGCAAGCCGGAGAACCCGGAGAGAACCCACACAGGCACGGGAGAGTATGGCAGCTCCATGTAGAAAGATCTTTTACAAGGGAACAGCACTAAGCACTGTTCCACCGTGCAGCCCCATTCTGTTTACCAGGGTCTAATCAATACCAAGGTAGGAGTCCACATCAGAAAAAAGCCCTCGTATGGAGGCAGTACTTTTTTAGTTAAAGTGAACCACAGAGTTTTATGGAGGGTGAAGGGTAAATATTATGGATTCTGTGAAGGGGTCTGGGAAGTTAAGGGTTAAAGGAAGAGTTATGAAAGTTAAGGGTAACAGTTATAGATGTCATGATGGTTCAAATATATTTGACCCACATGCAGAAGCACTCACAGAGACCAAGAAAGTTTTAACAGTTTATTGAAGAAATACTGTACAGAGATTGGAAAAAAACAGTTCTTCAGCTTGGGGAGGTTCCTGCGGTCAGGCGAGCCGGAAGAGGAAACTCTAGGAGATAAGAGTTGTGAGTTCAAGGACTATGAGAAAACTGGGCGAAGGTCTGAATACAAGGTAACTTGGAATCACAGTGGTAGTTGGGGAGGGTTTCTGAGATCCCGTTTTTGGAGGCTTGGTCTGTAGAAGGTTTAATTCGTTGGAGGGCAGACAGGCAGACTAAGGAGATCCTGAGGAGCAGTTGAGCAGACTGACACTTGGTTCCTGAATAGCTTGGCGTGCAGACGAGGAGATCCATCTCCTTTTCTCAGTGTGACGACTGTTTCCCTTCCAAGACTTGAAGGGCCAGCTTATCCAGTCGATCTGGAAAATTCCTGCCGGACAAAGACAAAGCATGGTTAGCGCTGAAAGAGCTCTGAAGAAACTCAGACTCAAAGTGACTCAGCAAACTCAGAGGGGCTAGAGCACCCAATACAGGCAAACACTCTGGCAAGGAAGTGAAGACAGTCTGCTCCTTAAATACTCCTCAAGGAGTAATGATCCAATAGGCTGCAGGTGTGAGGTGAGAAGAAAGAACAAAAACAAGCCCCACAAACTGGAATCCTAACAATAGGGAAGGGGGTTGGGGGGTTGGGTGGGTTAATGTAAAGCGTGTAGGAAATAAGGTTTGAGATTTGGGGTTTAGTAAATGTTTTGGTCAGTTTTAAGTTTGTTTGGAGGACAGTTTTCTTGAGGTTTAGCAGAAATTATTTTTCTGACTGATGGCTTTCAAAGAAGTTGAAAATTCTTTTCCTTAAAGATTTCTTTTTTGGTTTTCTTTCTTGGGATTTTTCAATCTCCTGATTCAGATTTTTGAGCTCCTCCATAAGGCTTTCTGTTGATGTTTTCTTCTCCTCCATCTCTGTCAGAGCTTTCTTAGCGTTTGCAACTGTCTCTTGAAGGCAGGTCTTCTCTGTTTGCCACTGCTGCCTCTCACCATGCAGATCCTCCTGAAGGTCTTTCATAGCTGCTTCCATATCTCTAAGAGCGATCTGCTGCTCTTTCAGGAGACTGGACCTTTTCTGGGCCCAGACCCAGATCTTCTGCAAATCAGCTTTTAAGTCACTGGTTTCCTGCTTTTTCTTAGCTAAGCATCCTCCTTTGCTTTTGCCATCTCAGCAAGAACAGCTGCCTCCGTTTTCTGAGGCAAGACAGTGAGATTCTTAATTTGTTCTAATAATCTGGTGTTTTGTTGTTCAAGTGTTGCTCTCTTCTCTTCTTTGGAGCTTAAGCTGAGCTCAGCATCCCTTAACCACGTTAGCTTAGTCTCCACTTGAAGTGCTGCCATCTCCTTATCTTTTAAGGTTATGCATATCGCAGCATCCTGCACCCTTTGCTTGAGAGCAGTTACCACAAACTCCAGATGCCAGGCTTTTTTGTTGGCATGTTTAAACTCAGCCTTCCTTTTTTTCAAGCCCGGCAGCATGTTTCTTCAGGTTTTCTGATAATTTGGTATTTTCTTGTTGAAGTGCTGCGATCTCCTAATCTTTTGAGCATAAGTAGATCTCTGCTTCCTGCACCTTTTTCCTTTCAGCAGTTAGCTCCGACTCCAGCTGCCAAGAATGATAAAAAATGGTCCTTATGTCCTCCATCAGTATAAGCCTATAGAAGCATAACTATAGAGATAACTCAGGATAACCTGAGCCAATCTAACATACGCTTTATTACAAGGAAGAGTTTTAAGACTTGCCTTAAGAAGAAGATTAAGAGTGAAATGCATGTTTGTAACTTTAGGAGCAATCCAATCTCTGATCTAAGATTGAGCTTGTTTATTTAGGATTTCATTTGTAAGAAGGATGATTATAGATTCTACCCTGGATTTAACAGTGAGCTGATAAGAGGAAGCTAAGATAGGAGAAATAATATCTCTTTTCTTAATTGTCATCAGAACTGGACTAGTTTCTCAGCATCACCCCTGGACGGGATATTTCTATCTTTGCAATATTCCAGAAATGAAAGAAGGACATCTTAGAAACTTCTTTGATATGTGAATAAATGACAAATCTTGATCAAAAAAAAAAAAAAAAAACAGAGGTGTTTACCTTTTTGTTTGTGATTTCACTTTTAAAATGCGCTAGTCCAAAGATAATTTCTATGTTGTCTGCATTCAAAACAGGAGTGTTTAGTGTCAACCCATTTTTTAAAAGTAGGTTATATGCCTGTGCTTTAATTATAAATCTGAACGTATGAATATTCCTTACCTGTGTGCGCTTTTGGCAGAATTTTGACTTCATAAATGAATCGTACTTCAGTACATCGAGACCAGGGGCTTTGTTCAGTACTCCATAAAGCACCGCATCTTGCTTGCATGTTACAAGTGTGTGTTCTCTTTACAACACTATCCAACTTCCCCAAAACATACATGTTAAATGAATCCATCAAATTAGGTTATTTTGTGCAAAGTGTACTATGACTATTGACCACTGGAGACAGCCATCTGCTGACCCCACTATCCTGCAAGAGGAGAAAAAGATGGATGGGTTGAGATTAAAACAGAAGTACAGTATATCACAATTCTCATAGAGTTAAATTAATTTGCACAACATCTTGTATTTCAGCAGGAAGTAGGTGATTTTCAATAGCATTTACAAATTTTAAAACTTATTTAAGCATAACTTGTGTATAACTGCTAAGACTGTTTCAAACCTGATATTGAGCTGAGGGGATACTGCTGAAATTAGGGGAGAGGATTTGAGAAGAAGACATTAAAGATGAAGATGCTAATTTCAGTTGGGATATAACCTTTACAAGAACCAGAGCGGAATATAATGATGCTGAAATGAGGGGGTGGGGGTGTAATTATAGCTGGTTCTTTCACTTTTATTTATGCAGCTCCTGGAATAGCTTTGCTCTGAGCAGCAGTCAAGCTAATGGCAGTCAGTGCAGAAAATGGCTAAAGTTGCAGAGTGGTAGTAGTAGTGTTAGTGTACGGCAAATGTCTTAGAATAAATCAGATCTGAATAAAAATGACAGGCAAAATGAGTCAGCAGAAGACCATAATGAATATCTCTAAAGATTTTGTTAACCTTAATAAAAGAGAGATCCTCCAGTGGGCAGTAACACGCTGCTAGATAACAGGGGTGATAACAGATTAGCAAGAGATCAGTTCCAGAAGCAGCCTGGCACAGCTGACATCTCTGGGACTATGGGGTACCCAGTAGGATACAGCCATTAGTGCAGGGTCTAATTAATGCAGCTTTATAAATGTAAGTCCAACAGAGGCTTTTGGTGAAGATAAACTGATGCTAAACTTTTCTACAAAAGATTTTGAACAGCCTCCACTGGGGTTATGACTGTAACCAAACTACTAATAAAACTCACGCTCAGAGATTTACCAAATACAGCTCAGTGGCTGGTCTTGAATCTCTAAATCTTCTGGAAAGCTTTCACCTGACATTTATTTTTCAACATCTTCTGATTTCTTGTAATTTTTCAAGCTGTCCAGTGGTGGTTTATTTATTTTCAATACAGTTGTAGCCATTCAAAATTTCCCCACTTTCGTGGATGGGACCTTGGCTGGTCCTTGGCTGGTCCCCTACAATTCCTTTTTAAACATCAATATTTGCACTAAAATATTCTGTCATTAAGATCTAAAGAGAAGCGCCATCTCCTGGTCAGATCCTGTAATTTAGTGAGTAAAAAAAATACGCAAGAGGGGATCACTCCACTGGCTGGAAGATGGAGGCAAGTGGGCTGCCATACAGTAGGTTGACATTTGACCAGGAAGGACCATTTCGAATGGCTGCAACTGTATTTATATAATAGTGTTGCGCCTATGCCATTTTTTGGCTTCGATACGATACCCAATACCTGTCTGTGCAGTATTGGCCCATACCGATACCATTCCGATACCATCTGTTTGAAATTGATGTGTGTGTGTGTGTGTGTGTATGAAGAACTACATGCTACTTGGATGTAAAATAATTGCCATCATGGCTTTCTCAAGCTGCTGCCTACCTTTGTGAAGCAGGAAAAAGACTAATACAAAGTGAATCCAGTAGAACTTTTTATTGCCTTCCTGGAATGGATGACAATAGTTGAATAAACTTTTGGCTCTAAAAATGGCATCAGTGCCCTATTTGTTGGTACACGCCCATATGATACCATCATTTTAGTGCTGGATCGGTGCAACACACACACATACATACATACACATACTGTATATATATATATATATATATATATATATATATATATATATTTCTTTTTTTTCTTTTTAATTTGGACAGGACAATGTCTCAACCAGTATTACACCTTTTTAACCTACTTTTGGCTTCTTTATGAGTTCTTAACTTCTTTATAAAATGCCTCTAAAAAAATGTCTCCCAATGTTGAGATAACATAACATCATATCTCTATAAAAAGGTAAAGTCTGTCTCACGATCTAGTTGCTCTATGTCTAGGATAAGGGTCAATCCTTAATATTAACACTGTCGAAATTTTTTTTTTTTCCTGTAAGAAAAGAGATAGTTCCTGTGGTGACTGAGTTGGCACATAAAGTTAGCTTACTGGCTAGCTCTTCACTACATTTAACCTCTTAATATCCACCTAATTTCTGGGAAATTCGCCTATTTTGCATAACCAAATGGAAAAGCAGATAACTGAGGAATTGTAAGACCAAATTACATGTGTGATATATTATTTGAAAGCTAAAACCTTCTAGTTTCTGAATATATACATGAAAATTTGGTGAGTAAAACACCCTAGCTGCTTTAAGCCTAGGCTGTATCAGTTCAAACATGACTCAAAGATGTTTTTTTTATTCTTGAAAATAATACCGGTAAGTCTTTTTTGAACAGCAGTAAAAAAGACATGCTTGCTTATTGTGGCTGCTTTGTCATGCTACATTTGGACATTTGGACGGCGGTGGGTTTTAAGAGGTTAAACTGTTAAAACAAAGAAGTGACACAGGAACTGACCAGTTCTAGGGGATTTTATTAGCTTTCGTAGGTTAATATATGTCAAGAACCAGAAATCGAGGAAAGCAATTCAATTCAGTTGATTTATGAAAAAAACATTTGCAACACATGTACCTTCAGAGCAAATTAAATAGACAATTTATTCAGATAATCCAGTCTGATTGGTTGAAACTTTTCTAAGGAAAACAAACTACTTACATTCAACTATTGACATACAAAAGACACATAGAAGTACTGATCTATAAATACTTTCTATGTATTTATAGCTAGCAGTACCTGGCTCCACAGGTGCCTCTGTCAAAGAAAGAAACAGTTAAGTAGTTAAACTCAGGATATCCTGAACCACTCTAAATGGAGCCTAGGCAGAAGTTCAACTGAATAAACTGATTACTTACCCTCATCCACCTCCGAGATCAGCTTTCGAATACACTTCCACGAAGCCCAATCAGCATCCAGAGTTCGTCTTAAAGGAAAAGTTTGGTCAGCAAGGAATATCCATTGGGTCGTTATTTATACCTAAAACTAATAGGTTTTCAGTAATTTAATGAATTAAGCATTAATCAGTAAAGTAAGTATTTTTCGTCGTAATCGCTGAGGCTAGGAGCGGCCATTTTTGCCCAAATATAGTAACACCTCACTCCTGACATCCCTGAGATTTCCAGAGGACTTCACCATTGAAATTCACCAGAGCTATAGTTAAACTGACAATGCCCACATGCAATGCAGTTGGATGACGGAATACATCGAGTAAAATTGAAAAAAAAAAAAAAAAGTTATTTCACCATTCTGATTCCTGATCCTCCACGGACAGGTTCATCGTTGGATTGCCAACTTGAAAAGGAGGATTTGCCATCAAACTTCTGGCCAGAGAAAAAACACGACATTAATCCATTAGTCCCTGCTTCGCATAGTGCACTGGTGGACGCCATCATGGATAATAGCATGTTGTGACAAACAAGATACAGCACTGGGACTTGATCAACAGGTGATACCGCACCGTCACAAACCAGTAGGTGGCAGTAGTGTTCTTTGACAAACATGGATGCCTCCAGTAAAGCACATTCAAATGAAAATTACTCTTAATTAAAATCACTTATCATTTATTGAAAAGTACGTAATAATTTTATACTTGAAGTACTTTCAGAAGTTTGTATTCTGAATGAGACGAGACTTATCTTTAAAAGTTCTCCAATCCACATCTCATTCTGCTACCCAAAGCGCAGCCAATTCACAACAGCTGTCATCTCAAGGCACTTTACAGTTCAACCAGATCACACAGTCAGAGTGATTCGAAGTTTTCTATCCAAGGAAAACCATTTGATTGCATCAACTGATTGACTCGAATGCAGTCCCTCAAACTAAGCATGCTTGTAGCGAAAATAGAGGAAAAACTCCCTTTTAACAGGAAGAAACCTCCAGCAGAACCAGGCTCTCCTTGAACCCCAGTCAGCCTCAGCAGATGGCCGCTCACACTGAGCCCGGTTCTGCTGGAGGTTTCTTCCTGTTAAAAGGGAGTTTTTCCCTCTCCACTGTCGCTACAAGCATGCTTAGTGTGAGGCCTTCAAGTCAATGAGTAGATGCAATCAGCTGGTTTTCCTAGGATAGAAAACTTTGAAATAGATTTGACTCTATTAGCTGTTGAACTGCCTTGAGTAACATTTGTTGTGAATTGGAGCTATATAAAAAACTGAATTACATATTTGATTACAATTACCTTTGTACTATTAGATAAGACAGAAACTGCTGAATGTTAGTACACGCCACAGCCAATCCTCCTTTCTATCCTCTGAGGTAGATTTACTTTGGGAAGTCATAATCTTTTTTTGAACAGTTTGCATGCTTTAGCATAACTTGGGATTTTTTTTTTATTTGATTAAAAAGAAAGTCTCAGTGGGAGTAGAACTCTCTGCTTCTAAACAAGTAGTGACCGTTCTGATTCAAAAACTTGTAGAACTCATTTGTAGATGGACAATCTTCTCATTACTGGTCTTAAACACCAGCTCCCTGTTTGCTCTCACAGATGAGATAAGAAAAAAAAAAAACGTCTCACCATTCAACTTATATTTTAACACTGTTAGTTTCACCCACTGGACCTAAAATATTCCAGATATAGACATCTCACATTGAATCTTATGTGTGCAAAGCCCTGATCAGAATGTTGTTTGTTATGGAAATCCAGCTGAAGTTTTACATTCTGCTCATCTGTTTTTCTTTTGGCTGTAAATAATCTGTTTTGATTGTACAGAGGGGGAGTGTCCCCTGGCCTGGGCATTAAATGTGAGCAGTCAATATTATTTGGCATAGAGGAAAATGTATAGATGATGAAACCGCCTCTGTAACAATGGCTGTGTTACATAACTGAGCATCTGTGTGCTCCATAAGTGACTTATTAAAACCCAGAGATGGCATGAAACAGCTCAACTGTACGGGAAACATTAACAATATGAGAATCTGCTTCAGGGGAATCTTTGGGTCAGCAGATGTTTTATCAGGTTAGGGGCCGAATGCTCCGGCATTTCAATTTTGTCATTCTTTGAGAACTAATCCTAACTCATATGTCCTTATATGGGCCTTTTTTTTTGCAGGCGGGGCTTGTGTATCATGAGGAATTGGCTTACGGACTAAACTACTCTAATTCTCTGAAATCTGACAGTTTCATAAATATCTAGCCTCAGGAGTTCAAAATAGTTTGTTCTGTTAGCTGCAGGCAAAGTGGTGAATTGCCCCCTGACTAAACCTCTTAAAAAAATACCAATTTTTGATTTTTATAGCAGACTGGATTGCATCAATTTTTATAGTGAAAACTTGAAACTTACCCCCAAATTTGCAATTTACATCAGTTAATGGAGACATCAGTAAAGAAAATACCAATATCTTACAATAAAATGTATAAACAAAGAAAATAACTTTATTTTAGTCAGATTTGACTACATTGTGATCAGGAAAAATACGTTTTCTCTTTTATGGGTTTTTTCCCCCCCAAAAATGTGATGTATATGTAAATTAAGTGTACCATATCTGTAAAAAACAGTATACTATATTTTAAATTAATGCAAATGGATCATAACAAATAAGGTCAATAGGCTAGTTCTCAGAAGATAGGTATGACTCATGAAACAGCAGACAGAGACTAGAAGTTTGCAGTTGCGAGTGCTTTGTATTTATAGTGAGGAAAATTTTATAAATATTTACAACATCAGTGAATCATCCAAATGGCCATATAAAATGCACAGGAAAAGAAAGAAAACAAAACAAATAAAGAGGAAAAAGAAAAACTAAATTAATCAATTCCACAATTAATGAAACCACATCCCTTCAGTCCATTCACCCCAAGCTGGGGTTGATTAAAGGTCCCAAGCAAATTCCTTCTAAAGTGCTTGGTACAGTGCAGGTCGTGGACTGACAAAAGTCAGAGCAGAGTGGAAATTGTTCGTTGGCTGCAAGGAGCCTCCTACCAGCCTGGCAGGAGATCCAAAGTCTTCGTGCACCCAAAGTGCAATCTTTCTTGGGTTCTAGGCCTGGCCTTCAGCTCGCCATCAACACCTGGCCTGAATAATAAAACAGGACCATTTTCTCAATATATATATATATAATCAAAACATTCTAGTGTGCACACAAATTCAGTAAGTGGTACTTTTTGCACTACAAATAATTCCAAACAATAACTTTCAATCAATATGCATATTCAATAAATATAAAGTTCAATATAAATTACATTCATGAAAAATCCAATAAATATGCACTATATAAATTAGTCAACATGAAATGTAAAAACAACTAATACAAACAAGTGCTCAATGAATATTAAAGGCACCTCATAGTCCACATAGGGTTCTTCAAAGCTAGTCTGGGCATCTGTTTGTATAATCAGCAATTTAGCAGCTAGATAACAAACAAAGACATCTATGAGCTAAAATTAAGCCACACAGGAGAAACACTCACCAATTCCATAGTTTGTATGTAACACAAACAGCTTTTTTTTCCATGTCATCTCGGCTAAGTAGTTAGCTCCTGCAGCTAAGCTTCTCCCAACATGCCATAGTCTTTCATACTTCCCCACTCCAACTAATGTACCTAACTGATAGGCTGTTGCACATGTGACCCTGATACACAACAGCAATTGGCTGTGTAGCAATGAGGGGATGGAAGTGAAAAAAAAACACACAGAATGATCACTGGAATCTTTCTCCATTATCTAAACATGTAAATCAAAAATCACTGGGATTTACACCCGGGTTACATAAGCAAATTGTATATATTATTACATGAACTAGTAGATCATTTTATTAGCTTTTAAGTGGTATTATAGTCAACTTTGAAAGATTTTTTTTTTTAAAGTTATAACAAGATTCTCTACCCTACCCCCCGGTTTTTCGTTATCTAGACGGTTATAATCTCAGGGCCTTTGGAGCAGGCATAAACATTGTCTGAGAAAAAAATGATTATGATTTTTGAGGTTGTAAGGCTTGAAAGAATGGGGAATCGCCCAGTCTGCTATGAAAATCAAAAATTGTTATTTTTTGAAGAGGTCTACCCCTGATTCATGTTCATTACATACCCAACACACACAACCCGACTTCCGTTTCTGATTTTAAATTAATACTTTCACCATTAAGGTTGAAAAATGGCATTAGGGAGCTCCTGTGATCAAACCAATAGGTAGTTCTTGCCTGCAACTGTTCAGATATTCATAGTTTTGTACCACAATTTGTTAGCATTATCTGGCTTTAATTTGATTTTAACTGTCTGTCTCCCAGAAATGCCTTTTTGTTTTATAACAGTAACAGACTTTTATTAAAATGAAGCTAACAGTAGCTTGCTTGCTATCACAATAATATTTTTTGTGCTTGAAATAAAGAAAATATAATCTGCAAAACTTAATAAAAAAATGCAATTTTTAACACTCTGAAAAGGGAGAAACTTGAATAAAATAAATGTAAATTATGAAAAAAGATCAAACAAAAAAGTTAGATAAAATAAAATATAAACAATAGAGAAAAAAATAAGTTGATAAAATGAAATCTTATAAAACAATAACTTTTTCACAGTTCAATTTGCAAAACATGTTCTGTAATTGCAATAATAATGAATTAAGCTTAACTTTCTATTGATCAGGCTTTCATTGAGCTCTGCATTTTATTCAAAATGCTACAGCTTTTTGAATCTGGTCATGAAGAAAAGCACATGACTCCTGTGTTGGCTTTGCTGCACAGGTTTCTTTTCAGCTTCAGGATTTATTTAAAGATTATTGGATTGTTTTTAAATATTTGAAGGGATTAGCTCCCCTCTGTCTCGATTATGTCGGGTTATGTTCCAGTTTGAGAAATGACATCAGCCAATCAAATACCTTTTGTTTTGTCGACATCACAGCTGAAAACTAGAGGGGATCGGCAATTTGCCAAGCTTTTCTGAATATTCACTGGCCTTTAGCTCAAGCTGAGCGGATGCCTTTATGTTTTTAATATTCCCATTCTTTTTTCTTTAACAATTTCTTAGTTGTATTATTATATCATCAATATTGTTTTTTTTTTATATTATTTTATGTTGTATATGACTTGTTTTACATTTTTTTTTATTGTTTATTTTTGACTGATTATTTTTTGCCATATTCGGGCCGATTCTCCAGTCGTGCGAGAATTTTTCGTTCGGGCCAAGTTTCAACCTCGTTGTTGGGGGCAACAAGGGGCAACGAGGGGCGATTAGCCTCTTGCGACCACTTCCCCATCAGGAATCGTAAGGTCGGGAGAAAATCAAACATGTTTGAAATTCAGTCGGCCGTCATAAGGTGCTGTGGAAATGGAGCTTCAACAGGACTTTTTGTCTTGAACATGAGGAGAGGCTGTTTTGTATGCGAGCAGAGATCATTTTGTACGCAGGGACAATTTATAAATTATATTTTGAGTGCAACCTTAGAGTCAGATTTGTAAAACACATTTTTTTGTGTTTGCAACATTTAAGGACAGTTTGAAAAGCAAGTTTTATTTGTGTGTGACTATTGAGGAGAGTTTGCAACACAAGTTTTATTTGTGAACAATAAGATTTATTTAAGTGCAACATGTTTGTGAGTGATAAGATTTGTTTGTGTGAAATATGCTTTTTTTGTGTGCAACATGCTTTACGTGTGTATGTTTGCAACATGCTTTTTCGTGCACAACGTTTTGGCAGAAAATTCACTCCATACCGTGGTTTCGTCGCACAGGTTGAGTTGTAGCTGAGTACAATGATTGAAAATATCACACAGTGTATGCCCTACTTAACTGTGCTCAAATTGTTGACGATGAAGGGCAGACACGTCTGAATGCTCCTAAATCTCAGGTTTTAGCCAGACGCTGCATGCAAAATCAATAGAGGAGTCCTCAAAAGAAAATTTAAAAAAGAAATCCCTTCAGAACCTGATGATGAAAAACCAGAATACCAACAGATGCTACCACAACACACAAACTAGTGACCAGAACAAAAGCCTGCTGGAACAGCAAGCAAATGTCACTGTCAACATCATGCATGAATTAGCATATTCATGGCCATTCCTCTGCTTTGTTCCTGCTCTTTACATCTGTTTTCTTCTGTCCTACATGCTGTGCTCACCTACTCTGTATACTAATACCACCTGAATCATAATATGCCTGCTCTCATTTACATACAGCTGCCGTAACAAGACTGAAATCTTTCTGTGACATACCTTTAACCCTAAACCCAAAACTATCCATCTCTTCACAATTATGCACTACATTTATGCTAGACCCCCATATAAACCATTAAATACAAAATGTGGGCTGGGCCTCTAATGTCCTGAACACTTTTGCAAGGCATTTATCATTTGTGCATTTTGATAATAAACTTGGCAAAGTTAATCGACAAAAAAAAAAACAACCTTTGTCTAACTTTTAGCCATTAAGGGTGCTAGACCCGTGACTTCCATTGATAGTGCCCCTGAAAGCAACATGCATAGTTAAAAAAAAAAAAAACTGTCTCCAATTGTGTATTGGAATCTGCTAACAGACCACTTTGGACCAACATGTCATGGAATTACTTGTAAAGACAAGGCCAAATGTAACCCTCGAAATCAAATCTTGCACCAGAGAACTGAAAATATGTTTGATAGGGTAAGAGTCCAATCTGTTTTCTCTCTAACAATTACACTGTAAGGCTAGAGGCTGTCCAGATTCCTTTCCTCCTCTGGATAGTGTTCTAACCGTACTTACTGAAAGGTGAAGGAAGAGCAGCCTGGTGTGTCAATATATGCTAAGTGTCACATATTGATCTCAAGATCTTGACACCATAGGCTGGGTTTTACTCCTTCTCCTCCTCTCATCTGCTTTGCGCCACACCAGCCTAATTTTCTCTTATCAGATCCACCTGTTTCTTCTGCTATTAATGCCACCAGTTTCCAGCTAATGGTGCCAGATTATCCGAGCTTTCAGCGAGTTTAATTCTAACATTTTCTGTATTTGTCTGTTCTCCCCTATCCTGATCTGTTTCGGCCTCCGGACTTCGGCGTTTTGGCCGCCCCTGTTCTGCTCTGTTCTGTATTTCCAGATTTCACCTGTTGCTGACCTTAGACCTGTCTTCTAAACGCCGGCTTGGATAATGCCTCCTGGATCCATCGTTCCCTCTGTGTGCTCTGGCTGCTGCGGTTCACTGCTCCTCTTCCCTCCTGGATCTCTGGTACCGGCTCATTTTCAAGCTGCAGGGTTCCGCTCCTCTGGACTTCACTCCTTCTTCTCATCACAGACTTAACTGAGATGATCAGCCGCAGGTGTGCTGGTGGCTTCAGCTCAGGAGACCCATGGGCGCCCTCTGCTGGAGAAAGGTGGCAGATCTCCAGATCCCAACACAGTGAACCCGCCCCACCTGACGAGCAGCGGCATACAGCTTTTTCAATAAACGCCTTTTAAGTTATCACTGTCTGTCTCGTCTGAATTCTGGGTCCAATCCTCTGAGCCTTCTTAAAATTGATGTGAGAAATTATTTAATATATCCCAGAGTAAGCTAATACTCCAGTCAAAAGCTTCACACTGTTGCTTTAAAGGTATAGAGGACGATCTTTTATTTCCTGCTGGATCATCTAAATAAGTGGTCCTCCTAAATGTCAATCATTTGGGTGATATGTTTACATAAGGCCGTCCTACGGGCTCGTCCTGTAAGCTATCTTTTTCTGTTCATGCACACTTTCAGGCATTTATCTGTGGTAACCTACGGTTTCAGACAGTCATTGAAGCTCACCTTTCTCACCGCGGTTCTTTGGAAATGGCCGAGGGTCGTAAGAGAAAAAGTGTCTACGAAGTGTATGAGAAGAAAAGAAAGGCCTCAGAAGAGGCAGATATATCCCAGAATGCTTTGCGTGGAAGGCTCATTATGGGATTTGCTGTCAAAGTGGCCCTCTGTCACCATAGGCTGTCGCTACCCGACAGCGGCAACTAATAACACAGATGGCGCAGGCACCGTGTGGTGGAGGCGGAATTACGTGACCAACGGAGAGCAAAAAGCAGGGATCATCTGTCCAAATGGCCAATTAACTGAGTTCAATATAAAGTCCACTATTTATTTAGGGGTTAGGACACAGTGAGCTTGTACGAGCTATGAGAACAGCAACTTTTAAACAGAGCGTGCATGAGGAGAAATGGGCTTGTGCACGCTCTCGCAGGTGTCTAATAGGCGTTTCCTCTCGGGAGCGGGTACAGGGTTGTGCATGTGCTTTTTTCGAGAGGGTTGGGTCTTTTTAAATAATTGCAAAAATCCTCCACAATACCTTTAAGGCATAGATATTATACTAAAAAATAAACACAAAGAATGTCTAATTTTCAGCTTTGAATAAACAAAATCATTTTGTTTTAAATGTTTTTTTTCTCAAAAGAACAAATTTGTCCAATTTATCCGACTTATCATTGCCAAGAACTACAGCATGTTTTTTGAAAAGGGACAATTCCTTTAAGCTTATTAGTATTTCTCTGGATGCTTTAATGGATTGAGATATTGAGATTTCTATCCTGTCACTATTTAATATCTGTATTTAAAGATTTCATCCTTTAACAGCTTTGTATGATAAACATGTAAAACAGCATGACTATAGTCTGCCTCTTTCAAACCTGTTCTCTCTAGTTAGCTGCTGCCTTTTATTACTCCAATCACCATCATTGAAATATAAATTTAATTAGGCTATCAGTATGGTAGCATTCACAGCTCATTTTAATGACAGCAGAGATGCACCTTTTATACGTCTCTTCCAGGACCTTAGTGTGTATGTAGGGGTGTGTGTGTATGTGAGACTGAGAAACCGTTTCAACCAGCCATACAGTGCCTCCTTATGGCATCACATGTGGAGATTTTGATGAGCAGTATAATTTTCTCTCAACAGGGGGAGATGTAGCTCTGTCAGTCCTGTCTCAGGGTAACTTGCATCCCTTCGAAGACGCCTCAGGTTCCAGACAGTGACGAGTGCAGCAGTCCTGCCACCCAAAGGCACGATCCGGTTTGAACTTGCAGTTTTTATGTTATTTAATAGGATTTTTCAAGCAATGTGTCATTCCCTGTGGTCCGTCACTCCACTGACGGAGTGCGCTCTGGGAGGCGGTGGGGAGTTCATCATGGTTGTCTAAACAGGGACAAACTGGCTGCGTTCTCCTCCGAGCCCCTGCTGCTGCAGGCCAACTTGAAGGACAGAAACTCTGGGGTATTTCTGGATTTATTTTGGGAAATGGAAAGCAGGAAACATTTGTTTCAAAGGTCAAACAATATAACAGGGATTTAATAAAAGACAGCTTTCATACATCATATTGTGGAGTCACAGGTCTAAGGCCAGCAGCATTACTACTGTTGCACATAGCTTTTAGCATGTGTGCTAATGTCCATAGAGGCCAAGAGATTCCACAATGCATTAGGAATCAAATTATTGCTTCACTGTGTGCGTAGGAATTCAAAAGGCAGAGAGATTAATTAATGATGTGTCTCAAAAGTATTAATATATTGCAGTAGACATATACATTATTTAAAGATCTTTGTTCCGCTGAACATAATGAAATAATCTGATCTGTTTCTATGACTCATCAGACCCTATTGACCCTGATCTGATTGGTTATTATGACCAGTCACGACAAAGTGATCCCAACACACATTTAAAAATGTAGTGTTTGATTCTGTATCCTGTGCATAAAGTATCTCTAACTAGCAACTGATCAGAGTTCTGCCACCTTCAGAAGAACTGAGTTCAGTTCAGACATTTTAAAGGGAAATTCAAACTTCTGAAAATACTTTAATTATGAAATTATAACAGACTAGGGCTGGGCGATAATTCAATAACGATATATATCGATCGATAGACGTGTGGCGCAATAGAAAAAAAGAGGGTCGATAAAAGTTTGATAAAAAAGAAACGCAGTTTTCCTTCCTTCTCATTGTAGCCTAGCATGTATGTTAATGCTAGTCACTGCTTCCTCCCAACCAATCACAATCGTGGACCCAGGCACGCCGTCACCAAGCGCCGCCCTTTCAAACCACAACACAGAGCACATGAAGATGTCGCTGCAAGGAGAGGCGGAGGAAATTGTTTCAAAGAAGGGTTTTTGTAGTTCGGCAGTCTGGCAGTATTTCGGTCATGGCAAGTCGGACAAAAAACAAACCACAGTCATCTGTTAAATGTGTCGGGAACCAGTGAAAACCAAGTCTGATAACACAACCAACTTTTTTTTTATCATCTCAGCCGCTCACAGCCGCAGGAGTACGAGCTGTGTAGGCCCCGACGCGGCTCTCCTCCAAGGAATCTTCGGGAATTTCGGGAAAATATATATATATTTTCAGTTCTGGGCAGTTTCCCACGTAGTTCTAACAATTGAGAGAAAAATGCCACCTACCGGTTTGTGATGTCACGGTGCGGTATCGGCTGTTGATCAAGTCCGAGTGCTGTAATAGGTGTTTGTCACAACGCGCTATTATCCAAGTCATCTTGAAAACATTCTTCTTCCAAATGTTGGCTACATATTACCTGTTTTTACTCTGGCCAGAAGTTTGATGGCAAATCCTCCCTCTTCAAGTTGGCAATCCAACGACGAACCCGTCGTTTTTGGAGGATCAGGAATCAGAAATGTTTTTTCACTTTTACCCGATGTATTTCAACATCCAACTGCCATGCACGTAGGCATTGTCAGGTTAACTATAGCTCTGGCGAATTTCAATGGTGAAGCGCTCTGGAAATGTTCAATAATTGTTGTTGATTGCAGATGTCTCCAGATATTCCAAAGCTGATCTCGGAGGTGAATGAGGGTAAGTAATCAGTTTATTCAGTTGTACTTCCAACTATGCACCATGTAGAGTGGTTCAGGTTATCCTGAGTTTAACTACTTAACTGTTTCTTTCTTTGACAGAGGCACCTGTGGAGCTAGGTACTGCTACATATAAATACATAGAAAGTATTTATAGATCAGTACTTCAATGTTTCTTTTGTATGTCAATAGTTAAATTTAATTAGCTCTTTTTCTTAGGAAAGTTTCAACCAATCAGACTGGAATATCTGAATAAATTGACTATTCAAATTGCCCTGAAGTTACATGTGTTGCAAATGTTTTTTTCATAAATCAACTGAATTTAATATTTTTCCTTAATTTCTGGTTCTTGAGGTATATTAACCTCAGAAAGCTAACAAAATCCCCTGGAACTGGTCAGTTCCTGTGTCACAATTTTTTTTTTCTCTGTGAGTCTAAAACACTGCCAGGTAGACAATTTAACGTCTCAAAACCCACCGCCGGCGACCCGTTTAAGCGTTTAGAAATAATAACTCAGAATGCATGAAAATTACACTGGTAAATGTTTACAAATATAGACATGTTAGACATCATTGGAAAACGTAGATTCTCCACACTTCAACCACCTAGTTCATTTTATGGACATAGTGAGCACCAAAGCAAAATTATAGCAGCATGTCTAAATGTAGCATGACACAGCAAGCAAGAATGTCTTTATAACTGCTGTTCAAAAATTCTTATTATTTTCGAGAATAAAAAAAACATCTTTGATTCAAGTTTGAACTGATACAGCCTGGGCTTAAAGCAGCATGGGTGTTTTACTCACCAAATTTTCAGGTATATATTGAGAAACTAGAAGGTCTTAGCTTTCAAATAATGAATCACGTATGTAATTTGGGCTTACAGTTCCTCAGTTATCTGCTTTTCCTTTTGTTCATGCAAAATAGGCGAATTTCCCAGAAACTAGGTGATGATTTTCCACAGTGTAATATCAAGGATTGACCCTTATCGCAGACATAGAGCAACTAGATCGTGAGACAGACTTTACCTTTTTATAGAGATATGATGGTATGTTCATATCACAACATTGGGAGTCTTTGTTCGGAGGCATTTTTACCATTTTATATCTGAAATTTCACAGTTTGTACAAACTTTAATTTTTTTTTGACAATGTGTTTTTATCAACCAACATTCCCTGAAAATGTCACTTTTGCTTATACAGTTTGCTTATACAGAAAGCAAAATGTGTATACAGCAAAACACCTAATTATTTATCTACCTTTGATGCTGAGATGTTCAATGGTATTTTTATTCAAATTGAGTTATTTTTTATTGAAATATCACTAATATCTCCAAAGAGATTTAGTTATATGTATAGAGATATATTTTTACATAAACTTATTTCAAACATTTCAGTGAGGTTTATTTCAGTTTATATTGGTTAATTAAAAAAAAATCAGAACAAGGAGTATAACCTCTCATTTTACAACAGTGTATATGATATTTAACAAGCAAGAAGACAATATTTACCATGTCGGATTTTTGATCATGGTCATCATGAAATTGGGTCCCTTGGGGGAGTGGTGGCGTAGTGGTTTGAGCATTGTGCTTGGGTCCTGGAGGTTTTCAGTTCTAATCCCACACATTCCCACAGACTGCCACTCTGGGTCCCCTTTAAGGGGTCATAGAATGCAAAACCAAGTTTCATAAATGAATAACGATAGTTCAGTGGGTGAAATAGACGTACAGAGAAGTTCAAACCCAATTGACATCTCCTTTCTAAACTTCCACCATAAAAGGGGCATATCCAAATGGAGCCGGAAGTTCACATAAACTCTGGAATGTTGCCATATTTGGTTGTTGCCTGCACTTTTGTCACACCCTGAAATTGACATACAGACCAGCCCACTGGTTCACGGCCCAAGAACATGAATAAAGGGAGATGTAAGACACCAGTTTAGCTGTTTAGCCTACAGTTGGGTTTACTTCTACATGAATTACAAAGTAGGCAGTTTCTGTATTGAAAATTAGCCGGAACCACGAGCAGTGTTCCAGGCTGCACGGAGAAAGGGGAAAGTTTTCACAGTCTTCCCAAGAATCGGAAGACTCGACAGGCATGGATTATTTTTGTCTATCAGAAGATCCCTGCATAGTTTGATGCCCAGCTGTTCATTTGCTCTAAGCAGTTTACCAAAGACAGCTTTCAAAATCTTGGACAGTTCAAAGCAGGATTTGCTTAACTCTTTTACTGAAACGAGGTGCTGTTCCGACAGTAAGGTCCTCACAACCGCAAGCTGGAAGTTGTAAACCAACCAATCAGCGCACAGCTCATCTAAATATTCATCAGCATACCATAAAAGGAAGAAAACCTGTCGTTTCATTCTAGAGCCTATAACCAGGCTTGGATTAGGGCTCATAGAACAGCAAATATGCCATTTTCAGCTCAACTAATGTCACACACCATATTCAGAGACCTTAATGACCAACACTAAATACCCTATATAATCATTCTATGACCTCTTTAACCCCAGACTCTCCACACTGGAAAAAATATAAATCTAGATAAGTCATTTTTTCTTAAAATAAGTGCATTTGTTCTTGAACTGAGGAGATAAAAGAGACCTTTTGCCAATGGAACAAGACAATTTAGATTTAAAATAAGAAAACACAATTGAGTTGTCTTATTTCAAGTGCGAATTATCTTATTTTAAGAGTAAAAATACTCATCCCATTGGCAAAATATCTTTTTTACCTACTCAAATTAAGGATAAATACCCTTTACAATATGCTTACCTATTTCTAGATCCCTTTTCCAGTGCATTGCTCTCCAAGGTGATGGGTTAAATGCAGGGAGATTTTCCCAATTGTGAGACAATAAATGATTTATATTTATATCAACATGATATAATATGTAAGTGATCTTTATCTCTGGGATGTCTCTGATTTTAAGTTAATGTATTTGGATAGTTTAAAAGAAAAGGACTGGGAAAAAAGAGATGATTAAGAGTAACTTCTGGACATTTACAAAAGGCACAACAATGTTGAATCAAATTCAAATCTTTTGCGCAAATGAGCTTATACCTACAGATCGTGCTTCCCAGACAGAGTCTGTAACACACACTAGGGGGTGCTGCAGCACAACCAGTACCCCCGCTTTTCAAGGCCATGTGCTCAGAGCAGTCTGGGAAAATATGATTAACCCATGCTGGTGAAGATTCAAGTTCATAGTCATTCCAAAAAAGTAAAAAAACAAAAAAATCCACTGGACTTTGTTTCCAAGTTTGAAGACGTTTCGCTTCCCATCCAGGAAGCTTTTACAATTAAAAATGTCAGTATTAGCGTTAAGGTCCAAGCTTTATAGAGTGGACCAACACAAAGCCTTTTTTTGGCCTAGAATTCATCCAAGTTGAAGCCAAAGAATGGGTCCGCCCCTTTGGAATGGGGAGTCGCTGGGTTCTGTGTTAGCCTGCAATACCCAATACTAATCTATGCCTCTGAAAGGGGGGAGTCGTTGGGGTAATTGTTGGCCTGGCTAAACCATTATACCATTTTTATCTGCATTTTAGTTGTTTCTTTCCTTAGGTTACGCACTATATACCATAGATTAATGTTTAAATCCAAAGGCGAAAAAGTTAGCTGCCCAAAGTAGCGTAGGATTCCATTTCTGGTGTAGATCGGGCACAGATGATTGATAAAACAGAAAGGAATGTAAGACATTTATTTTCTCAGGAAATACATTATTAACCTTTAAAACATTTTAGTTTAGTACGTTTACTATTTTGGGGGAGCGAATAATATAATTTAGGTTACTAAATAAAATCAAGGGGCGACCCAGATATATATCTTGTTGCACAGATGAGCTAATGGTACGGATCATCATGCTTCCGGACATTGGGTAGTGACAATGACACAGGGAGCCAGCATTGCTCTTTGTCCTTACTCCAGGGGCTCTATGTTGAGATGCACCTACAGGTTAAGTGGGAGACAGTTCAGCAGATTTCAATGGCTTATAGCCCAGTGTGGCTTGTATGTTTCCAGTTTTTCGAAAAGAACTTAGTCGACGTGGCTTATAGTGAGCTGTATAGTCCAGGAAATATGGTAATGTTTTGCTTCTCTCCAAACATCCATCCATCCATTTTCCATCACGTTTATCCCAAGCGGGGTCACAAGAGGTGTTGGTGCCTATGCCCAGCTGTCTACGGGCGAGAGGCGAGGTCCACCCTGGACAGGTCGTCAGTCCATCGCAGGGCAACAGAGAGACAAGCAACCATTCACACACACACCTAACAAGAATTTAGAGAAACCATTTAACCTGACAGTCATGTTTTCGACTGTGGGAGGAAGCCGGGGTACCCGGAGAGAACCCACGCATGCTCAGGGAGAACATGCAAACTACATGCAGAAAGACCCTGGTTTGGGAATCAAACCCGGAACCATCTTGATGAAAGGCAGTAGTTCTACCCTTTGCCCCACTGAGCAGCCCCTCCCTCCAAACATTTGTATGCAGAATTGAAAAAAACAAAACTATTTCATATAAAAAATTAAAAAAAATCTGAGAAAACAGCAATGTCTCTCTCCAAAGCTTTTTTGAAGATGATTTATTTCAAAGTTTCATTTCTGGATTACATTTTTTTTTTCTTTAACAAAACATATGTTCAACAATAATGGAAGGAAATTCACTTCAAAACTACACCCAGTAATTTAGCCTTTAGATTAATATCCTGTCCTGAAAAAAAAAAAATATCCAAAGTTATTTTCTCCTGGATTAGATTTGCTGAATCTTTTCATGTACCTGACTCTGCATCAATGGACTGCAGCATTTTACACCATACCTAAGGTATAACCTGCGTTCTACAGGAGGACTCGGAAGGAGGTCTATCGATTCCTTTTCACCTTTGGATCATCAGCCTCAACAGTACCGACATCACTTGACTTGCGCTGAGTGGAACATGTTATATTTTAAGAAAAGTAAGATGCCAAAGTACTGCCTTGTAACAGTTTGCTGAATTCTGAGCAGCTACTATACTATATATTCTGCTTTGGCCATCACTTGCCACAAGCCAACAACACAGAGCTTCTACTCTGGTCTGCCGGATTAAGAAAAACAAATTAGTCAGGGTAATTTCATGCTTTGAAACAGCTTGGGTCTTTAATAACATTACATTTTCTCACAATTTATTTAACATAAGATGTCAAACATAGAAATGGTTTCTGATTTTCTTGAAATTTTTAGCACATTCTAGTTTAATTTCTTTAAAACGTATATTTGTGCAGTGTGAAGAAACAGGTTGGGCAAATTTAAAGATTACCAGTTATGACTTTTCTAGGAGGTACTGACTATTTTGCATTTAGTGCATATAGTAGGAAGAAAACCTACATTGATTGATCATACAGTAATTTGCTCCAAGGATATATAAAAACTTCTTTTCATTAAAGTAATTACACTCTGATGGCATATTCAATGAAAGATTTAATTTTGTGCTCATTACACATTTAAGGGAGTTTCTGCTTTATTTCTTGGGCTCTGACTCATTTAGCTCCGTATGAAATGTACCTATGTTCAAAACAGAGAAGACATTGTTTTCAGTAAAGCGATAGCTTTATTGATAGTTATTTTTCTTTATCCGCAGCAGTACTAGCTTTATGGGGATGTATCACCTTTTTAAATAATGTCTCAAGACATTTTAGCAGATTTCTTTTTCAATCTCTACCTTGGTTAGAAGGTTTTATCTAACTTTACCACTTTGATGATGACTCACCTACCTTAGCTTTCACTTCTGCGTTCATCATAGGAAACATGAGGACTAGGTGCACATTTGCTTTGGTGCATCTTACTGCTGTTTTATTCAAGAGTTTGTTTTTTTTACTTTTAAGTTTTCTCCAGCCTTGTCCACAATTTCAACCAAACTACAGGATTTTACTTTTTCTTCTTCTGTAACATACTGGAATACCTTACCCGTTTATAAAGCAGCGACTATTCAACCAAAACCTAAAGGGACAAGGTGTATGCGAAAATTTAGTATTGCTTTCATAGATACATTATGTAACCCCTAAGCAGTTACTTTATAACTGCTTTGGGGTGGTGCAAACAAGGGGAGACGTTATGTTTAGTCGCCATTTTTTTTATCAGAGAGTTGATGGAAAAAAACCTGTTACAGCAGTAGCCATTCAAAATTTGACTTGTCCTCGGCTGGTCTTTGGCTGGTCTTCGGCTGGTCTGTGCCTGGTCCTCGGCTGGGCTGGGCCTGGTCCTCAGCTGGTCTGTGGCTGGTCTTCGGCTGGTCTGTTCCTGGTCCTCGGCTGGTCTGTGGCTGGTCTTCGGCTGGTCTGTTCCTGGTACTCGGCTGGTCTGTGCCTGGTCCTCGGCTGGTCTGTGGCTGGTCTTCGGCTGGTCTGTGCCTGGTCCTCGGCTGGTCTGTGGCTGGTCTTCGGCTGGTCTGTGCCTGGTCCTCGGCTGGTCTGGGCCTGGTCTTCGGCTGGTCTGTGCCTGGTCCTTGGCTGGTTCCCTGCAATACCTTTTTAAACATCAATCTTTGTAATAAAAAAGTTTTTCTGTCATGATTTGTGGACATTAAGATCTATAGAGAAGCGTCATCTCCTGGTCAGACCCTGTAATTCAGTAAAAGGGTGGAGTTAGAGTAAAAAAGTATGCACGCCCAAGATAAGGGCAGGTTTTGCAGGGAGTTGCCGGGAAGTGGGCTGCCATTCAGCTGGCGTTTAAATGGAAGGTTTATTTTGAATGGCTGCTACTTGAGCCTTTCACGTTTTATTTGTAGCTGAAATTTTTTTTTTTCTGTGGAAGAGGTGTTCCATCCGTATTCTTTGTCCAGTAAGAGGCACGAAAAAAGTGGCAAACCTTTGACCAAGGTGACATAAACCAAGAGGGAGCGGAGCTTCAAAACAGACATTGAGGTTTCACGCTTTCTGTTGGACTGGTAAGGAAAATCCATATAACATGTTATGTTAGAAACAGGGCAGTGTAGTTTATAATCATAGTGAATTAAATGATGAATGTTGAACGGGGAAAATTGTAAACTTATAAGAACTACATAAAAAAATGATTTAAAGACAACTTTGAGACCAACTAGATGTTTATAATAAAAAGATCTAAAAATAGAGATGTCAGCATGACTAAATGCTACAAACTAAAAGCCACACTGTGTAACTTTTAGTTACAAGGGGAGCTAAACCTGTAATCTCGGTTTAGCAGCCCTGAAAGCAGCAAGTGTTCCTCTATTTTGGACCAGCATATAGACATGGAGGTCATAGTAAATTCAAGGCCACATTCAGCCAACTGGTTAAATCCTACATCAGAGAACAAAAACATGTCTGATCAGGTAAGGGTCAGATCTGATTTGTTGCCTAACAACTCAGCCTGGCTAGCGCTGGTGTTTAAGGGAAGGTCAGACTGTTCCTCTTCAGTTACATTGGCAGGTTTTTCAGAAGGGTAGCCATACTCGACCATCAGTACACTTTGACAAAATATTGACCTGAAAAATAATTTAATATAACTCAGATTAAGCTAATAATACAAAGGCAACTCAGGTAACTGCTTTTAAAATATTTAACAAGTTAATAGGGTGTGTAAATGGTGTCTGGAGATGGATGGATGGGTGAGTCGGTAGGTCGATAGATAGATAGATAGATAGATAGATAGATAGATAGATAGATAGATAGATAGATAGATAGATAGATAGATAGATAGATAGATAGATAGATAGATAGACAGACAGACAGACAGACAGACAGACAGACAGACAGACAGACAGACAGACAGACAGACAGACAGACAGACAGACAGACAGTTACAATACATATACAATACATATCAAGCCCAAATTTGTCCTGCTTCTACATACACAGCTTACTAAGGTTATGCTCAGCATACAAATGTTTTATTAAGCTCTATTTTCTGTCAAGAATGGATTTTATTGGTTTGATGTGAAATGGTGATCTCATATTATGTATATTTATTTAGTGCAAGTGGAAAAATCTTCCAAATGAACAGAAATAAACAGTTGAAAACTGTTACTCTAAATGAAAGTAGTTACAAAAACACAAAACTTTTAATAAAATCTTATTTGCTGAAAATGGCCGTAGAAAGCTGGGTATAGGACTCAGCTGCAGGTTAGCAGATTCTGTGTTTGACATTCAGACTGTCTGTCTCCTGTGGAACCAACTACCAGTTTTAGTCCGTGAGGCAGACACTCTGTCTACTTTTAAGACTAGGCTTAAAACTTTCCTTTTTGATAAAGCTTATAGTTAGGGTGGCTCAGGTTATCCTGAGCTATCTCTATAGTTATGCTGCTATAGGCTTAGACTTCTGGAGGACATAGGGACCCCCATTTCATCATTCTGCTTCATTCTCTCTCTGTTCTCCTATTCTGCAGAATCTGTTTGTTCAATCTCTAACCTTCTGCTCTCTCTGCTTTTCCTCAGAGTAGCTTTGCCTCGTCTGTTCCTGTTTGGCTGTGACGTCATCCAGGAAAGAAACATCAGCTGTGCTGCTTCCATCAACACCCTTGTTTGTAGATGTTGGAGATCGGCCTGTCTTCAGGTGTGGTCCTGTTTCTCTGGCCGTGGCTGGGTGGATGTGCTCTCTTCATCCTCTGGCATGGGAGCTGCCTTGGAGCTCGTCTGCCTGGCTGTGTGTTTCCTGGACGGGGCCGCCTTTTACAGCTGCTTTTTGTATCTCTGCTTCTGTCTCCTTGAACCCCAGTCGGCCTCGGCAGATGGCCGCTCACACTGAGCCTGGTTCTGCTGGAGGTTTCTTCCTGTTAAAAGGGAGTTTTTCCTCTCCACTGTCGCTACAAGCATGCTTAGTGTGAGGGATTGTATTTGAGTCAATGAGTCAATGCAATCAACTGGTTTTCCTTAGATAGAAAACTTTGTATCAATTTGACTGTATGATCTGGTTGAACTGTAAAGTGCCTTGAGATGACATGTGTTGTGAATTTGGCGCTATATAAATAAACTGAATTGAATTGAAATTGTCACCAAAAGTGATTTTATTTTTTTCAGCTTTTCCTAAGAAGACATGTAATAAAAAAATAAAACAAATAGGACATAAACAGAATAATTTAAATTTATGCGAGTTGTGAGTGAAATGTGCAGATGGAGTGAGCTGTGGGTTAGACAGGAACCGTCCGCCCGACTAGTGTCTCTGCGTTTCCTCTGTGTGCGTGCGCATGATAATTTTCCAACAGCAAGGTGACAGACTGAAGCTTATGAGCTGCTTCTCACACTGTGGAAGAAAAAAAAGACCAGGCGACTCAGCTCTTGGGTCAGATGCTTAATGTTTAGTGTTTCATTAATGAAGCTCAGTGAAATCAGAGACCTGTGTGGGTCAGACTTTTCATATCTGCTGTTTAGAGTCTAATTTATTCCTATTAACACTTACATAACTCTCTAAACGTGTTTGAAACTGTTTGTACTCCATTTAAAATACTATCGGTGCCTGCTGCACGTTTGAGGTAACTTGAGTTTCCTCTCTGCTCCATGTAGCAGTTCCGCCTTTCTGCACTAGATGGCACTGTGCATACAGCGGTGTCTCATGAATACTGATCTTTGATCAAAACATGGAAACTTCCCTTTTGATCATTTATCGACACACAGTGTATCATGTTTACACTTCAACCCGTCAGACGGTCCATGTTGCCATGGTAACGGGTGCCGTACAGATCCACACAGTGTGATTTACCTGCCATCTGAGGACGGGAGACGCTGTAATGCATGCGGCAGCTAAGTTGACTCAGCAAAGGACACAGAGGATGACGGCGCTCTCTGAGAGTGAATTTGCAGGGGTGTCTGGGAGCGCTGAAGGTGCCGAGCCGTTAGACCCCGCTGGCTTAGAGCAGCGCCATAAAAGTCAAGTCTTGGAAAGTGATGTCCTGTAAAAGCCAAGTCTTACTTCAACACTGTGCTGTCCTGGTAATCCTGCAGCTGAATTAAATGTCAGCCTGGCTCAGCACACCTGGAGCTGTAGCCGGGGACCACCCCCTCCTTTCACTCTGAATTATGGCATATTTTATGGCTTTGCTGGGCCACCTCACCCAAATCACATTTACAACCACACCACATTTTCCTCAGAGACCTTTTTAAGGCCTAGAGGGGAAAAGCCACTAACCATCAGCTGTTCATCACCTTTCTTTTAGAATATACTGGGAGATTTTACACACAAAGCTGTTTTTGCCTGTTGAATAAACTTGAAAATTGCTTGCTGAACCCCAAAGAATAAGACCATTAATTCTCCTGCTTCCTTACAGTAATCCTCCCTTCATGCCTGTAATGTCCATGTTTAGTTTAAAAAAGAAAACAAGGATTTTTCTTTTATTGATGATTTATAGTCGTAGGGAAACGGCTGTTCCAACCGTTGCATTTCCGAATTCTCCAGAGTGGTGCACAATTTTACATAAGTGAATAAAGTGAATTTGATTGGTCATTTATCAAGGGGGCGGGATTATAGGATATTATAGGATAGGATTTGTTTTTTTAAATAGAAATTTTCTAAACGACAGTGGTGTTGGATGTAGGAGTTTGCCCTGAAATCGAAGGATTGACGGTTCAAGCCCCGACTCCGACTTTCAGTGTCGTTGTGTCCTTGGGCAAGACACTTCACCTGCATTGTCTACTGATGGTGGTCAGAGGGCCCGGTGGCGCCAGTGTACGGCAGCCCCGCTTCTGTCAGTGAGCCCCAGGGCAGCTGTGGCTACAATGTAGCTTGCCACTATCAGTGTGTGAGTGTGTGTGTGAATGGGTGAATGAATGTAGTGTAAAGCGCTTTGGTCAAGTCTCCTAACTTGAATAAAGGCGCTATATAAGTACATGCTATTTACCATTTACCATTAAATTTTGGGACAATATCGTCAGATAAAGAGTACATTTATATACACGTTTAAGCCAGAATGATTTGACATTTAAATATGACTTCCCTATGCCTTTAAAAACAGATTGTTTCACCTGCTTGAATAGTTGATTAAGTTAAATGTAATGGAAGGTATTTTCATAATGAACTTAGATCTGCTAATATGCTTTTCTTGTGTGGTGACTCCAAAATGTTTTCACTTCATTTGGTTTCTTCTTTTCCTTCCTCTCTCTAGTGATGCACAGATAAATCAATTTACTTCAATAAAATGCAAAACCTTCCTCCTAACATGATTTCACCAAGTGGTTCTCTTTTATAAACTCCTGATGGGTAATTTGAAAACTGAGAAAACAATGACTGCTCCCTGCTACAGGGAAGATACTTTATCCTGCTGGTGATTAAGTGCAGCTAGGGTACTAGTTTCAAGGTATTTCAACGTCTATAAAGGAGGGGATTCACACCAGGAAATCTTCATTCTGGTTTTCTCCGGGCTAAAAGAAGACTTAAGGTTTGGTTTGCTTTCGCATCTGGCTTTTTTGGCAAGTGAACTATAACTGAAACACTAAGTCTCATGTGACAGAAAGGATGAGGGTGACATAGAGCGTAGACCCATGAATGTGCAGCATCTTTGTTCTGCATTTTTATGCAACTCAGATTGGAACACAGCTTATTTCTGAATTTCCAAAATGTCAAATACCAGCCGAATGGCTGCCCACTTCCCTGCAACTCCCAGCAAAATCCCCTTCAACTTCCAGCCATTTGAATGACCCCCCTCCTTTTCCTGCGCATGCATATTTTTTTACTCTGACTCCACCCTTTCACTGAATTACAAGGTCTGAGTAGGAGATAACGCTTCTCTTTAGATCGTAATGTCCACAAATCATGACAGAAAGAATATTTTAGTATAAAGATTGATGTTTAAAAAGATATTGTAGCGGACCAGTCAAGGGCCCATAAAGGGAAGTGGGGAAATTTTTAATGGCTACTTCTGAATAAGCTAAAGGAGAACCACAAAATGTATCGGTAGCAGCCTTACTAGGAAAAAGACAATACACCAGGACCCTTATGCCAAAAATATTGCACAGTTTTCATGCTAACAGTTGCTGGTAGTATATTGGCATGTGTTTCTCCTTTCCTCCATTTTAAAACCTGACTATGAGCCCCTTGTCAGAATATCCATGGCAACAACACTTTTTGATCATTACAGAGAGACTTAGTTAACACTTATAGATATGCTACAGCCAACCAAGTGCTATAACATCAGTGATTCATTAAATAAACCAGCTTAAAACCTGTTAGTTCTACAAAGTGGGTATGAAGTCCTGTTTGCTGCTGTATTGAGCTCAATTATTGCTTCATGTTGATTGTTGTAATGTCCAGCAATTAACCATGAAAAAGTGAATATGTCCTCTTTTTTCTATTAGTAGCACGGTCCCACACAAACATGTGTATTACACTTAACCAGTCACTACTAAATGCCAGCCCTTGTGTACTGAGCCTGCTTGAAGTCTGCCCCCAACGCAACCATCATTTAGATCTACAATTACAGTAGTAGCTATTCAAAATTCAAACCACTCATAATGGCTGAAATCTTGGTGTCATGTTGAACTCAGACCTGAACCTACAGAGGCTCACAAAGGTACTTACTAAGTCATTATTTTATCACCTGAAGAAAATCTCCAGGATCAAAACACTAATGTCCAGCAAGATCTAGAAAAACTCATTCATGCATTTATCTTTAGTGCAATTGATCCTTGCAACAGTATCTTCAAAGGTTTGCCTATAAAGTCCATCAGACAGCAGCAGCTGCTCCGAAACTCTGCTGCTCGAGTTCTCACTAGAACTAAGAAAGTAGAGCACATCAATCCGGTTCTGAAATCCTTCCACTGGCTCCCTGTAGCTCAGAGGATAGACTTTAAAATCCTTCTGTTAGTCTATATATCAGTGAGTAGATCAGCACCTCAATACATAACAGATCTGTTGTCAGTGTATCAGCCTCCCAGACCACTCAGGTCTTCTAGTTCCAGCCTACTCTGTCCACCCAGAACTAGAACCAAACATGGAGAAGCAGCATTTAGTTCCTATGCTGCACTGATCAGGAACAAACCCCCAGAAAACTGGAAATGAGCTGAAAGCCTGAGTTTTAGCGCTTTTTTTACCTTGTTGTAGATTAAAGATGTTACACTGAATGCAGTTTAATGCAGCCCACTTTTGTTTTCAGCATTCATGTTTGCTGACGTTGGTTTGAAATGCAGGTTCATATTCATCCCATCGGTGAGCCACACCAGAGATCGCCTGAAAGTAGGTGGAGATTACATAATAATATGGGTCTCTGTCTGTTTATTTGGTCAAGACACTGATTCACCAGAGGGTATTCACATCTGTATTACAGGTGTGGGTGACCAAGATGAGAAATTGAGGAGCGAATTGAGATACTTTGTCAAAGGAAAAGGATAATTTATATTTAAAACATGAAAAAATTGTTGTATTGTCTAATTCCAAGTGCATATTATCTAATTATCTTATTTTTAGAGTGAAAATACTCATTCCATTGGCAGATCATCTCATTTACATGCTCAGATTAAGGGTGAATACACTTAATTCAAGAATTTTTTTTACTTATTTCTAGATTGTTTTTGCAGTGCACCAGTTGAAGCAATAAAGGCTATATTTTCTTTTTGTAACTCATCCAACTTTATAACAATCTCTTTTGTTTTTTGTGAGCACCAGAAAATACAGCAAACACGCTTTTGGAGATGATTTTGTTCTCTGAACAGAGACCAACAGGCAGTGACAACAGTCAGCGGGGGTGCTCTGTGCACTCTCCTCCTGCTGGGTTTTGATTACGGTGTGATCTACCATCAGCCTTCTGAGGATTACACAGCAGATTTTTCTCTGCCACTCTACAGATATTAGTGCACATTATATCAACCCTGAATGCAACAAACATTTCCGCTACTTTGTCCTTTATCCTCAGACCATCAGCAAATAGAAAACATCTTATCAGCCTCTATTAAAGATTACATAAACTCTCCATGCTGATCACAGAGGCATTTTAATTACATCTAAATGATTACACCTGTGCTGCTATAAAATTGCTCTTGCTAAAGAAATGTGAATAGCTATAATGCCTTCTCATCTTTTTCAATGTGATTTAGTGCATTATTTATAGCTCCAATTTGGAAAACATGTCATCTGAAAAAACTTTACAAAGACATTTCAAACAGATCAGTCAGTTAAAAAAAAAAAGTTTTCTATCCAAGGAAAACCAGCTGATTGCATCCATTCATTGTCTTTGCATGACTACTTTTGGATGAGCATGAACAGACAGTAGATATCATTGTGATGTTGACAACAGCAATTCTTGGCAACATGAATTCTGTTACTAACAAAATCAAGTTCTTTTAAACCCATTGAGGAAGCATTATAAAGCCCTTGTAAGAAAACTCCATTTGAGAAAACTGCAAAAAAAACAGAAATCTAAATAAGTGCATTTTTTCTTCAATTGAGGAGGAAAGTGAAACACTTTGACAATGTAAGAAGACAATTTACATTTAAAATGAGAAAAAAATAACAATTGTATTGTCTTATTTTAAGTTTATATTATCTAGTTATCTTATTTTAAGAGTAAAAATAAAAATTTCAATGGCGAATCATCTTATTACCTGCTCAATTCAAGGGTAAATAAACGTAAAGACATTTTTACTTACTTTAAGATGGCTTTTGCAGTAAATGCAAAGGAAATCAACAATTTAGTAACAAACTGTTAGAAATAATGGCTCAACTTTCTGATGTATAGTAGCACCTATTCGTCAATCTTACTAAACTACTGTAACCAAACTGTGAAAGGAATTGCAACACTGCAGATACAGCATTTAAAATGGCTCTTTCCAGTAAAATGCCAGCCGAATGGCAGCAGACTTCCCTGCAGCTCCCAGCAGAATCCCATTCAACTTCCAGCCACTGGCTTCTCCTGGGCATGCACATTTTTTTACTCTGACTCCACCCTTTTACTGAATTACAGGGTCTGACCAGGAGATGACTCTTAATGTCCACAAATCATGACGGAAAGAATATTTTAGTACAAAGATTGATGTTTAAAAAGGAATTGTAGGGGACCAGCATAGGACCAGGTAAATAGAAAAAGAAGTAGACTGTATTTCTAACTCAGGTTATCCACAGCTACATCACATTGCCAAAAATGTTGCTCACCTGCCTAGATGCCGATAGGAATTCATTACTAATCCATGGGGATTAAATTTGTATGACGTCATCCGCAAGCGCCGGCTACCATTTTATCATCCTGTCCGCTGAACTGCTGCTAGTTTTACTCACATGCCTGGAAGATGTCTAGTGCTACTACCACAGATGATCTCGCTCTCCAAATGGAATTGAAGCTTACACATCCCCCACCTCTGATCCCAACAAACAGATAATACAAATGTTTAAAACGTGCCAACAAATGCTTAAAGCAGTGGAAAACATAACATTTCACAAAATCTTTATTGATTTGGTTTAGATCCAGCTAAGATGAAACACCAACAATCAGAGCAAGATGTCTCTTGTCCCACAGTTTTTTTTTTTTTTGAACCACTGAATGTATGTTGCAAAAAGAACTGGTGCTATAGGAAAAAAAAAAAACACAGTAGATATGACTGTAAAATAGAGTTTGTGCCATTTCATCTTCATGAAACCTTTTGTTAGTAACAGATGGATGTGTTTGTACACTTAACAAAATAGTTATTCAAGGGACTTAAATCAGGTGGTTCAAACTCTCCGTTCTCATTGAAATCTTGTTGAAAATATAATTAATCTTTGACTTTGCACTTCGGAAATACTGCCTCAGACGTTACATGTTCAAAATAAGACTTCAGCAACATGCTGCTTCCATCTGTCTGCACAGATGCTTCATAAACAAAGACCATCATCTTAATCAGGAATAGGCTGTTTAACAAAGCCTACGCAGACATGAACTTTCCTTCAATCTGCATTTTTCTCACTTCTTTCATTCATCTAGAATAATTTCACAATAAAGGCAAAGTCTGAAAGAAAACATGCTCAGATGCTAATTTATTCAGTCACAATAATCTGCATATTTGATAATGTTATAATTTACTGTAAAGCTTTACTTGTGAAGATTTTGAATAAATTGGGGCCTAATAAAAGCGACATCCAAAGGGTTTTTATCCCTGTGGTCAAAAATGGACCAAAGTCTGTTTAAAGACCTACAGGCTGCTTCAGGGGAACACAGATCATTCCTACCTTATTTCTCTCTGTGCTTATTTGCAGCCTCTTATTTTCTGGTTTTATTCATAACACTGAACCAGTGTTTTAAACAAAATAGATCAATTCCTTGAAATGTTTGCCATGTCATATATTCCTTATAAATGTTTTGGCCTAATGGCCTCCCAAAAAAGTAGCCTCTATTTAATTTGTATTTTAACCTTTTCCGAAAGCTTCAAGAGCACAACGATCGTTAAGGAATATTAACATTCGGCACCAGTGTTTTAATTTTATTAGTATTAATGAAAAATAAACCAATTAACAGATGTAAAGCAGAAATAATAAAAAGTTAGATCATGGCTTCTTTAGTGCTTTTCTCACTATAATGTTATGGTCTGTTCCTGTGTGGCTGTGACTCCATCCTGGAGAGAAATATCAGCTGTGCTGCTGCCATCTACACCTTTGTTTATAGATGTTGGATATTGGCCTGTTTTTCAGTGTAGTCCTGTTTCTCTGACTGTGACTAACTGGATGTGCCCCCTTTCTTGCTCTGACATTGGACATAGCTAGGAGTTTATCTGGCTGGCTGTGTGTTATAGTTGCCTTTTCTATCTCTGCTTCTGTCTCCTTGAACCCCAGTCGGCCTCAGCAGATGGCCGCTCACACTGAGTCTGGTTCTGCTGGAGGTTTCTCCACTGTCACTACAAGTATGCTTAGTGTGAGGGATTATATTTGAATCGATGCAATCAACTGGTTTTCCTTAGATAGAAAACTTTGAGTCAATTTTACTGAATGACCTATTGAGCTGTAAAGTGCCTTGATATGACATGTGTTGTGAATTAGTGCTTAGGAAATAAACTGAATTGAATTGAATTATTCAAAAGAAAAATTATCTATGTAAACAAACCTCATCACTTGAGAAGGTAGGTGATGCGGACGTCGTGGAAGACATTTTGTCCCGTAACGCTCGCCGTACTGTTGGGGGGGAGAAGCGGTGGGGGGGGAGATGTTCATGTTGCTGCAGTCTGACCGCTAGATGTCGCTAAAAGTTACACACTGTAGCTTTAACACAGACTTTTATTGAACAACACAAAAGAGAACTTTTAACTTAATACTTTGAGCTTTGTGAAACTCATCCACAACCTCTGATACAAAAACTCTCCTCCTCTTGCATGTTTCCGCTGTCCATAGCATTCCCCGTGTCGTTTTTAAGTCACCAATTTAGTGCCAATTGGTTCCAATGGGAAATTCCATTGGGACCAAGTAGCACTAAGTTACTAACTGGTTTGCAAGATGTTTCCAAGGAATCGACCACAAACCAAACTAGCTTGCAAACCTTCCGCCACAACAATCCTGCCCCTTTGATAATCAACCAATCACATTGACTTTATTCACTTGAGTAAAGTCGGAAAAGCAACAGTTGGAACAGCCATTAATGAACTAAAATGTAAAGCCACTATATGATGAGCAGCTTGCAGAGTGATTATCAAGATGGGATAATCACTTACGGCATAAGGATGTCTTAGGTGGGAGTCAGAAACCTTTTTGAGTGTTTCAATTTGTTCCATCTGCAGCACATTAAAATTCATGAAGAGTAGGGCCCCCCAAAAAACAATACAACCAAATGATGAACCCCCCCCAAAATACACAAAATTATTTTATTTTAATATATTTATTTATGTATATAAAGTGAAGTAATTTAATTCATTTTGAAGTCAAATTATTTTATTTTATTATCATAATGTAAAATTTTATGGAATTCCACATCTTTGATATTTTAAATGCACTTTTAATTATTTAATGGGACATTTTACAATTTAGTGGTATATTTCTAATTTAACTCATTATTAGATAAATATATAAAAAACATTTATTATATTATTATATTATATATTTCAAGGTACATTTATTTATTGAGATACATATTTGGGTTTCCGTATACCTTAGTAACATCAAAACCATCTTAGGAATCCCCAGTTATACCAATTCCCAGGTATGTCTAATTCCACCCAGCATATCCACCCCCACCTTCAGAGCCCCTGATCTTGAGCTGCAAAAGATGGGTATCCATTACAAAATATGTACTAAATGAAATGTGTTATTATAAATGATAAGTAAGTTCAAAATTGCTTCTATTTGATATGTAAGAAAATATATATATATTTTCTGAATTTATTAAGCAAAATAGATTTTTTTTTTCCTGAAAAAGGGCAGCCCAGAGTAATCTCTTTCCCAGAAATATAATAAATGAAGAAAAAGCCCTGGCTCACTCACTCACACACCCAACATTACATTTCTCTAAGTCTTTTATGTGTACATTCTTCTGTCAGGATGCTTTGGAAGCAGTGAAGTTAGTTTTCTCCAATTTCTTTGTGCTCTGGAACCTGAACCAGCTGTCACCTGGGAAGAGGTTATACTCCAAGCAGATGGCCAATCCATCACTGGGCCAACATGGAGGAAAAACAGCCACATCTGAGCTCTGTTTCAAACAACCTTTAACATCCTACTGTTACTCACTCCAAATCTGGTTATTTATAGAACATTTGGCCAGAATATTAAATAGAAGAATTAATGGGCCCATTTCAGGTTCCTCAGGGAAACAGAAACGTCCCAAAGAGACCAGATTTTTTATTTATTTATCATAATAACTCAAAAGATTTTCTGAATTGAATACAGCTGATTTTATATTTATACAAACTGAATAATAGCAACTCCACCGTAGAGCTTTGGTTTACCAGTAGGCATTTGAACATTTCCTTCTCCTCCACTCATTTGGCATGCTTGCTTAAACTCGTCTGTGGTTTTTCTTCTCCTGTTTGTGTTTGCACGGCCTCTCATACGCCACTCAGATCAATGCATATTGCTCCTGACAGCCCAACACTGCTCTGCTGCCACAAGCCGACCACACAAGGTAGGCGGACGTGACATGAGACGAGAGCGGCTTTCACAGTTCCAATTCAAGCTTTAAACAGGATGATGGAGCCAATATTGGATTCAAAACCAGAGAGAGTGAATTATTGATTTAAAAGATTAATCATTTTAAAATCTGACATAATTGACCTTCGAACTGGACATCTACAGCCAATTATGAATTGAATAAAAAGAACAGCCTTTCTGTAATGCAGCATCACACATCTAAGCTCAAATCTGCTGTGTACATCAGTGAATTGATATGAAAAGTACATTTCTTTGGATGGAAAAACACAATCAGCTGGAGCTTTATGCGAATATAAGAGGACAGCTTTTCCATACCCTGCCTTATATGAAAAAGCTGCAGCAGCAGGTGATAGTAGATGTCATTCAGGCTTGGAAAGCCCCTCAAGAACAACAAGCAGAGAATTATTATTTAATTAGAGATTTTGAGGTTTTCAGAGTTATTCCTGTATTTTAATTCTTCTACATCTATAATTAAAATTCTCACGCAAACACTCAGACATGGAATGTCTGTGGTAAAGCAGAGTAAAACAGCTGATTGAATAATGCTGTAGTATTTGAGGTTGGTGTTAAAGTAAGAACCACTTAAGTATCAAGTAAGTTTATATTCAAACACAATTTTAATTACCTTAACTTCCCTTGCTAATGTTAAAACCTCAGCTTTATGGTTTTTATTTAGTGTAGAAGCTAAATCTGGGAAATGTAACAATTTATATTTATAATAAGAGCTTTTTTAACTGAGAAAGAGATTAACAAGTAAAAAACTGCAATTAGAAAGATTTTATTTGCATGCATGGTAACTCTTCTTTGGTGCTCGGGCCCCGGCAAAAGATTTTGTTGCTGTGTAATGAAGAGAGGTTTGGGAGAACTTAGGAGATTTAAGAGAGACATGCACCCGGGAAGTAGAAGGGACTTACCTGGGGAGTCTACAGATGATTGCAGAAGAGATGCGCTGATGAGGCATTTTGTGAGAAATATGCTGATGATGCGCTGAGTGTTGAAAGTGCAGACTGTGCTGAAAGGAAAGAGCTTATATAGTGCCCTAAGTTTGAAGAAAAGGCGCAGAAGACTCACCAAGTAGGAAGGAAAACGCAGATATGGCACCAAAGTAGGAAAAGAAGCGCTAAGGATGTGCTGAGCATTGAAAAGTGCCAATGCTGCGCAGAGTGGTGAAAAGCGCTGGTGAAGCGACTGGAGGAAAAGCGTTGGTGAAATGAAGATCATGCACTGTGATGCGGAGAGAAGTCAAATATGCTGATGATGCTCCTATAGAACAGATGCACTGAAGATGCGCCGAGAGGACTGGGGAAGCACAGAGTAAGCACTGGGAAGTGATATGGCTGGGAGGTCAATGCACTGAGAGATATTAGTTGATAGATGTGTGTTAAGTCCTGGATTATACAGATAAAGGGATATGAATGTTAGACGGAGGGCGAAGGGAACCATAGAGGCTCATCACCACCGGTCATTTGCGAAAGTTCATACCTCAGCGAGCATTGAGTGCTTAGTAAGGTGGGGAGGAAGGCAAATATAGGAAGAGAAGACTGTGGAGGACCAGCGGCTGAGCTGTTGGAACGATAGTGTGGTGATACCCATGAGTGGCAGGATATGTCGCTGTTCCTATTCTGAAAGAATAGGCTGAATAGTAGCTGAGTGGAAGGTTACAAAGGGCAAGGATGTTTTTAAAGCATTTAAGGAACCAGGAGGCTGTCATCTGAGTGCCTTCTGGGGTTATGAATATAGGAAGTTAATGGGGGCTTACTTTTTTGACGTTTTAGAGTAAATTTAAACATGGCAGTGAATGGGCGCAAGAGACCATCTGTTTGGACAATAGATATAATACATTGCCCTTTCCCCTTGGACACATGGAGATCATTGATTTATTGACTTTATTGATCTCACAGGGGAGAAATTGACACCTTACATCAGCTCAAACAGTCAAAAGAGAAGAAGAAGGTGCCAAAGGAAGACAAATGTGCATGGGGTTTATACAATATATACAGTGCGTCCAAAATGACAATTTTTTTTTCATAGCAGGATTATTATACAAGGTTATCATAATGGTTTGGACAGGTTTTCCATGGTCTAATTGTTCAGGATAAATTTTGGAAATGCATTTGAACAGCAATTTAACTGAATGATTAGAAAAGATATTTAGTGGAGATACAGTAAAATGTTTTTCTGCTTGGAGGCATGGTGGAGCTGCTTTGTTCCCGCTGATCGCAGCGGGTGTGGCTGCGGGGCAGGTGGAGGGTGGACTGGCTCCGCCCAGCGCCACTCGGGGGGCCGGAGCAGCAGAGCTGCTTTGGCCGCGCGTCGGAGGCTGGTGCAGGCAGGGGGTACTACTATAACCGCATGTGATTATAAACAAGATGTTAAATTGGACCATTTCATAAACAGGAAGCCAGTGCAGTGATTGAAGGATTGGTGTAATGTGTGAGGCTGAGCGGATGGAAAGTTTATTCTGGGAAATTGCATCACTACCTAATAAGCTGATGAGAAAACTGACGACTTTTGTTTCTCCATTGCTGGAACTAAAATTCCCAATGCCCTGATACCATCGGAAAAACTGTGGTAGCAGTAGCATAGCCTCAGCATGACATGCTCTTCTAATGGATAGTTTCATCCTGACTAAACTCCGTTCAGCCATTTGGGTTTGTCCTTCGTCCGCCTTTTGGTTACCTATTCCCTGGGTAACCAAGGGTAATAACCCAGTCCCTGGGTAAGAAGGGGTAGGGATGTAATAAACATGATAGAAAAGTTCCAAATGACATTAGAATTACAAATAAAAAGTAATTAATTATTTTAGAAAAAATAAATTAAACAATATCTTTGTTTTTACATAGATTCCTCTGATAACAGTTTAAGTAGTACAGAATCCAGCAACTAAACTAATTAATCAGTGACTTTAACACCCCACTCATAGAACATTTTAATTATCCCTGCAGTGCAATAGATTACCTGAAAGTCCACTCCAATGTGTTTTTAGGGGGACAGTTAATTACTTAATATTAATATATGACACACATCAGTGGCTCTGAAGTGTTTTTAGTGCCTTAACAACAGAGGACAGCCTGCTTCTGATTTGCCTTCAGTTCCTTTGATTTCCCTCAGCAGTAAGAGGAACCTGTAGGAACAGCACTGATGGCTTCCTTTCTTTTCTCATTCATGTCAAGCGCCATAAACCCATAATGATATTTTGGGTTTTCTTTAATTTCAACAAGTCAGAACAGCCAAAAAGAAGAAGAAGAAGAAAAAAAACAAGCGGTAGAAATGACACTATTATGGTATCTAAAACCACGGGGGTTCCATTAGCTTTCCTCATCAGGAAATTTGAGCTCAAATGCTTCTCTTTCCAAATCATGTTCAATATTAATGCAAAATAAACAGAAACTCAAATATGATATAAAGGCATCTCTTCATGACCAGGGATGGTGGGACCAGACGTTAGGCCATTTTGTTATTCTTTGATCTAAGGATAGGTTTTGTATTGTTGGGCTTTGACAACAATTATTATTAGTATAAAGTTACTTAATAAAGAAGTTTAAGTAATTCCATAATAAAGGCTTTTCTTATATATGTGTTAAATTTTCCCTGCACATTTCTGCTTTGGAAAACTTTGTCCTTTGTGCGTATTGTTGTTTGGTAAACCAATAATTCCTGTGTGGCATCTGTTTGTGATTTAAAAAAGTAGTTAACGGCTGGTATTTTAGCTTTCTTGTTCAAAATATTTTAGTTAAAGGTGAAGAATTTCTTTATAAATGATCCCTAGAACCCTTTAGATAATAGAGCCTTGAGAAGAGAATCTGCTTTATTTGTTCACTGGCTGTCTATGCAAACAAATGCCAGCAATTTATTATTATTATTATTATTATTATTATTATTATTATTATTATTATTATTATTATTATTATTATTATTATTATTATTATTATTATTATTATTGTTGTTGTTGTTATTGTTATTAATAATAATAATATGTAAATGATTACTACAACCATGATAAAAGGTTTCTTTCCAAATCCATAATCATTGATCTATTTATTATTTTTTTATTTTTTTTGTGGGGTTTTGTTTTTAAGGAAGAATGAAGAAAAAAAGCAGAGAGCTTTTATCATCTTCAGCTTCTAGTAGAGCGTTTCATGTCATGAATATTGAGTCTCAAGAACCATCCATTGTCGTTATGAGGTTTTTTTAAGTATCTGTGGTGGTTGGGTTGTTTATGAGACTGAAGGAACATTGAACACTTTACTTGGCTGCTGTTCTCTAGTTTTTAATGCTGTATTTCTCTTTTTAACACAAACTGACACATTTTTATAGAGACCTGGGATCAGAAGTATTTTTAAGTAATAGTGTCCTACATTTTACCAATGTAACTGTCATTTAGGCAGTGGGCAATGATACTCTTTCTTCAACAGTAGGAAAATAAATTAAATCTTGCACCATGATGTCTTCATTTACATATATCACAGAATTCATTAGATTACCATTTAAAACAAGTGATTCTTATTTGTAAAGCAGTTTAAACACAACATGGCACTAATCAATTTGCCACACAATAATACATTTTGATTAAAATAAATATTTTGTTTTGCAGGGTTTACATGATTCCTTTTCTAACCTATGAATGAAGCTTCCCACTGGGCATGGTATTGATTGGTGGAGGCCTGCTGCTAACAGAACCACATCACAATTATGATCCAAACCGGCTCCAACGCTCTTCTCCTGACAAAAGAACCAGAGTCCAAATGAGCTGCGGTATCACCGCCTCCAGTTATTGATGATTTCCTTCTTCTCTGAGTCCCCTAACAGTATCCTGCGGGAGCTGCTCTGCTTTTGCTGAGCTACTGGACTACTTGAAGTTCAAAACGGGGTGCAGAGAGTGAATACAGAAAAACAGAAATTCAGCTCAAAGTGGAGCAAATGTCCCATTTAAGGTAATGCTGCTGGGTTTAAATGTTTTTGCTGACTGATTAAACACATTTTAATGTAGGCTCAGATGTTAAAATATCAGTTTTTTACTTTAGATAAAACAAAAACATGACTGATCACTTTAAAATTTGTTTTACATCAAACACCACTAATCAATGGAAACAAACATATTTGAGAGACAATTTGTAAAACCCTTAAAAATATATAGGTTTCTGCTTCTTTGAGCAACTGTAAAACTTTATTGAGGCCTTTGATCTTCATGAGTTCAGACCTTCTATCTATTATTGTCAAACCTAATGTGCCTAAAATGAATCTTTTACTACATCGAATGGATGTTTGCTAATTTGCAGCCTTTGGTTAAAGCCATGCTTTTATAGAGAAGTATGAAATTATCAGAAGGATTTTATGTAATTCAAAGAGAATAAAACTATTCTAGAGTGATGAAGAATTTAAGGTTCTTGGCAGGAAATATTTATCCACTCGTTCCAAAAAAGTTCAAAAACAATCCACTGGACCTTGTTTCCAATAGGCCATAGGCTAGCTCTCAGAAAGTGGCTGGAAAGTGAGTTCCATTCCAGCATCTTGGGTAATTCTTTTTATTAAGTAAAATAGTTGATCTTCTTTGAAAAAAAGTTCCCCAAGCAGGCATCCAGCAGTTAGTGAGTAATCGTCATTTGAAGTTGGGTAATACATGAAAAAATGGACATTTTTGCCTCTCATAGCATTTTTGACTCCAATTATCTCTAAAAGTAATAAAGCCACAAACTTTAAACCTGGTAGATCTGTGGAGGGTCCTACAAATATTCAATCCCTAAAATATTGGCCGGATTGGAGCAACGGTTCAAACTTATTTGGAAAATTCCTGACATTTTTGGCCTCCAATAATACCATCTTTAACTTCAATTATCTCAATAAAGCTAAACACTTCAATTTTCACAATTGATACAAACATTTCCACATATGTCCAATATGAAAGATTAGGAGGATATGAGCAATTCTTTATTTCAAAATCTAAAGCAGCATTGTTTCCAACACAGTGCTATTTAAACAAGTACACAGCGGGATCTAATTTTTCATATTGATAACATGTCAGGTTTAGATTATGAAAAAGATTACAAACAAATATGTTGCATATACTCTATATTTATTATCCAAATTATGTACAGCATTATAAAACAAAATTACAAGCAGGTTTATCAATAAAAAAGATCCAACAATAACTGCCTTGCTCATTCTCCGACATTGTATACTGAGAAAAGTGGTTTTCACAAGCCTCACCATGCTCAATGCACTAAATATTAATATTAAGAAAATATATACAAATTCTACAATGTCTAATAAGGCATCATTATGATTGTCAATGATGGTCACAATGTCTATTGGTTGCTGTCAAATGTCTCATCTTCAGACTAGATTGCACAATCATTGCTATCATCACTAGACAGAATTTCCTGTTCTCCGGTAACATTTTGACAGTTCTTGCACCCACACAACTCTGTACATTTAAGGTTAGAATATTTACATGAATATCATTTAGTATCACATTGTCCTGTTTTGCAATTACAGCTTATAAGTTTTAGCGCCTCTTTAGGAGCAGCATCATTGGTCATCCAATTGATAGAAAGCTGTTTTTCATGGATGTTCCCACCATGACTACCTAGTGACTGTGCAGATATCAATGCCTGCAGAGCATGACGATGAATGGCACACCAAGTACGATATAACATATAAACCGACCACAATTTGCTGTTTCTGCTTTAGCTAACATGTCCTTCACTCTTTTCCCCTGGTGTGTAATGAAATGATCCTTCCTCTTGCAAATCAAACAGATTTCAGGTAGAATTGCCATGTATGTCATCTTTTGAATGCAATCTCTTTGGAGAAGGACCAGCACTATCTGGAAATGAAACAGTAATACCCGGTAAAGATTTAATTGAAGATGGAATAATGAATAGCTTTCAGCCATCATTCTCAAAGGTTAAATCATCCACTAACTGAAGCTGTACTATAGAACAAAACAAACTCTTTGCCATTATGAGCCATACACTTTTTCATTACAAATTCAAAGGCAAAACAACTTCAATTACTGTAGTGTAGTCTTATTTGCTATCCTACAATTTTTCACTTTATATATTTGGGTCAATAATTATCAGTATCAGCATGATCAGAAGGACAATCTTTGTGTGGCAGGCTAAGATTTTGACAATGATTCAAAAAATCCCACAACATATACATACATGTCTTGCTTGCAGCATTTTTAGGCTAATCAAAAAATACACATGCACTAGGTACGTAATCTGGTCCATGATCATGATGATGGCACAAAAAATGCATGATTGATGACCTATGTTCAGCTTTATGGAGGCTACACAAGATCTCAACAATAATGTAAATGCACTCACCGTTATCAGCTGATTGTTGTGTTTGTTGCTGTCTTTTTCTGGCGTTTGCCGTTTGTCTGTAAGCCTTTTGTAACAGGAGGGACGATAGTAGGGCAGTGTTTCCAGTTCATTGTACTCCCTATCAAGGTGTGTGTGATCGAGAACACTGCATAGCACCTTCTCCCTCATCGATATCCACTCTTCTGCGATTTTTCGGAGGTGTCCCATCTAGCTCTAGTTATAACACAGATATTTTCGATACAATTATCTAATCTGTGCATTCAGCAAGCAGGGTTTTCATCTTTATCATCTGATCCACACCGCCGCTTACCGGGCGCAGCCATTTTTGCTTACATGCCGGCCTCATCACTACCGTTGTGGCATAGTAATCGCCATGCGCTTATTGGTCTGAACTATATGTGGGAAGCTAACAGTCACATCATTTGCATATGGCTGAAGGAAAATTAGTTCTTACTTCACGCCCGAATTGTTTAAATACTGCAGGATTTCTGCATGTGGAAACTTAATTTAGCTTGCTGATGTGATATATTTTCAGACTATATAAACAGATTTTATTACCCAGAATACTTGAACGGGATTACATGATAGAAAAGCTAGCGTATGGCCCACAAGTTTAAAGAAGTTTGAAGACGTTTCGCATGCCATGCAATGCAGCAATTGAGTTAATCCCTTCCTGCTATCATCGCAACCCCGACCCCTTTACAGGGGCAAATAAGACCACATCTATTTAGCCAGGCCAACAATATCCTTTAACAACCGACCTTTCAGACACATAGACGGGTATGGGGCGTTGCAGGCTAACAAAAGAAGGAAACCGACCCCCATAATAAACAGGTGGACCTGTTCGTCAGTTTCTATTTGCTTATTTTCTAAACAAAAACAAGGATTTGATGGGCTACTGTATAAGATCTCGAAATCAACGCTATTTCTGACATTTTGAATTGAAAAATCTTCCTGGATGAGAAGCAAAATGTCTTCAAACCTGAAAACAAAGTACAGTTTATTTTTTTTCCACTTTTTTGGAATATTTACATAGGTGTGTGTGGTAGCTATGGATTGAATAAATCACCCATTTTTAAAGTTATTCTGGCAGAAAACTATTAACTCCATGAAGGGCAATTCATTGCAGCAACCAGACTACACAGAAATACACAATGGCTAAACAAGACGCTTAAAATAAAACATGTCCATAAGACATGCCTCAAGTAGTGCTGCACCGATACCAGTATCGGACAGGGCCCTGATATTGCACTAAAATTGTGCTATCGGTATTGGTAAGTACGGACAAATTGGGCACCGATAGCATTTTGAGAGCCAAAAGTTTATTCAATTATTTTCACCCATTCCAGGTAGGAAAAAAAAAAGTTCTACAGGATTCACTTTGTATTAGTCTTTTTCCTGCTTCACAAAGATAGGCAGCAGCCTGAAAAAGGCACGATGGAAATTATGTTACATCCAAGTAGTATGCAGTTCTTCATGTATACACACACCTCAATTTTAAATAGATGGTATCTGTATTGGCCAATACTGCACAGCCAGGTATTGGGTATCGGTATCGGGGCTGCCTTCTTAGTGACCCCACTCTCCCACAGTGAGGCCAGATCTCTTTTTTTTTTCTTTTCTTTTTAACAGTGTCCTCTCTGTCAATGTGGCAATAAGAATAGTCTTGATGTCAAAAAGAACCCAACAGATTTTATTTTCACAAGTGGAGCAGTACGGCTGTTGCCGTAGTTTTCCGCTTGTTTCATGCATATAAATTGCTTTATTATAATTATGCAGGGAGTTTACAGATTATATGGAGACTGCAATGTAAGTAGAACAGAAAAGGAAAAACAGAAATAAAGGAGAAAAGATGAAAGAAAGAGGAGATAAAAGGGAGATAAAAATAAAACATTTTCAGTCTGCTTCATCACCTGCAAAGAGATGTAAAAAGAAGAGCACAACCAATAGACATGGTACGAGACATACAATAAAGCAACACCTTGAAACTATCGCTGAAGTAGTATTATTTAATCTGACATGTACTCTGTGTTACCTGAAGAAGGTGGGCTTTCTGTATGGAAGTGAATCTCTGAGTACCTGGAGCCAAGCACCTGTAGTTGTTTGTGAGATTGCACTTGTGCATGTAAAGTTTATCCAGAGAAAAAATGCTCAATATTGGTTGTGGAGAGCCGAAGAGGCGCCCTCCCAGAGCACTGAGTCCAGCCCCAGGAGACCCAACTCCCCAGATGCCCAAAGGGACCCCAAGAGCGAAGGCGCCAAGAAGTGGCCAGCCCAGGAAGTCCGACCCCCACCAAGGGAGGAGGAGAGACAGCCCAGAGGAAGTCCCCTAGCCACCGCAATGCCGGAGCCCTCTGCCAGCCACCCCGAAGTGAATACGGCCCTGGGCCCACGGGATCCGAGGCCCCAGGGGTGCGCCAGCCCACGGCAGGAGCCCCAGCCAGGCCCCGGCCGGAATGAGCCAGTAGCCAACTGGGCATCCATCCCTAAACCCTGAGCTCACAGTGCACAGGCGAGCCCAGGCCCTAACCCTAACCCCAGTTCAGATCAGAGGCTTGCACGGGACAGATTTTCTAGTCCCGCGCCCGCCCGCTCAAGCAGTGTTTAGGTCCAACTTGCAAAGAATTATGATTTTCAGTCCAGCTCCCGCCTGCACCTGTAATTGTTTGTCCCATTCCCGCCTGCAATTCCTGCATGATTCTGACGTTCGCCTACTGCTCAAGGCAATTTGTGTCACTAGTTTAAGGATTTAAAAACGCAGTGCTTAGCCAAGCACATTAATGGCTGATTCTTCACCACATAGTGCATGACGTTAGGTGGCACAAGCTGCTGCTTAACAGCAATACCCAACTATCCTACCAAAATCTACTGAGAATATTAAGAATAATATATTGTGCATAATCTTATATGCCACACATCATCACGTTCACATATGAAATAAAAATATAATAAGTGCCCTTGACCCCCCAGACAATTCCCTGCATAGATGTATGTTGTGAAAATGTTGTAGATGGAAGTGTGTAAAATGCAAAATAAAATTGGCGTGGGGGACATCATCAGAAGGTGGGACCCTCCAGTAACGACCCCCTCCCCAAAACCCTACATGTGTGGCAGTGTGATGGAGCAGGCAGAGGGATGATTCCGGGGATGGGAAGCAAAGGAATGGGGTGCTTACTGCACTCGCAGGGAGCCAGCTCCCAAACTGACTCCAATAGGCACCCCCATTCCCCGAGAGCCCCACCGGAGAGGGGGGCCCCACAAGTCACATCACCATAGCCCGGGGGCCAGGGACCGGTGACAGGGCCCACAAGCCAGCTGGCCACAGGGCCGACACTGCCACCCCCTCCCCCATCCTGTCTATCAAAAAAAAAAAAAAAGAGGGGGAGACAACTCTGACGCCAGATCTCTTTGATGACGCCAATGACTCTGGAGTTCCTGAGTATTTGTAATTGTTGACGATTTTTCACCATTAATTGCACTGGCTTTAGACCAGGGGTCTTCAACGTTTTCCAGGGCAAGGGCCCCCAAAGTGATGGGGAGATGGAGCGGGGAGCCCCTAATTATACATATTGTATGAAATTGTGTTATATCAAACTGGTCCTATAGTCACTCTATTAATAATATAATCTACCAAAACTTTCGTGACCCCCCATGCAGTACCTCCGTGTACCCCTTAGGGGTCACGGACCCCCTGTTGAAGACCTCCGCTTTAGACTGGTTACCTCCATGCCTAAAGTCCATAGCAAGTTAAATTCTCTTGTTTCCAATGAATTCTGGTAAACAGTAAATTATACGCTTAAACTTGAAATAATGGCAATTCAAAGGTGGTAGGTTATTGATTTAGAGGAAATTGTAGTTCATTTTACTGCTGTTGACTTTTCTTTTTTGAACTGTTGAAAAGGCTGTGTGCGAGGGGAAGTGATGTGGGAAAACTTTCTTTTAAAACTTGGAGGGGGGGTGTGTGAGAAAAGGAAACCATTTCTATAGATGTTTTTAGGATGGAACAGAAACCTCACAAAACTAATAGCATTAAGCTCAGGGGAGAGTGTCCTTCAGATAACACCTTTTTTTTCAGTCAGGGAGGATAAAATCATGAATGGTTTCAAATACTAGTCAGTTTAGAGCAGAAACCTATATGTCTGGTAGGAAAACTGAAAATAAGGAAGATTTATGGAGTCCAGGACTAAATCTCAAAGAAAAACATAATCCACTGGGGACAGCTTTGGTCAAAATAAATCCTCACAATCTGAAAAAAAAATGACAGAACTCTTGTTCTGCCTCTTCAAATACTGTCAATTCAAAATGCAGTAAGCTGGAAGAATGTGATTCAGTTTAGCAAATTGCATAAAGATGTAGAAGAGCTTCTGCACTGGATGTCCCTCCTGGCACATTCAGGACTCGATTTCTAGTCCCCTTTTATCTTAACACCATACAGGCGCAGACCATTTTGTGCACTTTTACCAGATAACTGATAAAAGGTTTTCCTAGCTTTTTCCATCATAAATTTGAAATAGTTTCTAAAAAGCATTTGGAAATGATGCTCTGTATATCAAACAAACCTTACACTTTAACAAGAATGTTTGCACATTTCAAAAAGCTGCTGTATATCTGCAATTCCTAGGTCTCAGCATGCATTTGATGTTTCCTGGGGGACGTTTTCAACACATTTCTGCATGAATACTTCAAATTATTCAGTATTCCTAAGCCAACACTTTCAGCTTAGTGTATTCATACTTAAACACAGGCTGTGCGATACTCGGGAGTCCCTTTGGGCTTTTGGGAGTCAAACAGGCCTCTGCAACTTCAAAATCTAAATACTGCAGTGACACACCTCCAGTATCTCTCGAGCCAATTCAATCTATCTCGTTCTGGCACAAGTAACAGATAATCATTAGAGGTGTCAACCAAGTGTGATGACTAAAAGACCCAGCTTAATTTTCCTGAGGGTCACTTGTCATTGAATGATGGCAGCAGCCCAGATGTAGTTAGAAAAAAAAGAGACCAACTAAAAGATACAATTTATATCACCTGCCCAAGAAAAAGTCATGAACATTTCATCAATTAGATTAAACTTAGATTAATCACAAAAAAACACTCAAGGCATGATAAGAAAAATAAATCTAAATAAACTAAATTTAAAGGATATTTATTAATTCTACAGCTATTTCAGAGATAGAAATGGGATAAAAACTAAACATGTTTTGGTTTTCTTAGAAAAATACCTGTTAAAATATGAGCTTTTTTGTGTTTTAGAGACTCATACATAAAGCTTTTTCATTAAATTATGCAGCTTTGAAACAAAATAAATCCTTCAGTGATTCATTTGTCTTTGGCTTGTTCATGCAATTTTAAAGGGATCCTGGATCAGTTGAACTTGTTTAATGTTGAACATTAAATGTATGGTAATTTCTCTATTTTAGTGACACCGTGGGTAGCACTGCCACTTTTATGTTCTTCCTGAGCATGCATGAGTTCTCTCCGGGTACACTGGCTTCCTCCCACAATCCAAAAACATGCCTGTTAGGTTAATTGGCTTTGCTAAATTCTCCTTAGGTGTGAGTGTTTGTGTGTGAATGGTTGTTTGTCCTGTTTTGGTCTGTGTTGCCCTGCAATGGACTGACGACCTGTTCACGGTGTACCCTCCCTCTCATCTGTAGACAGCTGGAGATAGGCACAAGAACCCCTCGCAATCCCAGCAGAGATAAAGCGTGATGGAAAATGGATGGATGGATGGATAGTCTACTGTTACAACTAATTATGGATCCCTTTTAAGAATCCTAGACTTTTTCTCAATATGTGTAATTACTCAGAACATAGGGACTGAGTATTAAGGTAAGACAGACAGTAGGGTAACTTCAAAGGCATTTATTAAAGGCATTTATGACAGATGGTTGTCTAATCTGCATCAGCAGTGGCTAGGGCTTCCGAGCAGGTAGCTCTGGCGAGAGGAAACATAGGTTACTGTCTAAGGAAACCTGATGGAGGATGATCTGAACGCATGAGTCACTAACCTGGTATTGAGTTCAGCTCATGCCTAGGGAATAAGGTTTATACCAGCCGGTCAGATGACAAGACACAACACTTGGTGCGGCAAGCATTCTAGATGCCAAAGCCTTGATGGACACAGAACTGACAGGAGATCCAAGCAGATGCTGGAGGAAGGAAGGATAATCCAGACGGCAAAGTCAAGAGGCAGATCCAGGTTCATTTCACAGTAGAATCCAACATAATCCAAAGACAGGTTAGGCAAACAGATAAGAACAGGTACAGGTGGGCTCAAAAGTCCGGAGACAGGAATGGGTCAGGATCTGGCAATCAGAACACTATAGGCAAAGCTAGAAAAACTCTCACACAAAAGGCTCAGGAATAATCTGGCACTGATGGCTGGGACCAAGCAGCTTAAATAGAGAAAGGAGCAGGTGGATCAAATGGCAGTAATGAGAAACCAGGCAGAGTTAGACAGGTGAATGAAGGTGAAATGAGCAATTAAGCCAGTCATCAGCGCCAAGATCATGACAATATGCTCACTTGTGCGTTCTCAGATGCTCGTCAATCTTCATCAACCTCATACCCAGCACGGTTACAAATTGACAAGTACACAAGACAGAGAGATTTAAAACATCCCTGGATGTTGTTCTCGCCAAACCACCCCCCTTTACCCAGCATACATCAGAGCATCTTCCAGTATGCAACGCAGCTTCCAGGGGACCACTCACAGAGCTCAGAGTATTAAGTTAAAAGTTTCTTGTTCTGCAAAAGTACATTTTCAGATGATAAAATTGATAACATTATACTTTTATGCTTCACTATATGACCCATTTACTGATGTGATGTTGAGAGGACAGTGGCAACCAGCAGAGCTCCGTGGCTAACCGCAGCCAGGGCTAGCAGCCCATCTGCAGCAGCCCTGCTATAGCCAGGTATGAGGTAGGTACCGCTGGCTCTGATGGTGTTTATTTATTTTTTTGGCAAAATGTTTTATTTTTTTGTTTTTATCAGACCGTGTTAATCTTTATTCACCCAGTAAGAGAGAAAGTAAGAATGTATTGTTATCCAGAGACTATTAATAACAGGAGTGGATATACAGCTCCAGACGAACCAAGAGTGTGTTTATTTATTTATTTTTTATTTATTTGTTTATTTGACAGGGACAGTACAATTAAAACATTGCAACCAAACAGGTGGCCGATGTCCAAGTACATAAGGCTTGTAGCCATGGGCTAATTTGCAGCCTTCGTCCCTGGTTAGGGTTGACATCACGAGTATCTCTGTTCCAATTCGGACAGATATTTCCTGCGTGGTCCCATTTTCCCTGAGTCCATACTTTCTGTGTTCTCTGGTCAAGAACGTATATGATGAGAACATGAGTCAATACTTGCGTTCTTGTGCATTGAGAAGGGGCCCCATTTTGAATATCAGCAGAAAGAGGCATCAATACTGTCAAACCTTTGAACCTTCTTTCCTACTGTAACACAGAAAAACGACAAAACAAAACAAAAAAAAGAAAAAATTAATGGTAGGCTGCCGTCACCCCCGCACCACTTTGAATGGACTAAAACATGAAACAAAATAAGGTAGTTATCGTTCATTCATACCAAAAAAACTGTATACAAAACTGTAACTGTAAACTTGTATACTAAGAAATTCTCACTTCTAAGGTGAAAAGTAACAAAAGTTAAACTGCGGGTGCAATATGCAATTATCAAAGCCCTTCATAATAGTTCATCATTTTGAAATAACTGTTTTGATAATGATGAAAGAAATTCAAAGAAACCTTTTACAGAAGCATCGCTATTAGGTTAGGTGGAACCTGTATGCAAGGCCTTCTGGTGAAGTAAAAGTGTAACAAGAGTTGATATCCTGCAGAGCGTTGCTGAATTGCAGTGCCAGCATGTCAGTCAGCGATGGGAGTAACAGGCATTTTGCTCAGCGTGGCGTCTGTGCTGGCAAATCCAAGAAGCATGAGATTTCACCACTTGGGGCTTATTTTCAGAGAGTGCCGCAGATGGTGTTTGAAACTTTGCAGGTTAAAAATGACACACAGTTGGGTGGTTCTGCTTACCCACTCGTGGATCTGGTTCTATCGCAGTCTGTCCTTGGTGAAGTGTGAACGATGTGGGCTGGGAAGGAATTTACAGGCTTTATGTATTTGTGTGGCTGATGGTTTGTTCTTTGAAATCTAATTGCTTAGAAGCAGCAGGGATTGAAAATCAAAAGTGAAATTGAAGAAAACTTTCTATCATGAAGTTGTTTTTTTTTATTGTTGAGCTTTGTTAATGTAAAGCAATGCTGTTGGTTGAGAAAGATAAACAGCAGCCTTCACATGCACACTCAGAAAGGCAGCAGGGGCTTTGGAACAGTAGAGACAAATGAAATAATATTCATGGAAAGGCTCCACATTATACTGTTTTTTTATTTCAAATAAACCTTTCAGGCACTCATGTCTTTGTCAGACAGATGTTAATTTTTGTTTCATAATTTATGCTTTTACAGGCCCTCTGAGCACTCTCTGAAAAATTGCATCCATGCAATTTTCTGGAAAACACTAGAATCGAAATAAAAATCCAAGAAACATTGCAGCTTTCTTAGAAAAATGCCATTTATGCCATTACTGTGGTTTCTGAAATTATTTTGCTCAAAGCCTCCAAAGAAAGAAAATATCTACCTCTTCATTGTACATTCAATTAAAAAACAAAAAAAATTGTCACAATATGTCAACATACGCTCTTTGTTACTGTTCACATGTGTTTCTGGTTTCAATAAGCTATCCTCATGTGTTTTCAGCTACTCCTTGTCATAATTAACCCCTTGTCTTTATTAGGCCCTTTGTATGGTTCATCTGCTGTCGTTATTCTGTTGCCATCCAGTTAATGTTTTCAAGATATCCTCTTATGAACCTTCTGACATCTGCTTATCATTTTAGTTATTTGACTTTACAAACAATGAGACACAATCTCAAGGCACTTAACAAAAAAAGAAAATTTGTTTTAAAAAAGTCTCATTATCCAACCATTTTCATCCACCAATTCCATTAGGGTTACGGTGGGGCGGGTGCCTCTCTCTGGCAGTATACGGGTGAGAGGGCACACCCTGGACAGGTTGCCAGTTTGTTGCAGGGATGCTTGGGATGCTTCATGATGTGCTGCCCGAGTTGCTTTAAGATGCAGTGCTACATATGCTCAACACTCTGCAAGATGTGCTGTTACAGATGCTCAAGATGTTCAAGATTAGTCCCGCTTCACGGGGGGTTCTCCACGACAACAATAGTGAGGAGGGACTCTGGAGCTCAGACAGGATCAATGACAAAGAAGAAAGCAAGCTATTTTTATTTTGATTAAAATATCTTTGTCTCTGCTGTGGTCTTTCGTCCTATGTTACAGCAACACCCAGTGTTTGACTGGTTTGACTGGTTTTCAATTCAAATGAATTCATTTGAATTGAGAAAGCTTCCTGGAGAGGTGGCGAAACGTCTTCAAATCTTGAAAACCAAGTCCAGTGGATATTTTTTGAATTTTTACGGAATGACTATGACCTGGATGACTGAGAACCTTCATCAGCAAGTTGATAGCTACCTCACAGCAGGAAAGTGTAGGGTTTATATCATACACTAAGTCTCTGTGTGATGTGCTTATCCAGTATCATATACATCTCTAATTTAACAAAAAGATAGCAGGTAGTAATCTTGATTATTTTCTCTTTACAAAAAATATTTTGGCAATAGTTAAACAAATATGATATGAAATGGTTTGATATGTCAAACTGTAAGGGTTGGTTTTCCTAATGTAAAGCTAGAGGCGTCAAATTTATTTGAAACAATTTGAGATGTTATTCATTTTTTTTCAATTCTCTTGTCAAACTTGTCTAAGACAATTCTTCAACAGTGAAAAAGGAAAGTTAGTGAAATATGAGCTCTGCAGAGTCCGCTGCTGCAGAAGAATGATTTAATGTTTGTAATAGATCAAATGTCTGCAGATAGAACACATAAACATAAAGCAGCAATGTTTTTACATTTTGACAATACATCATCTTTACGTTTTGATTAGAATGAGAAAAAAACAAACAACTTAAGGCAGCTTGTGCTGAAGGAACAAAGATGAGGAGCAAAGTAAAAGATCTGGACTTCCATCCTCCTACGTTGCATGATGAATGGAAGCTACAAAGCTTCAGCTGAGGTCATCCATCATGAACCTCGGTGTTAATTAATGTTGTAGGAGACAAGCCAACGAAGCTCATTTGACATCAGCAAAAAGGAGAGAGTGCCATTAATCCAGACTCTCAGAAAGATTCCAGGCTGGAAATATAACTTAAAGGATGACTTTGATAGGACATGAGAAACAAACATATCTTATTCAAAGACACATGATGAGAGTTTAAGATGACTGTAAACCAAAAAGGTATCACCTTCCATGTAATATCATCAGCTTTACCTCAACTCAGCCTGAGCACTGGCTTGTTTTCATAGCTTGTAGCGACAGTGGAGCGACAGTGGAGAGGAAAAACTCCCCTTTATCAGGAAGAAACCTCCAGCAGAACCAGGTTCAGTGTGAGAGGCCATCTGCTGAGGCCGACTGGGGTTCAAGGAGACAGAAGCAGAGACACAAAAAGCAGCTGTAGAAGGCGGCCCCGTCCAGGAAACACACAGCCAGGCAGACGAGCTCCGAGCCAGCTCCCATGCCAGAGGACGAAGAGAGCACATCCACTCAGTCACGGTCAGAGAAACAGGACCACAATGGAATGGAAAACAGGCCGATCTCCAGAGATTGAACTAACAGATTCTGCAGAATAGGAGAACAGAGAGAGAATGAAGCAGAATGATGAAATGGGGGTCCCTATGTCCTCCAGAAGTCTAAGCCTATAGCAGCATAACTATAGAGATAGCTCAGGATAACCTGAGCCACCCTAACTATAAGCTTTATCAAAAAGGAAACTTTTAAGCCTAGCCTTAAAAGTAGTAATTACCAGCTCATGAATTTCACAAGCATTTATCTTTATTATAACTCATTTGAGCAGCAATACATTGTCTTCATCTAGATCATTGGTGTCTGACCATTTATTTAGTAAAAAACAATATAATTGTATCAGTTATTTTGATTTTATCTACACTTCACTACAAAGAGCAAAGACGCATCATAGCAACAAGCACTCACTGACTGAAACATCAAATTGTTGATATGATAGGATGACCAGAAGACCTCTTATACCTGGACATGTCCTACTTTTCTCCTACTAAAAAAATGTCGGGGGGAATATCAAAATCGTCCGGGATTTTGGTCGACTACAGTGCAGCACGGAGTCGAAACACACCGGGAGCTCAAACCGAGCTGTGAGCCGGGTCGGGTTCAGTCAGCTCCGTCAACGGCTGGCTCCTGCCCCCATTTGCTTGGATTCCCGGACCAGCCCCGGAGCTGATGGCTGGGTTTGAATGCCCGGTCCAGTCAAAAAAAAAGAAGAAAGTGTCCTCCTTTTCAGAAACCCAAATCTAGTCTCCATAGATATGCTGGCACTGCTGTCAAAAGATTAGCAACTGAATCATACTTAAAGCTTGCGGTTGTGATGACCTTACCGTCGTAAGCCCCTCGTATCAGTATAGTATAGTGTTTAGTAAAAGTTGTTTTGAACTGTCCAAGAGTTTGAAAGCTGTCTTCGGTAAAATGCTTAGACGAAAATAACAGCTGAGCATCAAACTTTGCAGGGATCTCCTGATAGACAAAAATAATCCATGCCTGTTGAGTCTTCAGATCCTTGGGAAGACTGTGAAAATGTTCCCCTTTCTCTGTGCAGCCTGGAACACTGCATGTACGCATGTGGTTCCGGCTCATTTTCAATAGAGAAACTGCCCTAACCCTTTGTAATTCTTGTAGAAGTAAACCCGACAGTAGGCCAAACAGCTAAACTAGTGTCTTACATCTGCCTGTATTGAAGTTCTTGGGCCAGTGAACAAGTGGGCTGGTTGGTATGTCAATTTAGGGGCGTGACTAAAGTACCGGCAAGAACCAAATAAGGAAACATCCCCGAGTTGATGTTAATTTGGGGCTTAGATTGGATTCGCTTTATGGTGGAAGTTTCGAATTGAGAAATTTGCTAAGAAAGGAGGTGTCGACGGGGTTGAACTATCGTTATTGATCTATGACAATGTAAACTCGGTTTTGCATTCTATGACCCCTTTAAAGTATTTTACAACTTTCACTTGTGTGCAATCACCAGTCTATTTAACTTGAATTTGATCCATTTTCCTACAAATAAAACAAAATAGTTCTAATTGAAAGATTTTTATCATCTTAGACCAAAATCAAAAAAGAGGCAGGTATCGAAATTGCACAGTATCAGCTGCCATCAGCTCTACAGGGACATTATAAATGTGCCGTTTATCTCTGGAGCGATCCACAAACCTCACTTTAATGTATTCTCATTTGACTGCAGGCAAAGTGATAAATCTCCCCTTGGACCATTTCATTCGAGGTAACTACAACATGGAGAGGCAACATCCAGAAATGAATAATTCATCCGATGACAAAAAAAGGTGCTCCAATTACTGCACATTTGTAGCACGGATGTACTCTGTGTTGTTTACTGTTTATTGTGGGCATGGCGGGGGAGATGATTTTGAGATCAAAGTTTGCCTTCTGAAGTCTCTGCAAGATTGTCGTTAGGGTTTTTTTTCTTCACATATACCAGTTCTACAGTGTTTGTCACACTCATATTACAGTAAGACAATGAGACCCACATTTCCCTGGTCGACTATAGTGGAAGTCTACATACCAATTACTGTGGGAGTCAGAAGCATTAAATTAGACAGTAGAGATGCTAATGAGCCACAGTCTAACCAAAAAACCATGTGTGGAAAACTATACAGACAGACAGACAGAGATAGATAGACAGAGAGAGAGTGACAGCCCATTCAGCAGAGGCCAAAGATCTAGATGACCAAATTGCATGAGATGGCCATCCAATGAGTAGTGACCACAACAGAGGATTTACAATAAGTTTTTGGATGTGTACAAACGAACGCCTTAACCCCTAAATCCCACAATCACTATATAGTGGACTATATAGTGACCTTTATAGTGAACTCAGTTAAGTGATCGTGCAGAGAGATGATCACTGCTTTTCGCACCATGTTGGTTACATAACTCCACCGCCATCTTTGTTATTTGTCGTCACTGTCACTACCCGACAGCAAACCGCTGTCACAACAAATCCCATTTGCGAGGAGAGCTCTTGCAAAGCAATCTGGGATATAGCTTATCTTCTAATGACCATGGATGATTACTATTTTCCATTGTGCATTGTGGGAAATTTTGAGTCCACTGCTTTTTCATCCTCTAGACATTACTCATTTAAAATGGCCTAGTCACTATATAGTACCCTATATGGTGAGTCGGCCGGACATTTGGAAACAGATTGTTAGTTAATCTTTAATAGTGAATCTAGAGCCATGAACAGAGGGAGTCGATCATATGTGCCCCTTTTTTTCTTCAGTACTTGCCCCCTTAGTGGTGACTGCATGGCCCTGTCGCCCACAGTGCCAGTTTCTATCGTTCGACGGACAAATTGGTGGCGAGATGTTATGTGAGCAAAAGAACACCAATCTTTAAAGAGGAACTGGCATTTGATGTGAACTCATCATAATGACGAAAGGTTAGAGTGTCAAGGATGGGTGGAGGTTTTTGAGGACCCAAATGCAGAGACCAGGAGGAATAGGCAAGTCTTGCAGGTTTAATGAGGCAGAAATCCAAAAATTCAAACTAAAAAATACAGAAAACCAGGATCTAGGGGACATCAGGGAAAACACACATGAGGAGGCAGGGAAAGACGAGGAACCGGTACTGAGGAGCTGCTCAGGAAGAGTATACAGGTCCTTCTCAAAATATTAGCATAATGTAATTGTCATGATTGGTTTCCGGACCGTAGCCCTCCCAGTCTACGAGGTACTGCCAACTGCGACCTCGCCGACGGGAGTCCACGATCCGGCGGACTGTGAAGGCCGGATGGCCGTCAATGTCCAGGGCGGGTGGAGGGGAGTCGGAAGGTGGGCACAGAGAGCTAGTGATGACTTGTTTGATCAGTGACACGTGGAAGGTTGGGTGGATGCGTAGAATAGGTGGCAGGTAAAGGCGGACAGCGGAGGGATATTTTATATGGACCAATGAATCGAGGCGAGAGTTTCTTGGACATGGCTTCAAGAGGGATGTCCCGTGTGGACAGCCATACCTCTTGTCCTGGGGTATAGTCGGGAGCGGAGCGTCGCCTGGACTCGGCAAACCTTTTGGTTATGGCGGCGGTGCAGTTGAGAGTGGCGATGGTGTTGTTCCAGATGCGGTGACAGCGGCGGATGTGGTGATGGACGGACCTGACAGTTATCTCTCTCTCGTCTGCGGGGTAAAGTGGAGGTTGATAACCTATAGAGACTTGGAATGGAGACAGACAGGTTGCAGCAGATCATAGGCGGATCTACTGGGGTGGCATAGGGTGGCAAATGCCACCCTAAATGACAGCCTTGCCACCCCTGCTGCCACCCCAGTTGGCGGTTGGGGTGGCGAGGCTTATAAATTATGGATCATTTGAGAATTACGACCGCTAATTTCCAATGTCGGACTGCAGTGAATGCAGCACGAAATGACGCGAGAGCGACTGAGACTGATTGTTTTGAAAACCAAATGGGGCAAAGCGAGGGAGCCGGTGGTCAGGGGGAGAGGAGAAACGGGATGAAACAGGTAAAAATTGATTAACTATCTATCGAGAAATTAAATCATAATGAAAGCACAATGTTGCTAGGATAGCTGCAATGCTGATTTTGAGATGATAAAAATCAGGTTGCAGAACGTTATTTCTCTATCTATAATGTTAGTTAGGCCTGACGTTTCAGGCTCATAAAGACATATTTGCGGTCAACTATGACAGAAAAGAGACGATCACGTTTGGTTGTACTCAAATCAAAACGCACAAAGGCATCGGATCTATATACATTAGTGAAGCGTTTTGCTGAGCAACGTGGAAATCACTGCATTCAGCTGTTATAATCATGTTAACTTTATGTTATGCCCTCTGGTGAGCCTTTACAGAGCTGTTACATTTTGTTTTGGCACCTGAAAATCTGATATTTCCTTTAATAAAACTAAAAGTGTTAAAAGTTAAAAAATGTGATACTGGTGTGAATCCTGCTTAATATGAAGCAGTGTTGTTGTTTCTTTTTTGTATATATAATATGAAACTATCCAGAAATGACCTGTATAAACCTACTCACAAGCAAAATGTATTTTTATGTTGCTTCTTTTCAGATTTGTGGAGATTTTGATGTAACATACAGAACCCGCCTTTTTGTTGATTTGTTGATACAGCAGTATGGAGGACCAACTCTGCCATATTTAAAAATAAATACAGAAATAAATAAATGCTTAATAAATAAATAAGCGTACAATTAATTGCCACCTAAATACAAACAACAAATAAATGTAAGTAGAAATTAAATTATACAGCTAGTCATAAAGGTATATAACTCTTTTAATTGGCTTCTTTATTTCTTTGCCTTTTTAATATTTACCTTATTTATTTTTTTTGTCATTTATTATCTTCAACTTCATTTTTTAATTACTTATATTTTTAAGTATTTATTTATGTGCATGTTATCATATTTTTGTCTGTTTTATTCTTCCTTTGTATTTTTTTACCCTAGTTATTTCTTCGCCGCTATTTCTTTCTGCCTGCCCTTTTAACATTTCTGCCTGCCATTATAATATAATTTCTAATTACATTTATTTGTTGATTGTATTTTTGGTGGCAATTAATTGTATGCTTATTTATTTATTGAGCATTTATTCATTTCTGTATTTATTTTTAAATATGGCAGAGTTGGTCCTCCATATACAGCTCTATCTACAGCATATTTACATGCATGAAATGTCCCTTTCATGTTGCCTTAACTGCTGTATGTCAAGTTACTGAGGAACAAATGGGGTAAATGTGTGTCCAGAGTAAACATTACATAGATGTCCAGTACCTTGTTCGGGTGCCTTGACCCATTTATTTCTACTGTGTAGTTATGCTCACTTTAGAACAGCTCGGTCTATAGATCTCTGATGGGTTACTTTTTCTTTCTATAGTTTCTTCTAGTGCAAATGCTGCAAAGCTGCCTCTCTGACACTCAATCTCACACATCTGTGACTCAGCACCTGTGTCTTACCTTAATACCTTTCCTGTCATAAGGCCCCTCTAGAAGTAGTGTTATCATTCTTCTATCTCCTATTAAGTGAGATCACATTGTATGATGTATTATTAATATGAACTGTTTCACATGAAACACTAGTACTGTACATACTATTCTCACCAAACTGTGATAACTGTGATTAAATTCAGTGTAAACAAATGCCATATGTTGCCACCCCTAAAAAATTCCTGCCCCCCTCTTGCCACCCCATAAATATTTTTCTAGATCCGCCCCTGCAGCAGATTTCTGTGAGTTGTGAGCGTATTCAATCCATGTGAGAAACTGACTCCAGTCAGTCGGGTTATTGGAGGTTAGGCAGCGGAGAGTGGACTCAAGCTGTTGATTCATTCTCTCCGTCTGCCCATTGGTCTGTGGATGGTAACCAGAGGTGAGGGAGATCTTACAATTGAGAGCAGAACAAAAAGCTTTCCAGACCTGCGAGATGAACTGGGGACCACGATCTGAGAGAATCTCTTGGGGTATGCCGTGAAGACAGAAGACATGTTTCACGAGGAGTTGGGCGGTCTGGAATGCAGTGGGTAATTTCCTGAGGGGAATCAGGTGACAAGCCTTGGTAAAAACGGTCAACAATGGTTAGGATAGTGGACATACCTCTGGAGACTGGAAGACCGGTAACAAAATCAATGGCGATGTGGGACCATGGACGGGTTGGAACAGGTAGGGGACGCAGCAGCCCAGAAGGAGGTTGGTGAGTGGTTTTGTTTCTGGCACAGATGGGACAGGCCAGCACGTACTCCTTCACGTCCTTGTGAAGGGACGGCCACCAAAAGCGTCTTGTAATGAGTGCGATTGTTCAATTCAATTCAGTTTATTTATATAGTGCCAAATTCACAACACATGTCATTTCAAGGAACTTACAGTTCAACCAGATCATACAGTCAAATTGATACGAAGTTTTATATCTAAGGAAAACCAGTTGATTGCATCGAGTCATTGACTCAAATACAATCCCTCACACTAAGCATGCTTGTAGCGACAGTGGAGAGGAAAAACTCCCTTTAAACAGGAAGAAACCTCCAGCAGAACCAGGCTCTGTGTGAGCGGCCATCTGCCGAGGCCGACTGGGCTTCAAGGAGACGGAAGCAGAGACACAAAAAGCAGCTGTAAAAGGCGGCCCCGTCCAGGAAACACACAGCCAGGCAGACGAGCTCCGAGCCAGCTCCCATGCCAGAGGATGAAGAGAGCACATCCAGCCAGTCACAGGACCACACTGGAAAACAGGCCGATCTCCAACATCTATAAATAAGGGTGTTGATGGAAGCAGCACAGCTGATGTTTCTTTCCAGGATGACGTCACAGCCAAACAGGAACAGACGAGGCAAAGCTACTCTGAGGAAAAGCAGATAGAGCAGAACGTTAGAGATTGAACTAACAGATTCTGCAGAATAGGAGAACAGAGAGAGAATGAAGCAGAATGATGAAATGGGGGTCCCTATGTCCTCCAGAAGTCTAAGCCTATAGCAGCATAACTTTAAAGACAGCTCCGGATAACCTGAGCCACTCTAACTATAAGCTTTATCAAAAAGGAAAGTTTTAAGTCTAGCCTTAAAAGTAGACAGGGTGTCTGCCTCACGGACTAAAAGTGGTAGTTGGTTCCACAGGAGAGGAGCCTGATAACTAAAAGATCTGCCTCCCATTCTACTTTTAGAAATTCTAGGAACCACTAGTAAACCTGCAGATTGAGAGCGAAGTGCTCTGTTAGGAACATAAGGAACAATCAGAACTCTGATATCAGATGGAGCTTGGCCATTTAAGGCTTTATATGTGAGAAGGAGGATTTTAAATTCAATTCTTGATTTAACAGGAAGCCAATGAAGAAAAACCAGGATAGGAGAGATGTGATCTCTCTTTTTAATTTTCATCAGAACTCTGGCTGCAGCATTTTGGATCAGCTGAAGGCTTTTAACTACAGTTTGTGGACTTCCTGATAGTAAAGAATTACAATAGTCCAACCTTGAAGTAACAAATGCATGGACTAGTTTCTCAGCATCACCCCTGGACAGGAGTTTTCTAATTTTTGCAATGTTCCTCAGATGAAAGAAGGAAATTCTAGAAACCTCTTTGATATGGGATTTAAATGACAGGTCCTGATCAAAAATAACACCAAGATTTTTTACTTTATTATCTGAAATCAGTTTAATCCCATCCAAATGAAGTGACTGGCTAATCAGCCTCTTTTTCAGAGACTCTGGTCCAAAGACTATAACCTCTGTTTTGTCTGCATTCAGATGCAGAAAGTTAAGAGTCATCCAGGTTTTTATGTCTTCAAGACATGTCTGTAATTTATGTAATGGGTTAGCTTCATCTGGATTTATAGACAGATATAGCTGGGTATCATCAGCATAACAGTGAAAATTAATCCCATGCTGTCTAATAATTCTACCAATTGGGAGCATGTATAAAGTAAAGAGAATTGGTCCTAGCACTGATCCCTGTGGTACTCCACAGGTAACCTTTGAGCGTGTTGAAGATCTATCATTAACATGAACAAACTGAATTCGATCAGATAGATAAGATTTAAACCAGTCTAGTGCTGTTCCTTTAATTCCAACAAAATATTCAAGTCTTTCTAAAAGAATATTATGGTCAACTGTATCAAATGCAGCACTAAGATCCAACAGGACGAGCACAGATACAAGTCCATTATCTGAGGCCATGAGAATATCATTAGTGACTTTCACCAGAGCTGTCTCAGTGCTATGATGAGCTCTAAAGCCAGACTGAAACTCTTCAAAAAGTTCATTATGGTGTAAGTGATCGCAAACTTGTTTGGCAACTACTTTCTCAACAATTTTGGATAAGAAAGGAAGATTGGATATAGGTCTATAATTGACCAAGTCATCTTGGTCAAGAGACGGTTTCTTAAGCAGAGGTTTAATTACAGCAACCTTAAAAGCTTTAGGTACATATCCCTGTAACAGAGATAGATTAATCACATCTAAAATGGAGGAGGAGATCAAAGGGAATACCTCCTTAAATAACCTGGTTGGAACTGGATCTAAAATACAAGTTGAAGGCTTAGATGAAGACAATAATTTTGCTAATTCAGAAAGTTCAACTGGATCAAAGCAGTCTAAACCCGGTTCAGATTCCATGACTACCTCAGCTACAATCGCAGATAGAGGAGTGCTTATGATCTTATTTTTAATAAGATCATAAGCCCATTCTGCTCACACCAGGATGGGCTGAGAACTTGGCTGCGTGCATCCACTGGATGAGGCGGGATCTAACAGAAGATGGAACATAGGTCTTGTTTGGAGGTCCGTTACCTGGGTCAGGTTCAGAGACCAGGGCTAAGTTGATGAGATCAGTGATCTCCCAGGAAACGGCTCCAACTGTGCATGAGGCAGGAAGAACAGGCTCGGGTGTCTCAGGTTGATCAGAGGAATACAGACGAGAGAGAGAGTCAGGCTTGATGTTCTTGGAACCGGGTCTGTAAGAGATGATGAGATTGAAGCGAGAAAAGAACAGAGACCATCTAGAGTGGCGTGGGTTGGATCTCTTTGCAGATTGAAGGTAAGCCAGGTTCTTATGGTCTGTCCAGACCAATACCGGATGCTCGGCACCCTCGAGCCAATGTCTCCATTCTTCCAAGGCGAGTTTAATGGCAAGTAGTTCTCTGTCTCCGACATTATAATTTTGTTCTGCCGGAGAGAGTCTGCGTGAAAAGAATGCACAGGGGTGAGTTTTCTGGTCAGAGTCTGATTGTTGCGATAATACAGCTCCAACACCGGAGTCAGATGCGTCCACCTCTAAGATGAACTGCTTAGAGGGATCAGGCTGGATCAGGATGGGTGCGCTTGAAAACAGAGTCTTAAGCTTGTTAAATGCAGATTCAGCTTCTGGTGTCCATTGAAATGTCTTCTTCACAGAAGTCAGAGCTGTGAGGGGTAGAGCTGTTTGACTATAATTTCTGATGAAGCGCCTGTAGAAATTAGCAAACCCCAGGAACCTTTGAAGCTGCTTATGGTTTTCAGGTGTCGGCCAGTCCAGAACTGCCTTTATTTTGTCTTCGGATGGTTTCACCTGCCCGCCCTCGAGCAAAAACCCTAGAAATGTAACAGAGGATTGGTGAAATTCACATTTTTCAGCCTTAACGAAGAGTTTGTTTTCCAGCAATCTCTGAAGGACCAGACGAACGTGTTTCTTGTGATAAGAGAGGTTTTTAGAGTAGATCAGGATATCATCAATGTATACGAAAACAAAAACATTCAGAAAGTCTCTGAGGACGTCGTTGACTAGAGCTTGGAAACAGGCAGGAGCGTTAGTAAGACCAAAAGGCATGACCAAGTACTCAAATTGGCCTATGGGGGTCTTAAAAGCTCTTTTCCATTCGTCTCCTTCCCTTATTCTAAGGAGATGATAGGCGTTTCTTAAATCGAGTTTGGTGAACACTGTCGCTCCCTGAACAGGTTCAAGAGCTGATGCCAGTAGTTGTAGGGGGTATTTATTTTTGACTGTTATATCTGATTTAATTCTCTGTAGTCAATACAGGGTCGGAGGGAACCGTCTTTCTTACCCACGAAAAAGAAACCAGCACCAAGAGGAGATGAAGATGGCCGAATAATACCAGCAGCTAGAGACTCATTAATATATTTCTCAATTGTTTCACGTTCAGGTTTGGAGATGTTAAATAATCTACTGCTGGGAAGGGGGGCTCCTGGTAATAAATCAATGGCGCAGTCATATGGTGTGTGATGTGGAAGAGACGTCGCACTGACCTTACTGAAGACCGGTGCCAGATCATGATACTCGAAGGGGACAGAAGTAAGGTCAGGAAAGTCCATCTCCCCCCTACCTCTAGGGGACTGAATAGCAGGAGCCGCAGAACGAAGACATGAAACGTGACAGGAAGTAGACCAAGACTCAATATGGCGTTCAGCCCAGTTGATATGGGGGTTGTGACGTTCCAACCACTCGAATCCAAGCACCAGGGGAGAGCATGCTGAGGGAAAAACAAAAAAAGTTATGGTCTCACGATGGTTTCCAGAGATAAGAAGCTCTAATGGTTGTGTCTGATGAGTGACTTGGTGTAGCTTTTTCCCATCAATGGCAGAAACTCTGAGAGGCTTTTTCAAAGGAATGGTCTCAATCCTCAGCTGCTGAACCAGATCTGAATCAATAAGGTTTCTCTCACAACCAGAGTCAATGAAGGCTGACAATGTAAGAGACTGGTCAGAAAAAAATAAGGTTGCAGGTAACAATAAATGAGGAGATTTTTCAGTTTTTAGATGGTCCGTCAGACTCCTCACATCCTCTGATGGACCCCGGCTTTTGATTTAGCTGGGCATGAAGCAATAAGGTGGCCAGGCTCACCACAGTACAGACACAGATTCCCCTTGAATCTTTGTTGTCTTTCTTCAGGTGACAGCCTTGTGTGTCCAATCTGCATGGGTTCGACCTCTACTCCTTCTGAGGAAGAAAAGTGAGAGACTTGGACAGGAGCTGGAGGCGTTTGATTCTTTGTTCTTGGCCTGGTACTGGGCTCTGGGGATCCAGAAAAAACAGAGGTGGAGTTAGATGCAGGAGCAGAAACAGAAAAATTTAGGCTTCTTTGCCTAGAGCTTTTTCTAGTCCGGAGTCTGTTATCCAATCTAATGGTTAACCGGATTAGATCCTCCAAACTAGCTGGTTTGTCGATTGTAGCGAGTTCGTCTTTGATGTTATCATTTAAAGCCTTGAAATAAGCACTCTTAAGTGCGCACTCATTCCAGCCTGAGGCTGCGGCTTTAATCCAGAAGTCAATGGAGAACTCTGCCACCGTCATATTTCCTTGCTTTAAACTGAGCAAGGCTCGGGAGTCAATGGTTTGGTCTGAATCGTGGTTGAAGACCTGAGAAAATTCAGTTAAAAATTCTGAAAGGGTACATGAAAAACTGGTTTCAGAAGAAAACCTAGCTTCTGCCCATTCAAGAGCTCGACCAGAGAGTTGAGAGAGAATGAAGGCAATTTTCTTCCTATCATTTGGAAAACTGACGGGAGAATGTTCAAAAAGCAAACGACACAGGAACAAAAATCCTTTACATTCTTTTTGGATACCTGAAAATCTTTCAGGTGGCCTCGGACGGAACTCCGGAAGTGACGTGACTGTCTCTGACCTTTGAGGCGGAAGTGGCTCCGGAACAGGAAGTACGGCTGGCGCGGCATTAGCATTTCTCCAGTAGCCGGCGTATTCCTGCAAAACTTGGTTTTGGTGTTCGATATAAGTGTTTAACTCATGGAGGGTTTGCGCATGTCCTTGGATTTGGGCAGCTTGCTCCTCAAGCCTCCTCTGGAGGTGATCTGCTGGGTTTTGTGTTTGGCCGCAGTGTTCTGTCATGATTGGCTTAAGAGACTTAACCCACATGCAGAACACCACACAAAGCTGAGTAAAAGTTTAACAGAGTTTATTGAATGAAAACACACAGAGTAATATGAACTGGTTCTGGTACAGGTCCGGGACAGGAATCACTGATATCTGCAGAGATGGATAGTTTGATTAGCCAGGCAGCTCCAATGGTTTGTCCAGCGTGTCTATACAGATTGTACCTTGAAGAGGTTCTGGCTGATCCCTTTGAGAGGGGGAACCGGTTGGGTCCTTCTATCTTATGAGTTTCAGACCTTGGCTTGTTTTCCTAGCTCTTCCTTGAGAGCTGGTGGAGGAATCCAGACTGATATCTTCAGGTTTGGCTTCCTTGGGCAGGCAGGCAGGTTTCCAGGCAAAGCTCATCCAGAACTTCAGACTTTAGTCGGGTTTTCTGTGAGCAAAGAAGACAGAGGCAGGTTAGAATCTAGTTTCTCTTCTAGAGTATCCAAGATTCACTTAAGATAAACAGAAGCTTAAATTTGCTAACCAAACTTGGTCAACAATGTGGCGTTGAAGGAAGGTCTGACTGCTGCTTATGTAGAAGGTCTCCTGATGGGCTGATGATCCTCAGGTGTGCTGAGGGCTCCAGCCCAGGAGACCCACGGTGCTCTCTGCTGGAGACAGGTGGTAGATCTCCAGATCCCAACAGTAATGAAGTTAATTATTTTCCATAATGTAATGATAAAACTTGAACATTCATAAATTCTACATTCATTGCACAATAACTGAAATATTTCAAGTCTTTTATTTTCTTAATACGGATGATTTTGGGATACAGCTCATGAAAACCCAAAATTCCTATCCCACAAAATTAACATATTTCATCCGACCAATAAAAGTGTTCTTAATACAAAAAAAAGTCAACCTTCAAATAATCATCACTCAATACTTGGTCGGGAATCCTTTTGCAGAAATTACTGCTTCAATGTGGCGTGGCATGGAGGCAATGCTGTGGCACTGCTGAGGTGTTATGGAGGCCCAGGATGCTTCGATAGCGGCCTTTAGCTCATCCAGAGTGATGGCTCTATCTTCTTTCAACTTTCTCTTCACAATGTCCCATAGATAACCGGGTGATGTAGATGCCGGACAGTGACTAAATTTTATTGAATTTAATTTCTTGGCAGGCCAATTTAGCACAGTGATACCATGGTCAGTAAACTTTTTACCAGTGGTTTTGGCACTGTGAGCAGGTGCCAGGTCGTGCTGAAAAGTGAAATCTTCATCTCCACAAAGCTTTTCAACAGATGGAAGCATGGAGTGCTCCAAAATCTCCTGATAGCTAGCTGCATTGACCCTACCCTTGATAAAATACAGTGGACCAACACCAGCAGCTGACATGGCACCCCAGACCATCACTGACTGTGGATACCTGACACTGGACTTCTGGCATTTTGGCATTTCATTCTCCCCAGTCTTCCTCCAGACTCTGGCACCTTGATTTCCAAATGACATGCAAAATTTGCTTTCATCCGAAAAAAGTACTTTGGACCACTGGACAACAGTCCAGTGCTGCTGTTTCTGGTTCAAAAGCGACTTGACCTGGGGAATGCGGCACCTGTAGCCCATTTCTTGCACACGCCTGTGCACGGTGGCTCTGAATGTTTCTACTCCAGACTCAGTCCACTGCTTCTGCAGGTCCCCCAAGGTCTAGAATCAGCCCTTCTCCACAATCTTCCTCAGGGTCCGGAATATTTTGCAGGTGTTTAGAGTTAATTTGGTGATTCAGATGATTAGGTGCATACCTCATTCAGATACCTTTTTGACCTTCTTTTATGATATGCTAATTTTGTGATATAGGAATTTGGGGTTTTCATCAGTATTAAGACAATAAAAGACCTGAAATATTTCAGTTAGTGTTTAATGAATCTAAAATATATGAATGTTCAAGTTTTATCATTACATTATGCTAAATAATGAACTTTATCCTAATATGCTAATATTTGAGGAGGCCCTGTATATGGGAGTCAGAACAAACATTGGAGTAATGAGATGACAAGAACAGGTGTGGAGGGAAGCATCTAGAAGGAAGCCAAGATGAAGGAAACAAACACAAGGGGACAACACAGGGTAACTCAAGAAATACAAAAGAACTCAAAAATATACCCAAAAACAACTAGAATAACACAAAATGGAAATGAACCCAATAAACTAGAAATCACAGAAAGACAAGAATACAAAGTATAACTGAAAACTACAAAAATAAAACTTAAACATTCCAAAAAAAGAAAATAAAAACAACTACTGGACTTTGTTTCCAAGTTTGAAGACATTTCACTTCCCATCCAGCAAGCTTTTTTTAATTCAAAATGCCAGGAATACCGTTAAGCTCGAGGTTTTGTACAGTAGCCCAACAAAGCCTTGTTTTCTTTTGAAAACATGCAAATTTAAAAAGACGAAGGGCTCCACCCCCTCAGGTTCCTGGATGGGAATCGAAACGTGACCTGGATGACTTAGAATCTTCACCAGCGTAAAACTTAAACAGAACCAAAGTTCTCTCGGGGGGCGGCCCCGTTGGGTGGGGTCCTGCTGGTGGTGCGCCGCTGGTGTGTTGGGGGGCTGGTGTGGATGGGCTGGCTGCGCTGATTGGGACTTCGGGTGGGTTTTCCCGCTTGGAGGCATGGTGGAGCTGCTTTGGTCCCGCTGATCGCGGCGGGTGTGGCTGCAGGGTGGGTGGAGGTTGGAGTGGCTCCGGCTGGCGCATGTCGGGGGGCCGGGGCGGCGGAGGTGCTTCAGCGGCATGTTGGGGGCTTCTGCGGACGGCGAGGGGGGGCGGCAGGCGCGGATGTGCTGCTCTGGCTTGGGGGGGTCTGTGGCGCTCGCGGCCGGTTCAGCGGCAGATGCGCGGGGGCCCCGGTAGTGGGCGCGGCCGCCTGTGTGTTTTTCGGGGGTCGCTGGGGCTTGGTGCCGGGGGGCAGGGCGTGTTTCGGCGCTCTGTGGGGCCGGGGCGTTATGGTCGGTGCCGGTGTTCTTTGCCCGGCCCTACTTCAGGGTGGCCGTCTGCCGGCGGAGCCTGCGGACTCGCCTCCGCGGCTCCCCGGGTTGCCGGCATGGCGGTGGCTGGGGGGCTTCTTGGGGGCTGTCTCTCCTCCTCCCTTGGTGGGGGTCCGATTTCCGGGGCTGGCCCTTCCTTGGTGCCTTCGCTCTTGGGGTCCCTTTGGGCGCCTGGAGCTTTGGGTCTCCCGGCGCTGGACTCAGTGCTCTGGGGGGTGTGCTTCTCCGGCTCTCCACAACCACTATTGAGCATTTTTACTATGGATAAACTTTACATGCACAAGTGCACCCTCACAAACAATTACAGGTGCTTGGCTCCAGGTACTCAGAGATTCACTTCCATACAGAAAGCCCAAATCCGTATCTTCAGGTAACACAGAGTACATGTCAGGCTTAATAATATTACTTTAGCGATAGTTTCAATGTGTTGATTTATTGTATGTCTCGTACCATGTCTTTCGGTTGTGCTGTTCTTTTTTCATCTCGTTACAGGTGATGAAGCAGACTGAAAATGTTTTGTCATTGTCTCCTTTCTCTTCTTTCTTTCATCTTTTCTCTTTCTTTTTTCCTTTTCTTCTTCTGTTTTTCTGCTCTATTTACATTGCAGTGTCAATATAAACTGTAAAACTCCCTGCATAATTATAATAAAGGAATTTGTATGCATGAAACAAGTGGAGCAATATGGCAATTGCCATACAGCTACACTTGTGAAAGTAAAATCTGTTGGGCTCTTTTTGGCATCAAGACAATTATTCTTATTGCCACATTGCCAGACAGGACACTGTATACAAAAACAAAAAAAAAAACAGAACCAAACAGTGCAGAGTCATGACATAGAGTCAATACCAGGGTCATGTTAAGGAACAGACAATTTGGATGGAGCAATGTTAAAGCTCCAATCGATTTTTATTATGATATGATTTTACAGTAATAACAGTAATAACATTAATACTAAATAGAAAAAAGAAAAGTTTGCGTTGTGGTTAAAGTTTTGCCATACCAGCCAATGAATCAAAGAGTCTAATCATTTAAATGTTGTTATACACACCTTCATCTGAACTACATATTCCTATAGAGGAATCCAGGGAAAGGATGACCAAAGGTGAAAGTTGGCCTTGAGCGCAGACTTTGTCTCCATCTATTAAAAGAATAGTTCTAAAAATAATCTAGGATGTGAAAGTACAGTATTTGCTGCTCTTAGCATTTTAGAGAAAAGCAAACCATACAACAAAAACCTTTGAGCTTGAGACGGCAGAGATTAATGTCCTCCATTGAATATTTTCACCTGACAGCCAGGAAACAGATTGCGGTGAGAATGGCCTTACAGGTCTGCTGCAGGACATCTATAACACCTCCTTTTATTTTTCTCCTCTAAAACACTGCAACCTTTCCAAAACATGTCAGAGCTTCCCTGCCAATGCCTCATTTTTGCCTTTTGATTGGTTGTTTATGAGAAGAAATATGTTCCACTGCTCACAGCAAACAGATCTGCAAATGTTGCCTTTGTTTTCAAATACATATCAGTGCAGAAACAATTACTTGGGTTTTGCGCTTCCTATTCACCGACCCCAAAAAACAAACAAAGAAAGCTCATGAATATTTATGCTTCCTTGTTTCTTGACTTGATTAAGTTGGATCACTGCCCAGTCATTTAGCTCCATAGTCATTTCTAGTCATTTGGACCATGTGGAACAAAACATGTTGTAAAGAAACCAATGTGGGAGAAACAATGAGTCACTTAAGTTTTCACGTAGTTTCACTTTTTTTTATTGAATTTTATTTCTCAGCATCCACCCATAAACCCCAGTTATTCATTTTATGATTATCACTATTCACAGTGCAGAAGATTCTTTTTTCTTTTCCTTTAGAATAAGATAAAATTATTCCTTCTTAAAACAATCCTCCAAAAACTGAAGCAAAATGTTTAGTTATGTTTTTGTTAGCTTTGTGGTAACTTAGACAAACAAACTAGTGCATCTGCTTGCTTTTTAGTGTCAGAGAAAAGGAAGAATTTAGCAAGGCTATAGGTATCCTGATACATGTATCACAATACGATTTTTCTCAATATATCCCAATATGTTGGGGCACTTTTGCATTCACTGCAGACGACCTGGTTTCTGAGTATAAATCAGCCTTTGTTCTTCTTCTCATACTGACACAGGAGAAATGTGGGTCTAGTGCTCTCTACAGGACATTCTAAGAACTAACAAAACAAACCCATTAAACATACAGACAGATCAGCATAGTTTATGGGGCTTACAGGCAGAACTACAGTTGCTGATGCTGTAGATATAATTGCAGCATCTGTTAAATGCTTTGATCTTTGTATTTTCATCCACTCCCTCAGCTGAGTAAAAACAGCACTAATGTAGCTGAGTAGTTCTAAATGCAGCAGCCTTCACACTTCTAGGTAACCTCTCGCTTTTTACACAGATGTGCAAAATTGCTTCTGAAACTAAGAGTAAAAAATCCAACCTCATGAAAATCAGAAGGAAAGACACAGTAGTTCTAATTTAAATCACATTCGTATCCCTGCAGATAAGATATTAAACTAACCGCTTTGCTTTGAGAACAGAAACATTGTTTTAAAATAGTTCAGAAGAAAACTTAAGAGGATTCATTTGGTAATATTTTCTTCACCTCAGATTTGTTTTTGAAACATTCTTGTACTAAAAATAGCTTATTTTGGTCCAAACTCTGACAAGGTCCATAGCACATTTGATGACCTGCCCAACATCATCACAGATCCTCCTCCACACTTTCCGTTTCCAAATGTTCTTACTTTGTGTTATGTTTAAGATATTTATTTGTTATTGCTGAAAAACTAAGTCTGAGAATCAGATTTAGTTCTCTAAACTCCAAAAGTTAATGTACATCATGGTAATAGTAAAAAACGACTGTTTTCCTGTATTTCTACAACACGTATAGAAAGTCCAGTCTTATTTTACTCAGATCAAGCTGTTTTAAATGTTTTATTTATTGCTCTGGCTTTAAATACATTAATATAAGAGAGAGCATCTTTGATCCCATAGTTCACCTGTCCACTTTCAAACCATAATTGCTCAAGTGCTATAGGGTAGAACAAGTGTGCACATTTTGCACACTTGTCACTCTATTGCTAATCATGGCCATAGGCAGAAGTCATCCTAAGGAGCTATATTTTGGGTTAAAGTGATGCTGCTGTGTATCTTTGTTGTCCTTTGCTGTTTGCACAAGCCTGGGTTCCTCCATAGTGGCTGCCAGCCTATCACCCTGCATAGGTGGTTCAGGCTTGCATTTAACAATAACTATTTTTTTAAACTAGCTAATAACTAGTGGGGTGCTCCAGGACAAACTCTTACAGCACTGACTAGCATAATGCTCCATGGTTACTCATTGCAGACTGGATTCAAGGACTATACTTCTCGTTGAACTTGATTTATCATTAATGCTTTTTAGTTTTGGTTAATAGAATGTTCATTTGACATGGTTTGATGATGTTTTTCTAATTTATCTTTAAGTTGTCACAGGATAGCGGCCAACCATAGATGGTGGCCGCTATCCGCATTATTTCTTTAGTGGGCTTTGTTTATAATTTAGGCTACTCCCCCTTCTGTCCCCACAAGTCAAGAGTTGAGCTTAGAAAACTGTGACATTTCCATAAGTTAATAAACTATTGAAACTGTCTCTAACTGCTAACGAACTTGTAAAATTTTTAAGCAAGTTTGGAGCCATAAATTCTGTTCATATGACATTTTTTTTCATAATCCTCGTGCTGATGGTTGGCTTTTTCCTGTGCTCCTGCTCACCTGCCTAATTTGCCTAAAGATTCATCTGGTCCCCGCACCTATCTAAGATGTTTGCTCTCCTGTCATCAGTGCCAGATTATTCAAGCTGTCTCTGTGTGAGTAACTCTATCGTTCAAAATAAGTTTTCTGTGTCGGGTTTTTGCCCATGTATTTTTGGATTTTGTCTTTATTCATCTCTGTTCTGCTAAGTTTAATGTTTGGTCTGACGGTCTGGATTTTGCTGGTTACCAGACTTGGACTGTTTTACTGACCTTGGCTTGGATTCTCCCCGGATACCTTTTCGGCGCTCTGATCAACTGGTTTCTGAAATTGTTCTGGACTGGATTTCAGGTCAGGTCAGTTTTTGTAGTTTTTAGTCTTCTCCGTTCATCATCCTTGTCACTGATCAGTTTCCTGTCTCAGCAGAGAATCTGAGAACCTGCTCTGAGGAGTTTCTGTCATCCTCTTTTCATTATTTCGAAAAACATTCAGTTTGTCTGCTGAATATTCAATTCAATTCAATTCAGTTTATTTATATAGCGCCAAATTCACAACACATGTCATCTCAAGGCACTTTACAGTTCAATCAGATCATACAGTCAAATTGATACAAAGTTTTCTATCTAAGGAAAACCAATTGATTGCATTGACTCAGTGACTCAAATACAATCCCTCACACTAAGCATGCTTGTAGCGACAGTGGAGAGGAAAAACTCCCTTTTAACAGGAGGAAACCCCCAGCAGAACCAGGCTCAGTGTGAGCGGCCATCTGCCGAGGCCGACTGGGGTTCAAGGAGACAGAAGCAGAGATACAAAAAGCAGCTGTAAAAGGCGGCCCCGTCCAGGAAACACACAGCCAGCCGGACGAGCTCCGAGCCAGGTCCCATGCCAGAGGAAGAAGAGAACACATCCACTCAGTCACGGTCAGAGAAACAGGACCACAATGGAAAACAGGCCGATCTCCAGCATCTATAAACAATTTTAGTTTCAAAAGTTCTATTAGCCCTTTCCATCAAACTGCTCTGGTCTCACTTGGCTCAATTACTTCCCTGTTTACTGTTTTTCATGCATATTCTGATAAATACAAAACGATTAAGTTAAGGAGCAAAAATAAAACATTAATAGGAAATGAAAAGCATGGTACCAAAATGCCTTTGGACACAAATGCCTTTGTTTGCAACTCGATTGACACTGGCATGCAAATTAATAATGTCTAATACATGACTCATAGGTGTTAGGTCGTGTGGAGGTTTGTAGAGGACCCAAATGCAGAGGTTGTTTGCAGGTTTAATGATAGTGGTGGCATCAGGTGCATTAATCTAGAAATATCTAATCAAGGAACACAGTGACAAGAACAAAGCCATGGGTTAAAGAGGGAATGGAGAGAATCCAGCAAACAGTAACTGCAGAGGAGGAGTATAAATGCCAAACAGAACAAAGAATGGAGAAACTAACTGACGAGGAGCAGGTGAGGACAGAAGGAGCTAGAAGGGAGCTAAGGTAGAGGAGACTGGCACAAAGGGGCAACAGAGAGTAGACAAGAAATACAACTGTGCTCAAATACAACCCGAAGATAACTAGAATGACACAAAGTTAGTTAAAAAACACAGACTGACATGAATCAAAGTGTAAATGACAACTCAAAAAGAAAACTTAAACAGAACCAAAAAGTCCATAAAGGGCAGAATCATGTCAATAATGGGGTGTAAGAAAGAGGTATTTCATCAGATGATGCAAATTAATCCTAAATCTAAATATATTTCTAGGCAAACATCCATGTCATTGTCTTACTTTTCTAAATCTGTTTCTGGGCCTTTACTGGGAAGAATGAGTCCACAATGACCCAACAAAGACCTGACAGGTGAGCTGCAGTGTTAATGTCTCAATGTTTGGTTTTACTTTTTGTCCAATTCAGGGTTACGGATTTTTGGGATGTTTACTACCGCACCAACATTCCTCTTTCTCTGCTCAAATTGGAGCCTTTCATGCAAAATGTATTAAGTAATCCTACATTTCCTTGCTCAAGGTTTCTTAAACTGGAAACTTTTTGACACATATTTATGTTCACTTCTAATTATTTCAAACCAGATTATGCAGAGACAGACTGAAGTCAAACATTTTAAATACAAAAACAAACAAAACATAGATAGTCAACAAATCTGTCCAAAAGGCAATCGTTTTTTTGGAGAACAATGCACATTTACAGAAGGAAAATAAAGCTGTGAATCTATTTTAAGGTAAGTTAGAAACATAAGAAAAAGTAGAAAACTTGTTTAAGGGGCTTTAAGCTTCCGGTCGGTGCTGCAAACTGCAGCTTGTTGCCCAGGCAACAGCTTTGTTTCACTTTGAGAAGTATCAAATTTGTCAGATCTGAAAACGCAACAAAAAGGATTCGACAACGAGCTGCAAAAATGAGATTGCAATTTCCTGAGCTGATGTGTTTTATTCTGACTTCCATTATTTTATATTTATCCTCAGATGGTACATATCTCTAAAAATATGAAAATGGTAGGAGGATTCATACATTCAGAGTCTCTGTTTTTCTTTTTTTTTTTGCGTAACACCCCAGTCAGGCTGACAGCATCTTTTATGAAACTAGGCTAAGAAAATTGCGTTTTTTCTGCTGATACAGTTTGGAATAATGAACAGAGAATGTGAGCAAAATCACATTATTCACACAATCTTTAGGCGTAATTTGCCTTGAGTCTGCATGTAAAGAACTGCAAACAGATTATTCAACATCCATGCTTCTCCTAAAGGACCAAAGAAGCACCTTAAGTAACAGAGTCAGGTATCAGATTTTTTTCTAACCTGTGTACTTTCATGTGAATACATATGTCATGGTATTACTGAATACCTAATTTGGTTTATGATGTTTAAGACGGGCATACTCTGTATGAGTTTTTGTCCTTTTCCGGATTATTTTCGAGGCGTAAAACAATTTTTGGGATCGGGGCAAGTATCTAACCTGACTCCGCCAGATGGATTTGCTCCGCATATCCATCTGGAAACCTTCAGTTGAAGTAATTTGGGAAGGGGCGAAAATACTGGTTAGCTGATTGGCCTATGTTGGTGATAGATGGGCCAAATAAACCAAACAGATCAACGAAGCATATGACGTACTAACAGAGCGACGACGAGGAGGAGCCAATTGATAGATCAAACTCTTGCCGAAACCAGTCGGGAGAAGAGCAAAAACATCTTTTCCTCTGAGAAAAGCCTCCAGAGCAGTGTTTTACTCTTCTTTCAGTGAAGAAATACTCTGTAATTCCGATAAAACTTGCTTGATAGCCACGCTAACCCTAGTTTCATTGGCTGAAGCCGCCATGTTCTTTAGACTGAACTGTCGCGCTTCTCGTTGCGTCACACCTCAACCCGCCTCAAAGCCAACGCTGATTGGACGTTCGTTTGGTGAACTGCTCCAAATTTTCTTTAACAGAGAGTCTCCAGACTGATCTGCGAGTGAAAGCTTGAAAGCTCTTGAGATCAGGATGGTTTCACGAGGCTAGCAAGTATCAGCCTCATTGTGCATCCTGCGTAGTGTATTATACAGGGGGTGACGAGAGACAATCAGCCTCTCACAACCACCTCATGATTAGAAATCGTAAGGTCTGGAGAAAATCAAACATGTTTGAAATTCAGTCGGCCGTCGTGAGGTGTTTGTGAGCAAATCCTGCTGTTGAAGCAGAGCTACGTGCCGATTTACCTGAACCTCATGCACTGCACATGTGCAAACAAAGGAGCTCTTCTTCTCCCAGATTGACGAGTCCGACCATCACCAGCTATTGGCGCTGAGTCCGACGTGTGGTTTCTGGACGTACAGTGGGAGCAGGTAGTTTGCATTGGAGCTTTGGGCCGTAAAGTGTAAGAACAAACGTTGTGAGCTGTGAACTTTTAAACCCTGCAGTTTCTTCATACAATTTGAGGTGTAAAAAAATTTACAGTGTATGCCCACCTTTACTCCGTGCACTATAGACAAACAGGTATTTGGGTTTAGTTACATTACTACCCTTGGTATAATTGTCAAATATGCAAAAGTTAATTTTTTGGGTAAACTTATGGACCCTTTTTCTGTCTACATCACATTTATAATGGCGTGTTAGCAGGAGGCAATACAAACTGCAACTGGAGACACCCAATAAAAATGCAATAGGGTCGGCAAGACAATGAGCTTAAATTAGCAGACTGGTTTGTTGTTGGTTGCCCTTGTTTACAGAGTACAGATAATTAGACGTTTTACCCCAATACCTGCTGCTGTTGCAAGACAAAAAAAAACAACAAAAATTATATAAGCTGTGGTTAAAAGCAATAAAACAACGGAAGTAGACAGTAACGATCATCAAACATGCTTGTGTATGTAGCATTCTCTTCTTACCAGGTAAGTTAAGGTAATAAAATACCAGCTATATAAGAGTGGTTTGGATCAAGGAATATGTGTTTCTGATGTTTACAATGAGCCAAGCCAGCTATAAGAGGATGTCTGACCTTGCTAAAGCTAAATAGAGCTTTGGATTGCCATGTTTTCATTAAGTTACTGTAGATAAGTCAATCCACTCAGCCAGAGGTAATACTGTCAGATCATCTACTGATCATCAATCTGGTTCGGTCCGATAAATGTATCTTCTTTAGAGAAATATCCTGGCCGCAGAAACTAAAATGGATAAAATCTGATTTTACATGGCTCTTAGAAGAAAAAAAATAAAGCTAGATCCTGTTGTTAAAGTTCGAACAATGGTGGAAGCAGAGTGGGGGGAATCTTTCTGCCTTCAGCTATGCTCAAACCACAGAGATACGTCACAAAGTTTACCAAGGCAAAAGGTGTCTATAAAGGTCAAAGTAAGTTATTGTAATAGTGCAATCACAAAGATTGTGAAACCTGCAAGATATTTTCTAATCTGCTTTTTGTCAGTTTCACCTCAATTTCAGAAACCACCTGTTATATTGACCCGTAGAACTCTTCTACTCCACCTGTAAAGAAAATGGCACAAAAACGTAAGGACAGCTATTTTGATTATTATTTTTTAATTTAAAAACACAGCAAAAAGAAAACAGGAGTGTCTTGATTCTCACACTTTCACTGTTGGATATAGTCTTAAGGTTGAATCTATTACCCAAAAGAAACTAGAGCTCTGCTTTGAGAATTACTTGGCCACATGGCAACAACTGATGCCTTAATAAAATTATAAGCAATAAATAATATCTGCCATAAAATAGTTGTGTCCAAATTCGGTCCTCAAAGGCTGCTACCTGCCATGTTTGAGCTCTTCTCCTTGGGGATAGTTGCTACCTCCTCATTTCTGCATATGCCTGCTAATTAGCTACCATTTAACCGAAAAGAGAACCAAATCATTCAGGATGCATGTTTTTAAGGATGAACTTTGAACTTTTCTCAAACATAGTGTGGCCAATTGCATTTCAAGAAAGAAAAACAGCTCCAGCGGATTACAAAGCTAAGCTGAGCCCAAAGGAACGAGTAGCGGCTAGTTTTCTATTAATATAGTGGAGTAGAAGATACAATACTGGACTCTAAAATGTAGAGGGGTGAAACCGTATCCCAGCAGAGAAGTGACCAAAACAGGTAAGAGGTGAACAGCTGTGCCCCCCTGTGGAGCGTTAAAAACCACAACAGGAGATTGTAGGAGGAGAGCGGTAGATCGAAGAAGTCACCTGAGTGGGGAGAGGCACCGATGGCTCACCAATGATTGCACTGGAGGGAAGGGAGGACAAATTATTAATTAGTCCTTCTTCAGCAACATTAACAATGCTTTTTTTAAAGTAACTCTTAAGAGGCTGTCCTTAGTAGTGCATCATTTCTCCCAGCCTTAGAATCGGGATTCCTGAGCCACCCTATAGGGATGACATGTAAATCATTTGCTCCGGGCACAAAGTCGTGTTCAGTGTGAATACTTTTATGATTCAGGTCTGTCTGCTCTGCCCCTTTCACAATAAAGCTAATTGGTCCCACCTACTCACTGCTGCCAAATTACGCTTATGACATGTACCTGCCCTTTAGCAGATATTTATAGCTCCTTAGCAGGTAGTGCCTGATTTTTGAAAGCCACATTTAACTAAATATACTGCATTTCTTTATTGCCTGCCTGCCTGATCATGTTGGTTTACTTTGTCTCTTCCCTGCCTTCAGATCGTCATATCAAACAATATAATATCACATATACGTAATACAAGCTATATTCTGGGGGTTGCTGTGGAATTAAGGGCTACCGTGTCCAAGAGCACCTTTAATATTCCCTGTTCAGAGAGTTTCCCTTGGTCTCTATTCAGTCCTGATATGCCAGGTCCAAGGTCCAGAGAAAAGGGTATCTGGTTTAAAAAAAGAATTTCACTTCCTCACGCCATAGCCTTCGGCGACCACTGGAAGACAATTAGTTCTGCCCAAGTTTAGGTCATGGTATTAGTATTGTTTACAGAGAGATGGAAATGAGCCTCAGCAGCAGTCATGGAGGTGTTGCTGCTGGTCTATTAGAGTAAAAAGTGAGTTGGACCACTACTACTTTACATCACAATTAGACCACAACTCCAGACCAAGTCTCCCTTCTGGTTCGCAATGCTTCAGGATCGCACAGAATGATTTGCAGTTAAATAAATATTAGGCTTTAGTCTAAGAACTTTTATTAAACTATTCAATTCTGATCTTTATTGCCAATGATGCAGGGATGAGATGTTGAGTGATATTGTGACAGATCCTTAGCGAATTGAATCTGGCACTAAAGGTTCTTGTAATGATCTCAGGAAGTAGGACCCAGAATTCAAGGCGAGACAGGCAGTGGGAAAGTTCAAAGCGTTTATTTAATAAACAGGTGCGCGGGGCTGCTCGTCTGCTTCGGGGCAGATCTCTGCAGGGATAGAAGAATACAGGTCAGTGACTGGATGTGGAGCTAAATACGACTTGGAGCAAAGTCACTGACCTGATTCAAAGTTCAGTCCGCTCATGGAGGTTTGACCACAGTTGCGGCGGCCACGCCCCCAGAGCCCCCAGAGAGCGAGCAGCAGACGCAGAGCAGCAAGAGTGTCCAGAAGGGAAATCCAAGGCCGAAGTCAGAAGACAGTTCCAGGTTCAGAAGCCGGTAGAATCCAAGATCAGACAGGACAAACAGAGCAGACAGGGGCAAGGCAAAAATTCGAAATCCTCAGGGCAGAAAACTGGTCAAAATCAGGAAAACAGGCAGACTACAGATTGCTAGGGAACGTATCACAAAAACACACGAATAACCTGGCGCTGATGGGAGGCAAACACACAACTTAAATAGTAGAGGAACCAGGTGGAAATGATCGGCGATAATCAGCTGCAGAACCAATTAGACAGGCAGCAAGGAGCAAAGGAAAATACCAAACCATCAGCGCCAAGATCATGACAGTTCTTCTGATGGAAACCGCAGAACTTTTGTTGAAACGTAAATCTAAACAGATATACATCCCACAAAGCTGCATGCCTTCACAGCAGAAGTGTTTCAGCTTTTATGCTGCTACTAATTAGGTTCAAAAGGTCACCACGCCTGCCTACTCATGTTTATTAGCTCTACAATATAATAATTTTTTATTGTGAAATTTGTGGGTTTTATAATGAATTTACCATCAATGTTAACCTTAAGACTGTCTCCATAGTTTTAGACTTTTATTATCTTATTATTTATAGCTATATGCAAACAAATGATTGGCTGTGTTAGAGATAAAGTTTAATGGCTTAAATCAAAAAAAATTCTTTTAGCTCATGTTTCCCTACAGAACAGAATAGTACCAAAAAAAAGCATTTAAAAAACAACAACGTTGTAATGTCCTAGAATATCTTTCCCTTGTAGAGTCCTGGATTATCTAAGGGGAAACATATTTCAGGACATTACAAATTTTTTTTTTTCAATGCTTTTTTTGTACTATATACACTCTTTTTTATTATTATTTTTGTCTTATTTTTGTCTTTAATGGCATCTTGCTTTAACTCTTGGAACACTATATAAGCTACTGGAACCAGAATTTCCCCGAAGGATTATTCCCATGGGATTAATAAAGTTAAGTTTACATCTAAGTTTAAGAACTGCTGTTTTTGTGCTTCCTAAAATGCTTCATGCTAAATTTTGGTTGCAGCTCCATCCTAACCCACTATTTCCCAAAAAATCTTAACTTGCACTGATTGGACTTGAAGGGTTCAAGAAGCATCCATTAAGAAAATAAAGTAAGATTTACTGCTTAAGGTGAAAAAAAAAACTTAGCATGCGCTGCTGGTTCCCAGCAGACAGCTGCACAGGTCGTTTCAGCCTTCAAATGTTTTACCGCAGTCTGTTCACACCTCCAGCTGCCATGCTCCTGAGCTGGGCCAGATTTTTTCCCTGAGGGGTGAAAAAAATTATAGGGAGGGTTACCCCAGCAGGAGAACATAGATCTGTCATCAGGGCCCGAGGAAAGCTGTTCCCCACAGCAGGGGTCCTGCCGCAGTGGGATGATGGTGGACACAGAAGATCTCAATTTCATTTTAAAAGTTTTATATAAACTTTTAAAATAAAACGACAGCAAACAGATTCAGAAATTATGAGGACAGGTGTAGAGTTTAGCTTTAATTTTTTTAACTGTTTTATCTTTTGCTAGATATATCCCCTTTAGTCTAAGTAGTAAAAAATACATATTAATAACATATAACAAGACATTTACTTGAACAACTTTAGGAAATAAATTATATTTTAGAGGTAGCTTTACTTTGTGGTACTATTTAATATAAATCGGGAGAATTTGGACAAAGCTATCCATCCGAAGAACAAGACCTTATTATTAAATTAGATTTTATAAGTAAAAATAACTCAATACTTTAGTAGCCATTGTACCAGGAGTTCTTTTTACTCTTACATGACAAATTTCTCAGATGACTACTTTCTACTTTCACTTAAGTAAAAAAAAACAAAAAAACAAACAAAAACAAAGTAACACTATCCTTTGTATTACTTTTTTTCCTGATTAACAAAGGAAGGCATCAGATTGACAAAGCCATCATCAAACTGAAAGAAATTATTTCTAGCCTGAAGTTATCAATTAATTGCTTTAATCTAATTGTAACCTAATGACCCAATAATCCACACACGGTGGTAGCTTGGTAGTTCAACATTTCCCCACATTTCCTTGATGGGTCCTTGGCTTGTACTAAAATATTCTTTATATCAGGATTTGTGGACATTAAGATCTAAAGAGAAGCATCATCTACGGTCAGACCCTGTAATTCAGTGAAAGGCTGGAGTCAGAGTAAAATAAATATTCAACAGGGGGTCACTCCAGTGGCTGGAAGTTGGAGGGGATTTTGCTGAGAGTTGCAGAGAAGGGGGTTTCCTTTTGGCTGGCATTTGACTGTGAAGGGCCATTTTGAATGGCTGCTACTGCAAATTTTAGGTCAATTATTCGTTTACATCCTGACTAGGAATGTAAAGTTCAGAACCAGAAGTAGCATCCTGGACTCTCTATTTAAATATTTCTAGTATAAACCAGTGATCAACCTTTGTTGTCCTTCCACTGTCAGACTTGTACTTGTCGAACCTGCCAGAATTATAAAACCAACTAGCATGCAGTCAACTTCCATAGAGTCCTACTAATTAACCTACGTACAGTATTTTATTTCTGTATGCTTAAGCAGACGCACATCTAAAGGTCATGCTACACTCTCCCTCAAGAAATTTAGCTTGACACCCCAGTGGGAAACCATCTGAAAGCACTTTTTCTATGTATCAATTAGAGACTGACACGGGAGTGGATTTTCACTCCTGTCCCGTCCCACTCCCACAGAAAAAAATTGTGTCCCGTCCAGATCCCGGGCCAGAATAGAAATCTAAATCCTGTCCCGTCCCACTCCTGGTGAAATTACTCCCACTCCCATCCCGCTCCCATTCAGAATGACTCCCGCTCCTGCAGCACTCCCATTCTTGTTGTTTTCAATAAGATTTCTGCCAATACATTGAATCTGAATTTCTTTTGAGCGCGGGTGAAAAACTCAGAGCGGAAGCACTGTTGGTTTTTGGGTCGTGTAGTTTTTTTGACTCGCATTATAGTGTAGGCTTCAAGGAAAAAAACTACAAAATGGCGGCGCCAGTACTGGATTTTTTTTCTTCCCATTTTATTTTATGGCATCGATCCTAGTTTTTTTTTGTTTGTTACAATCGGTTTGCTCCCGCTCCCGTCTACCGTCCCAATCACGTGGTCGTTACTAATACTGACTCCCATCCCACGGGAATCCCACGGGAATCCCGTGACCCGTGGGATTCCCGAAAAAATGTCAGTCTCTAGTATCTATACTGTATGATGGATGTCATGAAATCCATACACTATTGTACTTCCATAATTACATCCCCTACCTTCTCTGTCCATATTTGTCTTCATTTAGTGGATTGTTCTTCTTTCAAAGTGTGACCAGGGCTTGACGTTGTTCATATACTGTAGGTTTTGTCTCATTCCAGTCATACTCTCCGTAGTCAAACATGGGTTTGCATTGCGTAATCATTTATCTGTGCTTGTTTAAACACAGTATCCTGTGTTACCAGTCTAACTGTGAGAGATGGCTTATGATAAATAACTAAATCAGCCCCAGAGATGCGATTAAAACCAGCTGTATACCACTAAACTGTTGAAGTACTTAACTTCTACTTGGCTTTAATTAAATTGAATGGACAATTTGCACAATCCTGTCTTCACAAAAAGCAGACAGCTTGGCAGTTAAAACTTCCCGCATGAACAAATGGCTTTGTCCAAAAGCAGCCTGGATCTGTCATCCCAGACTGCTGGACTAATCCCAGAGTCTGGGATGAGCAACGTGCCAGAGGCAGCATTGTAATACAAAGGGACTCTTCCAAGGACCGAAGCTGACCCATGTGCTGCTAACGGGACATGACTGAGTGGAAACCTAATTGGCCCAAGGTCACACTGGCAACATAAAGCCAGGTCTGCTCTGGCAGCGACTCCTGGCACAAAAGCACCTCATGTTTAGTGTCTTAGTATAGTATTAACAAGTCAGAGTCATCCTCTGAAAAACCAACTTAATATTAAACTTGTGTAAAATGATAAGGATAACTGCAATCATCTGTGAGGAAGTTTACACAAAAAGTCTGATATGTTTAAGTATAAAAAAAAGTTTAAAAAAATGATAAAAATTTTGTTTCAACATGACTTAATCTAAGAGGTCTGCATATGATTATGCATTAATTTCAATTCAGTTTATTTCTATAGCGCCAATTCACAACAAACGTCATCTCAAAGCACTTAACAGTTCAACCACATCATCCAGTCAGATTGATTCAAAGTTTTCTATCTAAGGAAAACCAGTTCATTGCATCGACTCATTGACTCAAAGGCAATCCGTCTCACTAAGCATGCATGTAGCGACAGTGGAGAGGAAAAACTCCCTTTTAACAGAAGCATTAAATATAGAACTGAGTGTGCAAAACACGGGCACATCCAGGAATTTGGGACCCGAACAAAGACATTGATATCAGCCTCTGCTATGAAGATACACTGAAGAGTTTAATTTACATTGTTAATGTCATTTTTATCGTAAAATTTCTAAAAACCTAAATTATCATAACGCATAAAAGTTAAATACATTAACTTTATACCTTACATTAAAATCACTCTAAATAATAGCTTATATAAACAAAAAGCACAGCTGTATCTATGCACACATTAAAAGAAAATAGGATTGTGAAAATATATTCCCTCTATGTTTTACTATAACTTTATTAAAGGACGGATTATGTTTATGCTGGCCCTGAGAACCTATTTTTCATTCATGTATACATGTAAAGACAATAAAACATGTATTTTTAGTTTTATAAATGTCTTTTAATGGTGGGAATTTAATCTGGTCTGCATCATTAATGATGTCATTCCCCTCCGACCTTGATCAGGATTAAGTAAGTAGTCGTTGCCACCAGATAGATAGCTTATTTCACTCAACAGGTTAATAATCTATCATTCATTTTACACTATTCAAGTAACAAACCATTCTTGAAAAACTCAGCCATGATTTTTGACTACTCTTTCTCCTTTCTTTCTGTTCCTTTTTGAAAACTAGACTTAGGTGTGCAGCATTTTTCAGCCATGAATGTTTTTTGCACATTTCTGCTTATTTACAAATGTTGTTGTTCATTTGTTTTATCGTTATCACTGCGTCAAAGGATGGGCGCGTGGCACCGGTTCCAGCAAACTGATGCTGACAGACAGGGAGACCTGCTGCACCATGCAGGACCTGAGGACCGAACCATTTATTTCTATTTCATGCCTTGTTTTGCAGTTTATTGCTGAAAAATGAGGGAGATCACAAAAATCATTTATTTTAATGCTGGATATACTTTTTATATTTGAAATATATAGCTGGGGATAATTTTTTGTCTTTTGGGCCCCCCCTCAGTCAAGGGCCCTTCGAATCTTCCTAATATTTCCTCCAAATGGCACCCCTGATGTAAAATAATAGAAAATTAAATAGAAATGAAAGACTGATATTTGCATTGTGTTATTTCTACTCTTGATTCATAAAAACAAAACAAAAAAACATTGAAGATAAAGTAGACCCTTTAAAGTTGTAGGGAAACGGCTGTTCCAACCGTTGCATTTACGAATTCTCCCGAGTGGTGCCCGTCTTTAAATGAGTGAATAAAGTGAATGTGATTGGTCGTTTATCAAGGGGGCGGAATTATTGTGACGGAAGGTTTGCAAGCAAGTTTTGTTGTGGCCGGTTTGTTGGAAGCATCATGCTAACCAGTTAGCAACTGTTAGCAGGGTCCCAATGGGAAATTCCATTGGGACCAAGTAGCACTAAATTGGTGACTTAGAAACGACACTGTCAAGGAACGCTATGGACAGCGGAAACATGCAAGAGGAGGAGAGTTTAGTAAAAGAGGTCGTGGATGAGTCTCCACTGTTATACATTTTTTATTTAGAACAGGAAAGCGGGGAAGAAGATGTTGTGGAAGAGGACGCCAGGGCGGCAGAAGCTTGGTTTGGTGTATGAGGCTTACAGCCGTACATGTTTGAGCCCTTGCCTCGTAACGCTGCCAGTTCTGTTAGCTCTACGCCTGCTGAAGACAGACGTCCATCCCTGTGAACACTGGGACGGAACTCAATGGGAAAGGAAGTTATTGTTATTTCAACCGTTGCGTATATTAGCTGCAACATATGAATCAAGATGCTATGACCGAAAAAATTTGATTGACAGATGACAGTTGATATATGATTGGTTGAATTTAGGTGTTCAGGCTGATGTATAACTAACTGGCCTGCATAAAATAATGGAAAAAAACACAGATTTTCAGACAGGATTTTTTTTTCTAAATTTTGGGACAATACGGTCTGATAAAGAGTACATTTATATACATGTTTAAGCCAGAATGAATTTACATTTAAATTTGACTTCCCTACGACTTTAAAAAGTATAGGCATAACCTTTGATGAAGCTGCAGCGACAGAGAGTTTAACTGGGTCCTGTGGTGGGTCTCTGTTTTGTTTTTGCTCAGCTTTTACCGCCTCCCAATGCTTTATCTTCTTCTGTTTAGGATGAAACTAACTGATATGGTGTTTATTGTTTACAGCAGTTTCTCATCTCTTGTATCACTTATTTCTCCAAAGCTTCCCACACTACCATACTGCTTTCTCTCTTCCTTCAGCTCTGCGGGTGATTTGTTGTGGGTGTCACTCACATTTTGAACTCTCTTCAGCCACCATTTTATCACCTCGCTTAAGGATGTCATTTAATGATGATTGGGAGAAGATGCGCAAGGATTAGGAGAGCAGTTTTTAGGATGAAATGCAGATTTTTTTTCCTTCTCTCCCTGATTGCTGCCACTATTATTAAACTCAAATGAGAATATAATTGAAAGAGAGGCCTAGATATTGAATTTTAGATTTGGTTGAGATCTGCTTATGCATCAGCGTTATTAGGAGTCCTGTTGGTCCCATTAGGAATTCTCATAACACGTTAATAGAGGTTGATGGAGTGACCAGGAATCTATAGTCATTAAGTGGAATTAGTTTGGGGCGTTTGTGGCAAAGTGCTCCTGTGTGGAACAACATCCATCAGCTGGTATTCCTCAGATATTCCAAAGAGAACATGGTGAGTGGTGCGTTTATTTCCACAAGTGCAGTGAAAGGGAAGTCTCCGTAGCTTCAAAGCCTCAGTTCCAGGAACGCTGCAGGTAAAACTGAGGCTTCAAGCTGCAGTTTTTTCACATGTTGCTTCCATCTTATAGCAGTGAAAGTAAGACCGCTGAGGAGGGGATGGAGTTTTCTATCACTTGTTTATCTCAATGTGTTTTAAGCGGTGTTCATTGAAGTGGGTGTCACCCTGTACAAAGCTGCCTGTCATCCTTACCTTTATAAATAAATTGCCGTGTGGAAAACTGGAGGCTCTTTATTGATAAAATGAAAAGGGAAAACGCTGACCCAGCAACATCACTCAGGCATAAATGATCCATTCCAGCTTGTGTCTTTTCATATCAGCGCAGTCTCTCAGATGAGTCTAAAACTAATTATTCTTTGAACACTTTGAATTAGTCTTTAAAATGGGGGAAACTGTAGGAATGTGGTGGAGTGAAAAACATTAATAATAAAGTATTTGTTTATTAATTTTTGTTTTGTTTTTCTTGGTTACTTCTTAGCAATAGGTTAACAAAGGATGTCACCAGTTTTAACTTATTGGTCAAAACTGCCTTTAATTATGATCTTAAAATTTAGACGTCTTTAATGAAGAATTTATCTTTTAACTTTTGTTGATATTTATATTGTTTAGGTTAAAAAGAAAGAAACAAAGAAATAAGCAAAGAAAACGAACAAAGAAAAAACAACAGAAAAGCACTTCAGACAGTTACAGGTTGGGAACTCATTCTTTTAATAAAGTTACTAAAGTATTAAATTATGCAGTTTATTAATGTGTCTACATTTCATTGGATCGAAAAAAAAACTTTTAAAAACAGCTTTTTTCCAGCTCTACCCCTCTATCCCGCATGACACAGAATTTTGTAAAACTAAGTGATGTTAGATCAAAATTACTGCACTGCAAAAACTGACATACTAATATTTTTTTTCTTTAAACACATGGATTTTGCATGTAAAATTTGGAAAACACGTCAATGGAATAAAAACCTGTGCATCTAAAATAATCATAAATGACTCCATTCTCAAATTTTAAATTCATGATATCTAATTTCCTTATTTCTATGCAGTTTATTTTTTGCTGCATTATTTTTTGCAAGCGAAGAAAAAATGTTTTAAATGTAAATGATGGAATTTTCAAGGAAGTGCTTTACAGAAAAGAAACTTTATAAAAAAAAAAACTTTTAATCACCAAAAAATAGGTTTTGAGACAAATTTAGCTGTTTTTTATTTAATAAAAAAAAAGATTTTCACATTTATTTTTTCCAATTAATTTTTTTTTTTATTTCTCTTTTCACGTGGAGTTAAAAATTTCTTTGGTGTAACGTTACAAATCTAATGCTCTTCCTTTATGCAGGCAGGATCTGAAGGCAGGAACAAAGACTTATGTCTATTGGTTAGCAACATTTTATTGGTCAGTGTACGCGTACGTTTCAATCCTTTGGTTTGGGCTTGAAGTTCAGAGAAAATGATCTATAAAACACATTTTTAAAAGAATATAATTTGTAAAACTCAATCTGATAGAATTTTGAAAAAGATAAAAATCTAAAATAAGATTAAAAACAAAAAAAAACTAAAAAATGAATATATAAAAACAAAAATGTATCTTTAAAAAAATGAAATCTGAGAAAACTTTTTCTCTTAACCGATTTTAGGTAAGACTTTTTTTTAAGTTTTATTTTTTTAAGTTTCTGCTTGAAACAATAATGAAACAAAATTCCCTTCATAATCTCATTGAACTGGCAGGTGGTCTCAGTTTACCTGCAATGCACTCATTTTAATGATTGTTTAACTTAATTTTTGCTCAATTTCTGCAGTGACTCGACGTTAGATCTATACCACAACGAATTCAAGCATTTCTAAAGGTAAAAAGAGAACCAACCTGATCCTAGCAGGATGCACTACAGAACCTGAAATTAGTGTATATATACATTTTAAAGACCATTCCTTTTTTATCATAATATAAAAGGTTTGGCCTGAGTGTGTCAGGGAACAGCACACATCATATTTTAGGAAAGTTTTATCTCCGTGTACAACATGCTGTAAAATAAAAAGTAGAAGAGAAGAGGGCATGTAACTGAGAATCCACCTTTCTCATATAGTCACAGTTAAGAGTCAGGCTGGTGATGCTGAGGCTGGAGGACAAGGATAGCATGACACAGGAGCAGCAGGAGCGATCCTCTCTCGACAGAACATCCACACTGAACTTTACAGGATATTTCCTGGTTACAGGACGGAACCGATTGGGATAAAAACCTTTTGAATAAAGTTTTTTGGACTGATTTTGGTTCAAACAGCTTTTTCATCTGCGAGACCTTTTTGGTAATGAATTCATCAACCTACTAAGCACCAATGGCACACATTTTTTTTCAAGTCTGAGAAAAAAAATCCAGCCTCATTGACCTTTAAACTGATATTTAATCTCTGCCAGACAGCAAAGCGTGGCGTTAGAGGGGCCTTGGCTTTGTTGCTTGGTATCAGTTTGATTCACTATAAATAACCAGCAGTGAAAATTAAGCCAGTGTTCGCTCTCTGCCAGACGGGGAAGACAACTGATGTTGCTTTGGTGCTGAACAGCCAGCAGCAGAATTTCCCTGCAGGTCTCCTGGTTTTTCACAGGAACAAAAGCTCCTCTTGATGAGATGTAATTTAGTTTCTGTTCATAGTGAAGAGGTCTGAGGCAACCTGATGACTCCTGTATAGTTCAGATTCATTGAAGTCTTCAAGCATTTATCAAACTATTTAACAGAGTCGAAAACAAAGAAAAAGTCTGTCCATTTTCTGACCAAATGGAAGCTCTCAGTCTCAATGAGGCGAAGGCACCAAGGACGAGCAGCGATTGCCCAGAGAGCGAAGGAATAGACCAGGTTGCCTTTTTAGATGCAATTCCAGATGCCTCATTAGAGCTGGATGTCTTTCATCATTATTCGTTCATGTAATTCAGTTGCACACAGCATCTGTACCCCTCTCTCAGTGTTTATTCATGCAAATCATTTTCATCAAAAAGCAAATCAACAGCTTTGGAAGAAAATATTTCACAAGCATAAATTGGCAATTGAACAAGCTACGTGGACCAGATCTGAGTTTGTAAGATAAAAATGGAAACGCAAGCTGCCTTCTCACATTTAATGTCTTCTTCAGGTCTCTGGTTTACATGATGCATCTCTCCATACCACAAAACAAACACAGAAATAACAACTTTCTTCAAAGTCAGACAATAACCCTGTCTGTCTATCAAAGGAACCAGTTTTCCCACACTGGTGCTTATTTCATACAAATGTTTACACCTATTAATGTTAGCATTCTTTAATAATGTGGGCAAATGGAGACAGTGAGAAATGGATAAAAGTAGCAAGATTGAAGCTAAAACCATTGACGGCGGCACTGAGATCTCATTTGCCTCTCTTACACTGATACAAAATGTATTGATGTTGGTACAGGTTGGAATAATTACACAAAAAAAGGGGTGTCTCAGATCTTAGAGTCTAGAGGCATGTGATTTGCAGAGACATCAACACACCAGCCTAGACTGCTGCTAATATGGTCAAATGAACTCTGGCGTCATGCATGAAAGAGTGCAAAGTTTCTGCACTAATGTTTGGAAGAAGCAAGAAATTTCAAAATATGCGGCAAACAGAAAAAAATCTGAGATATAAAATGCATACATGTGTCACTGCACAGCTTAAAACAGACCAGTTTGTGCAATTGGCTGCAGCTTCATGTCTAGTTTGTCTGCCCACCCAGAGATTCATATGCAAATCAGGAGAAATAGCCAGAGAGCTCCAATTCCTAAATAATATTCCATCCTGCTGAGAAAGAGTGATTTGCTCGAGCTGTTGAGCAAGAGGCTAAAGCTGCGAGACTGTACAATTAAACAACTGCCTGGAAATCCAAGTGTTACCAGTCAGAGAAGGAAAGTTCATCGATGCTCTCCTTTAAAACCCTTTATAGGGGACTATGAAAATCAATATTTCAAGCCAACAGTGTTACTGGAATCCAGGACAAGACCTTATTACCTTTGTAACATAAAAAAATATGGATATTTTGATGGCAAATATTAATGTCAATTTAATAACAAGAAATGCCAACTTGCCCAAATATATTAAGAAAAAAAACTTAATAAATAAATGCATGGAAAAGACTCTGAGAGTAAAAGAAACAATTTTGTTGGTACAGCATAACCTTGGAGGCATTAATGCTGATACTGGTACTTAAATTTGTTAGTTTAGAAACTTAATTAATTAATAATTGTTAAAGAGGCTTATTAACTTTTTAACTTTACTTTTTAACTTTTCCTTTAGCTCTTTACCCAATTGTTTCTTCACTTGATAACTTTTTTATTGTGACTTAATTTACAGTAGGTAATATATCATTCAAGGGCTCATCTAATTGGTTAAATACCAAAATAAGATGTACAGCCATGTGGCAGCATCTTTGCTGAATGGCTGGATATAGATCTTGTGCTTCTAGACATCAATGAGGGACAGGAGTAACTGCATTTGTAAGGCGTATGCAAGTGATCAAAAACGCTAACTTTCCTTATAAAGGGTTAAACCAAAGACTGTATAAGAGTTCATTAGGATGTTTAAATAAAATTTTGGTTTGGTTCAGAGCTCATAGAACCCGGGTTGGTCTGAGCTATAAACCAGTTTAAGGAGAGTGTCGATGGGTAGGCAGCGTCGGTCCTTGAGGGCCACCGTCCTGCAGCTTTTGCATGCATCCCTCCTTCCAACACATCTGAAACAAAAGGCCAAATTACCTCCTTGGCATTTCAGAGAAACTAGCAGAGGTATGGCCATTCATGTGTGTTGAAGAAGGGACCAACCCCTGGTGTGGAGGAAGGTTTCTTCTTAAGGTATGACAACAGCATCCTAGCACTGCTTTCATTAGAACTGCCTTATTTTTGTCTTCCCATCGTAAAACCCATCTAATTTTCAGTAATCCTCACCTATGTTTAAAAAAAAAACTATTTTTCTAAGGTTCAAATATGGATCTTAGAAAGAAATTATATATGTATGTATAATAGAATAACTTCAATAAACAATAAGATACTGTACTGTAAAGTGTTTTAAGAATATAAAACTGTGCACCTTGAGAATAAATAACCAATATACAGCTATGGACATTTCTACAGTAATGGATATATGAAAATAGCAGCAACATCAGAGATGTGCAAAATGACAGCAGCATGTTATTTAAATGATTAGATAGAAACTAGGTAAAATCAGCATTAATGTAATAACTTATTGAGGTTGTTGAATGTAGTGGTGGTTATAAAGACTTACATCTGCAGGGAGGAAGGATCAGTGATAACGCTCCCTGGTGCATTTAAGGGTGCAGCAGTCTGTCACTGAAGCAGCTCTCCAGTTCTGCAACAGCTTCAGGAATGGGGTGGGAAACATTATCCAATAGAGATGTTAATTTAGTTAGGATCCTTTTGTTTCCCACTTACTGCACTGAGTCCAGAGTGCATCCAATCACAGAGCTGTCCTTCATGATGAGCTGAATCCAACAGCTTTCTCTCAGATAAGCCACTGCTCCAACAGACAGCTCCATAGAAGATGTCATAGAGGGTCTTTAGGAGTGCCCCCTTCCCCCCCAAAATGACTTCAGTCTGCTTGGCAGGAAGAGTCTGCTCTGACCTTTAGTGATTGTGAATTACTAATATATCCAAACTAAATGACCATAGCAGAATTTTTGTTCATTTTATAACACATGCAGCATGTAAGTGACCCACAAGGTTCAATAAGATGTCTTTGGTGAATTGATATGAAGTCTAATCAGGTGGGAAGTTATCTTGCTTTAGTTTGTCTCTTCCTGCTGAGACGTACCCTATCCTAACACAGGGCTGCCTCTGCTTTTATCTGGTTCTTCTCCTTAGCTCTAAAATAAAGAGTTACTCTAGGAGAATTAATGCAACTGAATCGACATCTTGAAGGTTTTATTTCTGATGGTTCTGCTGAAAGGCAGTACACTAAAAGCTTGTTGTGCATTGTGGGTTTTTCAAGCCGTTCAAGGTTAACATGAAGTCAATAATTTCATCATTCTAGAGAAAGACTTTCAGATAAAACTACTACATGTAGATCCAAACAGCCAGGTGTACAGACCCCCCACCCCCAACAGAGCAAGAGCTACACAGAAAATGACTTCAGACAGTCTCCATATGTGGTGCTACAGATGGTAAAATTGAAAATGAAAGCACAGATGCTGTCGCAATACATCTGGGGGATCAAGATTCAACAAAGTGTCTTGGAAGTGTCAGGATGTGGCAACACGTCGGCAATGACTTTTTGCTGTGGAGAGACACCTTGTGACAGCTTCACTCGGTGCATCATCCTCATTTTTATGCTGACTGAATACATCATATTTTAGATGCCACTCAAACATAAAGACATGGATGTTATCCAGCAGGCTGCAGCCGGGGTGTGAAGTGTTTGATAATCAGGTTGAATAGTGTGATAATCTTTATGAAGTACTTCATGATTAAAACTTTAATAAGTTTCAATCCATTTAGGGCTCTTAAAAGCAATCAAATTCAGTGAATGCTTCAGACTCCTGCGTACTTATCTTTTAATGGGTTATTCTAATGGCATGTGTTAATCCAAATATCTAAATTATTATCAAGATGCTGCTATCATGTTGATGTTCGGCTCTGATACATCTGCCTTATCTGTCTGTGCAGCCACAGTGAACCTTCTAATTGGCCTTTTGCAACCTTCGGTTAACTTGACATGAGTTCAATCTCTGAGTTATTACAAGAACCAAATGAGTTCAAACAAGATTTGGGGTTTTTATTTTATCTTGAGCACACTTTTTTTTGTTTCTTTTAAAGAATATTATATCAGTCAGGAAAATATGAGTTTGTGGTCAGGAGTGTTTTGCCTTACTTATCTAGTAAAGCCTTTAACAGTTTTCGATAGGACATGGTACTTTGGTCTGTTTCCCTTCCAAATGTGTTTAAGTTGTGGTTGGTATTGGTCTTGGTAACTAATTATGAACCTGCTTAAAAAATATGAAAGTAATGTAAATAGGTTAAAGTTTTTTGTTGTCCTTACCCCCCATGTCCTGCTGTCAGATATAAAGACTAATAATTGATGTCCCAATGCTGGATACGAGCAAAAAACAGCTGTTGCTATGAGATTCCCCTTGGTATTACGAATGAAACTTTTTCATAAGTGGCTTTGGGTGAAAAAAAAAATCAGGTAACACTTTATTTTAAGGTACACCTATTCACTATTAATTAGTTGCTAATTAACATGCAAATTAGTAACATATTAGCTATTAATTAGTTGTTATAAAGTACTTATTAATGTCTTATTCTACATAGCCTTATTATACAACCAGTAGGCCATTAACTAAGAGTCTTCCCTCAGTAACCTCAGAATTATTGCTTATTAGCACTAAGTAAGGAAGTTGTTGTATATTAATTATCATCTCAGTATGCTTTGATTAGTATGGACTTTATAAGGCAGTAGTAGCCCAAGAATAGTTATTCTCCACTTAACATTACTTTTCATTACCACTTAGTAAATATGGTCTGTTCTTACATTACAAAACTAGCGTCCAAATAGCTCTTAATTAAGTCTTTGTTACTTAGAATATGTTCCCCATACTAAAGTGGCATCTTGATCATTACTAATTCACTAATAGTTGAACACTTATTCACCAACAAATGTTCCCTAAACTAAAGTTGCCTCCTTTTCACAATTAGTAAATATATTGTAGCACATAATTACTGCAATAAACAAGTGATGGGTTACACCTTTGAAAAAACTGCTTTATCTATAGGTTCCCTCTAATTCAGTGGTAAAATAACAAAGACAGCACAAGTATAAATTCCTCATTTATTAATCCACTGGTTCAGGTTTTCCAGAGGCTTACAAATACTGGTTGAACAGGTAAAAGGGTCTTCCTGAAATTTCAAATACTGACAACTCTAAGTGGATCCTACTGTATAATAACACAGGTAACCTAATGTTGAAAAACACTGCACAACAGAAAGTACAGAAAATACAAAAAAAAAAAAAAAAGAAATATAAAAAATATAAAATCTGCAGTTCAACATGACTTGTCAAAGGTTAGATCAAATGTACTGAACTGTACAAACATTGCACTTCCACAGCCTAAACTTGCTCTGTTATTACTGCATCAGATGATTTATTCCCCTGTGCACTAAACTTTCACTTTTGAAATACAACAGAATCTTAACTGAACATAGCAGCTTGCCTAAGTCTTAATATTTCATCAACAAGGGGAGAAGTTGGCATTTGGCCTTCATGTCCTCTATAATGCGCTTCTTCTCAGGGGTTATGTGCGTTGCACACCTCTTAGCAAAGGACTGCAGGGTCTCAGTTGCAGGATCATACTTCAGAGTGTTGAAGGCTACAGGATCCACAATGTGGAGCTCTGCAATTGGAGCAGTCATCTTGATGGTTCCCCGGTCCACGCCATTGATTCTGAAGGCTTCAGTCATGGTGCGGACTTTGCTCAAGCTTTTCAAGACTTTTTTATATCTGCTGATAACCTCAGCTGGCCCTTTCACTGAAAAATATATAAAATAAAAAACACAAAAAATGAACACAACCCACAGCTTAAGGTCAACTGAATTGTCTTAAACTGGTCACTTCTCTGTTGATGAAGTATAAAACCTATTTTAGAAATTGAAGAATCTACTAGGGCTGCAACAACGAATCGATAAAAATCGACTTTTAAAAGCGTTGGCAACGAATTTAATCATCGATTAGTTGTGTCGTGCGATTAATGCGTCATCCGTCGCCACCGTCATCCGGGGGAAGAAAAAAAATATGGCGGAGCGAGTCAGCGCCGCAGTTGCAGTGTTGCCAACTCAGCGACTTTTCAGACCCCTCCAGCAACTATTTTTCAAAAAAGCGACTAGCGACAAATCTGGCGACTCTTTACGGTGTTACTGGCGGCTTTTGCCTGCCGTGGGGCGCCTCCCCCATCCCAACCCCTTTCTCCCTCTCCCTCTCAGCGCAGCAGTCGGAGCCGCAGGATTTTAGTGAGGAGTTTACCCTCAGCGTCCAGACTGCAAATGAAGCGCGCATGCGCCGGGATTGACGGCGCAAATTGATCACAATAACTAAAATAGCCTGTGCTTTGTAAAGTGAAAAAAGTCGTAACATGCAACTTTTGTAAAAACAAATGAACATGGCGCGGAAGCACCACTGTTATGACGCAGCACCTGAAAAGAAAACACGTTGGAGCCTTCGATGGCAGTGAAGAGAGCTGATCAGCAGGGTGAGCGGCCATGTTTGTTTGGTTTTAAAGTGGGGAAACGTTACGTTAGTTTCTCAGGTGGCTCATCTGATGCTTTCCTTACCGTGTTAGTAGGTTACAGACAGTGATAAGGTTGGCTACTTATTTTACTTTTAATTTCATTTGAATTAGCTTAAGCAGCGTTTATATTTTCTTTATAAATAAATTAACTTGCAAATTATGAGGACAAGGCTTTTAAAGTTTAAATCTTCTGGCAAAGATAAAGAAGATCCTGCAATTTCTGTAAGTAAAGCAGAATAAAATCCAGCAAGATCAGTAATATGTCAATTAATTATCTGCCACATTCCCATGTAAATATCTGTCTTTGGAGGATGTGTTTTTTAGCACCCCTAGTTCTCTCATTTTTATTCCAAATACAATTTATAATTTGAATCACAGGGCTATTTTTATCTCTATGGTTCAGTATTTTCTCAAGCAGCAACTTTAACTGCTATACTTTCCTTTCTTAAAAGCCAGAATTCTTCTAGTCTAAAAAAAACTCATTTGTTGAAATGGGGGGGCCTATTGTTTGAACCCCTTAGGGGCTTTTAAAAACAAAAGTACCCTATATTTTGTGGATGTACAGCTACATTTCTCATGTAAGTTTGCATAGTTTTAACACAAACATTTATTTTTCATATTGCACCAGTACAGTTAATGAGCAACCTGTACTGGTGTACTTGTTTGTTCTGTCTAAAATGTTTATTTTGGAATAAAGAGGTTAATATAAAAAAATATTTTTTGTCCGATTCATCGAAAAAATAATCGGCCGATTCATCGATTTTTAAAATAATCGTTAGTTGCAGCCCTAGAATCTACTCATCTTCTGATATTATTCCACGCTCAATATGGGGTTCAGAACTTAATACAAAAATTATACTACTATATTGTAAGATCCGTTCGGTTGGTAAGTCTTATGACTGATATGAATGGTGTTTAATTCTGAGAGACAAATCTTTCTACCAATACATTTGACTACGGATAATTATTAGTGTGAATTCTGCAAAATAAAATGTAACTTTATTCTTGATAAAAGCCAAATTGTTTACTCATTTCATTTTTATTTATCATCAGATTTCCAGTATATTCAGAATCTAGAATTTAAAATCTGTATTTTTCCCTCATAATTACTTCAGGACATATTCTTGACAGCTCTTCAAACACCTTTTTCATGACCAGTTGGTGCTAAAAGGGGAGGTGGTTCAAGTCAGCCATTCTTACCTCTTACATGAGCTTTTCCACCAACAGCAACAGTTGCAGGTGGCTGTGTCTGCCGTTTCTTCTTTCTTTGGATGACAACGTCACTGTCCGAGGACTCACTGATGTCTGGAGAAGATGGGGGAATGATGTCATCTTCATCCATATTGCCATCATCATCCTCATCGTTGTCCTCCAACGTTAATACTTTAGATTGAGCTTTGATAAAATAGAGAACAGATATAACAAAGATCAGATTGTTATGAAAATATATCACACCATTCATTGCATTTACATTATATTTTGCATATACAAGTTGCTCCCAAATAACTTACATGACCTCTTCTTTCCTGTGATTTGCTCACGCAAGAAATTGCGCTCTTGCTCAAGATCCTTTATTATCTTTTCTTGCCATTGGATTTTGGCTTCTAGGAACTCCACTTTGGAAATTGATCCTTAAAAATGAGAGCAGGATAGAAAAAGATTATGAATTTACGGTATTAAATGAGTGAGACAGAAAGAGAACGACATGCATGCAACAAAGGTAGTTGACCAGATATGGTATGTGCCTTAATTTGATTTGCAAGCACAAACTTGTATACTGTTAAAACTGTTTCTTCAATCTAAGCAAAAAAAAAAAAAAAAAAAAAAAAAAAATCCCCCAAGAAATTAAACTCATTTTAGACAACAAAGATACACTTCTATAAAATGAGAAATCATTACCTGATCCAACGCTGCTTATGCTGCTGCAACTTGGAGCAGAGGCTTTATCTCCTTTATCTTCAAGACCTGCAGTATGACATAGGTACAACAAAATTTATACATATGAATAGATTACTTTAAATGTTTAAAGACATTTAGAATAGATAACTATTTAACTGTTACAGTTCCTTGAAAGATAAATAAAAATTTACCATCCAGATCCTTTTTGGTCACCTCGGTCACCGAGTCATCTTTGGGGACTTTTAATGACATTTTCTTCTTGGCCTTAGGCTGTAAAATATAAATAAATTTGTTTGGCTACATCTGGCAAAATCTAACTTAATGATAATCTACACAAGATTTAAAATCTCTTCTTGTTGAACAACTGCATGTTGCCTATCCCCCCCCCCCCCCCCCACCCCCCCCGCTCTCTCGTTTTTCGGCGGTGCATTCAAAATAAATTAAAGTGTTGGCGTTACTTTCTGTCAAGTCAAGTCAAAAGTAATTAAAATGGCAACTCGTGTCGATTCGAGTCCCATTCTCTGGTTCAAATTAATATTAAAGCATTATGCACCTTCACTCAGCTAGCTTGACATTACATTAGCTAATTAGCATCGACATTGCAGATAAACGGGAGTGTTTACTACTTTCACCATGTCAACGACTATGTAAACAAAGCTCAGGAGGACTTTCAACTGAAAGGTTAGCGGTTAACTTACCATTTTTCCCACACCAATTTCCTTCTTCACTCTCCAAGCCGTAAAAAGAAACGTTAACGGTCACCTTCTCCGGATCTGACTGACAGGTGGCTCCCTTTGGATGATTGGATGAGAATGTCAGATGACGGCAGAGTAACAATCAATGATTGGATGAGAGCAACACATCGATGGAGCACGGCTACGGATTGGTAGACTCTTATGTCATTCACTACTCAACAAAGTGGTCACTTAGCGCTTTTTTTTAAGCAGATTGTACGCATTCCCTTTTCACAGAAAGAAAGAAAGAAAGAAAGAAAGAAAAACTTCATGGAATGAGATGAAAAAGCATGAAATTATGAGAAGATGTTAGGTTATGAGTTTTTGAGTCGAATACATTTTAGACAGTGCCCCAAAGAAAACTACAGGTTCACCAGGTGGTTAATGAGAGAAGGCCTTCTTCGAAAATGGATGAAATGCCCCTCTTGCTCTCATGTCATGAAGTTGAAACGGACCTACTACAAAAAGGAAGCAGCATGGTGAGTGAGCAACTAGACATGTGCCTTATTTATTAATTTTTTGTGTATAAGCATTGGGGAGTGTGCAGCGTGCAGTCATCCAAGATCTGCTACACACAATATATATATATATATATATATATATATATACATACAAACAGACATCTACAAAGTCACAATAGAAATCAAACACAGCTGCAAATTTAAAATTTTAAGTGAGCTACTGTATATTTGGTAGAGATACTAAATATACGAAGTGCTACATGTGTACAAAGTCTGAAATGAAAAATGCCTTTAAAAAAAAGTTCACATTACTGGACATATTGTTCACTTATGTATTATTATTATTATTATATCAGCTTGACTTTAAACTTGTACATGCATAGGGGTTTATTGATATCATATCACCCTTTCATGTCGTGGCACAGTGACAAGTAGACACAGCTAAATTTACTCAGTTTACATAAATATCTGTCCCCCTCTTCATCTTCATTTATGTTACAGTTTATTTAGTAAACTCATTACAGTATCTTGGGTTTTTATTTTTACAAATTAACCTTTGGATTTAATTTCAGGATTTGTCGAGATTCCTGTCACAATGGGAAAACAGTATCAAGGTCGATCCGGACTGGCTCCATCTTTGAGAAATCGCACCTTCGGCTGCAAACGTGGATGCATTACATCTACAGGTGCATGGTTTTACATTTTATAATAACAAAAGCCATCAAAGACAAAATTAAATTCAGACCATAATGTTTCTGTTAATATTCTCTTGCTATACTGTTGGTTGGGATGGGTCCTATTAGAGCCAATGCTTATGTGACATTCAGTATATGGGAAGAATTCTGAATATCAGTCAAATTTATCAAGTATGTGTAATTGTGTAAGTTCTGGGTTGCGAAGACTCCATTGTAGTACAAAGGTCTCATGGATTTTTAGGTTTTAGGTGGTTCCAGGAAATTTTCTCAAAAAAATTAAACTTTTTAAATCAACACTTCACTATACTAATTTACTCAGTATCCATTTTATTTTCTTACAACTCTTCAAAGATACAGCAGATTTAATTAATTTGGGGTTTCGTTCCATTCAGCTCTTCATATAGTGAATGCTCTTTACCCTACTTTGCGTTTGACATTGGTTGTTTGAGGTTAAAAACACTTTTCTATTCAGTCTATGAGTATCTGCTGTGTCTGAAAATGGGACTGCAAATGAGGAATTGTGGTTATAAAAAGGTTAATAACAACTCAAGAAATTGGTTTTAACCGCTCACTTCTGAACTGTGTCATTAGAATATTTATCTGGTTGATCTTTTACAGATTTGCTCAAGGCCTTCGACTAAGGCAAGTGGACATGCTGCAAGAGGGAATTACTCAGAGTTCTGCAACTCTGAGTAAACTTGCAGACAAGCTGCGGAGAGTTTGCAAATCAGGAATGAAAAGAATGAGAAGAAGAGGCAAGCAGACCGTTGGACAAAGGACAGAGATTGTTATGATAGATGAAAGCAAATTTGGCCATAAAAGAAAGGTATGAAATTTATACTATGAGTATTATTTCAATGCCAAATACATGATTTTTGTGTCTAAAAACATGTTTTTGATGTTTTTTAAGTCTGTCTAAGCTACTGTCCGTGTAGGGGTTGGTAAAAATATCGATTTACTGACCAATCGCAATACTTTCCTGTGCAATTCAATATCAAATCGCAAATCCTCTGAATCGATTCCCCTCCTGACCAATGAGGGGAGCTGTATTTGTTATTAACATTGTATGGACAAAGGCGATGTTAGATCATACAACAAAAAAATTGCAAATATTTTTTTGATTTTCAGATGTTTTATTACACAAAAATATGACTTGACATACTACATCTGGTCACATGGGCATGAAAATAAATATTAAAAAATCTACAACAGAGTTCCTACTTCTTACTGAATTGACATTGAAGCATTTAAATTTAGATTGAATCGAAATGAAATCGCGGCCCCAAGAATCTAAATCTAATTGAGTTGTGAGATTCTTACAGTAACAATACTCAGCCCTAATCTGTAGAGACAGTATACATACATTTAAAACCTGATTTTGCCTAAGGTGCTTGGAGGTTTGTCTCCTGGATCTCGAGAAGTAACTACTGCATTATAGAATAAGAAGAATTGTAGTTCATTGATGCATTCGAGAGGAATGTCACTTTTAAGAAACTGCATTATTTCTACACCCCAGAATAGTTGGTAAACATGAACCACGACTCCAAAATTAAAGAAAACTCTCCCATCTCTCACCATTATTGCAGAATCATTGTCCCCATTTTTAAATATTTACTCTTGTGAATTTCAGTACAACAGAGGACGGGCAAGCAACAGGAGTTCCTGGGTATTCGGAATGCTAGGGATTAAGGATGACAGAAGGAGACCCATCCTTAAGATTGTGCCTCACCGTTCAGCCAGGCATCTCTTGCCTCTAATAAAGAAGCATGTTCGTCGTGGAAGCTCCGTCATTTCAGATGGGTGGAGGTCTTACCGCCGTCTTCAGGATGAAGGTTACAACCACCTGACTGTCAACCATCAAGATTTTTTTGTTGACCCTGTTACAGGTGCACATACACAAAACTTGGAGAGATTTTGGGGTATTTGCAAATCAACTATTTGGAGACAAAGAGGGAACCGCACACAAAAACTGTTGAGGGATCACTTAGATGTAATTGAGTGGACATATTGGCGTGGAAACCATCACAGTAACGGACCACTTGGAATGCTTTTGCACGACATTAGAAAAAAATATCCAGTATAAAACCTGTCTGAAATGTAGATAAAGATATCAACTTGATATTTATACTACAACCACTAAAAGGTTTGACACACTAAATGTACTGCTTTCTCTGGGATAAGGCTATTTTCGTGGACGTGAAGGCCAAATGCCAACTTCTCCACTCATGTTGAACTGTGCAGATTTTATATTTTTTATATTTCTTTTTTTTTTGTATTTTCTGTACTTTCTGTTGTGCAGTGTTTTTTAACATTAGGTTACCTGTGTTATTATACAGTAAGATCCACTTAGAGTTGTCAGTATTTGAAATTTCAGGAAGACCCTTTTACCTGTTCAACCAGTATTTGTAAGCCTCTGGAAAACCTGAACCAGTGGATTAATAAATGAGGAATTTATACTTGTGCTGTCTTTGTTATTTTACCACTGAATTAGAGGGAACCTATAGATAAAGCAGTTTTTTCAAAGGTGTAACCCATCACTTGTTTATTGCAGTAATTATGTGCTACAATATATTTACTAATTGTGAAAAGGAGGCAACTTTAGTTTAGGGAACATTTGTTGGTGAATAAGTGTTCAACTATTAGTGAATTAGTAATGATCAAGATGCCACTTTAGTATGGGGAACATATTCTAAGTAACAAAGACTTAATTAAGAGCTATTTGGACGCTAGTTTTGTAATGTAAGAACAGACCATATTTACTAAGTGGTAATGAAAAGTAATGTTAAGTGGAGAATAACTATTCTTGGGCTACTACTGCCTTATAAAGTCCATACTAATCAAAGCATACTGAGATGATAATTAATATACAACAACTTCCTTACTTAGTGCTAATAAGCAATAATTCTGAGGTTACTGAGGGAAGACTCTTAGTTAATGGCCTACTGGTTGTATAATAAGGCTATGTAGAATAAGACATTAATAAGTACTTTATAACAACTAATTAATAGCTAATATGTTACTAATTTGCATGTTAATTAGCAACTAATTAATAGTGAATAGGTGTACCTTAAAATAAAGTGTTACCAAAAATCATACGCAATGGACGAAGAAAGGAAGGAGAAAAAGAAAGTGAGAGAAAGAGGGAGAGGGAAGGAAGGAAAGAGGGTATATTAATTAAGTGGAGGGATAAAGAACGGAGAAAAGATACAGAGAATACAAAATAACTCCTAGAAGTCTTCCACACCTGAAAAGAAACAACAAAAGAAAAAACTCGACACACCAACCATAACAAAAGAGGAAGCATTCCAAGGACATGAAGTAAATACATGTACACAAATCAAAAGTAGAAACTATAAAGAATACAGGTTATAATATATATAATATATATGCATAAAGTTATTAATAGAACATGTTTTTCATGACAGGTGTCAGAAAATGCTTCACAATATGAGAAGCCCAAAAAAATACAACACATCTTAAATGCAAATAATAAAAAATCTAATCAAACTAAAAGTGTTCAAGAATAGACTTTTCAATTTTGTCTTAAACCACTATTTCTGAGTATGGTAGTAGTTACTCAAAATGTCCCTACTTTCCTTAATGGGCCCTTGGCTGGCCCTTGCTGGGAGTTGCAGGGAAGTGGGCTGGCATTCAGCTGGCGTTTAACTGGAAAGGGCCATTTTGAATGGCTGTTACTGTATCTGTAGTGTTGCAATTCATTTCAAATTTGGGTTTAGAAAGATAGTTGTCCTTAAGTTCTGAAATGGTTTGTGTGTGGGGGGGTCACATTGGATGACTTCAGACGATGAGAAAATATATTTATTATACAGTATTATAGGGATCATTGTGTCATAGAGATACATGAAGATCACTCTGAGACCATATTGTGAATTTCTCTATTAGCAGTGCACCAACACCATAAAGATCACATCATTATTATCACCACACTTTTTACACCTGATGGCCCCATAGAGCTAATGAGGTTTGTTGATGTGGCTCATGAGTTGAGCAATTGGCTGTAAAGCCTCAGGGCTTCAAGATGCTTTATCTAGCCATCACTACTTTGTACCAACAAATAGACAAAATCTGTTATATATGTTGGAAAAAATGAAGCAAAGAAGATGAAAAGTATTGGGCCTCTTGTCAGCGCCAAGTCCCAACATCTAGTACCAATGAACTCAGTGTCAGCTCTAGAGACTCCTGTTGGTCCGTTTGATCAAGAAAACAGGAAACTGTAAAGCTGTCAAGTTTGAGTTGAAGATGCCATCATACACCTGCTTCATTTGCTTTGTGAGAAACAGAAGACTCAGATGGAGGTATCAACAATTACCACAGTTTGTTAGGCTATGCTCACACTGCAGGCCTTTATGCTCAATTCCAATTTCTTTTATATAATTCGGTACTTTTACATTGTTGTTCACATTTCCAAATATATGTGACTTGTATGGGATCTCCTGTGTGAACTGCATTCACACATCTGTGTCCCACATGCGCAGTAGGGGGTGCAATGACATCACAAGCAACTGTGCTCTGTGTTTATGGAAGTAACCATGGATTGTAGTGCTGGAGCGCATCTAGTCATCTTTCCGTACCTCAGCCAGAACGTTAACAACATAATATTTTCAAGATAGTTGAAAATAAAGACTGCTCTCTGAATTTTCATTGCCCCGGTTGTTGTTTTATTACATCTTTTGTGCAGCAAGATGCAGAATAGTGACCTATGTTGAGTATTAATAGAGTTCAGGTCGGATGAATGTGACCTGGCAGTACATACACAGGTCGAATTTGCAAAGATAAGGAACCTATCGGATTTAGGACCACATAACCAAGGGTTCTGAGTCGCATTGGAAAAATTCGGATTTGTTTTTTTACATAAAAATATCTGATACAGGTTGCATATTTGCAAAAAAAAAAAAAAGCTTTGGGTCACTTCAGGCTACTGTGGGAACGTATCTTTAGACTGAAGGGTCAGCTGTTTGATCAAGTAGCCAGCAGCACAGCAGCCCACAGGGGATGTACTCTAACAATTTCTTTTTACTCTTGATACCCTCTGACTTCCAGTCCCAGACTGAGTCCTGTTATCTGTAGAAGTACTTTAGTAACCCTGCAGTTCTATATACCTTTTTTTATATATATACTTTTCACCAAATTAAACCAGGTGAAACAAAAACATTTCCACTTGAGGAGTTCTGAAGAGAGCATATTGATGGACAAGAATGTTTTTTTAATCTTAAATACAAAATGTTTACATTTTTTTTAAATATATATAATTCCCTTTCTTAGGGGGTTTCTCTGTCAGCTAAAGACATGTTCTAGAGTCTCTATACTCCAGTTAATGATTAATCAATTACTAAATTGTTTGACAATTAGTGCAATAATCGATTAATTCAGCCCTGAAAACAAGGGAGAGGATTGTAGATTTCAGGGGAAACAGGAACAGGTGCAATACTGCTACCATTATGAGATATGAAGTGGGGGTAGTGGCTACCAATTCGCCTTTCTCAGATTTCGGACAACCTACTTGCTTTAAAATTGAGTTCAGGAAATTGAGGACAGGGTGGAGGAGTTAGGAGAGGGGTAAAAGGGTGACTAAAGGTGTATCATAATAAGACTGGAGAAAAGTAACATTCACAGGTCTGAACAGACGTGAGGATCTCTTAATAGGGTATGGGATTTTTTGATTTTTATGTTTACTATAAGAAGTTAAGAAATAGAAAACTTTATTAACATCTTTAGGTATTATTTGTTCATATTTACTGAGGAGCCTATACTGTTTCAAAGTCAGACAGTAGCACAGAATTCAAATCAGTTCATCTCTCATCTGGCCTGATGTATATTTTCTGCTGCAGAAATCAAAGGATGCATACTCTGGAATAGACTACAGCACCCAGAGTTTACCTGTTTTTGCACATCAAGCTTCCCTTCCCTGCTTTTTTTCTAAGGATCCGTCCTCCACCTGTAGCGCAACTCTATCAGTAACCCGAACCGAGTGTTGGAGAATGTGTTTGGGATTCTAAAAGACTGGCAATACATTGTTTCAGGCTGCCAAGGAGAAAAGGAGAGACAAGGGCCTGAGATTAATTCGAGCCACAGTATAATGAGGCTGCTCTTTCAGTTCCCTGGTGAATAAAGACAAATGACTTTTGTTTGTGCCAGCTCGCCATTGTGCACCGATAACTTCAATAAATCCATTTCATGCTCAAGTTTCATCTGCCACCACAGGAGGAAACTGAAAGAGAAAATGTGGAGAGAAAAAAAAAAAAAACTTTAATTGAGGGAGGCTTTTATCAAGTGATGGAACATTTTTACTGTCATTGAGGTAAATCCCAAACGGCCGGGTGGATGGGTGGGTGGAAGCTGGCGGGACCGAGTGACAAAGCCGTCCTTTCTCTCGAAACGATTCCTTCATCTATGCACAACACATACATGACTTCTAATCACTTCCTGTGGAATTTAGACTTATTTCAGGTTCAGAGTATTCATGAAAGGGTCATGAGGTCAAGAGATGGCGCTGGTGGTAGCTCCATGAAATCACTATAGAAATAGTAAAAGCCAAGCAACTCTAAAATTACTTTAAAACTGAATCTGCATTGCATTAAAGTTAACCATATACTGTCTTTTTTCACTAAAGTCAAACTATTTATCTCTAAGGTGCCTTGAGATTACATTTGTCCTAAATTAGAGCTATATAAATATACTGAACTGAATAAAACTGCAGCTGCATGTCAGAAAACAAGTGGGACTTCTAATGGTGCTAACTACTAACCACACCCCAATACATCCACTTTCCGTCACTTATCCCTCCTGTGGTCACAAGGGATGCTGGTGCCTATTTCCAGCTGTCTGCGGGTGAGAGGCGTGTCTCTATTGCAGCACAACACAGAGGCAAACAACCATTCACACTCACACCTAAGGAGAATTTAAAGCCAATTAACCTAAAAGTCTTGTTTTTGGACTGTGGGAGAGAACCCACCTGGAGAGAACCCAGACATGCAAAGGGAAAACATGCAATCTCAGATTTGAACCAGGCCAGGAATCCAACCAGGAACCTTGTTGCTGCAAAGCAGTAGTGCTACCCACTGCGCCACTGAGATACCCCTATACCTCAATACAATGATTTATGATTCTAAAAGAACAAACAGCTATTTCATAAGGAATAGTTTAACACATCCATCAGAGTAACCTCTCTGGATATGACACCAACGGTTGGGACAACCGTTCAGTTATACCAGGGTAGAGGGGGAGGCCAGATTCAGCACGGGCATCTTCTTTTTTTTAAGCAATGTGTCTATCACCTCTAGAAATATATTTACTGGGAAAAATGGTGCCGTGTTCAACACTTATTTCACCCGCTGTACATGGTGAGTGGCTCCTTCATCTCAAGCTTGGATCATCTACCAGAGGACTGGGAGCTAGAGGTTTTTTCTCAGTATGTCAGCTGTCATTAAAGCTGTGATTTTCTTGATTTTTATCCAGGTATCTTTTGGAGCCACTTTTCCAGTGTGGGGGTTACTCTCCCCAGTGTTCCAATGAGCATGGGCAACACAATTGCCTTCACCTTCCATGCTTTCTCTAGTTCTTCCTTGAACCCTTGGTGTTTCTCCAACTCCTCATGTTCTTATTTCCTGATGTTTTCATCATTTGGGATAGCCAGATCCAACACTACAGTTGCCCTCTGCTGCTTATCAAAGATAACAATGTGCGACTGGTTGGTCACAACCATTTAGTCTGTTTGTATCTGGAAATCCCACAGGATCTTAGCTCCATCACTCTCCACCACTTTGATAGGTGGCTCCCATTTTGACCTGGGAGTGGGATTTCAGTCACATGAGTGGTCTCAGGTTTAGTTTACAGAGATCCTTTTTGAATGTTTTAAAGATTCTGTGAGAAATTCAAGCATCCCAAAATATGCCTGTAAATTCTTCCAAAATAAAACTTGTGTTTGCCAGCTTACATCAAGCGGGTGCATTCTTAGTGGTAATATTGTTTTATTTATTTATATGAATAGTTTTATTTATTTTTTAATCCTTTGTTTTTAGAGTTAAACAAGCTTAAATCTGGACACAAAAAGAATAACGTTTAAACTCTAACTTAAGACAATTTTTGAGCTGTTACTTTGGGCTGATTAAATTCGTAGGGAAATCATATTTAAATGTCAAATCATTCTGGCTTGAACATGTATATGAATGTACTCTTTATCAGACGATATTGTCCCAAAAGTCAGAAAATTTCAATTTTCAAAGAAAATTATGTCTAAAAATCTGTTATTTTTTTGTTTTTTTCCACTATCTTTTGCAGGCCAGTTAGTTATACGTCAGCCTGAACACCTAAATTCGGCCAATCATATATAAACGGTCATCTTTCAATCAAATGTTTTCAGTCATAGCATCTTGATTCATATGTCGCAGCTAATATACGCAACAGTTGAAATAAGAAACAAGAATAATTTCCTGTACCATTGAGTTCCTTCCCAGTGTTCACGGGGATGGACGTCTGTCTTCAGCAGGCGTAGAGCTAACAGAACTGGCAGCGTTGCGAGGCAAGGGCTCAAACATGTACGGCTGTAAGCCTTCTACACCAAACCAAGTTTCTGCCGCCCTGGCGCCCTCTTCCACTACATCTTCGTCCCTGACACTAAACTCTCCTCCTCTTGCATGTTTCCTCTGTCCATAGCGTTCCTTGACAGTGCCGTTTCTAAGTCACCAATTTAGTGCTACTTGGTCCCAATGGAATTTCCCATTGGGAACCTACTAGCACTAAGTTGCTAACTGGTTAGAAGGACGCTTTCGAGACACTGGCCACAACCAAACGAACGTTACACCACAAAAACCCCACCCTCTTGATAAACGACCAATAACATTCACTTTATTCACTCGTGTAAAGCTTCTTAAAGCTTCTTTGTCTGGATTCTTCTTTTTGACCAACTGCAAGCTCCTGTAGAGTGCAAACCAGTGTTAATTTCATCAGTTTTTTTTATTTTTTATTAAGTCTTAGTCTAAATGACGAAAATCTATTTTAGTCTTGGTCAAATTTTATCCATTTTAGTCAACAGTGTAAATAATAGAACTCCTCCACACACTGCTTCTCTTTTCAACATATATATCACACTGTACAGAATAAAACTTCTCCACAAACTGCTTCTCTTTTTCTTTATTTATATAACACTGTGCAGAAAATAACTTCTCCATACACACAGACTGATTATCTTTTTAACACATATCACACTGTACACACTGAACCTTTTGTCGGCTTGTTTCATTATATCCACAAAGTCTTCATCCTCAATGGTCTTTGCAGGCAGGCCAGAACACCCAATCCAGCTGAGCGTCAGTTTTGTAAGGTGGGGGTTCTCCCTACATCTCTGCAAAAGGTTTTCCTTCCTTCCCCAACGTCCGATTTGGCTGTGGTGTAAGTCTTTATCATGCATGTTGTTTTGTTGTCCTTCGTGTTGTAAACGAAATGGCTCCATACATCCAGCCGTTGTTTTGACCCAGCTCCTTCAACCGTACACCGCTATCCGAGCCTGACGCCATGACTGCGAAGTTGAGCTACTACCACTACGAGTGACCAGTATAAGCCCTCTGCTACAACAGACTGAGCGTTGCGAGGCAATGTGAGACAGGTGCCATGTAGGGACAACAAAGCGTAATCTTCTATGAGTTCAAGAAAAACTTATATTAAGAATTACAAATCAATTATAAACAATTTAATTTTATAATTTCCATTCGGCCATGGCTTGTAAATTTCGTCGGGTCTTAGCCTCGTTGTCGAAAATAATTTTTTATTCTCGTCATATTTTATATTTTCTGGAAACAATTTTTGTGCGTCATTGTCTCTTCATCGTCACCGGAAAAAAGGGCATTAATAAAATATTTTCGTCATCGTCCTTGTTAACGAAATTAACACTGGCTCCAACAGAACCTGACTAGTGGCCACAGCTCTTCATGCATCTGGTTTTGCCTTTTCTGTATGCCTGGTGTAGTTTAAGAGAGGAAGGCATGCAATTATGTTTTACTTTAATAAAAGTAGTGGATGAAAAAATTATCCTACGTTTCCTTCGTTCATTTACAAACCAAATTTCATTTATCTCTTGTGCTTCCCTCCAGTTTATTTCAACAGTATTGGTTTTCTTACACTCTCCACCCAACACTAGAAAACACTGCCTGATCTCTACACAGCAAACCAATCCTATTAGCTGTTGAATGTACACAATGGAAAATATTGAGCTGCCTCCATGACCTAAGTAACATGACATAAATGATCAAGGGTATTATTTTCATCCATCAGTCATTTTGGAAAATAGCAAAAATGTTTAAATACCCTGCACTGTTGGCAGGGTATTTAAACAATGTTTCTCTGCATATTAGACATAAGGCCATGTCAAGGAAAGTGTCCAAACTAGTCAGAGTATTGGCTTGGAAAAAAACAAGTGACATCAAAAAAGACCATAACCTGTTAACTGATGAGAACAACATCACCAAAAATAATTTTGAAGGCTTGTAATAGCATGCATTTAATCAGCTGCTGTTCTTTAGCCCTTATGGTAGTCTAACCTACCATGTAAAACCATGTTAAGGGCAGGCAGTAGCCTTATTGTGGGAGAATGACGCTGTGAATTTGGAGGCATCACATATATGACAATTTTAATGTTCAAGATGAATTGGTTGACTGAAAGCAGAAGATATATATATAATGAAAATAGATTACTTGTAAGTCAGGTGGTCCGAAACCCTAAACTTAATGCAAAGACCTGCAGCACCCATCTAATGTTGATGGACTCCTTAACTCTATGAGGAAAACTACAGACAAAAAGGCACAAAATGTGAGCTCCAGCTTGCTCACGTGTATCAGACAGGTGATTTAGGATTTTAAATCATGTTCTGTGCATGTTGGTTTATGAATCACCATTTTTTCTGGAGGAGGAAGAATATACTGGAAAGAACACCACAGAGATAGTATAAGTGTGACTCAATGATGCTGTGGGGCTGCCTTCCTTATCTAACCCCAATGGAGCAGAATAGATTCAGGAAATCCTGGGAGAATTTATTTTTTATTTTTAAAGAACCCAAAGCTTGGGAGTCATTGATTCAAAAACATACTAGCCTCAGGTTTTAGAAGGTGTCCTCAGAGATACTAGAGCTGACATCATACAGTAGTAGCCATTCCAAAGTTCTCCACTTTCCTTGATGGGTCCTTGGCTGGCCCTTGGTTGGTCCTTGGCTGGTCCTTGGTTGGTCTTTGGCTGGTTCTTGGTTGGTACTTGCTTGGTTCTTGGCTGATCCTTGGCTAGTCCTTGGTTGGTCCTTGGCTAACCCTTGGTTGGTCCATGGTTGGTTCTTGGTTGGTACTTGCTTGGTTCTTGGCTGATCCTTGGCTAGTCCTTGGTTGGTCCTTGGCTGGTTCTTGGTTGGCTCTTGGTTGGTCCTTGGCTGGTCCCCTTCAATTCATTTTTAAACATCAATGTTCGTACTAAAATATTCTTTGTCATGATTTGTAGACATTTAGATTTAAAGAAAAGCATCATCCCCCGGTCAGACCCTGTAATTCAGTGAAAGGGTGGAGTCAAAGTAAAAAATATATGCACTCCTATAAGAAGGAGACTGGCTGGTTGTTGGAGGTATTTAAAAAAAAATGGTAATTACACATAACCCCCCCCCCCCCCAAAAAAAAAAAAAACGTTTTGGCCTTGAGGCCATAAGAGATCATGTGTCCTACAGCTGGTTTCTGCCTTCAAATCACTATGAGGCAGGACATAGCAGCGAGATGGTGCTGATTACTACCCATTCTTATCTTGAAGGGAATGAATACTTTGGTGGTAATCAACTGTTTTATTGCTAGCAACCAGTTGGTGTATAGTAACAACTAAAGCCTAAAACCCTGAGGGCTTTAAATCATTTGGATTGCAGCATGAGGCTGACAGATAAAGAGCATTATTACCAACAATTAAAGCCTACATGAAAACACTATTGAGGAAAGAAACAGAAGCAAGGCAGGGGTGCGGTGGCCAGAGCACAAACATAAGACCAAATTTCCAAACAGAAAACAGAGAATGAACAAAGAAACCAGGCAGTGCATCTATATTCAGACTAATATAGCAGCTAATGAGCTGTAGGAACACAGAAATCCAGCCAAAGCAAACAGAGACACAACATTGTTAAGGTGAAAACAAGAAAACAGAAAATGAAAAAAGGAAGCATTGCAAAGACCACATAGCTCAATTCTATAATAATTTGATGCTTTATTCATTATTCTCCTTTAAATACTCTTAGTTACTTTTAACTGCCATAAATAAAATCAGTAGCAGTTTAATTCTGATGCTATTACGACGTTTTTTCTCCATTCAGAAAAGTCCCTTTTTAGCTACTATTAGATAAAATAATGATTCTGCTGTGATGATCTCTGCAGGTTTGAAGATGGGATGACATCTGTCAAAGACGTTAACAGTGGGACCGTTGTCAGTGAGTGTCGCCCCGTCTTTTAAATCCAAAACTAGCCTAATGTGAGGCTTTTGTTCCGACTTCGCCACCTTTTCACGAATGAAAATACAAGCCAACCAACTATCAAACACCTCAATTATCTCGGACTATTTTTAGGTTCATTTCTCATTGACGTGAGTGACGCATGAAGATCATCTATTCTCTTAAAGCTGCCTGCATCTTAGAATCCACTACATGGTTATTGGTCTATAATTAGAGGATGCTGCCTTTCTAGGCTCCCCTTGTACTGGTTTTGTTCCACTCGGTCCTTCAGGAAACAGTCCTCACCTCGCTGAAAGTCATCCTTTCAACACAGTAAAGAGACCACACCAAAGGACGGAGCTGATGTACAAAAATACATTTATTTGAAACAATTTCAAAATGACAGTTTCCTTACCGTAGAAATATTAGAATAAGGATGGAACAGAACATTACTGATGATGCATGCATCGTAGCTTTTTTTTTTTTTTGTGCACTGAAGAACATTACAATGCTCCTGCCTTCTGAAAAGAAAAATCACAAATGCAACAGATAGCTTTAGATAATATTTGCCTCTTCTGGGGTATCAGTTGTTCACAGAATTAAAGTGGGATGTTAGACGGGAGAAATTCCTAGTGATCATTTATGAGATTATTTTACTGGAGACATTCCTAATATACAGCTGTGTAAAGCTCCAGAACCTTATGTTAGATTTATATCCTCACTTCTATTGGGAAAACATTAACATTCTGATTTAAAGCAAATATTCGCCAAAAAGTGATCAGATTTGGAAAATTAGGCTGGTAAAAATAGTGATGCTGGAATTGCCCTTGTGTACAAACTGCAAGGTTTTTGAAGACTTTAACTCCATGTTGAATTACTTATTTCTTTTAGTTCTCTAACCACTGTTCAGAAGTTCTTATAAGGCCTTATTTCTTGATATGCTGATCTTTCTTGAAATAATCATGTCCTATTATACCATTAGACTGCCTGGGGACCGGCAAACTAGTCCACCATCAAAGGTTTGAAATCTCTTCTCAAGCAGGCCTCAGACAGGCTCGACCAAAGGCCAATCAGATTGCATCATTGCAAAATTAGGGAAAAGCACAACTCTCAATAAGTTCAGAAAATATTTTATGTTATTGATTTTTAAATGTATTAATTGTCTTGTCCCTGAAATGGTGAAATGTATAGTTCAGAAGTGTCACAATCCTGGTTCAACTGTAGGGAGGCAGTAAACAGAAACTTTGGACCAGTTCGATGCCGAACATAATTTGGACAGAGCATGTCTGGAAAACCATACCTGCTCAACTAAAACCTCTTTCTTTAAACAAATGGGAACATTATATCTTCTACTTTATGTGTTGATGTGTTTTTCATGTACGAGGGACCGGTTCTGCGAATTAGCAGTTGGCTAAATGACCTATGTCATTATGTTATTATAAGAAGACTTCTTATTCTGTACCTATCAAATAAACTTTTAAATAAATAACACAGTTTTGTTTTGAGTGTTGAGTAAACCACCTCTTGCAACCCATGAACAGGTATAACAGCCCAGCACATATATACCATAAATATTCCACATGTCTGTTTTACCTGAGAAAGTTTTCTATTGAACTAAAGCCAATCTGGTTGGTCTACCAATACACTGCTCACTTACTGGTATGTTTATTTTATTGTCTATTTTATAAAATTTCAAAGCATGTTGTGCACTAAACCGTGGTATGAATATACAGTATTCAAACTACATTATGGAGTCATTTGACAAACAGTTATTAATTAAACGGCCTATTAAAATGCACTAAGATTGAGCAATAACGTTAGCCTAGCCACAGTTATTGTTGTTCTCTCTGCTGCCCTCTGGGAAGAGGCTTCGCTGCATCTGCCACGGGACCAGCAGGTTCTGCAACAGCTTTTTTCCTTGCTGCCATCAGACTTTTGAACTCTCAACCGGACTTTACAGCACACTTGCATCATTATTTTGCACCACCAAGGTGGCTGAAACTTTTAAAATCCTTTAAATAGAAAACAATTCAAATGTTCTCCTGCATTTGCATCATATTTAGTTTTGCACTGCACTGAATTTATTCATATTAATACCATTTTGCACCATTATTTAAACTGTTTTCTTTTATCTCTTACATTGTTTACATTCTGATCACTGCTGCACTTATATTGCTAATGTTTATCTTAGTCCAACTGCCATACCATTACAACTATTGTGAGCTCTATGCAGCAAAATTTCATTTGAAAATCAAGTTTTTCTAAGTTAAATGAAGCAGAGCCATCTAGCATTGCTGCTAGCACATCATTAAAGCATCCCTCTGAGAGCCAAAATTTCAACCTATAAAACCAGCAGAATTAACCCATAATGGTTTACCAAGATGGCTCTTAAGGACCCAGCACAGTAAGCATGTTTAGTACTGTATGACAATATTAACAATGTTACTTAATTCAAACTCTGTTCAAAAGTAAAGTGTTACTAATGAATTCAGCATTAGATTGTTGTTTTAAAGTTGTAGCTTTTGTCTGGTATGTTTTCTCAGATTTGGGAAACCAGCCCAAGGATCGTCGGGGACCTCATTTCTACAACATATACTCAAATTAACTAAATACACACATACTGTAGGTTCTGCACCAAAGAGAGAGTCAATATGTGCATTTGAACTTCAGATGGAAAAATATTTCAGAAGCAAAACCAAACAATAAATAAGGTTAGTATATTACACTGCTTAAAATTAAATATCAAAAGTGTTATGCTGTTACGGATCAGAATTAGAACTTCCATGTTAGTGATCGGGTTATGGGTGTGTTTTGACACAGCCTCTGATATCACTTCCTGAATTGCGCTCTCCCGGCACCTTTAAATCCACCAGAACCCGCCAAACTGCTGTGACTGTCATCACTCCTGTGAGCAGCAGAAACACCCCCCACTAAGCTGAGTGTATCTCTTAAAAGCTTCCTAAGCTATCAAAAATGTTCAGGATTCTATGATATCATCTGTGTTGTATTGGACTGCCTCCTAGCTTTCCGGGTGGCAGAGGCGGATATAGGATCCAGACCCGCTGGAGTGAAGGTACCCAAGAACAATCGCCAACACGGAACCAGACCTAAGGCCATTCTTTCCCCCCGTTAGGACAGCAGAAAATTACTGTAAGAATCTCCTACTATTATTACAGGTAGCTTTCCTGGACAAGTAGAACTAGTAGTTAGATGCGTACATTTGTTTATCATAAAGGGATTCTGAACTATTTTGCTGAGGTTCATTAACAGTTTGTGTCTTCAAGTTACAGCCGTCATAAAGTTGTGCTTTTTCCATCTTTGGAGTGTGTTTCTCTCTTATTCCATCTTGTTGGTCCAAGTGTCCATACTTCCAGTCTGACTTCCCTTTGTTATACAAGCTGCCACTCAAATACGTCTACTGATCGGCCATCTTGTGGAAGGCAGCTTGGTTTCTAGCCCAAAGATAGTTTTATGATCTGGTTACAGCACGGCCGGATGTCACGTGGTTCCTGGACTGTGGTCACCACCCCAGCCTAGCTGCTAACGTATAAAAAAGGAGCCATTTTGTGGCCTATTACTAGCTGTGGATTAGATGTGTTAGACACTAAGCTATCAGTTGCCTGACAACAGAAGCGTTGCGTCCCGATACCACCACTCATTTTCATAGACATTTCAATCGTCTTACATAAATGGTAATTATTCATTACTGGATAAAGTGAAATTTGATTGATTTGATTTTGATCAAAGACTAATTTTACACATCTATTTGCTATAGATCATCCATATGGACATTCCCTCAGTGCATCACAGAAGCTGATCTAATGAACTGAAGAATGTCAACAATTTTACCTCAAGAACTCATTTGAACTCATTTAGTTTACTGATGGCAATAACATCTTTCAATGATTGGTAATTGAACACTCATTATGAAATTTTCGGTCTACTTTTATTTATGTATTTATAAGAAACATAATGGACCATAGGTGGGCTAGCCTGGAGCTGGGGTATTAGTTTATTCTGTTTCTATTTTTCCTTGTTCTGGCTTTTCTTTTAAACCATTTAAGATCTTTTGAGACTCAGGTGTGAAATTTGCTGCAGATACATTTACCTATTTAAGTGACATCTGTTCTTTCTGCGCACAGCTACTGGAACTACTGGAATCCTCACTGTTGTTTTCAATGGTGTATCCTTACTTATTCCACTAATCCTGGTTGTAAATGGTTAACCATTCATAAGTATAAATTCTATTTAAAATAAACTAATAACCGATCTGGTTAGTGACGCTTGACTGCTTATTTAAAACACAAAAGCGATTCAGATCAGAAATGCATTAACTTGATTTCTATATCTATTTTAATTAATCAACAATATTTTTCCAAAAACCTCGATTAGCTGGATTAAAGAAAGAAAAAGAAGAGTTATATTTTTCTCTTTAATACGGGATTCCATTTTCTACACTAACTGTACTTCGTTTTTTCGAAACCTGCTTGTTGTGTGTTTTCCTCCCAATCTCATTTTGATGACATCAGTCAGATCACATCAACGCTGCAATCAGAACAAAAATCCACCCAAACAAACGACTCTCAGCCCTAACAATCGGTGAATACAACAAAGCTGTAAATACTCTTTGTTCTGTGTGCTCTGTATGCAGCAGCAGATACCAGTATGGCCGTTTGGTTGCAGATGAGAGCGCTCTGTTTGAGTTAATGCATATGTGATGTGACAGCCTATATCTCTGTGCCGGGTACTCTCATCAGATGTTTACATGAGCTTGTCGGGAAACTGTGCTTGCTGCATCTTTGGCTTAGCTGTCCAGCTTTGTCTCTCATTGCGTTGTTGATGCATGGCGAGGGAAATCACTGCGGAGAATTACAGACTGAAAGGAAAATGTTGCTTCATCTAAAGTTTTATTAACAATGCTGGGTCTCATTAATGCACCAACTGCTCTGCTCTATATGTGCAATAAATGTACCTACATAAATGTGTTTGAAATGGTAGATTTTGTTCATTTTAAGTGCTCTACCGTCAGTTTGCAAAATAAAAGGAACCAGTGACCATTACGTTTTGTATTATTTTTGATCGGGACCTGTAATTTAAATCCCATATCAAAGCTGTTTCTAGAATTTCCTTCTTTCATCTGCGGAATATTGCAAATATTATAAATCTCCTGTCCAGGGGTGATGCTGAGAAACTAATCCATGCATTTGTTACTTCAAGGCTGGACTATTGTAATTCTTTACTATTAGGAAGTCCACAAACTGTAGTTAAAAGCCTTCAGCTGATCAAAAATGCTGCAGCCAGAGTTCTGATGAAAATGAAAAAGAGAGATCATATCTCTCCTATCCTGGCTTCTCTTCATTGGCTTCCTGTTAAATCCAGAATAGAATTTAAAATCCTGCTTCTTACAAATAAAGCCTCAAATGGCAAAGCTCCATCTTATATCAGAGATCTGATATAAGATGGAGCTTTCACTTTCAATCTGCAGGTTTACTAGTGGATCCTAGAATTTCTAAAAGCAGAATGGGAAGCATCTTTTTTTTCCAGATCAGGCTCCTCTCCTTTAGAACCAACTACCACTTTTAGTCTATGAGGCAGACACCCTGTCTACTTTTAGGCTTAAAACTTTGCTTTATGATAAAGCTTATAGTTAGAGTTGCTGAGGTTATCCTGATCATATCTATAAATATGCTGTTGTAGGATTAGACTGCTGGAGGACATCAGCCATTCGCTGAATTTGTTATTTCAATCTCTTTTTCTTGTAGTAACTTTTACTGGTCTGTTTCTGTTTAGCTGTGACTCCATCCTAGAGAGAAATATCAGCTGTGCTGCTTCCATCAACACCTTTGTTTATAAATGTTCGAGATCAGCCTGTTTTTCAGTGTAGTCCTGTTTCTCTTACTGTGACTGGCTGGATGTGCTCTCTTCATCCTCTGACATGGGAGCTTGCTCGGAGCTCGTCTGCCTGGCTGTGCGTTTCCTGAATACAATTTATGACTCCTTTAAATATGCTATATTTAAAAATAAAAATAATTGGAGGCTTCTCCCAATTTTTCTCTAAGATGTTTTATATTTAATGTTTTTCCTTTTATCGTTGCTTATTCCTATTATTCTTTTATTTCAATCTTGTCTGCGTGTTATGTGATTTTTCTAAACCAGGCATCTTAACAATTTAATTTGTTTCTTAATGAAAAAAAAAGGTCTATGATTCTTGATTAAAAACAAAATAGAATAAATAGAATATCTGGGCATGTATTTAGGTTTTGTTTCGATGAGTGATTTATTAAACCATATTTTGCAAAAGTTACTTGAAATTGTAATTTTCTGTCTGACTTTATGGGTCTATTTTTGAGGATGAATTTTGTCTCCTTGTTTTGCAACCTTAATCTGTTTATTTGATTTCAGCCAAGGTTTGGTTGCCAGAAAGATGTGACTCTAGAATCCTCCCCCACTCAGGGAGCTCCATGGTTACTTTATTTACTGCAATGTGCTCAGATTAAGTATGTTGCAACAGATCCAGCCCAGATCATTACCCCTCTTTACCGTGCTTGACTGTTTTGGAGGTGGCTTTGTTATTTTTTCTCCAAACATGGTGTGGCTTATCATGACAGGTTATATCTATGTTGCTCTCATCTATCCTAATACCTCTGTATTCTGTAGGAAGGAAAGAATTTCTTCTTTAACTCTCCAACACGAACCAGACTTCTTCAGTGTTTTTCTTAACATCATGAGTCCATCATACCTAAAGAGCTACTTGAGGCCTGCAGAGTGTGAGATGAAGCTATTGGATTTTTTTGGGCCATTTCTCTGAACTTTGGGTAAAACTGCTGGGATGTCCCTTCCTGGGAGGATTGGAAGCTGTCTGGTTTCTAATTAGGATCCTGTTCTAATGAATCAATCTGTATTACATAAAGCATGGTTAGTGTTGGTATGGTTTAATAGATAGACTTTAATCTTTTCTTTAAACCGGTTTATGGTCAGTATTTTGAAAGCTTCATCACTGCTGTGCTTTTTCATTTTTTTATAGTTCAACAGTTTTTATCATTTCCATTTAATTTTAAAGTGGTGAAGCAACAACAAGACTTTCAGTGTCTGGTTTCTTCCCCTTTTACAGCCTTTATCAATTCAGGTGTTATTGTTCTCCATGGTAGAAATGTCTGTTATAAGTTTATCCAACTATCACTTTCTGGGTTAGAAGTTAAAAATTTTGGGAAACCAAAATTACCTAACAAAATCTAAACAATATATATTAAATATGTCACCATTTCTCCCAAATTTGTCTTAAAATACTGTGAACTGTACAACTGGTCACCACAATATGATATTTTATGCTTTTTTCTGAGATTAAATCAGGACCACGAGAGGCAAAACGTAAAGCGATGTTGCCAGTGGCTAAAGGTGTTTGGTTGAAAGACACTTATCTAGTTAAAATGTCTGGTTATCTGGAGTATATTTCTACTGAAAATATAAATATAATATACATAGTCCTCCACATGTCGATCTGTCTTGCTTTGTTTGCAGAGTAAATCTGTTAATGGTGGCTGAACATCAACAAGCCAACCCATTTCAACATGGTACATTTTACCCAACAGCAACTGAAGAGAATGAAAGCAGAAACAGAAGCGGGTCGGAACCAACTGGTCTTGCTGGACGAATGTCTAGAAAAGAACTATTTACAACACTTGCTTATCTACAACACGGAAACGGTGTCCTCGGTAGGAACATGCACGAGTCGAGGACGTCAGCAAATCAAAATGCTTCTTTTTGAAGTAAAGTCTTACACACCTTCAAAAACAAACCGTCATCAGAACTTCCGTCGCCGCCACGAGGCTACCAGCGTGTAGAAAGAGAGAATATTTACATGGACAGAACTAAAGATAATACTATACATTTCAGTAATATTCCCTGTTCGATTGAAGACTTGGACATTAGAGTCTACATTTAGGCAGAAATGATTTTCAAAGCAAACTTTTGAGAAAACGTACAGAACTCATCCACGAAAGATACTTCCCTCAGCAAATGAATGCAGCGTATAACATCCACAAAACCCAAAAGTCTCGTTGGTAGTTACAGAGATTCCGTCGCTGCGTTGGATGCTGCCGAACGACGCATCCAACGCAAGGCTGTATAAATGAGGCTTTTTAGAAAAACTATTAACATCAGTCGTGTTTATAATTACAAAACAGAAAGAGAGAAGAACGGCGGACTGCGATACCCCGCTCTTTACACAACCTTCAGCTTTTACACGCTGGTACAGTTTGGAATCTCCCTTGTGCTCTCGCAGGCATTTACGACTCCTCCTGGGAAGAACAACATAGACAAAATAAATCAGAAGAGATATTAGTTCAATGACTTAGATTTTTCTAAAACAAAAGGCTTTTAACGAAATGAAATCATAAGGCTTTGTGGTCGTTAAAGCTTAAGAAACACAGAGAAAATGTAGCGCACAAAATCGGGATCTAAATAAGTAATTTTTCCTTGTATTGAGGAGTTAAGTGAGACCCTTGACCAAGACAATTTACATTTAAAGTAAGAAAAAAATTGCATTTTCTTATTTCAAGGGCATAATATCTAACTATCTTATTCTTAGAGCAATAATCATTCCATTGGCAAATCATCTTATTTACCTATTTAGAGTAGGGGTATATGAACATAGTTTAAGAAATGTTTACTTATTTCAAGTTCTTATTTTAGCAGTACAAAGTATATCCAACATCTACTTTTATAATTAATTCTTCCATTTTTTTTTATAAGGGGAGGTTCAAAGTTCCTTTATTACTTTGAGAAAACAGTCCATGTAAAAACAATTAAATATGTGCTATTAGTTTATCAGATAATAGAAATATGTTATTAAGCCAATCAGATATGCTCATTTGGTCATGTGACATACCGGTGCTTTGGGCAGAGAAGGATTCCTTTATGGAAACAGCCTAGCATGTAATAAAGCACTGAACTTCCATGGTGGTCCCCATTGGTGTAAGCATGATGGGTGAAAGGTTTGACCTGTGACCCCTAGTGCTCTACAAGCTAAAGGCCTGAACACACCGGTTGCATACGACTTTTTTTGCTTACCTGACTTTACTTTATCCGTTTTCTGTTCTCTTCAAGTTTTAGACCCTATCAATTAGGGATGGAACGGTTTATGAAAACCGTCCGAACCGTTCGGTTCGGTTCGCGTGTGTTGCGTTCGGTTCATGCGCTGCTCCTTTTTCTCATAAGCGAAGCGTTTACACTCCAGAGCAGAAGGTGGCGGTACTGCGACCAAAGCCAACCACCAGTAGTAAACAAGAAGAAGAAGCGAAGCAGCTTAGCCGGGTGTAGCAGAAAAAAATCAGTTGTTGTGGAGAATTGTGTGGGTATGGCGAGTGGGAAAGAACAGGAGTTGGAAGACGCGCCAGCAGCACTTTATAGGTCTGCTGTATGGGACCACTTTGCATTCAGAGTGACCTACGATGATGGCGGAAAGAAAGTTGTGGATAAAAGTGCAACAGTGTGCAAACATTGTGCAACACGTTTTGTTTATGCTAACAGCAACATGACCAACATGTCATGCTAACCCCGAAATCCCACATACTCCGTCAGAGCTCCGCTCCTCTCTGTCCAGCTGCGCTCCAGACCGGCTGCTCAAAGCAAAGCCTACAGCCTCCGCTGTGGCTCCCGTCCGCTCCGCTCTGAGTTCCTTGGAGATCGTAGAGAGCATGCGCGAGATGATAAATTCAAAGCAGCAAAACATGCGGAAATGATCCATGGTTTCCGCGAATCATTAAAAATAATTACAATTCATAATTTTTTGGGGATTTTTTCATTAATGTCATTAAAAAAAAATCATTAATTTTTATAATTTTTATGAATTTTTTTATTTTTCCGTGTAACAATAAACATATACCGAACCGAACCGAAAACCGTGACCACGAAACAGTGAACCGAACCGAAACGGGGATTTTGTGAACCGTTCCACCCCTACTATCAATACATCCTGAACCCTGCAGAGTGACAAACCCCACAACAGCGAATCCTCTACTGTCATTTTTTTCTTGCCAATAACAACACATCCACAGGGGGGATAAAATGTCCACTCACTGCCTAATATATCCCATCAACAAACAGGCGCCGATGGGGAGATAACAGAGTTATTTACTTCAGCTGTCAGTGGTCTTAATGTGATTTCTGTGTTCAGCCAATTTAATTTGACTAATTAATAAATAAAAAATGCACAGCTCCTTTCAGGAGAAGCACTGGAAAGAAGGAGATAATAAAGACTATTTTATTAAATTACATATTTACTCTCAGACTTCCTATTTTCCTTTATTTTTCTCTGAACAAATAAATATCCTGGGAGGAGATCTGATTATTAAATCTCTCTCTGTGGAAGACGTTTCTCTAAAACTTTCAGCCTGTGACTAAATATATATCATATATCTTTACTTTTCATTAATATGCAATATATATATATATATATATATATAGAGAGAGTAAAATATATATATTTTTAAGATGTTTGAATTATAATTTTTAAATGCGTAATACATTTTCGAAGGGATTTATTCATAAATTTAAATATGTTTCAAAATTTTTAACAGTAAATTTAATTATCTCAAACATTATTTCAAATATATTTTATACTATTTGAGGGGACGTTTAATTATCTTTCATAATTTCAACTGATATTGAATTATTAAATTGGACATTTATTTTCATTTAATCATTTGAAATTTATATTTATTTATTTATTTAATATGACAGTTAATTATTCTAATTATATTTTTTTGGTCTTATCTTAAGTAGTTAATCTGGCATAATTTTAACTATTTTATGGGACAATTAATTATCTCAGTCATAATTTCAAATGTATTTTTTAATATTTATTGGGATTTATTTAGTCATTTAAATGTGCATTTTACAATCTAATGGTATTTTTTTATGTTTGGTGTATAATATATTAATTAATAAATAATTTTTGAAATATGTATTAAATAAAACAAACAATAATAATAAATAAATACATAAATAAATAACCATATGTTCCTATTTCGGATGAACTTTCTTTTTTCATGGGAACTTTATTCTTTGCTTTTAATTATATATTTTGGCCCTTCATATTCTTGCGGGATCACATCCCAATGATGGGAAAATCATCTCTATGGGATGGATCCCACCATCCCTGCCGACTTAACTCCTCCCGTCGTTTGTCTTTGACTTACTCTTGACCCGAGCATCCAGTTCCTTCTCCATGAGCTCTTTGGATGCTGTGAATTCGCTCAGAGTGATTTTCGGTGTGGTATCGCCTTGACCGACCGATCCAATCATCTCCTGCTCCTTCTCCTGGTTCACCTCAGCGTAAATATTGATCCAAGGTATTTTTCTACAAAACAGGAAGAATCCAATCAGAAGAGATAAGTTTTCCATCCAATCGTCTGTTTATGCGGGGCTTTGCTGTCTGGTGTGCAGTAAATAGCTGCATGCCAAGGGTTAAGATGGATCTTAAGTGTAGAAATATTTCTGTTACTTATTTATGAGAAAATAACAGCAATATTGGACATTTTTTCTGCATGAATTTTACATCTAATATCTCTTCATTTCAAGCACTATCCAATTTATTTCCAATTATTCTTCATTCCTGTTATTAATCACGCTGTTTTGTCAACTGTATGATTCCCTTGAAAAGCGCATCTCTGCTGACTGACAGGAAAAATTACAGCTCCATAATTAATGGCTGCTTTTTTCCAATTCCCACTGAGTTTTTTCACAGAAACACTGTGAGGTTGAATCATTTATTCAGCAAATAAAAGCAGAAACTCTGCATATCAAAACACTTAAGGGCCTCGTTTTTTTCAGCATTTTAAACAGCGTTTAAAATGCAGAAAAAGCGTGCCTCATGCATTGTAGTCATTAAAAAGTGAAGACAACCTTTAGCTGGACTTTTTCAGATCAAAGCAGCGACTCTGACTGTGGCTCATGTTTTCAGCTTCTGTTAATCTGCTGCTATTAATAATGGAAAACATCCTAATAGACGTGTAGGAGCTCGATGGGATCCTGCTGGGACTACAGTGGGTGGATGCAAACAGAAAGTTGCGAACCTCTTAAATTTGTAGATGAGGAACACAGCCAGACCCAGGAAGACCACGGAGAGGAGCATGAGCATGGCGGAGCTGCTGTGTCTGGGACTGGAGTCCACCAATGGGGCTGTGGGAGCAGAAGAACCCAGCCAGTGAAGAAGGAGACATTTTAATCACTGCGATGGCTAAGGCCTAGATTTAGTCATGACAATGAATGAAAGAAAATGAGCTAGCGAAAAACAAAATGCTTTAAAAAGACCACAGTGATACGATTGAACGATTTAGCCAAAAATGAGAATTGTGATTATTTTAAAGAAATATTACAACCGAAATTTTCCTTTAGCACCAACCACAATCATGCAAATGTTTGACCACAGAGTTTAGGATTTTTCATGAACTTGGAAGCTTCCTTGTTGCAGGACTTAACTGTGGTCTTTGTGTGGAAGAAGTGCTAACTTCTACTTGCAGGCATGAATCTGTGAGCTAGCTGTATGATATCTCTCTTCCTGTCTTTATGGTTGCATATTACAGCCACCTAAAGGGCTGGAAAGAGTAATTTAGCTTATTACTTGTTATTTATCCTTGTTAAATGTAATATGACCAAAACTAAGCATCTCTGCAATTTGAAAATTGTCTTTAGTTAAGTTGCGATAATATTGAAAATGTATTTAATTGCAAAGCACCAATGCAGACGTGCCCTGGAAACAATTATGATCAATAACATTTATTTAGCAATTCACAGTTCAGTATAAATAATTTTCAACCAGTAAAACCATTTCCCCCAGTTTGCCTCAGCAGATGGCTGCTCACACTGAACCTGGTTCTGCTGGAGTATTTCCTCTGCTATGTCGCTACAATCATGCTTGGTGTGAGCGATTGCATTGGAGTGAATGCGTCAATGCAATCAAACTGGTTTTCCTTAGATAGAAATCTTTTAATTGATTTGACTGTATGATCTGGTTGAACTGTAAAGTGCCTAGAGATGACATATGAATTGAATTAAATAAAAAAAAAAGACTATTTTGCCACCTTTAAAACCCTAATATAGAGTTCAGGTAAATAAGTGTCATTAATTTGATGTGAGGTTTTAATCAACTACGTATAAATACTTACTGTCGTTTTTTATGTATCTGTACTTTACTTGAATATCTGTATGCTTTACTCCTTACTAATAATGGCTCCTTACTTCTATAGTTAATGATACAAGGACATAACATTTGCAAAAAATTGAAGGTTGGAGCTTGGAAGGTTTATAGGGGCTTAGAAACGTTGCAGATAATGGATCAGGCATCTTTTCCATAGTTTCGTCCTTTATTAGGTCATTAATGTACATGCAGATTGTGCTTCAATGTTATTCCCATTTTAAGCTACTGGCAACTTTAATGCTGAAAATATCAGAATTTTAAACAAAATCCTTAAAAGAGATTAGCCGGAAAATTATTTGTTAATGTTGGTAGCTAGGAAGGAAACAACACTATCTCAACATGATCTGGATGAATACTGCATTCTGATTGGCTGTAGGGTGTTTAAAAGGGATTATAGGACATCTAAAAAAAAAAAGTTCTAGTCAAATATCCCAGTAGTTTGTGCTAGCTCAAAGGTTAGCTGGAAAAAAGGGAAGACAGTTAAGGTTACCTAGGAAACGCATCACAACTCAAGATGCAGGCTTTCCTGAGAAGTAGCCAATCACAGGTTGGTAGCTTTGTCCGGTGCCTAACGCCTTCAAAGTGGCAAAAGTTGACATCAGCGCACAGAAACTGGTCAACACGCGGGTAGGGAGGCTCTGCGCTCGGATATCAAACCACAAATGCGCAGAGATGTAACAAGCCCACATGTGTGATATATTGGGGCCCTGTGGTACTCTATTTCTGCATGTAACATGATATACGTGCACATGAGGAAGATTTAATGGGCGTCTATATGAAATAAAGCTGCCCAGAGTCTTTATTGCATGTGTGGACATTTTGCAGAACAGTGTCGCCACACAATTCACAAAATACGTTATTTCAAGGCACTTTACAGCATAAACTGATGGTTGTGATAAATTGGGGGCCTCCTGATATTGAATCTACATGCATGAATCATTTTAAATGCATGTGGAGATTACTTTATGTGTGTGTTTTAAATAAAACTGCTTGTGTGAGCATTTATTAACCGTGTACCTTTTCTTTTTTTGCACAACTTTAACTTCATAATGAGGCTTAAGGTATTAAACATGGCAAACCCCTGAGGAAAACCACTCTGTCGGTGGTTTGAATGTTTAATGATTTTTACCCCCCGGATTAATCAGAACAGTTTGGGTTTATTGAAACTGCAAAAAAGATTTAGCTAAACCTGCTTTAACAATTCACCAAAGGAAAAAAAAAACAATAACAAAACTTTCTATAATTTGAAAGGGAAACAACTTTAACACCAAGCGGGAAAAGGTCTGAGCACTGACAACTGTCCTCCTTCAGTTTATTGCTCTTTAAGTGCTATAGCTTAATAAGATCACAGATTTTCTTTAACATCAGTCTCTCTTCACGTGGCCTCAGCTAATTTTCATGGCAACACGCCATTATGTGGCTAGGATTTATTCTAATATCTGAAGCATCTGAAGGTGGAGCAGCATGAAATTGTCTCTGCACAGGTGACAACAGCAGGGAATTCACACACTTCAACTGGATTCAAACATTTCTTTCATGCACAGTTGTTTCATACAAAAACCTATTTGCACTTTAGAATATTAATATCAGCGGGCATGGTTTATCTCACGAGGCACCCTCATTAAATTCTTCTCATTGTTTTGATGACTTCAGGAATGTTTGTCTCCTCTGTCATTCAGAGGGGGGGGGGGGGGAGGGGGGGAACAACGCCTTCCAGAGCTCTCCTGAGACCTGCGACTCGGAGATGGAAGTGTGTGATGTGCCGACCTTTTGTCATGCTGCTTGAAGGCTTTTTAGACCTTTTCTTGGGAGGTGAAATATAAAGATAGCTCCAGCTGGGTGCAGCACCAATGTCATTAGAGATGCAGCACACTGCAGGAGAAGCAAGCTGTGAAAGTTTTGCACTCTGATCTACAGAGAGTCACAAGTGGCGTTGCCAATAAAACCAGCCAGGCAAAGAAACAATGTGTATTTATCTAGTAGTAAGGGACAGAAGGAGTTTTCTAGTCAGGCCATTTAAAGTCTGTATCTCTGTAAATTAACCAGGACTTCACACAGGCTGCATTCAAGAGTCAAAACTGTTAACCAGCTTCCTCCTTTCAGGCAGTCAACAACTTCTTAATTCCTATTTCCATTTCTGCCCTCATATTGTACACTGTTCTTTCTCAAGGACTAAATAATCAACATAATTATACGGTGCAACACACATTTTGTGGTTGGATGGCGGTATAAGAAACAGAACAGATGTTCAGCTTTTGATGGCTGGCATAAAAGATCCCTCATCTCAAGCAGCTCCACTTAAAACCCCACCCCTCCCACGGTCCCCTGTGTACCCACGCCTTCTGATGGAGGCTGACTGAAAGGAATTTTAATTGGCAGACCAAAGGAAAAACAATGTGTTGTTGTCAAAACACGGTTATTACCGTTCGGTTCCTTGACACTCCCAACATAGAAACTACCTCAAATGGATTGACGACTGCCAGAGGACAACATTAGTGTTGACAAGTTAATGATGGGATAGGAAGCAGGGAGAACCGAACCCTCATTACCCAGCGTTAACTGTGTGTTGTAGACGATGACTCTGACGCCAGGCTTCAGCTCGAACTCCACAAGGTTTTGGTTCAGTGCGCTGACGATGATGCTGGACGCCTGCAGGGTGACAAAGAACGCCTTTACATCAGCCTTTTAATATGAATGGTTTCCAGTTACTTTCCAAATGGAAGACCATACCCACCTTTTCTAGCTCTTCCTCACTCTTTTTCTTCCCCTCAGATTGGTTCTTGTTGGGTAACAGAAAGAGCTCGGCGGCTGTTGGGACTCCTGGGAAAATAGCGACCAAAAGCTGCTCCTCTGGGAAGTCAGACACCTGTTAACCATAGAACTATTTTAATAGATGATCTAGATTATTATAACAATGCCAGTGGAAGAACACCTCTGTTAACTGGTCACATCAAAATCAACAGAAAACAATTTTAAAGCACCTAAAAAAGCATAAAGGAAATCAGCTCCCGCTCTTGAACCCTTGGGTTGATCGAACCTGTCATATAAAGCTGCTGTAATGGCAGACAGAAGCCTTAGTGTGAAAGGATGAGGCTGCTAACCAAATACAGATGGGAAAGTTAACGGGTTAATCCATAACAGACAGAAATGCTCCAATTAAATTAGTTACAAGCAGATTAACTAGACACATTCTTCTTTTAAGTCACAGTAGTTTAGGGGTAGATAGGCAACAAGTTAGTCATAAAAAAAAGAGGCAAAATAATCATCAGAAAAGAGAAGGGATAATATCTGTAGCTTTCTATGTACCTCGAACCAACTATTTGGATGAGCTATGTTGGAAAAAATATCATCAGATCTTTTAAGACACCTTGTCAAGATTGATTGGGAGGTAAACCCAATTTACACCATTACTTGGTTGAATGAATTAATGTAACTTTTATTGTCATTACGCTGTTAAAAATACAAAGCAACAAAATTTACTCTGCATTTATTCCATCCCCTTGGGAAGCGGTGGGCTGCATTGTGCAGTTCCTAGGGAGAAGTGTGGGGTTAAGGGTCTTGATCAGAGACCCAGAGTGGCAGTTTGTGGGGATCGAACTTGGTACTTGTAACCTTCTCAGAGTGTTCTCCTCTAACCCTACACCAAAACTCTATCAACTACAATATAACTGCTATTCAAATTGATTAGAGAAGGCCCAACCTGTGCAAAGCTACACTCTAAAACGTAATAAAGTAACTCATAAGGAAATACCTTGACTACCGAATAAGAACTGACCAAAAAATCCCTGTATTGGCAAATAATAAAAAAAAATATATAATAATAATATAAAATTAGATGATGCTGGTGAATATTCTCAGTCATCCAGGTCATAGTCATTCCTAAAAAAGAAAATTAAAAGCAATCCACTGAACTCCGTTTCCAAGTATGAAGACGTTTCGCTTCCCATTCAGGAAGCTTTTTCAATTCAAAATGTCAGGAATAGCAATAAGTTCAAGGTATTAGATGGTTTAGTTCACTTATAGGATTGGTTCCAAGGTAGTTTCGAGTTTTTCAACAATTTCTATAAGTATTCAAAAAGATTGATTCTATATAATTTAGAATAAATGGATCACTGTTTTGTTCCCCAAAAAACAGAACTTTGTTTGATTCCTCGAGGCCTGCATTTTTTTTCTTCTAATAAAACTCTCTTGTTAGATCTATTTGAAATGCTGTAAGTGCTTTTGTTCATGTGTTTGCTTTTCATCTTTGATCATATAATTGTCTTTTTTTGTTCTTGCCGATTTCTAGACAAAAGAAATTAAAAAGGACCTAATTGTGCTATATCAGTGGGACCCCTCTAGGGTCACGATGGGACTGGTGCCTTTATCCGGCAGTCTATGGGGTGGAACCGGGGTAAATCATGGACAGGTCACCAGTCTATTGCTGGGCAACACAGAGACATACAAGGATGCACACACACTCACTACTGAGGGCAATGTGGAAAAGCTAATTAACCTAACAGTCAGGATCTTTGGACTCTGTGAGGAAGCTGGAGTACCCAGAGAGAACCCATGCATGAAGATGATATGAAAGTATCTCAAAAAAATGTATATCAGGTAATAGATTTTTTTTTTTAATGGTTTGATCTGAAAACATTTAGAGCACTTTTAAGTGAGACTTTTCTTTTAACATTATTTTCCCCTTTCTGATAAATTTTTTTCTTGAATTTAATAAAAACACAAAAATGACTCCATAGACAACAGGTATCAGAAAGTGTCTATTTCAAAGCTCTCGAACTAGATTTTAGTTCAGAAAAAAAAAAAGAAATATTGGAAAATTTGTTTGAAAGACAGAGAAAAAGCGCTCCAGCTGCAAAGCAGAGGAAGATTGTGTAAAAGATTGCTGCGTAACTGTATGTGAAGTCCACAATGGCATGCTGTTTTTGACATTTAATAAAAGCACTTTCCTCATTGTTGTTTCATTTGAAGATCCCTTAAAATAGGATTCTTCCTGATCAAACTTACACTCCTAGATTGAACTGTAATAGCAGATTTTCTAACTTACATTTTTGCAGAAGAAAGTGAATTAAAAAAAGTAAAAAAAAAAAAAAAAAATTGTACTAGTAAAAACTTGGATTTATATACCTAGAAATGTTTACACATTGCCAGTGGCCGTTTTGAAATTTATCAGATTGACTAAATATGTATTTATGATATCTGAAAAAGGTTTCTTTCTGATCAAAATAACACAAATTATGGCCAGTAACAATAGGAATTTGATCTGAAGTAAATTTCTAGACATCCGTAATTTTTTTATTTCAGAAATAAATAAAGTCATTTTGTTTAAAGTGTTAACTTTGTATGTATTTACAGTATGGTAACAGAAACAACTATTCAGTGAAAATGATAAATATCAAAAATGGCCTGCCATAGCTTTGTAACCACAATAACATTTCAGGGAAAATCTAGTTAATTGCTTAAATGAAAGTGTATCAACGTATAGCATTCTATTTTTTGTGCAATCTCACGGGGAAGAAACACAACCACTCAGCAGGCGAAGATGAAGTATAAAAAGTTGTTCAAACAGGTAGGACCTGTGCATCATCTCATGGGGTTCCTCCTCATTTTTATTCTGTCTTCCAGATTACACTATTGATAAGTTGCTGTTTCACTGTGCATTTATTTTCTATAATGCTGTTATCCCACATCAATGTTTTTTCACTGATATCAAGTTTATTAAATATCTTTATCTGAGTAATGCTACTAATATTGAGAAGGATAAGGTTGTGGATGCCGGCCTTGTTGTGGTTGTGGATGTATGTGATGGAGGTGAAACGATAGCGCTTTTAAAGATAACTTTCTAGACATTAAGGTCATCAATACGCAGTCTGAGAACCCTCTACCTGTAAATTGTTAATTCTCTGTGAATTAATGCTGCTCATTAATCAGATTCTTGACATATGTTTGTGTTTTAACATCTAATGTGTCTAAGGGCCGGATTTATCAAGATCCAATTTTGCGTGCAGTAATTTGCGCTCGCAAACCGGAATTTTGCGCGAGGGGCTGAACCATGGTTTGCGGGTGATTTAACAAGAGCGATTGCGTAACTGGTGGCAGGTGCAAAACTGTTGGAGACGCCCTATTTAAATGATGGTTTTGCGCGTTTTGTGTTTTGCGGCAAAGTAGTTTGTGCAAACTAGTGCATTAAGAAATTTTAATCTTACAGTGACACCCCCACCCCCTCCAAAAAAAAAAAAAATATATATATATATATATATATATATATATATATATATATAAATAAATAAACCTTGGCTACCTTTATTCCCTAAGGTGGTATGTGGCTGAATTTCTACTTCACTGCATTAAAAAAAAAAACAGGTGTTTTGTATTGGCCTGTAGAAAAATGCACATACCAAATGGCTCACAATGGGACTGTGGATGAGATGACTGCGCGTACACATCTCCGCAGCATTGGCATGTTGCTCCACAGGCGCAGAGGTCGGGGTTCTCCGTTAAGGCGTCAGGGCGACATGGCATTTAGAACATCAGACAGCACTTCTGAAAAACGAGATTGGGAGATCCCAGCTCTCGCTGCAACCGTACGCTGGAATGACCCAGATGCAAAAAAGTGCAATGTTGCAAGGAGATTTGTGATATCTGGTATTGCGTGGGTCCTCCTTGTGGCTGGCTCCAAATACATTCGGAGTTCCCCCAACAGCTCCAAAATGTCAATGCTGGATAAACGATATGTTTTGATGATAGTTTCCTCCTTCATTCCAAAAATATTCACACGGAGTGAAAAAATGCGTTCTCTGCGTCTCCTTGCTTTATTTCGATGTCTCCTTCTTGCGACAATAACCGCTGCAATGTGTGCGCAATTACGCATACAGACCATTTGCACCTTCTTTTGAAACGTGTTAAATATAGAGTCAGATACCGTTAGCAAAATTGCTGTCAGGTTTGATAAATCACTTTGCGAGTGCTAAATTAATATATTTACATGTTCTCCTCCCACAAGACGCACTTTTGCGTGTAAACGCCCCATATTGCATATTCATTGCAGAAAAAGTACTAAATGGATAAGAGGCGCTATTTAGCACGTTTTAAAGAGCAAATCCTTTTAGCACGCTGTTGATAGATCAGTTTGTACATTTTTTAGCATGCGCAGTGAAATAGCTCACGTTTTAATACACGCAAACCTTTGATAAATCCGGCCCTAACTGTTCTGGCTACTAATTATCTTTTCATTGTCAGCACTGTTCACTTTCTGCCTCATAATCAGCTATGAGTTTAAATGGTCTTCCACTTTGTGACTAAATTGCCATCACTCCAAATCTCTTTAATTGCTGATAATACTACGCAGGTTAGACAAGCTAGACTTACCTGATCTACTGATAGCGACCCATTATTTTCCGAATGTGTAATCGGAAGAGTCTCTGGTTTTTGCAGGATTTTATACCCATGAGACCAGAATTCAGTGATTTAATGGGGTGATAAAATACTTATTTTTCTTCTTAAAATGCGGTGCGACTGTATTATTCAGAGTAAAAAGTGAAAACCTGCTGCTCTATTTCAAAATCCCATCAATCAAGTCCTAAAATTAAATCAAAACAATTGCGCTATGTGTTTATCTTTCCCAGTGTCTGAGCTTTGCATTTACTGCCATAGAGAAATTACAGTGGGTTTTTAGTGGTGCAGAAAGGTTATTGAGTAATTCTGCAAAGTCATCGATGAGCATTTATTTGCTTACTGTTGGCATTTACTGTTTTTCTTTTTTTCCTTTCTTCTCTGTAGGGTTCTTTTTTATTAGTTTCCACTATTCTCTTCAAATATTGGACAACTTTGAGCCTAAAAAATAATTCCTAATTTAAAGTAGAGTTGAGCTGACAGACCTATTTTACAAACACAGTCTGGAAATCCTGAATCCTGGAAATATTGGCTTCAAACAGCATAACCTACACAATGAGAATCAGAGCTAAAATACAAACGGGTTTCTTCTCCTTTAACATGTTTGCTCTTCAAAAGATTTCCGAACATATTGATTCTTAATAATTAAAAACATGAAGCTCTGTCTTGCACATCCAGGTTTATTACAGTGTGCAGAATTATTAGGGAAAAAGAGTATTTCGACCACATCATCCTTCTCATACATGTTGTCCTACTCCAAGCTGCATAGGCCTGAAATTCAACTACCAATTAAGTAAATCAGGTGGTGTTTATCTCTGAAATGAGAAGGGGTGTAGCCTAATGACATCAACAGCCTATATAAGGTGTGCTTAATTATTAGGCAACTTCACGTCCTTTGGCAAAATGGGTCAGAAAAGAGATTTGACAGACTCTGAAAAGTCAGAAATGGTCATGTCTTTCAGAGGGGTGCAGCAGTTTGGAAATTACTAAACTTTTGATCATTGCACAATCAAGCGGTTCATGGCAAATAGCCAACAGGGGCGCAAGAAGCGTGTTGAAAAAAGAAGACTCAAAATAACTCCCCATGAATTAAGAAGGGTCAAGCGTGAAGCTGCCAGGAAGCCATTACCCACCAGTTGTGCCACATTTCAGAGCTGCAACATGTCTGGAGTGCCAAGAAGCACAAGGTCAAGGTAAGGCCAAGGTAAGGAAAGGCGAAAAAAGGCCACCTTTGAACAAGAAACACAAGACAAAACGTCAAGATTGGGCCAAGAAATATCTGAAGACTGATTTCTCCAAGGTGTTTTGGTCTGATGAAATGAGAGTGAGTCTTGATGGGCCAGATGGATGGATGGGCAGCAGGCTGGATCAGTAAAGGGCAGCAAGTTCCTTATCGACTAAGACGCCAGCAGGGTGGAGGTGGGGTAGAATCAGAAATACTTTAATAATCCCAGAGGGAAATTACTTTTGTTACACGCTCCAGTTACAGTTTTACATAATATATACACACATCCAACTATACAATATAATAAAGATAAAAAATAAGAATAAAAAGAGATAAAATATATATACACATATAGCTCTTCTGTATATATAGCTGTAAGTATATCTATGCATATGTAAAAACTAAATCCAAATAAAGTGAAAAGTCCAATTAAAGTGATAAATCTAAGTAAAGTGATAAGTAGCGTGCAAAAATAGTGCATAAATGATTTCCTGTGGTACTCTGTGGTGCATCTGGGTAGGAGGAGTCTTCTGCTGAAGGAGCTCGTCTGCTGGACCAGTGTGGCTGGTATCATCAAAGATGAGCTTGTGGGACCTTTTCAGGTTGATGATGGAGTCAAGATCAACTCCCAGACCTACTGCCAGTTTCTGGAAGACACCTTCTTCAAACAGTGGTACAAGAAGAAGTCGCCATCATTCAAGAAAAACATGATATTCATGTAGGACAATGCTCCGTCACACGCATCAAAATACACCACAGCATGGCTGGCCAGAAAAAGTCTAAAAAGAGAAAAAATAACGACATGGCCCCCTTGTTCACCTTATCTGAACCCCATCAGGAACCTGTGGTCCTTCATGAAATGTGAGATCTACAGGGAGGGAAAACAGTCCACCTCTCTGAATAGTGTCTGGGAGGCTGTAGTGGCTGCTCCACGCAATGTGGATCAAAAACAGATCAAGACACTAACAGAATCTATGGATGGAAGGCTTTAGAGCATCATGGGGAAGAAAGGTGGCTATATTGGTCAATGATTTAGGTTTTTTTTTTTTGTTTTTTAATGTCCTAAATGTTTATTTTCACCAGGTAAACCAATATAACAACTCAAAATTCAGAAATAAACAGGTGACATGGGTATATAGTTGTTTTTTAATACGTTGCCTAATAATTCTGCACAGTAATATTTACCTGCACACACAGACATCCACATAAGATGGCCAAATCTAAAAAAAAAAATCATCAACTTCCAAAAATATGAAACTTTGATATTAAAGAGTCTTTTGGGTTGATAACACAATTGTGGCCCTTACTTAATGTTTTTTGTTGTATTTCAGGGAATATAATGTGATTTAGATTTAAATCACAAGTTTCTGTCCAACAATAAATAACAAAGATCTAGACTGAGCCTAAAGATTGACAATCAAGAGTGAATGTTTTCTGTGTTTGTTTCCAAAGTGGGGTTTCATGAAGCCCTTAACTTTTAACAAGTTTACAGAGTCAATGGGTGAGACAACCTGTGTGGCAATCATTCCTAATTTTACAGCCTGCCATGTTTTATGTCGTCTCTGCAGCCTGGGTGGACAATACGGCCCGTAGAGCCAAAGTACATCAATTATCAAGCCCAGGAATCACTATTGGAGCACCAAAGCGTTGGACAAATGATAGCCACGGGCATGTCTTGCAATGAGAAAAGAACTAGTGAAGGGAGTGATAAAGTGAATCAATGACAAAAAAGGCAACGGGCCGTGAAAACAAAATCAATGCCCTTCAACCATGTTTACACTCTGTGCAATCAGTCATTAGTTTAAACATATGGTGGGTTCATCTGAAGGGCTTTCTTCTTTGATGCACAGCAAATTTAGAGCTGGATCCAAAGATTGGTGGAGAGAAGGAAGAAGAGATGGGATCCAACCTGTGGACAAGATAATCTACTGCAGGAAAAACACAACTTGGTTTCAAATAGTTTAAATTTATTGGATTTTTAGAGATCTGAACAATGACTTCACAATCATCAAATAAATGTAAATTTTAGCTTTTACATGAAATATATAAAAAACTAAGCATCATTAGACTCGTCATTAGACTAAGCAACATTAGACTAGGTTGAAAATATTTCTGCTAATTCAATGTGTTGAGTTATTGTAAAATATTTGTGTTTGTTAAACACATTAAACTCAAACCTTTGGATCAGTCTGAAGTATTTGTTATCATTTAAGCACAGCTTAAAAAAACTAAGAAAATTAAACTTAAAGTAATAGCTATTCAAAATTTTCCCTTTTCCTTGATGGACCCTTGGCTGGTTCCATGCGATTCCTTTTTTAAACATCAATCTTGGCACTAAAATATTCTTCCTGTCATGATTTCTGAACATTAAGAGAGAAGAACCTTCTCCTGGTCAGTAAAAAAAATATATGCACACCCAGAAGGAGGAAGGGGGGGGCTTCAGTGGCTGGAAGTTGGCTGCCATTCGGCTGGAGTTTGACTGGGAAGGGCCAGTTTGAATGGCAGCTCCTGTAACTGTAAAAAGGAAGTACTTTTGCTGCTTTTAAACTAAGACCCCACTGTCTGGCTAACAGGTGTAGTTTGCTTTGAAACACCATGAGTGAGGTTACTGTTGGATTTCATGGGAAGTGCTAAATGTTTCTGTCTTATTAAATGTTGAAATATAAATGTTTTAAAATTTTATGATTATTTAAAAAATATTCTAATGGTTTTTTTGGTGTTAAATCTCGGGAATTTACAACAGTAGTTTTGGTATACAAGTTTAAGTTGGATGTCTAAGGTTAAGGCTCACGCCTGATTGTAGCTGCCGACACCCTAGAAATCATTACCAGAGCAGAGACTCTTCATTGTTGGACTCAGGTCACAGATCTCAGATCATGATTCGATCATCACGCTCTAGTAGTGTACTACTAGCCTTTAAATGGAACAATAAACCAGAAATGTGTTTATTTTTCCACTACTACCTGCTCATGGTGTTATCTAATCACCTTACCTTTTTGTTTTTATTTATCAAGGACAACGAAGGTCTATTATTCGGTTTAACAGTTTTTTTTAATTATTTACAATTCTGCTGATATCTATTAACAGTAGGAACAGAACTTCTTAATACATAAAGGTCCTGCAAATGTGATCCAAAGTCTGCCCATGTAGTCCTTTATTTGTTAACTCGACCCAATCACCTTTGTTCTTCCTCAACTGACTTACTGCCTGAATAGGATTGCCAACCGTCCCCTGAAAAAAGGAATCGTTCCGTATTTAGAAATAAAAGTTCCTGTCCCGTATTCAGTGGAAAACTGAATCCTGTATTATCCTGTATTACTATTACGGATCTATCAAAGGTTTGCGTGTATAAAAACGTGAGCTATTTCACTGTGCACGCTAAAAATTGTACAAACTGATCCATCAACAGCGTGCTAAAAGGATTTGGTCTTTAAAACGTGCTAATGGCGCCTCTTATCCATTTAGTACTTTTTCTGCAATGAATATGCAATATGGGGCGTTTACACGCAAAAGTGCGTCTTGTGGGAGGAGGACATGTAAATATATTAATTTAGCACTCGCAAAGTGATTTATCAAACCTGAAAGCAATTTTGCTAACGGTATCTGACTCTATATTTAACATGTTTCAAAAGAAGGTGCAAATGGTCTGTATGCGTAATTGCGCACACATGGCAGCGGTTAATGTCGCAAGAAGGAGACATCGAAATGAAGCAAGGAGATGCAGAGAACGCATTTTTTCACTCCGTGTGAATATTTTTGGAATGAACGAGGAAACGATCATCAAAACATAGTTTATCCAGGATTGCCATTTTGGAGCTGTTGGGGGAACTCCGAATGGATTTGGAGCCAGCCACAAGGAGGAACCATGCAATACCAGATATAACAAAACTCCTTGCAACATTGCACTTTTTTGCATCTGGGTCATTCCAGCGTTCGGTTGGAGCGAGAGCTGGGATCTCCCAATCTCGTTTTTCAGAAGTGCTGTCCGACGTTCTAAATGCCATGTTGCCCTAAAGCCCTACCGGAGAACCCCGACCTCCCCCCTGTGCCTGTGGAGCAACATGCCAATGCTGCGGGGATGCGTACGGCAGTGATCTCATCCACAGTCACTTCTTGTGAGCTCTTTGGTATGTGCATTTTTCTACAGGCCAATACAAAACACCTGTTTGTTTTTTTTTTTACTGCAGTGAAGTAGAAATTCAGCCACATACCACCTTAGGGAATAAAGGTTGCCAAAGTTTTTATTTATATATATATATATATATATATATATATATATATATATATATATATATATATATATATATATATATATATATATATATATATATATATATATACTTTTTTTTTTGGAGGGTCACTGTAAGATTTAAATTTCTTAATGCACTGGTTTGTACAAACTACTTTGCCGCAAACCACAAAACGCGCAAAACCATCATTTAAATAGGGCGTCTCCAACAGTTTTGCACCTGCCACCAGTTACGCAATCACTCTTGTTAAATCACCCGCAAACCATGGTTCAGCCCTTCACGCAAAATTCCAGTTTGCGAGCGCAAACTACTGCACGCAAAATTGGATCTTGATAAATCCGGCTCTTAGAGTAAAAAAATTATCTGTCAAAAGCTAATGGAAAATGAAGAACACGGTCACGTTACGGTAAACTTGTTTCCGGGCCCTGTACTGCGTTGTGACCAATGAGCTGACGACATATATGTAATGATACAGAATACCCTTGTCCCATTGGTCAAACAAAGTGTTGCTAACGGAGAGGATAGCGGGAGACAACAGAGCAGTATAGGGGACGAACGGAGTCATTTAAATGCTGACGCTAATTTTGGGGGCGAACAACTCCTCACTGCTGCAAGAGTTCAGAGGAAATACAATTGGAAAAAGTAGACTATTGCCACATAATGTTGCTTTGAGCTAATGGTTGATTTTTTCTGTTTTACAACTGTAGCTTACAGTCATTGCATTAAAGGCAAAAACATGTTTACAAGTTTGCACAAGTTTGCTGTTGCACCAAAAATTTACTCTATTTATTAATAGTTTTATATAAATTTTTACATTTTGAAGTTAAGCAGGACAGTCTTATGTTTAAGATACTTATTTTATTCAGCCAAGTTTGTTATTTTTTATTAAAAGTGAATTACTGGATAATAATTTGTTATCCATGTGTTCATGTCACTCACAAATATCCATCTAATTCAATGCAGGTTTGAGTCAAATATTTAAAAAAATAATTTAACACACAAAGAAGGGCTAAAAAAAAAATCACCATGCCAGGAGGGGTGAAGGCAATCAGGTCAGCTGGCCCGCACATGAGGGGTCCCTTTTTTTCAGGGAGCTAGCAACCCTATGGCTGAACCACATACTCTGCTCTAAACCATGTACTAAACCCGACCCACATGGGCAACATCTTAAGCCCGGGTTACACTGGCTTCAATCTCCGATTAGATATTTCAGTCTCTAAAGCTAAATGCTAAAAACAGAAATTAGGAAAATAAAAGAAATCTAGAATCTGAAAAAAATACTTAAAAATATATATATAGTGTGCTAAAAAAAATTTTAAACATCATAAACGTCAAATTTACTCTCAAAATCTTTTTTTTCATTTACAAAAGTTACAAAACGTATTTTTGTTTTTTACCAATTTCAATTGACAAAACACAAAAATATTGATGAAATAATGAAACAAAAGTCACTCCATATTTATCCAAATAAAAAGTTACTTCTAACAGATCACTCAGTGTTTAATGACTATGAGTTTTACTCTTTAATTGATTTACTGAAGTAATTGAACTTATGAGTGACAATCTATTTGTTCCACCTGCACATCTGTTCATAAATGTCTAGGATCCAGCTTGATAGTGCTTTTCAATGCCTTTAGGCCGGCAGCAGTAAGAGGCCTCACTAGACTGATGGGTTGCATTAACCTTGGAGTGAAGATGTGGGGGAGTGGCAACGCCGCAGACTGTGTGAGGCTGAGCTGTGAGAAATGTTGATGGAAATTGTGAGGGAGGCAGCTGCAGACAGGGAGAGGGGAATGAAAATCTTTATTACTTAAAATGTGATCAGGACCAGGAGTGGTACCGCAACGAGCCCAGGTGAAGAGTGCAAAGTCTTTACTTTAAAGACTTCAGTGGATGAAGATAAGTTGATAACGTCTCCATTTAATAGAGGCTGGATTTAATTGTGGGTTTTTTTTACTCTTTTTTTTCATGTTTTAAAGATATTTTCTCTGCTGAAGCTCTACCAGCCTCGGAGGGAAGCTGGGGAGCTCAACCAGAACAAAATGGAGGAAAAATACACCTCTGTCAACACTTGGACAATATATTTGCCTGGAAATGAACCCGCTGTCAGTTGCTCTCGTATAAACAGATCTGCTCAGATAGAGAGGAGCTGATATCAAACTGTGACAGGATATTGTCAGAGGATAAAAAGCAAACAAAGGCAACAATTCAGCCACCAGTGTAGTTAAATAAAAAAAGCATTTTCACCAGTGGCGGCCGGCCCATAGGGGGCGCTGGGGCACCGCCCTCCCTGATAAGAAGAGAGAAACGTAAAATATATTTTTAGAAATTAACTCATAAATGTCAGTTTTACTCTCTAGAGTGTGTACTTATAAGCAAAACAAATTATATAAACTACATTTCCCTATCTACTGTCATTCATTTGTGGATTTCCACAGACAGACTCCTACCGTCTCTGTTCTGGGGGCTGTGATCAGACAGCCCCACATTTGCAGAGAATCTGTCAATCATGTACTATTGCTAGGTGAATTTAATGGCCAATCAGCGTCTCAGAACTTTATGGTCTTGGGGCTCTGAAAATACTGCGCTTTAACAGGCTTCTGAACCCAAGTGCAGGTGCAGACAATTAGAGGGACGATGGCGAACGTAACGAGCGAGATGCAGCTTCCACCAAATTCGGTGAGATCCTTATTTATCTACCCGTTTGCCAGAAGAACGTCCATGTTGTAGGGTAGGAACATTTCATGTCATGGTTATTGTGACTGTGACGAATCCACATCCTCTAACTTTGCGCGCCACACACACATTCCTGTTATACTGTGTTTGAGAGGACCAATACACTCGCGCTGAGCCGAGTAGCTCCATTAACTTAAAACACACAAGCTGTCCTGGTTACCTGCTGGCGTATTGAGGGTGCACACTTAATATTTCAGTGGGGTTAGGTGTGTGTTTGTGTGTGTGTGTGTGTGGGGGGTGGGTGTGTACGTGTTTATGCTACGGGGACTTGTCATCTTCAGTCTGGCGGCGTCTTTGCTGGGTTCAAACCCAGTTCAGTGTAATTGAATAAGTCATTGAATCTGTGTAAAATAATTAAGTTGTAAAAATGATTTGTTTTTGTACAGCAATTGTTTGTGGAGGTAATATATGGACAAAACTGATTAATGAGAAGAAATCAGAAATAAGAGAGCCTGTAGGGGCTTAAACTATTTAATGAGGGCTGTGGGAAGAAAAGCGGCAATTTTTGTTTTCTGTTTCTTTGTTACATTGCTGGTAACTAAATCACCAACACCGGTAACCCGACTGAGCCTTGATTCTTGGAGGCCAAAGAACCCCGTCACAGTGACCCAAATCATCACTGTTACTGTTATTATATAGTAAATTAAATCATTACTGTTAAATTGTATGTATTGTCCAATTGTTTATTTGAATTCTTTTTCCGGATTAGTTGGAGACATACACTAGGCTATATCAGCCCCACCAAAAATATTTTTCACCAGCCGCCACTGATTTTCACCCACTGTTTTCTTCTAATATTTCCCTGCAACATGCTCTAAAGATATTATATAATGTAGAAAATAATAAGAAGGAAACATGAAAACCAAGCACACATTTTATGGTTCCTTTTGTAATTCATTGTTTTTCTCTTTACTAACCTGTATAAAAGCCAAAATAGCTCCAGCATATTAGTTAATATCCATCATTATCTGGATTCCAGTCTGAAAACATAATCCAAAAAAGCTTTTTCCCCACTTTGTGTTTAGTAATTAGTTCCCATTCTTTTCATTCTGGCTTTGATGATACTCAGACATGAAGAGTGTTAGTTGTCCAATTCTCTATCACTTTGGGAACATGTCAGATCTACAGCCAGCCAGTCCAGGAGCCATTTTGAACTCTGTCTTTGGCTTTTCTCAATCTGTGTACTTGTGCATTCTCACGTGCCCGTGAAACGTCGTCAGCCTCAGCCCTAGTACTGTTCCAATTCACAAGAACAAGAGGACCGAGAACGGACAAAGTCCCCGGATGTTGTTCTTGCCCCTCCCTCTTTACCCGGCATGCATCAGAGCAGACATGTCTGTTCTCAGATTGACAGCTGCCCCAGCATGCATCACAGAGCTCAGAGTATTAAGTTCAAAGATCTCTTATCTGTTGCCTTTGTTCTATAAAAGTAAGTTGAGGCGAGATCTTTATACTTTTAATCTTTACTATACGGCCCATTTACTGATATAGTGAGTCATTTAAAAAAAAGTACAGATGTTGAGAGGACCGTGGAAACCAGCGGACCTCTGAGGCTAATGGCAGCCAGGGCTAATGTTAGCCCATCTGCAGCAGCCCTCTCTCCGCATAGCCATGTGTGAAGTAACGCTGGCTCTGATGGAGGTCTTATTTTGTTATATTTCCTAAAACTATAATTTGATTTGTGTTTATCTGATGGTTAATTATCATTCCCCCACTAAATGAAAAAGTCATAATTTATTATTATCTAGACCGGAGGTCTTCAACAGGGGGGCCTCGACCCCTAGGGGGTCCACGGAGGTACTGCATGGGGGTCATGAAAGTTTTGGTTGATTAGACTTTTTTTTATATTCTCCCCTGCAATTTTCCCACTAATTGAAATGTCTTTAAATCCACATTAACATGAATTCAATACACTGTATTAAACAGATAAATGGAGGCAGAAGATGTCTTTCAGTCATCAATGCACACATTCAGCGACACACAGGAGCTCTTTCAAGCTGGGCACCGTTTCATTCACAACACCTGTCCCACCAACCAGGAATCAGAAATACTTCAATAATCCCAGGGCCAAATTACTTTCATTACATGACTCCATCTGTAATAGAGTGACTATAGGACCAGTTTGATACAGCCTAACATAATTTCATACAATATATATAATTAGGGGGTCCACGCTCCATCTCGCCATCGGTTTGGGGGTCCTTGGCCTGGAAAACGTTGAAGACCCCTGATCTAGCGATTATCAATTACAGGGGGTGAAATGCAGCTTTACACTAGCTTTGAATTTGGTGACGTCATCAGTACTTTACAATGGACCCAGACTTATTCTGCATGCTCCCGTTCTCCCTGTGTCATAATTTTCTGTGTTCTGTAACCTCACTCAAGGTTACAGAACACAGTAACCTCACTCAAGAGCGTACTTGGTGAGACCACGAGTCCGTACTCGCGGTCTTGTAAATTGAGAAACAGCTTTTTTTTGTGTGAAAAAATCCTGAACGTCCCTGAAAAACATGAAACCAGCTAAACTTGTTTTGAAAACCTGTGCTTGATTTCCCTTCCTCAATGTTACAACCTGGAATGAACTTCACCGACGCCTCAGATTGGTCTGTTGATAGACTGATACATCAGATGATATTTTTGGGCAATGTTTGCGTTTTCGTCTTGTGTTTGCATTGTCTGATACATGAATGTGTTCACTGTTTCCTTACTGCATTAAGCACTGATGCTTTGAAATCACATGCAATACATGCATTTCTGTTCTCCCTATCTGCTCTTCATTTTTTAATGTTTTATTTCTTATTAAAGGCTTATACTTTGTTTAATTTTGGATTTTGTGATATTTATCATCATTGTGTCAATTTCATCATGTAAATAGAGGAAGAGAGAGAAAGATCAGCTTTTGGGAGTTAGTGCAATCAACTGGTTTTCCTTAGAGAAAAAACTTTGAAACAATTTGATTTTATGATCTGGTGAACTGTAAAGTGCCTTGAGATGACGTGTTGTGAATTGGCGCTATAGAAATAAAATGAATGGAATTGAATTAAACTAAAAATGCCCCCCCCCAAAAAAATCAGCATCACATATGTTAGATCAGTTAAACTGATGTCAAAATAATCGGCATTGGCTTTAAAAAACTTCTATCAGTCGATACTTCTAGTCGACCCCATAGTAGAACTGATCCTGGATACATGCGCTGGTTGCTGAAAAAGTGATGGATGCTTTTTTTTTCTTTTGTCCCATTTTCGTTGCACAGAGATCTGAAATTTTGATCCATCAGTCCACAGTCTACATCTTCCTGCCTCAAAGCACGGAGACTAGTTTCTGAAGTTTTGAGTGTAACCTTTTAAAATAAACCTTTTCCAAAATTTCTATACATCTACAGCCAACTTCTTTTAAATCAAGTCAGCAATAAATGTAGGTTCGAACGAGATTTTAAAGAACAGGAAAAAAATATTTTGAAACCATTTTGTCATTATTTTAGCTCTGCAGTACTTTCGTTATGTGTCATAATGTAAAAACCTAACTCTAGCTTACTGTCGCTTTTAAACTATGTATGCACCTTGTTAAATGCCAAAAATAACCCAGCAGAGTTAGAATAAAGTTTCCTGTATTAAACCCTGGATTCTCATTCACATTTCAGGCACCATAATGAGATACCTGTAAAGCAGCACAACAAACCACAGATGTTGGCGCTTTGAACTTAGTCAAGTGTAGGTGGGAAATGTAATGTGCAGAAGCAGGAAAGATAGATCTGACAAGATAGAATGTGACAGCAAACCTTGTGCAGGGAAGGGATTTCTTTTCAAATGTCTAATCCTGCAAGCACAGCTTTTTCATGGTCTACAAATTCTTATTATGGCTTGTAGATTAGTTCAAGATAAAATGCTTCTTGGTATTTTAAGGAGTTATTTTTGTGTGTATTTATTTAACTGCTAAGATTAATCAAAGTGTTTTTTATTCAAACATAATTTAAATCTGTTAATTGAAAGGTCCTTGAAAATTATTGTGCATTAATTTTAAATATTTCAACAAGAATGGTTACCAGAAAATACTTAAATATTATTTCCATTGTGTTTCTAGGGTACGGCTCAACTGTGACCGATTTTCGGCCCTAACCATTATATAGGGCAGTATATAGTGGTTACAGCATTTTAGAGGAGTGTCCGAATGTCTAGTGGATAAAAAAGTAGTGGACTCGACTCAGCATTCCGGGATTTGTAGTCACAGCGGCTTGCTGTTGGGTAGCGAAAGTGGCAACAAAAAACAAAGATGCCGCAAGCACCATTGAGCAAAAAGTAGTGATTATCTGTCCATACGGTCAGTTAACTGAGTTCACTGTAAAATCAACTATATATTCCCTGTTGTGAATTGTTACTGAGGGATTTAGGAGTTTTAAGGCTAGGCTGAAAGCTTTTCTTTTTGATAAAGCTTATAGTTATGGTGGCACACGTTCTCCTGAGCTATCTCTACAGTAATGCTCCTATAGGCTTAGACTGCTGGAGGACATAGGGACTACTTTACATCATTCTGCTTTATTTTGTCTCTGTTCTCCAATTCTTCAGTATTTGTTGTTTCAACCTGTAAATGTATGCTTCCTCTGCTTTTTTTTTTTGTCATAGACGAGAAGAGAGGTAATTTGAGCACCTTTAAAAAAACAAAAAATAAAAGAGCAGAATGACAGCTTGTAAACATTGATGGGGGAGTCGTCCTGAATTAATAAAATGTGACTGGATAAGGTGATCCTTCCATCGATAAAGTAAAGGTCTGATTCGCAATAGGAAACGTTCTGAGCTTTGTCAACATTTACTTTGTCCAGGATATCTTTTATATTTACTAACCATCAGATTTAAAGTGCAAGTAAAACAATTCTTATTAGGAAACAGAACAAAATGCAGCACAGGGATGGTTTAGGTGAGAAGGTGAGAAACAGAGAGATAGAGAAATCATAAGACAATGATAAGATTAAAAAAAAGTCTTTGTAAAGCTCTGACAACTGCATCAAAAAGAGCTCATTCCAACAAATGTTTCAGATTTACCTGTCAACCTTTACTGTGAAGCTTAGGGCTTGTTATGACTATTTTGCTAATTGTCAGTTGGGAACATAGACTTTTAGGCTTAAAGTGTGTTTTTATCTATTTAGTTTGGACGTATGAAAATGTTAATGATGAAACTAAATGAAGGGGTCAGTGACAGAGAAACTGTGGAAGAGACAAGAACCCCTAAACTATGAGGGGCCGTTTAGGACAGAAACCATTTTTCCTCTCACGTACACCAATAAAACCATGCACACACCTCAGTAGACACACACACACACTCAACAAAAATATGTTTTCCTCTCAAACACATTACTATGACATGCACACATCACAGTAGAAACAGTCACACACAATCACAAAACTAAAATTGAATATATGTCTTATGTGTGTGTGTGCACTAATACTAGACTGTATGAGAGGGCATAAGTGTGTGTGTGTGTGAACTAATACTAGACTAAATGAGAGGATATACATATGTTTGTGTGTGTGTGTGTGTGTGTGCGTGTGCGTGTGTGTATGTGAACTAATACTAGACTGAATAAGAGGCTATACATATGTGTGTGTGTGTGTGTGTTAGAACTAATACTAGACTGAATAAGAGGCTATACATATGTGTGTGTGTGTGTGACTGATATTGTAGCAGACTGAATGAGAGGCTTGTACTTGTGTGTGAGAGAGTTCAACCTGTCACGGAAGAGGCGGCGCAAATTGGCTAGCGCATGCATGGAAACCCAAACTGAGCAATATTATGTAATGCGCTAGCCAATTTGCCCCGCCTCTTCCGTGACAGGTTGAACTCTCTCACACACAAGTACAAGCCTCTCATTCAGTCTGCTACGATATCAGTCACATACACACACACACACGCGCGCACACACACACACACACACACACACACACGTATAGCCTCTTATTCAGTCTAGTATTAGTTCTAACACACACACACACACACACACATACACAAACATATGTATATCCTCTCATTTAGTCTAGTATTAGTTCACACACACACACACACTTATGCCCTCTCATACAGTCTAGTATTAGTGCACACACACACATAAGACATATATTCAATTTTAGTTTTATGATTGTGTGTGACTGTTTCTACTGTGATGTGTGCATGTCATAGTAGTGTGTTTGAGAGGAAAACATAGTTTTTTTGGGAGTGTGTGAGTGTTTCTACTGTGATGTGTGCATGTCATAGTAATGTGTTTGAGAGGAAAACATATTTTTGTTGAGTGTGTGTGTGTGTCTACTGAGGTGTGTGCATGGTTTTATTGGTGTACGTGAGAGGAAAAATGGTTTCTGTCCTAAACGGCCCCTCATACTAAACAGAGATGGAGAGATGATGGAGCGATAATTACCTGCTCAAATGTGCTTTTCTTCTTTTCAGCTTGTAGCTCTGAATGAATATAGTTCATCTTTAGTTTGTCTGTCTTGTCTTTGGCTAAATATAGCATTTCCTTAGAATAGCCGAGTTTGATAATGAAAAAAAAACATTAAGATGATACTATGTTGATCCCAAATTCTAAAAACAAGTTCTAAAGGGAGTCTGAATAAAAAAAATAATAATTTTACTTGTTAAGTGTCTTGTGAATTTTCAAGATGAGGTACTCCTAAGTTTTTAACATTTTAATGAGGTGATTGTGATTTTATATAATGCCGGTTTTAGAATAGCAGCAGATGATGGAAAAGAGATGTGGAAAACAGGGAGACTGATGGAAGAATAAATCAAAGAGGTTGAAAAAAGAAGATATTTCAGGAGGAAGATAATCAAGAAGACTGTAATGAATGATTGATTGATTTTTACTCGTTACGCTCAAATATTCAAAAAGAAGAAGAAGGTGCCAAAGGAAGAAAAGCTGCATGGGTGTATATACAGTATATACATTGTGACCACATATATATGACAGCTGGATGAATTTTACTTCTCTTTGCTTTTTTCCTTATAACCTACTCTTAAGAAATGCTGTCTACAACGAGGAGGAGAGAATTCCTCCTTCATGTTTTTAAAATACGAATAAATATGTATAGAGATAAACCTTAACCCACTCCGTTCCTTCATTTCATCTTGTTCACATGAACATTCTTTAAATCCAAAGAAACATTGACACTGAAAGCCTGAGTTGGGGTTTGAACTACAACCTTCCATTTGCAGGGCAAACTCCTGCATCTGACACTAACATTGTCGAAACATTCAGGTTAAACAGAGCTGTTGTTAAGAATTTTCATTGTATGTCCAGTATAAAATTGTCAGTTAATGACAGACGTGTGTTGCATACGAATTTAGAGAACGTTTCTCAATTCACTAGAGCGCGAGTACGGACTCGTTTCCTCACCAAGTATGTTCTTGAGAAGAACACAGGAAAGTGTGGTGAGAACGAGAGCACACAGCATAAATAGTTGTCAACTGGAACAGAAGCGTACTGATGACATCACACGCTCGGCTTGTCTTGAGCTGCATTTCACCTCCTGTTATTAATAGTCTCTAGATGATAATAAATTCTGACTTTTTTCATTTAGTAGGGGTAATACAATGAACACAGTGAGCTAAAGCCAAATAAAACAAAAATATGGCCATCAGAGGCAGCGGTCCTTCACACATGGCTATGCAGAGAGAGGGCTGCTGCAGACGGGCTGCGGTCAGACCTGGTCCGCTAGCTGCAGTCCTCTCAACATAGGGCTGGGCAATAATTCAATAACGATATATATCGATCGATAGACGTGTGGCGCAATAGAAAAAAAGAGGGTTGATAAAAGTTCGATAAAAAAGAAACGCAGTTTTCCTTCCTTCTCATTGTAGCCTAGCATGTAGGTTTATGCTAGTCACTGCTTCCTCCCAACCAATCACAATCGCGGATCCAGGCACGCCGTCACCAAGCGCCGCCCTTTCAAACCACAACACAGAGCACATGAAGATGTCGCAGCAAGGAGAGTCGGAGGAAATTGTTTCAAAGAAGGGTTTTTGTAGTTCGGCAGTCTGGCAGTATTTCGGTCATGGCAAGTCGGACAAAAAACAAACCACAGTCATCTGTAAAATGTGTCGGGAACCAGTGAAAACAAAGTCTGATAACACAACCAACTTTTGTTTTTTTTTTTATCATCTCAGCCGCTCACACCCGCAGGAGTACGAGCTGTGTAGGCCCCAGCGCGGCTCTCCTCCGAGGAATCTTCGGGAATTTCGGGAAAATATATATATATTTTCAGTTCTGGGCAGTTTCCCACGTAGTTCTAACATTTGAGAGGAAAATCCTGAGGGGCCAGAAACTTCAAAGTAAAAACTCAGGTTAAAGCAGGAAACGGGGGCGGTGGGGGGGCATTTATTTATTTGTTATATTTATTTTGGTCACTTTTCTGGTCACTTTAGTTTATTCTTTGTCAGTATTTAATAACATAACCCAGGTTTCTTAAGTTAGTTTTCTTTAAAAAAATTATTTTATGGTTAAAAAAGTTGGTTAAATAAATATTTAATTGGAAGTCTGTGTTTGTGTTGTGTTTATTAAAATTACATCATTTAGCAATATTATAAAAAGTCCAGGCAGAGCTGCACATAAAATATGGCTTCAAATCTTTTCAATAATTATCGATATCGATCAATATGCATTTTTTTTATCGATAAGCTTTTTTTCTATATCGCCCAGCCCTATCTCAACATTGAAGCTTTTACGCAATAAATCCGTAAATCGGCCATATAGTGACACTTAAAAGTATAATTCCCTGATTCTATAGTTCTCACCTGAAGTGATCTCAAAACATACTTTTATAACAACAGCAACAGAAAAAGAGAACTTTTAACTTAATACTCTGAGCTCTGGTAGCGTTAACCTGGAGGCTGCTGCTGCCGCAGTGCATGCTGGGACAGCTGTCAATCTCAAGAACGGAGAAGTCTGCTCTGATGTATGCTGGGTAAAGAGGGAGGGGCAAGAACAAGATCCGGGGACTTTGTCCGTTCTCGGTCGGCTGTTCTTGTGAATTGGAACAGTACTAGGGCTGAGGCTGATGTTTCAGAAGTTCATGGAGGATGCTGAAGTTTCATGAGTACATGAGAACGCACAAGTACACATATAGAGAAACGGCCTAAATTTAACAATAGAACAGCCTGAAGATGCTTTGCTAACATTATGAGCCGCAACCAGGAAGAAAACAGTACTTCCTTAAGAGGCAGGATTTACTGAAACCTACTGCTATGCATTTAACTTTTTAATGAGGTGCTGGTCACATGTATTTGGTTCCACACTCAAATTGAAAAAAGTTGTCTGTATTTAGCATGCATGTGCCATATTGGAAGAATTCTGTCTGTGGAGACGAAAAGAAAGAAAAAAACAAAAACTTGACCTAACTTAACCTTTAGAGAATCCAAAAAAGCATGCAAACCTGATCAACAGTAAACAGGAAAAGTCCCGTCTCCCACCAGCATCTTAGAATCGTGATTTGCATCTCGGATACATAGAAAATACCTAATGCGTTGGATTAAAAGCATGAATGTGATTTAGGGAGTTATCATGGTAGCTCATCAGATCGCTAGGAATCATAAAAATCCCTCCTTCTCCCACCACCTGCTACTGTAATGCTCAATCTGCTCCTAAGACGGCTTCAAGCATCGCCATCAAATGCATTCAGCTATTCATGAACGGTGAATGGGGAAATGAGAAGCACTTAACAATGATAGGCCTCCTACTCACAGACACACTCATAGAACTCCTACGTCAGCAACACACACATTCTGTGACAGGGACAGGAAGCGTTGGGTCTCCACCAAAACCCACGCGTTCCCAGTTCTGGGATCATTTTATCAGAGACTTTAGAAATTAAGGAACTGGAGTCGTTATGAAGCCATCAAGGGAGAAGGAAGGCAGAGGCGTCCTCACACCTGTCTGATGATGAATCACAGGGTGGCCCAGGGGTGTTTGCTCATTGCATCGCTGAGTATTGGGCAGGAGAGGGGTTTGGGAGATAATTGTAAAGGAGCAAGCTGAGACTGAGAGAAGGACTTATCGCAGAGACAGACGAAAGGAAGATGGAAGTCAAAATGAAAATCACTCACTTGTAGTAGAGCCTTCTTAATTACTCTCCCCACATCCTGCCTCCACTCAGGTATGTCGGGGTTGAACTCGTCCAAGTTCGGAGAGAAAGATAAAAGCAGAGACTTGAAGAATTCTGCGGGGGAGAGTCGGGGAAGAATCAGCCATTAATTCTCAGTGATCGGGGGCCATTATTCTCGAAGAGCTCTGCCAAATGTCATTCTGCTCCAGTCCAGCTCCCAGGTAGTTAACGTTTGATAAAAAGACCAAGCTTCCTTATATCCCTTCCACTTATTGGCTCAGAGTAGCAGGAGAATCAGAATATATCTTACTGTAATTTCAATATGAAATAAAGACATAATTTTTCTGTTTCAGAAAAAGTTCTCATTTTAATCAAACACGTAGATTAGACTACTAAAATAAACACACATCACCGCCTCTTCTCTTTGGCCATGCTTGGGACAGAAACTGACCTTTGACTGCTATGGTCTTGGTGTCCTGTAGGATGGTGTCACCTGCTGCTACTTGGACTGTGATGGTCTGAATTCCTTCACTCCTGAAGGTGTATGAGATACTTCCATCCAGAGTGATCACCGGCTGGAAGCACAGAGTCAAAGTGAAGAAAAAATCTGACGTTTCTTTGGACAAATCAAATAAAAAAGTACCTTTAACAGTTTTCATATTCAAAATGTTTTGGTTTTGTCACATTTTGTCACAAAATGTCTGTTGATGCGTTTTATGGGAGTGAAAAAATGTTACGTGGTAAGAAAGATTTTTAATAATTAGTTAAAATGTTAATTATATATTCAAATATATATATATATATATATATATATATATATATATATATATATATATATATATATATATATATATATATATATATATGAATCAGTGCTAGGACCAATTCTCTTTACTTTATACATGCTCCCAATTGGTAGAATTATTAGACAGCATGGGATTAATTTTCACTGTTATGCTGATGATACCCAGCTATACCCGTCTATAAATCCAGATGAAGCTAACCCATTACATAGATTACAGGCATGTCTTGAAGACATAAAAACCTGGATGACTCTTAACTTTCTGCTTCTGAATGCAGACAAAACAGAAGTTATAATCTTTGGACCAGAGTCTTTGAAAAAGAAGCTGATTAGCCAGTCACTTCATTTGGATGGGATTAAACTGATTTCAGATAATAAAGTAAAAAATCTTGGTGCTATTTTTGATCAGGACCTGTCATTTAAATCCCAGATAAAAGAGGTTTCTAGAATTTCCTTCTTTCATCTGAGGAATATTGCAAAAATTAGAAATCTCCTGTCCAGGGGTGATGCTGAGAAACTAGTCATGCATTTGTTACTTCAAGGCTGGACTATTGTAATTCTTTACTATCAGGAAGTCCACAAACTGTAGTTAAAAGCCTTCAGCTGATCCAAAATGCTGCAGCCAGAGTTCTGATGAAAATTAAAAAGAGAGATCATATCTCTCCTATCCTGGCTTCTCTTCATTGGCTTCCTGTTAAATCAAGAATAGAATTTAAAATCCTCCTTCTCACATATAAAGCCTTAAATGGCCAAGCTCCATCTTATATCAGAGATCTGATTGTTCCTTATGTTCCTAACAGAGCACTTTGCTCTCAATCTGCAGGTTTACTAGTGGTTCCTAGAGTTTCTAAAAGTAGAATGGGAGGCAGATCTTTTAGTTATCAGGCTCCTCTCCTGTGGAACCAACTACTAGTTTAAGTCCTTGAGGCAGACACTCTGTCTACTTTTACAGCTAGGCTTAAAACTTTCCTTTTTGATAAAGCTTATAGTTAGGGTGGCTCAGGTTATCCTGAGCTATCTCTATAGGTATGCTGCTATAGGCTTAGACTGCTGGAGGACATAGGGACCCCCATTTCATCATTCTGCTTCATTCTCTCTCTATTCTCCTATTCTGCAGAATCTGTTCGTTCAATCTCTGACGTTCTGCTCTATCTGGTTTTCCTCAGAGTAGCTTTGCCTCGTCTGTTCCTGTTTGGCTGTGACGTCATCCTGGAAAGAAACATCAGCTGTGCTGCTTCCATCAACACCCTTGTTTATAGATGTTGGAGATCGGCCTGTTTTCCAGTGTGGTCCTGTGACTGGGTGGATGTGCTCTCTTCATCCTCTGGCATGGGAGCTGGCTCGGAGCTCGTCTGCCTGGCTGTGTGTTTCCTGGACGGGGCCGCCTTTTACAGCTGCTTTTTGTGTCTCTGCTTCTGTCTCCTTGAACCCCAGTCGGACACGGCAGATGGCCGCTCACACAGAGCCTGGTTCTGCTGGAGGTTTCTTCCTGTTAAAAGGGAGTTTTTCCTCTCCACTGTCGCTACAAGCATGCTTAGTGTGAGGGATTGTATTTGAGTCAATGAGTCGATGCAATCAACTGGTTTTCCTTAGATAGAAAACTTTGTATCAATTTGACTGTATGATCTGGTTGAACTGTAAAGTGCCTTGAGATGACAAGTGTTGTGAATTTGGCGCTATATAAATAAACTGAATTGAATTGAATTATATATATATATATATATTCATATTCACTATAGCAGCTGCAAGTCATTTATGGTATGTATATCTAGAGTTCACAAATTTATAGAGTTAATTTTGTTCCATTATTGCTGCAAGCAAAACAAGAAATGTGTAGAAGATAAAGATGAAAAAAAAGCAAACCACAGAGGAAACATTTAAAAACCTTTTTCTATTTAATAATAGTATTTGAACTTTATTGATCTCACACTGGAGAAATTTACCTCTGCATTTCACCCATCCCCTTTGGGAGCTGTAGGCTGCCAGTGTGGCGCCCGGGGAGCAGTGTGGTGTCTTGCTTAGGGACCCAGAGTGGCAGTCTGTGGAAGTGGGGCTTGAAGTCAGAACCTCAGGATTCCAAGCTCTATGCCCTAACCATTAGGCTGCCACTCCCCTTTTTCTCCTTTGCGATGCATTTTTGTTTGCCTGGATTGATGTTAACAACATTTTTTTTACTCAATGTAAACAACAAGAGCGTTTGCATTGGATTTGAAATAGGGCTGAAACAATTAATCTCGATTAATCGACTATTGAAATAATCGTCAACTGATTTAGCAATTGATTAATCATGAACTGGAGGACAAAGACTCTAAAACGTGCCTTTAGCTCACAAAGCAACCCACTTAGAACAGTAACTATATAAAGGTTGCAAAAGATATATTAACAGTTTGCATCTTTTGGCTATCAGATTATTAACCAATTAATTGAAAAAAAATTGAGAGAATAATCAATTTGTAAAATAATGGATAGTTGCAGCCCTAGTTTGAAGTGTAGAGAATGTGATCCATGTAGCCCAATTTGAAAAGGATAAAATTCATAAAATAAAATCTAAAAAGATACAAAGAAATACCAATAATTAAATTAAAGAAAATTAAATATGCTAAAAAAGAAAAAGAAAAAAAAACTCTTAGCAAAACAGCATTCGTTTTATTTAAAGGTTTTACAATATTTAATTTTAGGGTTTCCATTTTTTATAAAAAGGAAAATCTATACAAGTTTAATAAACTTGAATTCAGCATTTTTGTCTTATTACACTGGTTTTTCAATGTATTTTCTTAGTAAGACTGAATATTGTTAAGATTTGTTGACTTGTTTTAAGAAAATTAATTTTTTTAATCCTAACTAGATAAGGGGGGGGGGGGGGTTATTTCGCTTAATTCTGTGAACGTTTTTAAGTTTTTGTCAAGTGTATTTTTCCCATACATTCACTACACCTAAATAATGAAATTAATTCTAGCTAAGAAAAACAGACTAGTTTTAAGCCTTTAAATAAGCTGGTATCAAGTACATTTGCCTTGATTTTAAGCCTGTTGTATGCTTGTTTTGAGCAATGATTGGTTAGAGGACATTTAATTCTAAGTAATAATGACTAAGAAATGAGAATACATTGCTTAAAATAAGAGAAAAAATCTTAACGAGTACAAGAAAAAATAGATTTTTATACTTGATTTAAGTTTTTTTGGATGCTTACTACTTAGATATTATGTTCTTGTTTTAAGAAATCTTACCAAGTCGCATTTGCTTGCTGCACTGGCAGATTATTTAGCTAAAAATAAGTTAAAACACTATATTTTTTTCTTATTTTTTAGAAGGCATTTTTTGTTTTGTAAAATAATGGAACAAAATTCACTCCATACTCTCGGTCTGAGGTTAATTTATTCAAACTTCTTATGCTAAGTTATTGGATTGATCAGAGTCCTGTGAGTTTTTATGACCAACAACAACAGACCACTCTGTCTGAGAGTCCAGCAGAAATCTGACCATGTCTGCAGGTCTTTACATGTTAAAATGGTTCTTTTTTGATATTCTGTCAGGTTGATGCAAACATTTTATCTCACTCTGGCCGAACTATTGCTTCTCTGATGCAGCCTAGTAAGATAAAAAAAAAAAGAATAAAAACATGTCGCCTCAGACGAGTTACCTCTGTGTTGTTACCAAGCCACCAGAAGTAGGTGACAGTGCGTGATTGGCTGGGCAGCACCACTGCTGTGATGTTCACCTCCTTGTTTCTGATAACCACGAAGGGAGCAAGAAGCTGGACATGCTCTACTGCACCTGTAAGAAAACCCAAAGAAAAGAGCTGATTTCATTCAAAGGCGTATATCGGGTCAAAACTAAGGGTGAGTTTCTTATTCAGACTCGGAACGCTCAGAGTCAGATCACAGATCCTAAACATTCAGGGTTGTGGAGGTTATTCCAGGAGACTAAACACTTCAAATACCAGCACTTTGATTTGACAGGTAGCTTTTTCTACTTCTCTTTCCCTGCCTAAAGATCGGCACCTGAGGTGAAACCATGAATTATCCAGGGGTGTGTTGGCTCTGTAGTAAACCGTCAAATCATCCAGGTTGTTTTTCTTCATCTTGTCAGGATCATTCTGGGATATGATCTGCCCTATGCCCCCCCATCCTGAGTACAGCATAAATAAGTCAGGGAAATGGACAGATGCAAACCTTTTTAGAGCAATTATACAAAGTCCCAGAGAAGATTACCTCATAGACAGGAGGACTCAGGCTGGATTCACCTGAAGTGATGGATGGGACTTTTAACCTTTTTATGGCAACAAATATTACAGCAATCTCAATTCAAACAAAAAACAAACATTTAATCCCAATTTAAACTAAACACAATTATACAACAAAGAAAAGGCACAAACAGTAAATTAAATATTGCTATGAAATAAACTACTCATTAAAATTATCATTTTTAAGTCACTTTACTTCGTTTAGCTGTTTATTCTATTGTGAAACCGATTTCACCATTGCTATAAGTAAATAGAAATATTAGTAAATAAAGAGCAAAGTTGGACATATTGGGACAATCGTAACACTAAGTCACACATCTGACTATACAATGAAATTTCTGATTCTCACAATGATGATTAAAGGCATTTTATCTAGTAGCTTTAAAGCCTGCCTGGAGTGATTTCAGAGGGTTTAATGCTGAGGGATTAACATGGGGCTAAATAGAGGTACAATAATTCATATGTGAATATATTTCTTCAGCCTCATAAGTGAGCATATTTCTCATGAGCCTCAAGAACTGACAGATTATATTTCACACTATTCCACATTTTGCAACATTTTACATCTTAAACAGTACAGATGTATTTGAATATGTTCACAGTATCAATTTCTTTCACAAAACTATTGGCGATAGACTTTCTTTTTCTAGATTTGGTTAAGTACAACTCAGTTTTTTTTTCTTAAATGTTAGGATAAGGTAAGCCATTTTGCCAGATTTTCCAATACAGTGTCATCAGTGAACATTTGTACGTCCAGCTCACCACTCACTGAAGGGAAATCCTTAATATAGATCATTACAGATTCTCTTGTGCTGAATGAGGGTAAACTGGTAACTTATTTTATTAACTAAAGAACACGTTGGCCTAATTATGTTGTATTTTTCGTAAAAAAGTAATAATTATTTTAAAAAAATGTTATTTCTTCTTTTTTTTAATTTTTTACCCACAGAGGTTGCCATTTGATGTAGTTAAGTCTTTCCAGACTGGCACTGGTTAAAGACAGGATGGCTAACATTCTGCAGATGTTTTTTTATGGTATTGCTTTTTGACTGGTGTGAATTTAGATAATGCTACACAAAATAAAAATTTGAAGATAATAAATTACTGTTCAAAATGACAGTGAAGCATCTTTTAGTCATTGTAACACATTGTTCTAATATATGACAGAAAGTATTTTTATCCAGATGCTAACATCACTGCAAAAAATCTAAATCTAGAGAAGTTATTTTTTCTTAAAATAAGTGCATTTGTTCTTGGATTGAGGTGGTAAAAGAGACTTTTTGCCAATGTAAAAAGACAATATACACTTAAAATAAGAAAACACAATTACATTGTCTTATTTTAAGTGCATATTATCTAATTATCTTATTTTAAGAGTAAACTTACTAATTCCATTGGCAATCTATCTCATTTACCTACTCAAATTAAGGGTGAATACACTTAATTTAAGAATTTTTTTTACTTATTTCTAGATCGTTTTTGCAGTGGCATAAACAGCCTCAATTAGAAGCTGGAGCTCGGTCTGCTATAGCACCTTCAAGCAGCCAGCACTAGCTTTATAGGCCAACTCCCTACTCTTCCTCAGTTTAGTCCTCATCTTCATCACCCTTTGTGATTCCTACATAAACTTTGATGCGCTCAAGATAAAAAGTAATGGGACTTATTGCTGTTTTGGTCGGACAGAGCTAACGCTACAGGACCTAGCATGTGTCATTTACCCAGAATGTGATAGTAAATAATTTTATTTTATCAAACAACGAGGCTCATAGTATTTCTAATGTATTGTAGTGATGGTGAGATGAAGCCTCATGGGACATTGAACCGTTTTGCCAAATTGATTCAACGATCCCCACAGTTCATGAAGCTTCATGTGAACACGTCGCCACTTACTGGTGAAGTGCAGAACTACAGTTAGTAATATAATCTCATCTTTTTGTAATATTGTTTTTCTTGTTTGTTTTTTTCCCCCATCACACCATTTTATTCTTGGAACCTATCCAACTCTCCTACAAACTCCCACATCTTGACTGAACAAAGAGGCTGTTTAAATGCTGCCGAAGTTACCGGCGAGCTGAACCACTTCTGGAAGCGGTCAGGTGGTATGGCGGAGTTGCGAGGCTTCGGATATCATCGATTTTGGCTCCTCCCCTAAACGAAGCAAGCCTCGATAGGCGCCTGGTGGAAACACCCCCTCCAGTACTCGACACATGCCTCGAAGCCTCGGCTCATTTCATAACATCACTACTGTATTGTATTTGCATCAAAATAAAAAAAAATCTGAAATAAAGTCTAATCTGTAGGGGTGTAAATAATCGTTTTGTATCGATGCATCGATCCAACAGACGACGATCCAATGCATTGACACGTCCGCAAGAGTTTCGATTCAGATGTTTTTTTTCCTTCAGTCTATTTTCATCCATTTGCTCCTGGACGTAATTCTGACTCCCATGCTGCGGTGGCGCTAAACCTCTTTTGCCCTCCTACCTCACTTCCTTTAGCCATTACCCTCTTTCCACTTACAGTAAGTTTTGATGCCAGGCCTTTATAACACAGAGGGATTCTTTTTCAGTGAATGCGGTTTTAATATACCTAGGTGGAGTACAACTTTACTACTTTTGTTATTTGCTGCTTCTCAAATAAAATGTGCAACGATATTACAGCTTGCATTGATTGATTTAAAATTTGAAACATTGTCTAGCCTGTAAAGTGAAAAAAAAAAAAAGATTAACCAATTAATCGAATCAAATCATATCGTGGTGTATTCTTGAGTATCGAAAATAATCAAATCATTCGGTCAGGACATTTATACTGAATCGAATCGCCATGATGGGTGTGATTTACACCCCTACTAATCTGACAACTAATTATGGATCCTGTTAAGTTATTGATTACGGTATTGGAACTTAAAGATTTTTTTTTCTGTTTTTTTCCTCATATTGATAAAAATTAAAGACACTGTTGCTAACTTAGTGACTTTGTCGCTATATTTAGCAACTTTTCAAACCCCTCTTTTCTTTAAAATCTAGCATCTTTTTCCTGTGCTGTCTCAGACTTTTGTGACCAAATAAAAGCAGCAATCGCTGGAGTATAGTGAGGGCTAGAGACTGACATGGGAGTGGATTTTCACTCCTGTCCCGTCCCACTCCCACAGAAAAAATTTTTGTTCTGTCCCGATCCCGGGCCAGAGTAAAAATCTAAATCCTGTCCCGTCCCACTCCTGGTGAACTCCCACTCCCATCCCGCTCCCGTTCAGAATGACTCCCGCTCCTGCACCACTCCCATTCTTGGTCCCTCCATTGTTGTTTTTTAGCGCGGGTGAAAAACTCAGAGCGGAAGCACTGTTGGTTTTTGGGTTGTGTAGTTTTTTTGACTCGCATTATAGTGTAGGCTTCAAGGAAAAAAACTACAAAATGGCGGTGCTAGTACTGGATTTTTTTTTCTTTCTATTTTATTTTATTTTTTGGCATCGATCCTAGTTTTTTTTAGTTACTATTGGTTTGCTCCTGCTCCCGTCTGCTCCCAATAATGTTTAATCCTGTACCGTCCAAATCATGTGATTGTTACTAATACTGACTCCCATCCCACGGGAATCCCATGACCCGTGGGATTCCCGAAAAAATGTCAGTCTCTAGTGAGGGCCCCTTCCTCCTCCAAAGCAGGCGCTCAGACTCAGCATCAAGCCGTTTCTGCATTCAGTGAGGGAAGGCTGATTTTCCTATGTTTTGATTTGAAAATGAGTTAAAGCTTTCACTGATCCCCTTTAAGTGGGATGTAAACATGACATTTAACTTAAGAGTCTTTTTTTGTTATTTTTTTTATCTGGAATGAAAATAGTCCCTCACTGCATTTAACACATACACAGTTTCATCCACTGTGTTTGTCTCTTCTCACTTTAAAAGTGAATTTGATAAAATAGAACTGATTTATGTAGTTTTTGCTTCCGCAACAATATCACTGAATACTCAAACTTATTTTATAGAGTTAATTTTTAGTTTCTAATGTATTTTGAGTGTTTGTTTTAATAACTTCTTGTTTTGCTGATGGAGATATTGCTCTCCTGGCTGGGTCCCTGGATGTTTTGGCTGGATCAAAACATATGCAAATAAGGCAATGACATCATTTAGCCACGTCTGGTGACTTTCAGGACAACAAGTTGTGACTTTTCTGTTTGTGATAAAATAAAACCTGTGTGTTTTAGGCACTAACATTTTAATTTTTAAGCCAAGCTAAAAAAGAGAAAGTGAGTTGATGGCATCAGGTATTTCTTGACATGAAGCCACAAACCTGCTAAGAGAAGCTAATGGGACCCGACAGAGCTCCTAGCTGCTTTACTCTAATCTCAGGATGAACTTTCCTTCTGTGGACAGATGTAACACACCGCATGCACTGAAAATCTCTAACAGCATCTGTTTGTGTTGCGCTGTGATCTGGGCTGCTCGTCTTGCTCACACTCATCCTCTTTAAGCAAAACTAATCTTTATCCCTGCTGTGAGATGCTCGGTGTGTCTTTGTGCACTCGGGCTTGCTCCTCCGTGTAAACGGGACCAAACGAGAAAGTCATTTGGCATTAAACATGTTCAGCTGAGAAATCTTTGCAGCTTTTGGCTTTTCTCCCTGAAGGTATCGCCCTCACCGCGAGACAAAAAAATCCAGCTAAAATCCAGCTGTCAGAAATGTATTAATACGGAGCACACTGATACAAGAGGACGGCAGAGGTTAGATCAGAATGAATTGAACGAATCAGAGAAACAATAACATGACAGAGAGACAATTCAACACTTACTGAAGGTAGCTTGTATAATTCCCTTTAGAGGGCTAAAAAAATACTTTTTCTTATTGTGTCTGAGTTGAGCTGAGAGGCATGACAATCATGTAATTTGTTTTGTTTGCTGCTGTGTGAAACCTGCTTTAGCTTTAAATTAGCTATTGTTCTAGATGTGGATCCTGATGAAAGGCATTACCTGCAGTGGCCTTAAAGGCCTCCTTCTCAGTTTGCTTCCCTCTACAGGAAAACATTTCATAAGTGGCTCTGTTATGACCTTTTCTGTAAAAATGTGTATAGCCATCAAAGTATCCTCCATAATCCACCATATCAGTCATTGCCTTTATTATTCAATAAGTCTTGCTTGGATCAACAGTGTTATTGATCCATAGCAACTTTAGTACCTGAAGCATCACAAAACATAACGAGGAAAAGAAGACGACAGAGCTTCACAAAGACTTTAATTTTTCCATCCCTCAGGTCACAGTGAGGTTGGTTCCTCTCCATAAGTATATAGGGGAAAGGCAGGGTAAACACTAAACAGGTATCTGGTCATTCGCAAGGCAACACAGAGACAAACAACCAAGCACACACACTCACACCTAAGGACAATTTTTAGAGATGATAATTAGCCTTAAAGTCATGCTTTTGGATGGTGGGAGGAAGCCAGAGTACCTGGAGAGAATCAAGCATCTAAGGGCAGCACATGCAAACTCCAGGCAGAAAGACCCTGAGTCGCAAATCGAAGGCTTCTTGCTACAAGGCAACAGTGTTTTAAACTGTGCTACCTTGTAGCCCAGAGTCTAATTTTCCTAATGGCAAATTAAAGGATTTTTCACAGAATGTGGCTCAGATTATCCTAATCTGTATATATATATATATATATATATATATATATATATATATATATATATATATATATATATATATATATATATATATATATATATATATATATATACGTATATATATATATATATATATATATATACAGGGGCGCAACTACATATTTTTGAGGTGGATGCAAAAAGACATGATCTTTAATTAAAAAAATCAATAATAAGAAATGTACATATGAGTGAATAAATTGCAGCCTAGAGGGCTAAGCGTTGGATCATAGCTGGGCACTGGTCAAGAGATTTTAGCTTTCCTGTGTTAATATTTCACAAGTTTTATTTCGGTCATTGTTACATTTAGTGTGTGGATAGGTGTGTGTTACAGGCGTATGTATCAGATATTCCTAGAAATACGGAACAAATCGCGTTCCTTATCGCTTCAATAGGGGACGCAACATTTAACAGCCAAATATGGGGCGACTCCGTATCAGACTAGCTTTATCTGACCTGAATATTTACAATCCTCCTGTCCTGTTGTCGATTCACTGACAGAACTTACATACTGTCTTTCAACCACATTGAAAGGCTTTTTTTCATCTCGCCAACAACTATATCCTTCTCCCCTTTTCTTTTTCTGTTTTGCGCGCCGGATATTTTTATTTTTTTTTTTATTTTGTCTGGCGCTCCATCTTGCTGTTAAGTGCGCACTACGAGTCATAATCGAAGATAAAAAAAAAAAAGAAAAACACGCCTGAGTGCGCCTCTTAGGGGTGCGTGCGCAAGCCACCTGTGTGGGAAGGGAGGTATTACTACATATAGAAAATTACAACTAGAAAATTTTATTCTCTAGAGGGGTTTTTTGACGCCCCCTCGAGTGCAGCGCCCCTATGCATTGCATGCGCTGCATACCCAGTTTTTGCGCCACTGTATATATATATATATATATATATATATATATATATATAAATAAAAATGTTTTCTCACCCCTCTTGGGGTGGTATGTGTCATCCTCAAGCTCGGGTCCTCTACCAGAGGCCTGGGAGTTTGAGGGTTCTGCGCAGTATCTTAGCTGTTCCTAGGACTGCGCTCTTCTGGACAGAGACCTTTGATGTTTTACCTGGAATCTGCTGTAGCCACTCTCCCAGTTTGGGGGTCACAGCCCCCAGTGCTCCAATTACCACTGGCACCACTGCTGCTCTTACTTTCCACATCTTTTCTAGCTCCTCCTTCAGCCCTTGGTATTTCTCAAGCTTCTCGTGTTCTTTCTTATTGAAGTTGCTGTCGCTTGGGATTGCCACATCTATCACTACTGCCTTCTTCTGCTGTTTGTCAATCAACACGATGTCTGGTTGGTTAGCCATCACCTGTTTGTCAGTCTGGATCTTGAAGTCCCATAGGATCTTAACTCGGTCATTCTCAACTACCTTAGGAGGTGTCTTCCATTTTTACCTTGGGACTTCCAGCCCATACTCATGGCAGATGTTCCTGTACACTATGACAGCTACCTGGTTGTGGCGTTCCATGTATGCACTTCCTGCCTGCATTTTACACCCTGCTGTTATGTGCTGTATTGTTTCAGAGGCATATTTGCACAGTCTGCATCGGGGGTCCTGCCTGGTGTGGTAAACCCCGGCCTCTATTGATCTTGTACTGAGTGCCTGTTCTTGTGCTGCCATGATTAGTGCCTCTGTGCTGTCCTTCAGTCCAGCCTTTTCCAGCCACTGGTAGGATTTTTTGATATCAGCCACTTCTTCTATATGTCTGTGGTACACGCCGTGCAGCGGCTATATATATATATATATATATATATATATATATATATATATATATATATATATATATATATATATATATATATATATAGTTATGCTGCTATACACTTAGACGTCTGGAGGATATAGGGACCACTTTTCATCATTATGCTTCAATTTACCTTTATCCTCCTATTTTGCAGAATTTGTTAGTTTAACCCTTCGCTTCATGTTCTCCTTGCTTTTTCTCATCTTAGTATCTTCATCAGACCTGGTTCTCTTTCGCTGTGACTCCATCCTGGAGGGAAATATCAGCTTCAGTTATAGGTGCTAAGGTGCGGCCTCTTTTTTAGTGTTTAGTCCTTTTTCTCGCCTAGGCATATTCTAGCTATGGGCTCAGCTTTTACTTTTAGTAACTGGATGTGCTCTCTTTTCATCCCTTTTTTGCAGAATTTATTCAGAGCTCATCTGCTTAACTATTTCTTTTCTAGAAACAATCACCTCTGGAGCTACTTTCCTTTTCTAACATAGAAAATATTCTAAATCAGTCCTTCTATGTTCGTTGTGTATGTTTGCTTCTGTCTCCTGTTTATACCACTGAAATCAAAACTGTACTAACATGATATCAATGGTGTTACACTTCACCTTCAGTTTACCACCAGCATCTGGTGAGGAATAACATACTAGTAGTTGTATTTGTGTTCTTAATGGCATTTTAGACTTTGTAATGTCCTTAAAAATGATTTTCAAATGGTGATGACTCACTATACCCACAGAGGGATCAAACTAATTTTCTTAAGATGAAATACTTTATCAAATTTCGTTAATGTCAGCACTGCTGATGAAGATCAGTAGACGAAGCCTGATGGAGCCCTTGAGATAACCAATAAGAAACAGTCCTGCACTTCAAAAGGAACCTCTAACATACGGGCATGAATATCATTCAGATAGCAGCTTGTTTATGTGGAGACAAAGAAGAACTAGATTAATATTTCATTTCTTATAACTAGAAAAAAACATGTTGACCGTTAAATCACTAAAATCTAATGCTGATCTTGACATTTGAAAAACAAAAACTGTATAGAAAGACATATGTGATGTAAATATTAATGCCAGAAGTGTCAAAAAACTAAACATAAATACTTTGCTAATGTGCTTATGTAGGTTTTTGTTTGGTTTCTTTCTTTTATCAACCAATCTCAGCTGTTTGAAAACAGAAATACTCATTAAAACTGGGCGAACCACACCTCTTCACTAGGGTGGCAATTTCTATAAAGCCAGAATTCTAGTGAAAGTGAACACATGTAATAAATACTAATATTAGCAGTTTTATATCAAACAAACACACATATAAACTGCTCTCAACATGCATTTTGAACATTTTATGCATGTAGATTCAACACTATAGGTCCCCAACATGTCAAAAGCATAAGTTCATGCTCCATCTTTTGATTTTTATGCCCCTGTAGATTCCCTTCTAGGTGTAAAATTGTTGATGTGCACTCATGAAAAAATTTAGTCATTTTGAGAATGGAACCAACCTGAGAACCAACAACCTGTTACTGTCACTTCCCAATCCGTATAGAAGCAGGATCCATTCCTACAGCTCATTCACATTTGTAAAACCAGATATCATCAAGACAACCATAAATACAGTGGGGCAAAAAAGTTTTTAGTCAGCCACCAATAGTGCAAGTTCTCCCACTTAAAAAGATGAGAGAGGCCGGTAATTTTCATCATAGATATACCTCAACTATGAGAGACAAAATGAGAAAAAAAAAATCCAGAAAATCACATTGTCTGATTTTTAAAGAATTTATTTGCAAAATATGGTGGAAAATAAGTATTTGGTCAATAACAAAAGTTCATCTCAATACTTTGTTATATACCCTTTGTTGTCAATGACAGAGATCAAACGTTTTCTGTAAGTCTTCACAAGGTTTTCACACACTGTTGCTGGTATTTTGGCCCATTCCTCCATGCAGATCTCCTCTAGAGCAGTGATGTTCTGGGGCTGTCGCTGGGCAACACAGACTTTCAACTCCCTCCAAAGATTTTCTATGGGGTTGAGATCTGGAGACTAGCTAGGCCACTCCAGGACCTTGAAATGCTTCTTACGAAGCCACTCCTTCGTTACCCGGGCGGTGTGTTTGGGATCATTATCATGCTGAAAGACCCAGCCACGTTTCATCTTCAATGCCCTTGCTGATGGAAGGAGGTTTTCACTCAAAATTTGACGATACATGGCCCCATTCATTCTTTCCTTCACACGGATCAGTCGTCCTGGTCCCTTAGCAGAAAAACTGCCCCAAAGCATGATGTTTCCACCCCCATGCTTCACTGTAGGTATGGTGTTCTTTGGATGCAACTCAGCATTCTCTCTCCTCCAAACACGACGAGTAGAGTTTTTACCAAAAAGTTCTATTTTGGTTTCATCTGACCATATGATATTCTCCCAGTCATCGTCTGGATCATCCAAATGCTCTCTAGCAAACTTGAGATGGGCCTTGACATGTACTGGCTTAAGCAGGGGGACACGTCTGGCACTGCAGGATTTGAGTCCCTGGCGGCGTAGTTTGTTACTGATGGTAGCCTTTGTTACTTTGGTCCCAGCTCTCTGCAGGTCATTCACTAGGTCCCCCCGTGTGGTTCTGGGGATTTTTACTCACCGTTCTTGTGATCATTTTGACCCCACGGGGTGAGATCTTGCGTGGAGCCCCAGATCAAGGAAGATTATCAGTGGTCTTGTATGTTTTCCATTTTCTAATAATTGATCTCACAGTTGATTTCTTCACACCAAGTTGTTTACCTATTGCAGATTCAGACTTCCCAGCCTGGTGCAGGTCTATAATTTTGTTTCGGGTGTCCTTTGACAACTCTCTAGTTTTGGCCATGGTGGAGTTTAGAGTGTGACTGTTTGAGGTTGTGGACAGGTGTCTTTTATACTGATAACGGGTTCAAACAGGTGCCATTAATGAAGGTAACGAGTGGAGGACAGAGGAGCCTCTTACAGAAGAAGTTACAGGTCTGTGAGAGTCAGAAATCTTGCTTGGTTGTAACTGACCAAATACTTATTTTCCACCATATTTTGCAAATAAATTCTTTAAAAATCAGACAATGTGATTTTCTGGATTTTTTTTTCTCATTTTGTCTCTCATAGTTGAGGTATATCTATGATGAAAATTACCGGCCTCTCTCATCTTTTTGAGTGGGAGAACTTGCACTATTGGTGGCTGGCTAAATACTTTTTTGCCCCACTGTATTGTTATAATGAAAATACGTTTTTTTCTTTACTTAAATCATCAAAGAATGCTGAAATACAAATAAAAATTATTAGCAACTTTTCTGAGAGAACTGGAGGTATTTTACGTCCTTTTTTTTTTTTACAGTATATTCCTTTTCTGATGTTGTCATCAAACATATTAAGAGCAGTCCTGCAAAATATGAATACGCTGTGTTTATCTGTATATTAGTTGTGTCTTTTGATTATGCACTATACAATAAAACCACAATGAACCCTAAAACTTCAAATCACTACAATTATTTACAAATCTAAACAAAAAAAAAATTAGCTGCTGGAAGAAAGGTACGATCGCATTTCCCAGACTGATTGTGCAAGACGGGTAATATAAGTCAACTGTATCGGAAAAGCCATTATTTACGTTTTACATGTTGGAGTTAAGTAAAAAGCATATTCATTTTTTTTCCTTTTTTTAAAAAGTTCAACACTGGCGACCCAGGTCTATTATGGTGAAATTGTTGGTATGGATCTTGCTACCGTTATGGATTGGGGAGTGAGATAAACATAAGCAAAGTATCTAGCTGTTTTCTTAAAGAGATAAAATCATTAAACAATGTCGTCTGATGAAACTGTCCTCGTAGCAATAGTAGCAATATGTTGTAAAATGATAATCAATGGAAGTTCTTAAAAGCTAAGCTAATGCTAGCTTTACTGTTTTGGGTAAAATGGGGCTCAGTAAAGGATAGAGATGCGTCTTGAATATGAAAAGTAACTGCATATTTATTTTGGCTAGTAAGTTACTTCCACTGAGTGGTAACTGAGTTACTAACTCTGGTACCCCTATTGAGTCCTAACCAGCAACTATGACTGGTTAACTTTAACCTGCCCATGATGAAGATGCTAATTACAGTACCAAAATATTTGCAGCAACAAGCAAATACAACATAATAAAGAAACATTAAGCAGGTGGTTATCTCTTCCCCCTTGATTCTTAGATCATGCAGATCTTGTCTCATTAAGTTTTCCTGTTTTCCACGAGGAACTTTCATGTACCCAAACTTGGTTGTAGAAAAGCACACCAAAGCCTAGAAGTCTAAGCAAAACAATTTTTTAAAATTATTTATTTTTTTCCCACTTGCTTTGTTTCTGTTTTATTTTCCTATATTTTAATCATGTAAAGCACTCTGCATTGTCATTGTACTGAATTGTGCTATACAAATACATTTACCTTGCCTTGCCTTTGCCTTGCCTCAGTGCACAAATCACAATCATAAATCAGCAAAACAACTTATGTTGGGATCTGGAGATCTACCACCTGTCTCCAGCAGAGAGCGCCGTGGGTCTCCTGGACTGGAGCCCTCAGCACACCTGGGGATCATCAGCCCATCAGGAGACCTTCTACATAAGCAGCAGTCAGACCTTCCTTCAACGCCGCAGTGTTGACCAAGTTTGGTTAGCGAATCTGAGCCTCTGTTTATCTTAATGAATCTTAGTCGACTCTGGATGAGAAACTAGATTCTAACCTGCCTCTGTCTTCTTGCTCACAGAAAACCCGACTGAAGTCTGAAGCTCTGGATGAGCTTTGCATGGAAACCTGCCTGCCTGCCCAAGGAAGCCAAACCTGAAGATATCAGTCTGGATTCCTCCACCAGCTCTCAAGGAAGAGCTAGGAAAACAAGCCAAGGTCTGAAACTCATAAGCCAGAAGCTTGACGCTGCTGCTGCTGAGCTCTCTGCTGAATCTACAGTTTCTGGACCCAACCGGTTCCCCCTCTCAAAGGGATCAGCCAGAACCTCTTCAAGGTACAATCTGAATAAGACACGCTAGACAAATCATTGGAGCTGCCTGGCTAATCAAACTATCCATCTCTGCAGATATCAGTGATTCCTGTCCCGGACCTGTACCAGAACCAGTTCATACTTCTCTGTGTTTGTTCATTCAATAAACTCTGTTAAACTTTTACTCAGCTTCGTGTGGTGTTCTGCATGTGGGTAAAATCTCTTAAGCCTATCATGACAACTTATAGGTCTTCTTATAATACCAACTAGCTAGGAATATAAACTAATGTTAAAATTATCAGTTTTAAAACATGTTTAGATCAACTCTTAATCCCTGGAGTACCACTGTACCAGATTAGCATCTTACAGAAAGTTTTCAATGATCCTATAACATTTTATCCGGGTCTCTTTTACTCAGGCCAGCTGCAACCTGTGGTCTTGTCTTACTTTTTGATGATTAGCTTGACTTGTATATCATTTTGGTTCCTCATCTTTAGCAAAACAAAACCTATCAAAGCCCCGTTTTTTTTATTTTCACCTGGGCAGGAACCAAACAGTCATCAGATGGATCAGACCAATCCAAATAAAGTGAATCGATTAACAACCCATCGGCTGTAACCGTTTGGGACAACGGATTTCCACCTCTTCCTCTGTTTTAAAAGTGGTGCGCTTTGTTCTGTTTCTGCAGTTACGAGCTCTTTCTACCGTTATGTCAGTCTACACAAAATATTTTCCCCCTCATTCATAAAAACAGTGATATTATGAAATTTCCAGAGATAGGTGGTCTAACATGGTGAAACATGGAGGAAACATCATGCTTTCAGTAAAGTTTCCATCGGAAACTAAAAATACAACTGAGATTTGGTGCATGACATGAAGACAGATGTTCACAGGTGTCTATCCATGTAAACTGCCTGTCTAGCAGCATTGCAGGTCGAACATCCCCAAAGGCTTGTGGGTAAAATCAAAACAGAGGGTGTTTCTACCAAATACTGGCTCAGCGGGAATGAACACATAGTTTCCACTTTTCTGATTTAACATATCTTATCTTTACCCTCATAACTTCATTAAAAGCACCAGCTGTTCATCATGAAATCCATGAGAAACATCCTTTTTTAATTCTGTTTTAGAAGAGCATATTTAAATATTTCTGAGCACTCACATGATACATGCAGAAATAAAGTAGTGGTGTCCGAGCCGAGTGTGTTCTCTGCCAGTGCCGTGACTCGGAATATTCCAGCCGACTTGTAAACGTGTTTGATCCCCTCCTCGGTCCAGCTCAGGTTGGAGTAAGAGACTGCTGTACCATCGCCGAAATCCAGCTGGATGTTAGTTCTCAAAGAGTCCCCCTGAAACACAGCAAAGCTTAGTTTTACTATCTAGGAATTTTCTCAAACCTAGTTCTGACTCTGTGTGTAAAGTTTAACACATTTAAAAAGCTCTCTGTATGCATGACTACATTACACCTTCTTAGAGTCAGAAATCCATATTAAAAATAGTGGGATTGTGGTTCCTTTTCTGATGAGAAGACTTGAGTTTAATTTATTTAGTTTATCCATATAGCTCCTGTTCACATCAAATGCCATCTCAAGGCACTCATGTTGCAAACCATCCAGTCAGATTGGTTAAAAGCTTTTATTTAAGGAAACAAGCTGAACCAATGGGTGCATTCAGCTGACCTCCAGCAGGCAAAGCCTCTCCTTTGTCCACAGGAGCCCTGAACTGAAGGGGATGTTGCTGCAGCAAGGAGAAATAGGCGGACATAGATTACATTACAGACTCATACCGTATTTGGAAATGGCACCTTTGCACTCTGGAGTGGAGGGCGTTTCCTGTACCAGCTGCCATTTGTCACACTGTGTTTTATATTTTTTGTTTGTTTTATTTTTACCTTCATTTTTTATAGTTTTTTTCTTGTTTTTAAAAAGATAAGACTTTTAGAAGATCAGATCAAATACATAAAAGGTCCACATAATAAAAAAAAAACAACCAAAGAAAGAATAAGAAAAATAGTGCAGTGGAATGTCTGTAAACCTACTCTTGACTAATTCCTGAATGTTCCACATCACTGAGCCAGGAATCTAACTCTGACAAAAATTTCTGTATCTCTATAATATCTCTATTATGAGTTATCTTCTCAGTTCAGAGGGCCCCATGCCTGTCTTTACCTAGAGCCCCAAATTTCCTAAATCCGCCCCTGCGTAAGACATAACACAACATTGGGTATAGAAAAGATAACATGCAAGCGTGGTGTGAGGAACTGCTGTAGAGTCAACAACGCAATTTAGGTGAATGCCTACTGTCACCACATGCTTTCAAAGAGGAGAAAATCCTGCAATCAGCTGCTATTCCTTATACTGAAAACTGATCTGGTTGAATTATCACTTTAAATGTCCTTGAGATTACGTGAATTGGCATTATATTGCATGAAATTAACTGCAAAACACAGCAAAGATGCATTAAAATTAATACTAAACTGAAGTAATGTGAAGGATGTTTCAAAAAGACTTTAGAAATCAAGCCTTAAAGGTATACTATGCATCCGGTGTTGATTTTCCAGCGAGGCTCCCCCCAGAGGGCGAAAGTAAAAGTGCAATGTCCTAAATATGCTCAGCTGTTCTCCTGGTTTCTCCGTCAAGCCAGGCGCGGTTGTTTTGAGCTTAGCAGACATGCGAACGCAACGAATGACTAATGCTGCGTTCACACTGGACGCAGCTGGCGCGACAGAAGCAGCGAGTTTACATGCAAAGTCAATGGTTGACGCGCGTCAAGGCGCAGCAAAAGGTCCCGCGGCGCGCTTTGAGCAGCAGGCGCAGCGCGTCTGAGCAGCTGAAGCAGCGCGTCGGGCGCGTTTAAGCATCTGACCGCAAACGCGCTGCTGCTCGAGATGGAAAAATTAAATTTTTGCTGCACGACGCGCCGCGTCAACCAATCAGAGAAGCTGATCTGGGAGCTGGCAGGGAGAGAGACACAGCGCTGATGATCAGAGCGCTATGATCACTCCTCTTAAACAGTTTATCGACGCCTAAATTAACTTAAAATGCAGAAATCTGCCGGCAGAATATGTTTGCTTTTATTATCCTGCTGCCTGCAGTTTGGATTATTTAGATGAAAAACACCTATCAGCTGCCGCGGTGAACCGCGAGGAGGCGACCCGGCCAGAGGCTGCTGATGAAGGGATTCCTACTGTCGGCGCACCACTGGTATGTGGGGGTCTGAGCGGCTCCGACAGAAAAAATATTGGAAGGCAGGATTATAATCTGAATGAACTGACTGCACTGATTACGTTTTCAGGTGTATTTTCTCACTTAAAAACATATTAAAACTACTTTATTCCCACTGATCACAGCAAATATAGCTGCAAGGCAGAGAAAGGATAGTGAAGCTCCGCCCAACGCGCATCAGACACACTTTTGCACCGCGCAGCCAGAGCAGCAAAGCTGCTTCAGCCGCGCGTCAGAACTAACTGGTACAAGCAGTAAAAATGAAGCAGCAGACGCGATTTTGCTGCTTTTGCTGCGTCCGGTGTGAAAGCAGCACTGCACAAAGATCGCCACTGTGCTAGCAACGAGCATGCTTTTAACTGGGGGCGTGTAGCAGTTCTCGCTGTAAAGCAAGACCGACTCTCGCGAGACTTCTGAGCCTGTGGGTGCGGGTCGGTGCTCCTGCAATTGCAAGTGCGGTATTTCCCCCACAGACCACCAGGGCGGCCGAGAATACCTTTGTTCAACCTGAAATGACTCATTTAATCATCCAAAACGTTATGGAACAAATTAATTAACTGAAAAATGTTGCATAGTGTGCCTTTAAAAAAAAATGTTTTTCAATAGTTTTTTTTCCCCCTAGTTCCACTGCACACTTTTGCCATAAATCATCTGCTGATGCATTATGCTTTTGACAAAATTAGAAAACCCATAAACTCTCACAAAGAAAGTGAGAAAAAAAAACATTCCCATCACCTTTAGGGAGTCTCTACACAGAAACAAATTTCCTCTGTCAATCATTATGAGAAACACCAATAAATGGAAAAGTCAAATGTAACCACAGAGGAAAAGAACTGTACTGAAATCTAAAATGAGCTGTTACTGTTATGTAGTGCGACCATTTTGGAGTTGCCGTGGTTACGGTGGCTTGGGGGGCTGATGGGGTCACAGCAGCTGTTTTCTAAGTGCTGCATGCTCTGTTATAAGGCTGATTTTCATAGGGGAAAGAAATGACGAAAATCCATACCTACAATTTTATGCAGTGACAGAAAGAGGATTAAAACATAAGACTTAGATTCCTGAATCACCAATCAACAGGAAAGCATTTTAAAGTACAGCTTTTTGGCCTGCAGGCTGTTTTAGAAAGAAGAGATGATGAAACAGGGTGGCAAACATGCCCCCTAAGCCACTTTAAAAGGAAACCATTAAATTCAAGAGAAAAATGCACAGCTCTTATAGTTAAAACAATGAATATTGCTTTTTATGAGCCTAAAATTTCTTTTTTAGGAATAAGTATTACATTATAGATTTCCTACAGATTAAGAACAGCTCTAAGTAGATCCATAAAGTCATTGGTTAACTAGGATTTCTTTATTGTATTAATGCTTTGATTAGAATTTCTTGCAATTATATAGTAGCTGGAAGTTACAAACACGTTCAGCGATGGTCTAAAACACATCAGATACGTTGATATGAGTTGGAGAGAAGTTCTTGATAAGTTATGCACAAGTTAACCAGAGGTTTTGAATAAGCTAGACGGCATGAGGAACATCAGATAACTTACCTTTAACAAACCAAAATGCTGAAGAGGTTAATGTTGGTTGACGCCAGAATAAACAGTGCGACAATAAACAGTGAATGGAAGCTAAACAGCAGGAGACCAATCAGGGGGCCTGTGCTGACCCTCCTCCTGCTGCTACTGGAGAACCAGCAAGCAGGGAAGAATCAGTCCTGGACTGGGGATCATTAAAAGAAGGTTTTGCAAGTTATTTTTTTGTCTATTTTTTTTTATAGATTAACACATGGAACCAGGATGTACTTTACAGCACCTCATTGCACATTCACTGCCTCTACACTACATCGTTGTTTTGAAAGAAAAATGGCCCAATGCACCCGTCTATTTGATAACCAGCATTGGTTACTGGAAGATCCTGGTTTTAGACCTTTTCTGGTGGCAATACACATACAGCTGAGTGCTAGAAAGTTGATTAATTTACTGATTATTTACATCCACACTTTAAATTTTAGTTTTAAATCAAGCCTTTGCTTTTCAAATAATGAATAACTTTCAGGTATAGAATAAAAGACCAACATAATTGGTTTGACTTTTCTCCACAGTCTTTGTTTATATCTGTAAACCACTAGTATATGTATGTTTTATTTTTTTTCTGTGCAGCTGATTTATGGGCAAGTTATATTTCGTGGGAGGGAGGAAAAGAGAAGTTTCTATTCACACGGCTTCTAAATTTCCATCTCCATGTATGTTTGGGTGCAAAAGTCTTTAGTTGCAAACACCGGCTCCTCTGGGAATCACATCTGCTGCTATCGGCATGCAGCACCAGCGTTATAGCCTGCTGCTTAAAAAACAAACCAGGCCATCAAGTTGACCTCTAGGACTTCCACAGTCACAATACGACCGTAAAGTTACTGGTGCCCACATCTGAAGCCCCGGATTAAAACACCAGCTCCACTAAAAATCTAATAACATAAAAGTCTTCATTCTTGTTCTCAAGCCTCTTTGTCTCTTTCTCTTTTTAATTTTTTCAAGTTTAACTTTTTTATATTTGTTATATTTTCATTTCTTTTTCTAATTCCTGTTTTTCAGATTGAGTTTTGGCTGTCATTCTTTTCAAATTGCATTTCACAGATGACATCCTGTTTACTTCTGAGGTCAAGTTTTTATCTTCTGGAGTGAGGTGGGCATAAGCGACATTTTTATTGGTCAATGTGTGTGTTTAAAGGAAGCATCTGTAAGGGGATTAAAGTTAAGAGAATTTGATCTGTGAAACTCAATTTAAGAAAAAAACTTGTAAAGCTGAGTCAAAAAAACTGAAATTCGAAAGAAAAAAAAGACAAATATGAAGAAAAAAAAAAAGTTTAAATAAAATTTTTTTTTTTTTTTAAATATGGAAACTTAATTAAAAAAAGATAATTTGAAATAACATTTGAAGAAAAACATACTTTGTTTTTTCAAAATTTATTTAAAAAAAATTTATTTGGATTGCATGTTTCTTCAATTTCCGTTATCACAATTTGTTTTTTGCTTGCAACAATAATGGAACTAAATTCCCTCCGTAGAAAAATGACATCGTTTGCATCAGCGTCCTGTTTGTCTGCCAGGAAAATGATACTTTTAATACGTCGATGGACAGAACAGAGGCAGCTAAGCCGACACTCTGGGTATTGTTATGAACCGTAATGAGTTGGCACCCAAACAACACTCTGGCTTGGTGGCACCAATGTCACTCAGCGCCGCTCAGCATCTGCGCTGCATCCTGTGTTTACAGTGAATACGGGCCCCCCTGGGATTCACTCATCTGCATGAAACTGACGCTGACCCGTCTCCCTAAAATGTCACTCTTTGTGTCTGCGAGTCTCCAAAGGCTGAGCGGATCCAAACACCTCGCAGCGTGCTGCCTTGAGGCTGGAACGGTGCTGCTGGTTCCCAGTGACAGCGCCGCTGCAGAGGCTGACAGGGAATTGGAAAGATGAGGCCAGCATTTGTTAAGGTGTTAGACGAGCACATACACATAGTGTGATGTGTGACAACAAAAGAACAACTGTTCCGGTTATATCTGCTGCAGGCAGACCCGATAACATGAATTTATGCTGTAAAGGTCAACGCTTGCATTGAAGAAAATATGCTAGCCGTTAGCCAAGAAATGTTAATGATTAAATTTTTGGATAAGAGCATCTTATTGTGCTTATATACATGCATACATCCCAGAAGCAAAGAAAGACTAACAAAGCGCAAACTCTGTGTTGCAATGGCGTAAGTATCGGTAAGCAGAGAATGCAGTTGCTTAGCGGCCCCCGACCACTTAGGGGCCCTGTCACTGACACCTGGTTGGCCCCCTTCGCAATTGTGGACTAGGACGTCACTTTGCAGATGTAATGATGCGAAAAATTCCTCTTAAACCCACCTGATACTAGTCTGCCTGACAGGACCTTACAGTATTTATATTTATATTATTTACAAGTTTTTACCGTCGACCAAAATCCATATGAGGGATCTGCCACAGTGCAGAAGGATGACATGACTACAAGTATCAAATATAAAATAAAATATAGAGCAGGAAAAATCCGTAGTACAGTCAAATCCTCTAATTTTCAGATCCCTGCAGGATTTAGGTGATTTATTTGTTTCTTTGCCCCACAATGCCTGCAGAATCAGGTAGATTGGGATGGTAATGAATGTTTATTCTGTATAAGTATTTCTGACATGCATTTGGTGTTAAAAAAAAAATAAAACAATGTTTTTCTTCAACTGAAATATTTTTTTAACTGCCTCGTAGTATTATGCAGCGTGCTCACCTCATTCACTATTAGAAATGTCTACAGTAGGATGAATCACAACAGTTTGATTCTCATATTTTCAGGGATCAAGGAAATTCTGTGACTAATTTATAAAAAAAAATCAGCTGCAGCTTTATTGATTTTGACTGTTCAACTGCATGTCAACACAAAAAGCAGATCAACCACAAGCAATTTGATGAATTCAGGCATCCGGCTGTGGTAAAGAAGGGGATCTGATTGTCTCTAAACATGGCATAACTGTTGGTGCCACTGGACCTGGTTTGAGTAATTCAGAACTGCTGATCTGCAGGAATTTTCACAAGCAGAAATCGCTTTTGATACAGAGAAAAGACAGGCAGGGTTGTGTCAAAGAAAACGTCTTTCTGATGTTTAAGGTAGAAAGAAACCAGGATCATTCCAACAGATGGGTTTTGTTCAATGGAAATCCAATCTATAGATTGTAAGAACATTTGTTTAGAAATACTTATTGTTTTACATAAAATGTATATGATCTAATGGGAAATTATGGATATATGATCATGAGAATTAATAAAAAACTACAATTATTGCATTAAATCAGAATTTATTACCTTTCCTTACTCTACGGAGTTACACGCTACTAAAAAACATGACAAGATCCTAAATATTTTTTTTTTTTTTGCATTTTTTGTGTAACTTTTTAATCTGTTTATGCCTATAATTAATTTCTATCAAAAGATATCAATAACATTGCTTCTTAAATTACACACATCAGTCATCTTTACATATTACCCCATGCAGAAAAGTTGGGAACTTCCAGCAGTAAAACATTCATCCAGAGTTTGATCAGTTTGATACTTTGAGAGTCATGGGAAGAAAAAAGGTTGTTCTTTCATTGGCTTTTCTATAAACCTGATCATAGCTCAACTTAAACTACAAAGGTTGATCTCAACATACTCATGTCACCTAAATGACCTATCAGTTTTCATTACCTCCACTGAGGATGTTATGTTTTTAGTTGCGTTTGTGGGTCTGTCTTTGAACAGGATAACTTAAAAATGAATTGACAGATTTTAATGAAAATTGACCAAATTTGCACCTCAGTCCAAGGAACAGTCCATTAAATAATGATGATGATCCACATCATTATATGGATGCAGGATTTTTTTGAACATTTTCTAACATTGAAGCAGTTCCCCACTAAACAAGAGGGTGGCAGCAGTGACTATGGACAGCATCAGACTCAAAAAGACTGGAGATATTTTACTGAAGACAAAAACACAAGAAAATGGAACGTTGTCCATTTCTTAGCAGGATCAACTGAAAAAAAAAACGAAGAACGTGTTTTATGGATTTTCAGAGGTTTGCTGCGATTATAATCCTGATGAACAAACTGCACAGATGAACGTTGGAGGTGAACTGTCCGGCTTAAAAGCATGTTAATTCTTTTTTTCCCCCATTTTGTCAAAGTAAATTAAGCGAGGCTGCTCTTTGGCTTGCAAGGTGAGCAGACATCTCCAATTTTAAGGCACAGTCCCTTTTTTGGACCCAGAAATGTTGCCAATTTTACAGTTTCAGGAATGAGGGATAAAATATTGCATGTATACTGTGATGATGTTAGAACGAGCACATGAGCGGTAAAGTAGCTGGTTGTGCTGCTGATAATGTAAAGATGAGGAAAAGAGCTGGGAATCCTCAGTGAAAGCTCCCTGAAGCAGCCAGCCTGTGGCGGTTTTCCCGCTGCCGTTCGTAGCAGCTGGAAATGGACATAATATTTTGTAGTAAAAAATGCCAGTACCAAAATATACAAGGTTATTAAATTTTTTTTAGTTAATTTGGGTATTTATAAACTGTTCTGCCATATTTAGTAAAAGAAAACATGTTTTAGAAAACCTCTGGAGTTTAACCTTTTAATATTATTTATATGCAGAAGCACAGCTGGCGACTAGTTTCTGTCTTACCCAAAAAATGATTGGTGCTCAGTGTCAGGGTTGGTTGTGGTTTAGGACCCAAATGCAGAGGCAGAGAGGCTGAGGTGATTTCTTGTGGATTTAATCAAAGGAAAAAGTAAACAAAGGCAGGAATGCAAAAATCAAACTAATAAAGAAAAGCAAACCAGAACTATGGAGACATCTGGGGAAACCAAACACTAAGAGCTAGGGAGAGACGAGGTATGTGGACAACAGCATGGGAAGACAGCGACGACAAGGAACCAACAAAGAGTGAGAGCAGAGGGAGAGCATATATAGCTGACAGAGACAAAGGGAGGGCTAACGAGCTGACAAGGAGCAGGTGTGAGAGGAGACAACGAGGGAGCCAAGGGGAAAGGAACACACACACACAAGAGGGCAATAGAGGACAACAGAAAAAACATGAGAACTAACATAAATCTAGAAATGAAAACAAAACTGGAATTAAACCAATAAATCTAGAAAACAAGGAGCAAAGTAAAGAACAACAGAACCAAGACCATGACACTCAGCATCAGTTAAGCAACGAAAGTTCCGATTTTTTTATTCTAGCATCTATTTCACTCAAATCTGCATTTTACATTGAAATAAATGCAGTTTTGTGAGTAACATGAATACATGGAAAACAAATTATTATCCAGCAATTCACTTTAATAAAAAATAAACTTTTGTGAATAAAATAATTATCTTAAACATAAGCCTGTCCTGCTTAACTTCAAACTGTTAAAATTAATAAAAAACAATAAATAAATAGTGCACATTTCCGTGCAACAGCAAACTTGTTGTTGGGATCTGGAGGTCTGTCCACTTTCTCCACCAGAGGGCATACGAGATCTCCTGGAGCCGGAGCTGAGTGCACCACCTGTCTCTCATCTGCTCATCACTCCAGTACCAGAGTGTTTGCCAGTAACGGTTAGCAAGCCTGAGCCAACCAGCCTGTCTGAAACTCTGATTCCTGGAGAACCTGAACCTGATCTGTTTTCTCCTCTGCCGGTGATCTGCCTGCCCACTCTCACAAGATACTGGAAGGAAACTCTAATCAGTGATCTGCCTGCACTCAATAAGCTCTGCCTCCGCCTAGCCCTCAGCCTGCCGACAGCCTCTGGACCCTCAAGGTTCCCCCCCTCAGCTGCTCTGCTCAACTCCAGAACAGGTACAGCCCTGCACACTCTCAATCCTGCAAAATACCTGGACCTCCACTAACTCCTCTGTCCTCCTCAGCAGTGAACCCACTCGTGACCAGTCCAGTCCCTTCCTGGATCTGATAAATCTGTGTACCTTTTCAGAACCCACTCGTGACCAGACGAGTTCCCCACTTGAACCTGATCATAAAACTTGTACAGTCATCTTTAATAAACCTTTGAACTTTTCTCCTGCCTCTGAGTGTTCTGCATGTGGGTTAGACACGTTAAACCAAACATGACATTTGTAAACATATTTATTTATTACGGGACAAAGTGTGCTCCTTTTCAACTAAATACGGGACAGGTACTTCTATTTCTAAATACGAAACAATTGCGTTTTTCAAGGTACGATTGGCAACCCTTGCGTGAATGCACCTTCAGTCACAATTTGGAGCAAAATAAGCTGATTGGTGGACGTCTGCGCTCTCTGAGGGCTTTTATAGTTTGTTAATTTGAACATTTTGATAAATCAAAAGGATGCGCTCAGTGGCTACAATGTGCCATGTATTTGCTAACTCTATGCCAAAAAATGAAAAGAGCCATCAGTTTCATGAGGAAACACCAGGGGTCACCCTCGCCCAGAACTGACATAACAGGTTAAAAAAAATTGTACTGTGGGTCTTTAAAAATGAATAAACATGCCTTTGGGTGCTTCAAACACAATTTCCTCTGATATAATGGGAATCTTTTGGTTAAAAATAATAATTATTTGACTATATACTAACTATTGCATCAAAATAAAGATTTTATTATGGATGAACAAATACATATTTTGAGAGGATATTAAAAAAGCTGAAAAAGTATTTTAATTAATATTTAGATTTTTTTTTATAAAATACGCTAAGATTGATTAGTACTAAATTTGAATAGTTACATTTGCTTGTGCTTAGATTCTGTTTAAAAAAATATATAAGAACATAATTTAACTTTGGACCCTTTCTACAAGTCAATGAGACACACATGGGGGAATGACAAAAAAGATATAAAGCTATTTTCAAAATGCTATTTTTAAACAAACAGCATGTGTGTTTAAAAATGAAGCTTTGGGGGTCCTGCTGGTGGGCCCCGCACGGCCCCCTCCTTCCTTAGGCTCTAAATGTGTAAATAGTGTTAAAGCATGCCAACTGAAAATATGTATTATAAGATTTTGTGATAAAATGTTAAATAATACACAACAAATATCAAAGAAACATAAATATTATTTTGCTTGAAGTAAAACTAGTAAAGATGAGTCATTCTAAGCTGTGATTTCATAGGTTCTGAAAACGAAGGCAGTGTTTAATATTTTAGCTGGGAACTCTCAGTGGCCTGGTGTGGCTGTCATGTTTAATCACCGAGTTCGTCTGTAGGAAAAATCCTCATGGTCTCCCACTGGGGCAGAAGCTCACTTCTCAGAATGAAAAAGATGTGCAAAAACAACCGTAGGACATAAAATGTGTCTCCTCAAAAAGAAAAAGAAAAAAAAAGAAGAGGAAACGTGACCAATTAAACTGAAAACTGACAAATTAGTCAAATTAAAACAGTGTGAGGAAGAGACCGAACTCCTCATCATTTTTTTTTTTTTATCCGACTCTTAAGCTGTTTTAGAGGAAATTTGAACCAGTTCTTATTTCCAAATGTTTCCTTGAGGTTATCAGGTTTTTATTTCTGCATGTTCAGCGAATGTATCACAGCAGCATTTCAATGAAACTCAGACCATGACTTTGACTAGGCCATAACAGAACCTTGAGTGTTGCTCCATTTTCAGTCTTTTTGTCGTAAATGTAAAAACGCAGATTAACTAATATGTTTGGAAGACTACAGTCTCTCATACAGTAAACCAGCAAAGCATGCTGTCATCACACTCTGCATGCTTATGCAGAAAGCTAACAAAGCTTTGCTTATTTTAACTTTGCCTGCAGAAATGAAGCCAAATCTGATTCCATGCAGATTTGAACCAAAATAATATTTACCCAGTTAAAACCAAAACTGTGTTTCTATCTCATATCTTCTCTCTTCCTCGCTGTCTTAAAGATTGATCTGCTCAAGCAAACTGAAGTTGCTCTGATTTGCAAACAATGTAGCACAAAAAGGGCCCAAGTTGTGTTTTTAATTTTTATATTGTGCCTCCTTCCCTGCCTCCTTTTTCAAATGTCAATCTGACCCAGTATGGATAAAACAGGTAGGACTGATTTAAAACACTTTTTAGAAAAGGCAAAGAAGCATGAACAATCTGGGATTCACATGGAAAATTATAGAATACAAAAAATACAGAATTGTGGGTGAAATGTTAATTGCATCAGTGTTATAATGGTTGGAGATTTGGTTAGAAATAAGGCATTGGGACTGAGCCAGCACTTTTTTTTATTTCCTTATCAGTTAAGAAATAAAATAATTTGATTAATATAAAATCTGACTCTTCTACTCATCCATAACTGAAATAAAATGACTGGCTTGGTTGTTTCCTGGAAACAAATTACAACAACAAAACAAAACAAAAATGCTTTTTAAAATCATTATTAAACCTTTTTTTCTTACAATTTGACAATGCTGGTTGCACAGAGATATTAATTCTGCACTAGGATGATCCTTAAACATTTAAAATGCAGAAAGGAAAAAGGACCTCCTGTCTTCCATGCAGAACGAAGGAGGAACACTTTGAGTTCTGGTCGACTGATATTCAGCCATGAGCCCATTGTGTCTCTGCCAACTGCTATCTAGAAACCGAACCAATTTGCATGCAAATATTGTGTTGCATAAAGTTTTCTGAACCAAAAAAAAAATGAAAAGATGCACAAATGTTTCTGATTTTCTTAATAATTTGGTTTTTAAATGAACCAAGGAGTCTTCAGCTCATCAACTATTTAGTGTAATTTTCTTTCCCCAAGAAATAAAGCCATCTCAAGGTTCATGAATATAAATTAAACTTGAATTCCTCATGAGAATTTCCTCAAATAAGTCTGAAACCACAAAGATCCCTCTGCCCACCTTCCCATTGTCCTGCAGAGCCGCCTCCCCTCCCCACTTCACCTCCCTCCCTTTACCCACTGTTAGTCAGACAACAAGCTTAGCTTCTTAAACGCATCTGATAGGGATACAAAAAAATAAACCAACAACAAAGAAGTTTCCCAGGAGGTGTCAGTGTCGGGAAAACAGATCCCAACTGTGTAGCTAATACCAGCAGAGTGCGCTGTGTGCAAGAAGCATGGAAATGGTTTCCCAGTGACCAGGCAGGCCCGACTCTGAACGCAGCACCACTCACTTGCCAACAGGGTCTCTGGTGGTGTATTTTATTTCTGCTTATGGCTTTGATCTGCTGCATGGTGTGGGCGAAAAGCGGGGAACTGACTCTGCTTGTGTTGGAGAGCAGCGACTTTCCAAGAAATCACCAGACATCAGTCAAGCTCCAGCTTTGGTGCCTCAGGGTTCTGCAGACGAACCGTGTATGCATGACTGAGCCGTGCCCTCGGCCTCAGCCTTCGCCCCGAGTGGGTTTTATAAAATTCTTTCTGAATAACTGTGTGACTTTAAACATCTGTACTCCAATTTACTGTTGCTATAAAGAAGTACTTCCTTTATTGTTAGGGTTTTGTCATGACTAGTATTTTCAGGTACCCGGTAATCAAACAGATGAAAATATTAGACAAAGTTAGGTAAAAACAAAAATGTATCTAAATAAATCTGGTCATTTTGTAACTGTGATCAATGAGATTCATCCAGGAGGTCTAAATAAAACCTTATACAATGAGAAAAAGAATTAGCCTCCATTAAAGAGTACCAATCCCAGAACCACTGTGCTGTAGAACTCCCTTTTTAAGGAAGGGGTTCTTTTCCATCAATAACATATTAGAGAGAGACAGTAAAATGAGGTGTGATGGTCCGGTTAGGGTTCCATGTTCAGGAACTGGATCAGTTAATAAAACCATTAGTTCTGCTTCACTTTTAGAAAATCCTGAAAATGTCTGACATTTTTTATTGGCTTATGTAACAATATGGAGGGAATTACTGTTCCGGTTTCAAGCAAAGAACATGTTTTGTAAAAAGAAATGTGAAAAAAATGCAATCCAGAAATAAATCTATGAAAAACATGTTAGCTTTTATTTTCTCAAATTATGTATTTTTCTCTTTTTTTTTTTGCCAGATTTTATATTTTCACATTCATTTTATTTTTATTTTTTTCTGATTCAATTTAAAGAATTACATACTTTTCAAATAGTATGTTATAAAACCTAACTTAGAAAACAGAAATAAAAAAATAATGAGTACAAAATAAAAATAGATCTGTTAAAACATCCAAGTTGCTCTCAAAACCCTTTATTTTTGTTAACAGTTTTTCAATGTTTTGTTTCTGGATGGCCTCCTCTTTCTTTAATTTCTTTTTACAAAGTATGTTATGTGGTTCCAGCAAAAATGGAAAAAAAATCACTCCACAGACAATGAGCCAAAGAAAAAAAAAGCAACTCCACCATTAAAAGGCTCTGAGAAACACCACAAAAAAGTGTCTGGATAGGTCAAATTAAAGCACCAGAGAATCTACAGCGTGACCTCAAACATACTGTTAAACCATAAAAATCCTCCAAAAAGGCTGAAATACATTTTCTCAAAAGCAGCACGGCCAGTTATCAACTGAATTCAATAGCAGCTGTAGCTGCCAAGCCTGGAAAAAGCATTTAGTAGGTCTGGGAAGCTTATTCTTTACCTCACAGGGACATGTTAGTTTGAACTACTAGATTGCTAGGCTAACGATGGAAGCAAACGACCCATTCAACGGTTACCATTTGCATGTTTACAAGCGATACAAGGCTTTGTCTATATAGGACTCAGGCCCCGTCCACACGAAGTCAAACCCTGGCCTAAATTCACTAATTTTTCACCAAACCAGCCTCTCATCCATACGAAGCCGGCGTTTCGGGGGTCTGTAAACAATCTTTTTTTTATTAAGCCTTCAGAGTGGGAAGATTTTGAAATGCCGTTTTCGCGTTTCCATCTTTAAGGTCTGACCGCATTTTTTTTTTTACACGCATGCGTCATAGCGTCGCCTCTAAACACACATGCGCGACACAGTATCACAACAACAATGGCGCTGTACTGTGTTGAATGGTTGCTGCTCATGCTACTCACCCTGCTGTCGGGCTTACAACAAAATCTTCTTCTTCTGGAATATCTCCAGGAAGAACAGAGCAATATCGACGACATAGTTCAGCACCTGAATTTGACTGAACCACGAAAATGGACCCGCAGGGGTTTTCCGGTTTGGTTGTTGTATAAATATTACTGCGCATGCCCAACATTTCGTTGCCTGTTTTCGCCTATTTTTGCTTTGGCACCACAGCGCCACTTACAGGCCTGGCATACATTTTGCAGCGTTTTCATGCATTCATGTGGTCGATCACATGAATCGCTACCAGCCTTTTCAACAAGGCCCGGAAACCCCAGTATTGGCGACAGTCAAAACAACTGAGTCGCCAAACGCCTGATTAGGAGAATCCTTGTTGACGCACTCAAAAGTTCAGTCCAAGATGCAGTTCAGATCCTTTTGTTTTATTGATCTTCAAAACATTCAACGCAGCGTACAAGAAAAAACGAATACACAAGTTCGAGCCGTGACACCCAGTGACACTGACACTGCCTTTCTCCCTCCCCGTTCAGGACCTACAAGTTACTTCAATGTAGCATCTCCAGACCTCCTGCGCTACATTAACACATAGTCTACTGTGTATAAAATATATAGCTATGTACTATATATTGTATATAATATGTTGTATGTTTTAGAATAGAAAATGTCCCACAATGGGGAAATTCTGGAATATTTCTGGAATAAATTCTTCATATTGTATATGGCTATAGATTCATATTCTGTTTATATATCTGATTTGTCTGCACCATAAACAGAAATTCCTTTTAAGTGGAAACGTACTTGGCAATAAACTTGATTCTGATTCTGCAGGTTTACTAGTGGTTCCTAGAATTTCTAAAAGTAGAATGGGAGGCAGATATTTTATTTATCAGACTCCTCTCCTCTGGAACCAACTACCAGTTTTAGTCCATGAGGCAGACACCCTGTCCACTTTTAAAGATAGGCTTAAAACTTTCCTTTTTGTTAAATTGTCACAGATTATCCTGAATTATCTATAGTTATGTTTCTATATACTTAGGCTGCTGGAGGACAAAGTGACCATTTTTCATCATCCAATTTATTCTGTCTATTCTCCTTTTCTGCAGTATATGTTAGTTTAACCCTAACTCTTCTTTGCTCATCATAGTAGCTTCATCTGGCCTATTACTGTTTGGCTGTGACATCATCCTAGAGAAAATGTTAATATCAGAACAGAATAATAGGTTCTAAATGGTAAAAAAATATATTTCTAAAATATAACCGAATAGCTTGTGAAAAAAAGAAAATCTCACAAAGTTTTAATAAATACAGCCTTCAAATTTAAAGTTAAACCTAGAGCATATTACCTTAAATAAAAAAGATCAGTGATCTTCAGTCACATGGAGTTCTGTTCCCTTCCCTTCAATAAATCATTGTTATGTATAAGAGTTTAGATTCTATGAAAGTGGTCCAGTGACGGCTACATGCTGTCTGTGTTCTCACCTCATCCAGGTGCACGATGAAGGTGACGTTGCTTCCCATGTTGGCAGTAAGTTTACCATCCTTGGTGTTCAGGGTGAGTCCTTTAGGGGATCTGTTGGGGCACTGCTGCTTCCTGGCCGTGTACATCTCCTTCACTCCCTTAGTGCAGTTGTTCAGCACCACTTTACGGTAACTTAGGGAACAAACATGGAGAAACACGTCATTCCATCCAAACAGGGATTTTCAGCCTTGTCCTTCACAATACATGTTTCCTGTACTTTGTTTCAAACTAAATCCATGCTGAATGAGCTTAGGATGTACAGAAAAAGTAGAACTCAGCACAGTGTGGCTGTTTTGTGTTAACAGCCTTCGAATGCAAGATGTCAACTGACAAGACATACTGTGTCAGAGTCTGTGACTCTGTTGGAAGTTTAATCAGTGCAACTGAGAATGAAACAGTGTTTCTGTGATTAGGCTTCGTAAGGTGTCTGTCCCCTGAGGAGTGTGGAAGAGTTGTAAGCAGGACACTGCCCAGGAACAACAAAGGAAAGATGCATTATAATGGCACAGACTCCGGATCCAGAGTTTAGGTTTTATCTAAAATCAGATCTATGAGACATTGTCAATATTTCTTTTCCGATGGAAATTTTTTAGATTTTAAGTTAAAGGGGTCATAGAATGCAAAACCAAGTTTCCATTGTTATAGATGAATAACAATAGTTCAGTGGGTGAAATGGACGCACACAGAAGTTCAAACCCCATCGACTCCTCCTTTCTCTGCAAATTTCACAATTCTAAACTTCCACCATAAAACGGGTGAATCCAAATGACTCGGGGTTGTTAAGTGGTTCTGGCCTGTACTTTTGTCAGGCGCCAAAATGGACATGCAGACCAGCCCACTGGTTCACGGCCCAAGGGAGGGGAGGGGTGTGGTTTATTTGAAGTTTCCACTGCTGGGCTGCTGACTGGACCGGACCTCAGCAGAGAGCCATGAGCCGCCCGTCCTCAGCTGGAGGAGGGGGGCTGGGGGTTGGTAATGCACGCAGGGGGAAGCTGGGGGCCGCTGGTCCCGTTCCATCCGCCGGGGTTCCCGTACCAGCCCCGGAGCTTACGGTTCGGTTCGTGTGCCCGGTCTGTTTCGACTACGTGCTGCACTGCAGTCAACCAAAATCCCGGACGATTTTGAAATCCCCCAAGGACAATTTTTTTAGGGATGAAAAATAGGACATGTTCATGAAAAAGAGGACGTCTGGTCACAACAATTTGTTGTTTTATTGAGTGAGTGCTTGTTGCTATGATGCGCTTTTGCTCAGCAGCTTCACTCATTGTAAACCAACCAATCAGCGCACAGCTCATCTAAATATTCATGATCATACCATAAGAGGAAGAAAACCTGTCGTTTACTTCTAGGGCTTTTAACCAGGCTTGCATTAGAGCTCATAGAACAGAAAATATGCCATTTTCAGCCCAACCAATGTTACACACCCTATTCCGAGACCTTAAGGACCAGAGACAAATACCCTATATAATTATTCTATGACCCCTTTAAAAATAGAAGCTTTGAAGGAGCATGGTCATGTAACTTTACATTTTCTAAAGGTCTAAACCATTAACTCACTCTAGTTGCTTTTTAAAAGACTACCCTGTCCTGCTGGAATATTATTTGTTAAGTTTTGTGTTTTACTGTTTTTACTCAGTTTGTTAAAAAATAAAGGGCATACTTCCAATAACAAAAGAGGCACCATACTGCAAAAGGAGGTAGCCTCCGTTGGCTGAGCTAGTTAGCACCCTCCGGCATAGTTTCAAAATAATGATGACAAGTTCAAGATCCAAAGTGAAAAAATGCAAAAAAGAAGAAAAAAAAGATGAAGCTGAAGCAGCCGAGGCGTTCAGATAGCTGCTAAATTGATGCATGTGTTCCATTGTTTTCCGGTAGTTCTGTGGTACTACCAGCAGGTGGCGCCATTTTTTTGTCTGCTCATTGTGCCCGGTGCTGAAATTCTATTTAGGCTCAAAAAGTAGTAAACGCTGTCAGGATGAACAATTGTTGAATTTCAGCTCATTTTATCATGATCAGATGGGTTTTGGTCTTATTTTGTTTATTTTGTAAAGGCATTTAGCATGACTATGTACATTTGATGTATTTTCTTGTATTTTCTTCTTTTCAAACAATGTAGTTTATAGTAATGAATTAAAAAAATCCAATTATCTCTGAGTAAAGGACTCTGAAAAGGCTGGCATGCATTTATATTGATCTTCCAATACTCTGGTAAGACTGAATATAATGTGGAGCAAATAGCTGCCTTCCAAATTAGTCACCTGATCAATAAACAGAGTCCAGCTTTATGTAATTTAAACCGCGTATAAATCCTGCCGTTCTTTAAAAGGCATCAGAAGTTTGTTACAGAACAACCAGCAACATGAATTCCAGTCAGCACAGCAGTCAGCCAGAACGCTGTGGAGATGTTTAAAGCTGACTAAGCTTTTAAATATAAGGGTAAAAGGAAAGATGGGAGGACCATGCACAGAGTCCCCCTGAGTCATATGGTCCTCTTGGTGTGTTTTATTTACTTATTTAGTAAAAATCAAATTGTGTTCATTTTCAAATTAAGCTTAAAATCCTTCATCAGCAATTAATACAGCAAAAAATAGAAATATAATAAACTGCCCTATGCACAGGACTTATTTATTGCAAATTAACTAGTTAATGAGATGTTTTATGATCTAGGACGTAAAGGTGGTCTAATTTGTGTGAACTGCTTCATTAGGAACTTTTGAAATATAAACTGATTCTTTAAAGTTTTAAGGATTCATGCTGAAAATCTCTCTTGATCTTTCCAGCATATCTGCAGACATTATAAAATGAAATGTTAAAAGGCAGCTATGTCCCCCTAAAGGCGATTACACTTCGGAATTCCCTTCCGATTCTTTTCCTGGGAGCAAGCTACTTGGTTTAACTACTCTTAACTCAAAACTTGGTAAATCTATTTAATAATGACTAAAAACAGGAGTAAAATTAATTAGAGTTTATTCCAGATCTGATCGGTACAGGACAGAGAAATGGCTTGGAGTCGGCACAGCTGTGGGCTCAAGTCTTCAACATGCAATGGCATCGGGAAAGTGAGCCCTGACCAAGTCATCTCCTGCTTGTTATTAGTGTTGCGCCAATGCCATTTCTTTGGCCCCGATAACGGACACCTGGCTGTGCAGTATCGGCCCATACCGATACCATCTGTCTGAAATTGATGTGTGTGTGTATATATGAAGAACTGCACACTACTTGGATGTAAAATAATCACCATCATGGCTTTATCAAGCTGCTGCCTACCTTTGTAAAGCAGGAAAAACACTAGTACAAAATTATTACAGTAGAACTTTATAGAACTCTTTGTGTTCATTCATGTTTCGACTTCAAATTTTTGATCAGGTTCGAGGTCTTGAAACTGGTTTTAACTTCACCTTTCGAAAATTTCAGGTCTCAGATCTTGCATTTAGCCAATGTACTCTCCGGCGTTTCTATAACAGAAAACTTTCACACCGCAGACATTTTCTTGTCCTGGTTTGTTTTCCCTGCGCATTAAGAGCAGCTATTGGCCCGCTCTCATTGGTCTAGAGCAGGCCAATAGCGATAGTTAACACTAGTGATTGTCGGGAGAGAGAAGGCGGCGTTCAAGTGACATACAGACATCAAAATGGTATCGGTGCCCTATTTGTTGGTACCGTTACCTACCGATGCCAATACCACCATTTTAGTGCTGGAATCGGGGCCCCACAGGATTATGGTATCGATATCGGTGCAACACTACTTCTTAGTCCTCATGAGTCTATGTGTTGCATCAGGTGGATGCTTAGGTGTGCATATCAGAAACTGACACGCCATCCAAGCCCTGACCTCTGTGCCTCTGACATCTACACCTCAGGATTACAGATAGCTCCTCTTTATCAATCTGGCTCCGAGATGTATCCTTATCCTGTGCTAATTGTACAGAAAAAAAGAATGTCCTGGTTAGATAGCTTCCGCACCCCCAATGTGATCCACCTTGTGAAGGAAGGCGGTCCACCCCATCTAATCTGGCTAACAGTAATACACATGACTAATAAAGAATAAACCTAACAATTATTAAAGATAACTGAAGACCTTTTTAGGATGGTTTTAGCCAAAGCCAGCAGTAACTATCAAAAAAAAAACGTACATTTCAATTATGTTACACCTAAACTAAGTTATAATTCTTTGTCAACCTAAGCTGGTGTTGTTTTCAGATGTCTGCCCAGGGGTAACCTCATTTTTTCTTAAGCTGAGCGACGTTGCTTTGACCATTTAAGCGCATCTGTTGTGTTAATGTGAACAAAACAAAACAGAATCTCACATCAGGAAACATAATCTCTTTTTAATAGGACATGATTCATTCCTCCGCTGCTTGTTTGTTTTTGCACCATTTCTCCAATGACTGTTTTCTCCAAAAATAGTGATGAAGGGTTTTTGTTGGATCGTCGTACATTCCCAGTAGCCTGTTCAAAATGCGCCGCTGTGGTATTAATCAAAAAAAGAGGCGAGAAAAAGAAAAACAATGTTCCCTTTTGTAAAAACAAAAAAATGCAGAGTTTCTACATGTCTTTAGATTTCTGTAATTAAACCTCCAATGAATGGGAAATTAAAATTCACCCTTGTTGTGCTAGTTTCCCCATTATTATCATGTTTATGAGTACTTTATAATGTTTACAGCTGTCAGAAGGTAGAAAGTCTGTCTCCTCTAATTTCCTTTCAGAGGAAACGGTGATTGGCAGTTGATGGCTACGTTGGAGGAATGGGATTTCAAACATAACACACAGAGTTGATTGACAAGAAGAGGTAAACAGGGAGATCTAAAAACAAAGTAATCTAAAGATCTGCCATCAGCAGCTTGAAAAGAAGGAAAATGAACTGTTTGATTTGTCCCATATATATACAGTGGGGCAAAAAAGTATTTAGTCAGCCACCAATAGTGCAAGTTCTCCCACTCAAAAAGATGAGAGAGGCCGGTAATTTTCATCATAGATATACCTCAACTATGAGAGACAAAATGAGAAAAAAAAATCCAGAAAATCACATTGTCTGATTTTTAAAGAATTTATTTGCAAAATATGGTGGAAAATAAGTATTTGGTCAGTTACAAACAAGCAAGATTTCTGGCTCTCACAGACCTGTAACTTCTTGTGTAAGAGGCTCCTCTGTCCTCCACTCGTTCATTAATGGCACCTGTTTGAACCCGTTATCAGTATAAAAGACACCTGTCCACAACCTCAAACAGTCACACTCTAAACTCCACCATGGCCAAAACTAGAGAGCTGTCAAAGGACACCCGAAACAAAATTATAGACCTGCACCAGGCTGGGAAGTCTGAATCTGCAATAGGTAAACAGCTTGGTGTGAAGAAATCAACTGTGAGATCAATTATTAGAAAATGGAAAACATACAAGACCACTGATAATCTTCCTCGATCTGGGGCTCCACGCAAGATCTCACCCCGTGGGGTCAAAATGATCACAAGAACGGTGAGTAAAAATCCCAGAACCACACGGGGGGACCTAGTGAATGACCTGCAGAGAGCTGGGACCAAAGTAACAAAGGCTACCATCAGTAACACACTACGCCGCCAAGGACTCAAATCCTGCAGTGCCAGACGTGTCCCCCTGCTTAAGCCAGTACATGTCAAGGCCCATCTCAAGCTTGCTAGAGAGCATTTGGATGATCCAGACGATGACTGGGAGAATATCATATGGTCAGATGAAACCAAAATAGAACTTTTTGGTAAAAACTCTATTCGTCGTGTTTGGAGGAGAGAGAATGCTGAGTTGCATCCAAAGAACACCATACCTACAGTGAAGCATGGGGGTGGAAACATCATGCTTTGGGGCTGTTTTTCTGCTAAGGGACCAGGACGACTGATCCGTGTGAAAGAAAGAATGAATGGGGCCATGTATCGTCAAATTTTGAGTGAAAATCTTCCATCAGCAAGGGCATTGGAGATGAAACGTGGCTGAGTCTTTCAGCATGACAATGATCCCAAACACACCGCCCGGGTAATGAAGGAGTGGCTTCATAAGAAGCATTTCAAAGTCCTGGAGTGGCCTAGCCAGTCTCCAGATCTCAACCCCATAGAAACTCTTTGGAGGGAGTTGAAAGTCCGTGTTGCCCAGCGACAGCCCCAGAACATCACTGCTCTAGAGTAGATCTGCATGGAGGAATGGGCCAAAATACCAGCAACAGTGTGTGAAAACCTTGTGAAGACTTACAGAAAACGTTTGATCTCTGTCATTGACAACAAAGGATATATAACAAAGTATTGAGATTAACTTTTATTATTTACCAAATACTTATTTTCCACCATATTTTGCAAATAAATTCTTTAAAAATCAGACAATGTGATTTTCTGGATTTTTTTTCTCATTTTGTCTCTCATAGTTGAGGTATATCTATGATGAAAATTACGGGCCTCTCTCATCTTTTTAAGTGGGAGAACTTGCACTATTGGTGGCTGACTAAATACTTTTTTGCCCCACTATATATATATATATATATATATATATATATATATATATATATATATATATATATATATATATATATATATATATATATATATATATATATTTGCTAACTTTCTACATAAACAACCATTTGGAGGAATGCAAACTCACAGCTCCTCCTTCCTACCACAGATATTATAAATCTGTCATGATTATCTGCTCTAAAACTCACTATAAAAACCCTTGAAAAGGACTTCATTTGTGTGCAAAGTATGTGCAGAGCAATGTAAACTGACATTTGTTATGAGTCAGTCCTCACCCGGTGCTGTTGAAGTAGTTTTGACCTTGGCTGCAGCTTCTAGACACAGAGGAAGGATTAAACCAAAAGGCCGGCCGGCAGTTCCCATCGCTCCTCCGCTCATATCCGTAATCACTGCCAGACAAAAAGCAAACATCCACACACCAACTGATTAGTATCAGTGTATCAGTGTGCTCCAGTGTTTCCTTCTATCTGCTGACCGGGGGCCCGTCTGGCGCAAAACGGCATCATTATTACAAATCGATTAAAGCTTCTTCTTCAAAACACACCATCAAGGCGTGGAGTCATGCATGCCAGGTCACACACCCTGCAGATGGTTGGTTACTGTAAATAAAAATATTTACTTCAAACAGAATCCAATCAGCACATGATTTACATGCAGCCAGGCAAGGTGGGCAAATGTCCGTCCTCATTGCAGTTCTGACATTGATTTATCAGGTAATTACTGAGCCAAAACAAACAGAACTAACAAGCCAGCAGCTGACTAGTCCGCTTTAATTCAGTGATTACAGCACTGTGAACTGGTCATTAGAAATCTGTCAAGATAGGCAGCATGTTTGCAATTAAGGGATTGTTCTTTTTACTACTTCTTTTTATCTCAGAGTTGTATGGAGTAAGTATGAGCTATCGGCATCCTGATTGTTTTGCTGCCCACAGAGGTGGGTAGAGTACCTAAGAGTAGCATTACTTTAATATGTTTTTACTCTGGTTAAAACAGAAAGGGAACATTGAAGAATTTGTGTATTTGGTAAAATGGCTGCTCATGTTGAACATCATGTAATCAGACAGACACCAATAAGAAAATAAAAATAAATAATATGACAAAATATCAAATTCATGCAGGTAACCTAAATTTAGTTCGACTTAAACTTTGTCCCTTTAAGGTCAGTATGAAAGCACAATACCAAACTAGTGTAGCCTGAAGTAGCAGCCTTCTTTGGTTCCACCCGACTGCCTGGCAAACTCAACAGGTTTGAGCTAAAAGGGCTCCCATATTCATCACAGCATTGGATTGTAGTTCGGCAGGAAAAGTTTCACAACAAACCAATTAAAAATGGTTGGAAACTTTGACCTCAGAAGAAACATGGTGTCTGATAGAAATCTGGTTAGACGATTTTTTTCGTGAAGAAATTGTCCAGTAGACAGAAACAAACAACATTTACAGTTGTAGCCATTCAAAATATCCCCACTTTCCTTGATGGGCCCTTGGCTGCTCCCCTACAATTCTTTTTTAAACATCAATATTTGTACTAAAATATTCTTTCTGTCATGATTTGTGGACATTAGGATCTAAAGTGACCCTGTAATTCAGTGAAAGGGTGGAGTCAGAGTATAAAAATATGCACGCCCAGGAGAAGGAGGGGGTCAGTCCAGTGGCTGGAAGTTGTAGGGGATTTTGATGGGATCTACAGAGAAGCGCTGTCATTCGGCTGGCATTTGATTGGGAAGGGCCATTTTGAATGGCTGCTACTGTAAACTATTTTAAGCTAAAAGCTCAGAGAAAGGGGCTTTGTCTGGTCCACTGAGCAGCGCCACATAAAAGCATGAGGCACTGACCTATTAAGCCTGAACATTAAGTTTATTTGACCTTAATTTATTCTGATACGTATTGTGAAAAAGTGGTTCAGTTTGTGTTCACCACTTGTCCCTTATTCTTAATTCTGATTTATAATACCTAAATTGAAACATTAGTTTGCAACTTTGCTGCACTTACTATCCCTGGTTTGTTTGTGTTTGCATTATGTTGTAGTTTCCATCTATATACATGTTTAGGTTAAAGCTTCTACTTCTGGATTATTGGTTGAAATTGTGTATTTTGTTTCAAAGTATATTCATGGTATTTGTTTTTCTTTTTACTCACCATTGTTTGTCCAAGTATTTCCTGCTAAAATAGCTTGATGATGTCATTGATTACCTTGCTGGGTTCTACCAATTAGAGGGTTTTCTTTGGAATAATGCTTTGCTTGTGTTTCTTTAAAGTAACTTTTTGAGTTATCTTGTATCACATTGTTTATTTTGTAGACTCTTTCATTATGTAGATGAATATATAAATTAGATTAATAACTGTATTCTTGTTTCACTGTTTAGACTTTTTTTTTAAACCTGTTTAATTGTGGCTTGGTCCACTCAAGTGTAGGTGTGTTGATAATTGGTTATATAAGCACTGAGTTCTTGGAAGCTCGGGAAGATGGTTGTCAGAGTGAAAAGTGCCAAAAAAATAAAAATAAAAAATCCTCAGAGGGATCTGGAACCGGTGGCTGGTGCTGTTTTTTTTTTTTTTTTTTTTTTTTTTGTTTTGTTCACCTGCTATTAGAGGAAAACAAACTTTAGGAAATACAAGTTAGTATTGTATCATCATGACTGGTCTTATGGAGAAATATGAATAGCAATAAATGTCATATGACAGAGCTAAAGATAAAACCTAAGGGGTCTTTATTTTATTTTATATTGGGAGGGGTTTACAAACAGGACAGGCCTTATGTATTTAGTGTTTTGTTGATTTTCAAAGAGCTTAAGCGATATGATTTTTTCTTTATTGAAAATAAATTAAATAGTTTTTGCTCCAATTCTTTCTTTATTTAATCCTGTAGGGGCTGCAGCACGCATATGAAGATGAGCTACAGTAATAATTAATCTAATTCCTCCAGAAAATTTGAATAAAATCAAGCGTTTCCCTTGGAGAGGAAGCGGAGAACACCAGGCTTAGGAGAGCTGGTACTGATAAACGCAAAAAAGAGTAGATATTTCAGTTTAAAAACGCCTGAAAAACGTAAAAGTTTATTTTGTATTCTAGAAAGTGTATTATTTGACATTTTGATTCCCTGACCGATCTGCTTCGACCCGCACTGAATGGTGGGAAATTATGGGCTACGAAGGAGGTTCCTGATCTATCCTCCAGATTAGTTTAAATGAAGGAGGATCCTTCATCCTTCGTTTCCTGTCCAGCATAGGGCTGCTGCATTCAGCCAAACAGGTTTGCTTTGCCAAATATGATGCTTTATTTATTGGCTTAAACCTCTTTACTGTCACTTCCTGTCCATGGGACAGGATTTAATGAATGCTCTCTCAGGTGCTCAGACTCTTTTTTGATGACTTTGTTGCTGCCATTTGACAGGTTGAAGAAAATATGAACCGAGTTTTCACAAAAGCATGATATTAAAACTACCTGATCTATTTATATTGTCATTAGCTTGGAAGGTATGTTTGGTTTTTCTGTTTATTTTTTTTTTTAATTTTTAAATGATTTTCTTTCAAAACAAGGTCTTGATAAAAAAAAAAAATGTTTTACTTATTTCAGAAACTTAAAAAAAATAAAAAATAATATGAAAACTATTTAAATTGGCAACACACAGCATATACACTCACCGGCCACTTTATTAGGTACACCTGTCCAACTGCTCGTTAACACTTCATTTCTAAGCAGCCAATCACATGGCGGCAACTCAGTGCATTTAGGCATGTAGACATGGTCAAGACAATCTCCTGCAGTTCAAACCGAGCATCAGTATGGGGAAGAAAGGTGATTTGAGTGACTTTGAACGTGGCATGATTGTTGGTGCCAGAAGGGCTGGTCTGAGTATTTCAGAAACTGCTGATCTACTGGGATTTTCACGCACAACCATCTCTAGGGTTTACAGAGAATGGTCCGAAAAAGAAAAGAAAAAACATCCTGTCTGGCATCAACAAATGCCTTGTTGATTTGAGCTAGATGGGCTACAGCAGCAGAAGACCACATCGGGTGCCACTCCTTTCAGCTAAGAACAGGAAACTGAGGCTACAATTTGCACAAGCTCATCGAAATTGGACAATAGAAGATTGGAAAAACGTTGCCTGATCTGATGAGTCTCGATTTCTGCTGCAACATTCGGATGGTACGGTCAAAATTTGGCGTCTACAACATGAAAGCATGGATCCATCCTGCCTTGTATCACGGTTCAGGCTGCTGGTGGTGGTGGTGTCATGGTGTGGGGAATATTTTCTTGGCACTCTTTGGGCCCCTGGGTACCAATTGAGCATTGTTGCAACGCCACAGCCTACCTGAGTATTGTTGCTGACCATGTCCATCCCTTTATGACCACAATGTACCCAACTTCTGATGGCTACTTTCAGCAGGATAATGCGCCATGTCATAAAGCTGGAATCATCTCAGACTGGTTTCTTGAACATGACAATGAGTTCACTGTACTCAAATGGCCTCCACAGTCACCAGATCTCAATCCAATAGAGCATCTTTGGGATGTGGTGGAACGGGAGATTCGCATCATGGATGTGCAGCCGACAAATCTGCGGTAACTGTGTGATGCCATCATGTCAATATGGACCAAACTCCCTGAGGAATGCTTCCAGCACCTTGCTGAATCTATGCCACGAAGAATTGAGGCAGTTCTGAAGGCAAAAGGGGTCCAACCAGTTACTAGCATGGGGTACCTAATAAAGTGGCCGGTGAGTGTATGTATTAATAATAAGTTGTATGTCATTAAAACATAATGTAATATTTACTTCTCTAAACCTGTTTTATTTAGCTGGACTCAGGTCTAAGTGGCTCTAAGGATTTTAATGGTGGCTGTACGACTGGACTCATTGTGGATTTTGGACTCCCAACATGGATATATTGATGCAACATGACAGCATCTGTTGTCCTGCCCAACTGGTGCTGTTTTTTTAATTAAACTACACAGCTGTTTAGAATATCACTGCTTTAACTAGTAATTTATGATGGGAGCTGTTTTATGTTTTTAATAACAAAGATGATGCTTAAAATCTGGTAGTAAGAAGTTTAATAACCTTTTACGCCCCTTTGCTTCTTTGCATATTGTAGATATAAAGAGAACACAATTATTAGCAAGAAACTTATTAGATTTACACGTCATGTGGCATCTGGTGGAAAAGATTGAAATCTTTTTTTCATGCATTTTTTTCCCCCCACAGTCCAAATTCTTTTTCTCTGCTGGGAGTTACGAACACATGATTGGAGAAAGACTCCAAACCAGCAGCCGGTACACTTATCTCAAATTAGGTTAATAGGGATGAACTCAGCTAAAGATGTTAAAGGCCGATTGGTCACGTTTCATACCCAGTTAAAGGATTCAAGACAGCTTTTAGAAATCTCAAGCATACAAGGAAATATTCTCTGATGGAAGAATGTAACAGAAATCAAACTTGGAAAATGTAAAGGAAAGTGAATGTCCCAAACAGGAACCAATTAACACTCGCTCTGTGCTCTTCTATTAACACCAGTTAGATAGATAACTGCTGAATGTTTGGACTTCTTTTTTTCTCTTCCCTGTCATTACAAGATAAAATAATACACCCAGTCTGGATTTGCATACAAATTGCAGCCGTCCTCACCGCCATGTGGTCTGAACTCAATTATAAGCCCAACAGGCTGCTAACAGGCCCAAATAAGACAGACAGAGGGGAACCACAGCGTGGCTAAAGAAGTCATAGAAAAACACGCACATCACAAATACAATCAATGGAAAACTTGAAAAAAAAATGGCATTAGAGAAAAACCTCCCTGAGCTGTAAAAAAAAGCAAACTTGGCATTAAGTTTCTTTTATAGGTGTCTGTTTAAACACGTCTTCAGTTGCCAGTAATTTCCTAACATGATTTGCCAAACGTATTACAATCACACAGACTATGATGTCATCTGATTTCCTACACAAATGGATCCTGATCACGAGTTTTTCTTGGCACCTTTCATTGTGTTTTAAGGGTTATGACCAGGATTGTTTATAAGCATAGAAGGAGGGAGTTTCTTTTTCTGTCTCTTTAATAATTGCAGTGGAATGGTGACTTTATAAAAGTACAATCACAAGTGAGGTGAATGCTCACTTAAATGTATCTTTTCCCCACTTTTATTTCCATCAACACCTTCACTTATAGACGTTGGAGCTTGGCCAGTTTTTCAGTGTAGTCCCTTTTCTCTGGCTAACTATGTGTGCTCTCTTCATTCAAATTTTGTCTGGTAGATTCGGGGTCTCCTTGTCTATCAGCCCGTTATTGGATGCCCGTGAATACCAAATTATCTCATGGGCCTCAGATCTTCCTGTTCTACTCTGACATTAAATCAGTGAGTATTTTTATATGTCCTCCTTCAGCGCTTTATTTTTGGCAGTAATTGATATCAGCTGAGTTGGAGTGAATTCAAAGGATTCCCTCAACGCTTGGAATTCTTGATGGAGAATTTCAAACCAGGGGAAGGCAGGCATTAAAGCTGGTGGGCTTTTTGTCAACGGAGCCCAGAATGTCTACACTGTTTTCTTCTGGAGATATAGTGGGGCTGCTGATGGCGGAACTCTCAGCGTTTAGATGATTGTGTGGCTTCAGATGTGGTGTTGTTTTCCTGTGTTTTTGCTCATCACAATGTTATGAAAGCACTCGTCAACTAAACTCTCCAGGCTCTCCAAAAATTCCTCATCCAGTTTGAGTAGTAAAATAGGAGAAAATTAAATGTTTAGTTTAATTGTTAAGTGTTGAAGTCGTAGGGAAGCGGCTGTTCCAACTGTTGCATTTCCGAATTCTCATCAGTGGCCCCCAACTTTAGATGGGTGAATAAAGTAAATGTGATTGGTCGTTTATCAAGGGGGCGGGATTGTTGTGGCAGAAGGTTTGCAAGCAAGTTTTTTGTGGCCGGTTTCTCTGAAGCATCTTGCTAACCAGTTAGCAACTTAGTGCTAGTAGGTTCCCAATGGGAAATTCCACTGGGACCAAGTAGCACTAAATTGGTGACTTAGAAACGACACTGTCAAGGAACGCTATGGACAGAGGAAACATGCAAGAGGAGGAGAGTTTTGTCTCCTCCGTCATACATTTTTTATTTAGAGGAAGATGTTGTGGAAGAGGACGCCAGGGCGGCAGAAGCCTGGTTTGGTGTAGAAGGCTTACAGCCGTACATGTTTGAGCCCTTGCCTCACAACGCTGCCAGTTCTGTTAGCTCTACGCCTGCTGAAGACACAGACGTCCATCCCCGTGAACACTGGAACTCAATGGTAAAGGAAATTATTGTTAGTTCTTATTTCACCCGTTATGTGAATCAAGATGCTATGACAAAAAACATTTGATTGACAGATGACCGTTAATATATGATTGGCCTAATTTACGTGTACAAGCTGAGGTATAACTAACTGGCCTACATAAAAAACACAGATTTTAAGACGGGATTTAAAAAATATATAAATAAATATATAAATTAAGAGTACATTTATATACATGTTTAAATCAGAATGATTTGACATTTAAATATGACTTCCTTATGACTTTAAGACCATTTTGTCTCATTCAGTCCTGAGCAGTCAATCGGTTGATGCACAGGATTTAGGTGTGAGCTTTAAAATACCTTCTTCATCTTCATCTTATTTCAATTATGTTTATCAGATGTTCAGAGATAATCAAAACTTTCAATGGGTAAAGAGAAGAAATGTAAAACTGTCTGCAAGTTGTTGTTTTTTTTTCTTTGATTAGCTGAAACAGCTAACACACAGCTCAAACCCAAACGGCACACTTAAGCTTCCTCCCCTGTTTTTATTTTACAATTTTCTGTTGTTGGACTCGCTGTGAGCCTCGGCGGCATGTCATTCTGCCCCGGTTGCTATCGCTGTATTTTCCACAAGAGCAAACATCAATTACGGTAACTTTCTCCCAGCAAACCTGCATCCGCTTGCTGGGTTTACTCATAAATGCAGGTATTAGAAAATCATTAGGAGAGGAGAGCGTGCAGAAGAACAGGGAATCAGGCTGAGGGTCAAATCAACCATATTTTCCAATCTGCACAAGTTTTTTACCTGTTTGCTGCTGCTGCTGCTTGTTAGACTCGGAGATCAACCCTAAAGAGAATATTAAAGTGGACTGAAGAGGGAATTTAATGGTTGCTGAACAGATGCACTAGAAAAATAATAAATTGGTAGTGAAGGGCAGATACTTTATAATAGGTCAGATATGTTTTTCCTGTTTTTAGACAACCCAGTATCCCAGTAAATGGCCTGCTCCTCCACCATAGTTCACTGCTGCCTGCTTAAAATAATTAAGTATTAGTAGGAGAACATTTTTGAAAGGATTAATAAAATTCAGTTTGAAGCTTCTACATGTGTGGCAGTGTTGGAGAACAAATACCCCATCAATCAAGCACTTCTCTTCAGACAACAGAGGAGAACTTAATCCCTCTTGACAATTATGAGGAAAGGAGCCGATGAATAAAGGCGCATGTCTTCTTACCATTCAAAGTCATGAGCTCGACAAATACAGGATTCGGCTGAGAGGATTCTGGAGTAGTCCTTTCCCAGCATGCAGTAGTTTCCAGGCCGACGTTTCATATAAATCTGCTTCTGACCCATCACACATGGCTCGCCCTGCATCGGCACAACACAGCTGTAAGTAAACAGACGTTAAAGGTGGGGATGCTTGGACTGAGAAGGAGCGTCACCTGGTTGTGTAGGTGCCATGTTTGGTAGTCTTCCTCGGTGCACCTTCTGCTGAAGATGGACTTGTAGTCGATCTTGATGAGCTGCCACTCAGAGCGGTGGCTGAAATGTCCAAAAAAGCTGTAGAGGAAAAAGACAGGATCGTCCTAAATCAGTGGATCTCATTGATTGTTTTGGATTAACACCGTTTATTTTCAGGAACTATCTGGTATATATTGCAGAGCAAACCAGGTGCTTTCTGGAACCAGTTCTTTCCAGAATTTAATTATCTCTCAGAACTAAGTATCTGTACGTGATTTACAACCGAATTAAATAAATGGAAGAAAAGCATATCAATAGCGAAAAATCTGGCCTTAATCTACACTCTATTGTGATAAAAACATAGTGGCCATGTTTCAATTCACAAGAACAAGAGTCCGGACTCATGTCCTTGCCAAGAACTTGAGAAGAACACAGGAAAGTGTGGACTCTGGGAGAACAGGAGCACGCAGCATAAATATGGGTCAATTGGAACAGAAGCGTACTCGTTATGTCACCACCGCTCAGCTCATCTGGGGCTGCATTTCACCTCCTGTTATTAATAGTCTCTAATAAATTCTGATTTTTTCATTTATTGAAGAATAATAATTAACACAGTCAGATAAACACAAATCAAATGAGCCTCGGAGGTCTGCTATTTGCCACAGTCCTCTCAACTTTGTTTTTCAAATTATGCATTAAATTGGTAAATGGACCATATATTGACATGTAAAAGTATAATGTTCTCGCCACAAATGATCTTAAAACGTACTTTTATTGATCAACAGCAACAGAAAAGGGAACTTTTGACTTAATATTCTGAGGTCTGTGAGCGCTCCATTGAAAGCTGCTGCTGCTGCAGTGCATGCTGGGACAACTGTCAATCTCAAGAATGGACAAGTCTGCTCTGAGACATGCTGGGTAAAGAGGGAGGGGCGAGAGCAACATTCGGGGACTTTATCCATTCTAAATCTGCTGTTCCTGTGAACTGGAACAGAACTAGGGCTGAGGCCGATGGCGTTTCACAAGCACACGAGAACGCACAAGTACGCATATTGGGAAACGGACATAATAAAAGACAAACGTGACCCAGAATGGATGCATTTTATGGAGATGAATTTATCTCAATATAATTCAATCCAAAAAAAATATTGGCCAAACATTTAATTTTATTTAATGTGTTTCTGTAATTGTGGTCAAAACTTTCTTAATTGTTATAATTTCTTCTTTTATATTATATTTTAAATAAAACAAGTTTTGTCAAAAGAAGTTTCCCTTTTTTTATTTAAATGCCTCAATTTTTCTCACAAAGAGAAACATATATTTGCAGAACATAAACTTTTATTAGTGCATGTCAGAAATCTTTGTTTACAATTCTCAACCCTTTGGTTTTGATGCTCCCTGTTTTCGGTGCTGGGAACAGGAACATCTGGGGTGGACACTAAAGACAAACAATGTAAGACGTGTCCCTATTCATTAGAGATGACTAAATCTATCTTTGATTTTAATCCTCATAGGATAGAAGTAGCATAAGTTATCCCCCTTAATGCTAACACCTTTTAAAAGCCTAACCAGGGACGAAGGCTGCAAATTAGCCCATGGCTACGAGCCTTATGTACTTGGACATCGGCCACCTGTTTGGTTGCAATGTTTAATTGTACTGTCCCTGTCAAATAAACAAATAAATAAACAAAATAAAAAAAATCCTGGAAGCTCACTTAGCTCTCCCTGAATTTACTCTACAGCATCTGTAATTTTTCTGCAGTCAACAGGCTAACAGGATGCTAAAATTGTTTTACCACCAAAAATAAAATAAAACATCACCAGTGACATATTCCAGGGGTTCCATAAACGGGGGTTTGAACCACCTGGGAGGGTCGTGAGACACCTAGTGGGGGGTACAAGGTGGTTATTATCACAATCATTGTGATGTGACCCATGAGGTGTATGGAGAATCAAAATACATCATGATATACTACTTTATGCAAAATGAATAGTCACCCTAAAATACGTAAATGTAGTATTTATTTATTTATGTAACACAGAGGTTCTTAAACCTTTCAGCCCTCGACCCCAGAAATAACAAGGCCGCAATTTGACAACCCCCTAAACGTTAATATTAATTCACTCTTTTTACATAAATATATTAAAATGCATTAACTCTTTTGAAATGACATTTACTTTTTCATTTTAAGTGTATTTGCTTTATTAGTTAATGGAACATTCAATTGTTTTAATTATACATTTCATAATTGTAAGGGGGGGGGGGTGCATTGTGGCACAGCTTGTAGATCTGCTGCCTTGCAGGAAGAAGGTTCTGGGTGTTGGGATCTGGAGAAATTCCACCTTTCTCCAGCAGAGTGCGCCGTGGTTCCTCTGGGCTGGAGCCCTCCAGCACACCTGGAGCTCGTCAGCCCATTAGAGGACCTCCACTATTTAAGCAGCTGCCAGACCTTCCTTCGACGCCGCAGTGTTAGCTAAGTTTGGTTAGCGAACCTGAGCCTCTTTATCTATATATTTCGAACTTTGTCTCCTAGTGAAACCTAACTCTAACCAGCCTTGTCTTCTCGCTCCTAGGAAAACCTGTCTCTCGTGTGAAGCTCTGGGAGAGCTTAACCTGAACCTGCCTGCCTGCCCTAGAGAGCCAAACCTGAAGATCTCACTTTGGAATCCACCTGCTGCTCTCTGGAAGAGAGCTAATCATTCAAGCCAAGGTCAGACTAAACAGTCAGAAGTTAGACGCTGCAGCTGCTGAGCACTCTGCTAAACCAACAGTCTCTGGACCCAACCGGTTCCCTCCCTCAGAGAAGAAAGCCAGGACCAAACCAAGGTATTTTCTGAGGAAATCTGAAATCTCAACAACTCTTCAAATCCACCTGGTTAACCAAACTGTCATCTCTGCAGACGCCTGGGTATCCAGCCCGGACCTGTTTCCTGAACGCTATCTTGTTTTTGTACAACGTTAAATAAACTCTGTTAAACTTTTCATCAGTCTCCTTTGTAGTGTTCTGCATGTGGGTTTAATTCAGAACCGATCATGACACTGGGTTCAATTCCCAGCCAGGTGTCTTTCTGCCTGGAGTTTGCGCATTCTCCCTGTGCATGCGTTGGTTCTCTCCGGAAATAGGAACCAGACAGAATAAGTAGAAGAATATGGATTGGATGGATGTATTTAGTGTAATATTGGTATCAATATAAATAAAATTTACCATCTAAAAGGAATTATCTGCATACTTCATGATACTTTTATTAATTTCATGGAACATTTTTCTTTTTATACCTCAGGGATCACATCATGATTGTAAAAATCATCTCACGATTCCTCCACTAATTATCCCAGTAGGGGAACCCCTGATCTAATAAATATTTAAATATTAACAGTTTAAAAATAGATCAAAATGAGTTATTAAATAAGTACATACCATTTAAAACGAGTATAATACATAATATATATTCATCTGTCATGCTTATCCCAAGCAGGGTGGTGAGGGCTGCTGGTGCCTGTCTCCAGCTGTCTACGGGCGAGAGGCGGGGTTCACCCTGGACAGGTCGCCATTCCATCGCAGAGCAACACAGAGACACACAACCATTCACACACACACTCACACCTAAGGAGAATTCAGAGAAGCCAGTTAACCTAACAGTCATGTTGCTGGACCGTGGGAGGAAGCCGGAGTACCCGGAGAGAACCCACACATGCCCAGGGAGAACAACCAAACTTGCAAAAAGACCTGGGCCAGGCAATCGAACATGGATCTTCTTGTTGCAAGGCAGCAGTGCACCACTACTTAAATTATTTCAGCACTTTTGATCTTCACCTGTCTTTGGAGAAACTAAAGGAGATTACTGTGTGATGACGTGTTGGATATTTTAGTTTTAAAAAATCCCTTTAAAAATGTTTAGAAGGAAAAGTATTTATTGCAGCCAGGGACAAATGCATCGTGTTATTCATGTGTCTGAGTTTTAGAGATTACCGGGTGACACAGAGAGTTGATGGAAATGACAGGATATGTATTTGTTGTGATGTGGCTGTTCTGGAGACAGAGAGCGGATATGACAATGGAAATCTGTGGTCTGTTACATGCACACCTTTTAACGTTTCAGTCAATAGGTTTGGAGGGTGGTTTTATAGGTGTCAGTCATGAAAACGTGTTTGCAATCCATAAACACAGATCCATACAGGAGAACTGCTTCCATTCCGATGATTTTATGCCATTTAATGTTCACAAGAAACCGTGTCTAAGAGTGGCTGCAGCTGATTTATAAAAAATTCTCTAACTGTAAAGTCTTATATCTATTTTCCCCAAATATAATAGTATGAAGTAACAAGATGTGAACATGATTGAAATCTAAGCAACTTTTAATATTTATCTAAAATAAAGGTATTATTCAGCAGAATGAATCAGCATGTTGCCCTCAGTCAGAGACTGGTCATTAAGAATGGGCCCAGAGGTCCTGTTCAAAATGTTTTCTGATTAAACCAAATTGATCTACTAATCCTGACAAGAAGCAGCCCTGACCTCCTTTAACCTTCCAGTAAATTGTTTAACAAGAGGGAAAAAAAAATAAAAGGCTGCAAAAGTTGGAGGCATCTATGAGAAATATTTGTAAATTTTTTTTTCTGTATTTTTAGTTTGATTAAAACAACAAAGAAACATTTATAGAGGTTAGGACATCTGTTCAAGGTGCATAATCACGTTATTTGACGTTTTTTTATATTTTTACGTTGTTACTTCCTCTGGCTTCATCCAATGTTTTTTTTGAAAGATTTGAGTGTCCTTCTGGTTTATTATTTTTTATTTTTGTGTGTTTCATTTTGTTTTTTTGCTTTTTTGGTCATTTATTAGTAATTTTGTTTATCGAATGTAAACAGAATTGTTTTTTGCTTGTTAGATCAGAAGCAAAGTAATTTAGCGGGTTGGTGGGGTTCCTGTGTCAGTGACCTGTTCCCACTGCCACTAAAACTGATTGTTCCAGGGTTTAAACAGGTTTATCAGGCCAGGGGGAAAGGGGTATTAGTCTATACAATTTAACAAAACATGACAGTCTCGTACAGACTTCGCATTTGTGGTCGATGCAGATCAGTTTTTTAAATGAATAAGTATTGGTCTTCGACCAAAGGCGCTCTTGCTTTAACCCGAGGGATTCATGTCAGGATCTATTTAGTAGCTGCATCAACCTTCATCATCTATCTCTATGTCAGTTTTGAATACAGTAGCAGCTATTCAAAATGGCCCTTCCCAGTCAAATGCCAGCCAAATGGCAGCCCACTTCCCTGAAACTCCCAGCAAAATCCCCTCCAACTTTCAGCCACTGGAGTGACTCCCTCCTCCTTCTTTTTTTTTTTTTTTTTTTTTTACTCTGATTCCACCCTTTCACCAAATTACGGGGTCTGACCAGGAGATGGCGCTTCAAAAATAATGACAGAAAGATTATTTTAGTACAAATATTGATGTTTAAAAAAGAATTGTAGGGGACCAGCCAGGGACCAGCCAAGGGCCTATAATACTATTGTATATGTTGTTTGTTTCTGTCCAACGGACAATTTCTTCACAAAAAAAATCTTCTGACCAAATTTCCATCAGACACCGTACTTCTTCTGAGGTCAACGTTTCCAACCTTTTTTCAGTGGTTTGTTGTGAAACTTTTAAAAGGAATTGTAGGGGACCACCATCCAAGAACCAGCCAAAGGCCCATAAAGGAAAGTGGAGACATTTTGAATGGCTACTACATTAAATGACAGCAGATGGCAACACGTTTGTTCATGCTTTCTCATCGTGCCCACTCACTCTCTCAGGGTCAAACCATGTTTGGTGTTTTTCATATCGACATATAACACTGCTTTAAAGTCAGACAGCTTTTGTACTTACGTCATGATTTGGTTCTCAGCGCCAGCCTCGACCAACACTCCATCGACAAACAGTGGCACCTGGGAGAAGGTGTGTTGAGTCCACTGCCTTCCCTCGTCAAAGCTGACCCTGTGTCAGAAAGCATTATAGTCACAAAGCCGGCATTAGCGACTGCATGGAAAGCAGACACTCCCCATTTAATTCTGGTCATAGGGGAAGGTTTAGGTCGGGATCAGGATGACTGCCTTGTCTCAACAGACAAGTCTCAGAGTCACCGTGCAATTAGCCACTGTAGCTTTGGGTAAATGTCAGAAGGCTGAACATTAAAGGGATATTTAAGAAACTGTCAAGTATCAAAGCAAAGGAGCAGAAAACGTCTTTCAGAGACGATGAAAACAACAAAGAAAGAAGGAGAAGGAAAAACCGGAATATAAGTGTTTTATGTTTGAGAAAAAAAGTGCAAGGGGAGAGTGATACAGTGCAAAAAAAGAAAAATGGGCAGCTTTCATCACTGGCTACTGGGCACTATTGATCCTGACAGCTTATCAACATCGGTGCTGAGGTGAGAACAACTAGAAGTATCCGAGTGTGACATGCAGTTAAAAAAAAGAGGATAAGAAAATCCCACCACGTTGCTTCAGAAAGCCGACTGCTGTCACTTGGCTGAGCGCGGTGACAACAGCAAAGCACTGATGTGCACCTGTTCTAGGATTCAGCCAGAGGAAGTCTTTAACTGAACACTGGCTGTGAAAGCCATACCACTCCACGACTGTGGAAACACAGGCCTTTTCAGAACAGTCAGTTTTCTTTTCTTTTCTGCATCATCTCACTGAAATTGGGAGAGAGACAAAAACCCAGCTGGCCACACTTCACTGCTTCTAAAACTAATTTCAAAATTGGTGCAAATGTGAGGAGAGAACAGATCTGGTCTCACTTGGATTAGTCTGCACTGAGGCACAGCGTACGCTTTCCATTTGGCAAGTGCAAGGCTACGTGTTAATGAAAACACTGAGGGGGGGCCTTCTGACTCTTAATGATAATTGGCTCAGAAAAAAAAAAAACATTTATCAAATTAGAGTACAACTTCTTTCTTCTGACTGTGCACAAAGTGCAGCAGTAAATGGATCAACTTGCGACATGGTGCTCCTTCTTTCGACCATAAAAAGCGTGATTCAACATTAGAATAGACATTAAGATCTGAGAGGCAATTAGAAAAACAAAAGTTGTGATGCAAAGTGTTCTTAATGGACCTACCACAGATGTCTTGTTGGCACTGATGGTTGTTTCACTGCAACAAGGGCGCCTCCTTTGTCCAGAAACCAGATATTGTGCTCCTCTTCAAAGATCTGACATCAACAGCGGAAAAAAAGGTAACAACACCAAAACATTAACTTATGGAGGAAAACAACAATCAGTGATAAATAGATGCAGCTATTTCAAATTTAACATTTAGAGCAAAGATTAAGAAATCAAATTTGAAAATCATTTATCAAAGAGGAACTGTAAATTGCATTTATATATCCATCAATAAAAACAGAAGGTTGAAAAAATGTTTTCAAATCCCACTTTTAAAAAATATTATTATAATTACATTTCCTTATCAGTATTATAAAAAGATTATTCCCTATTCCAGTTTGTTTTAAACTTTGCATTTCCTTTTGCGATATCTATTTTATTTTATTTTTTTTACTTTACCCTCTTTACTTCCCTTTTCCATTTAGCCTTTTGCATTGTTAATAAGGTACTCCTAAGCTGGTAATAAGTTATTAAGAAACTGTTTATAAGCTGCTTCCAAACTGCTGAGAGACTTAATATAAGAGCCACAAAATGTTCCTAGGGGACCAGGGTCCCTCCCTGGGTAGAAATGGCAGAAAACTGTTTGGGACCGAAACCAATTTAGGGTCAATCCAGATAAATAAGTAAAGACAGACTACATTTTTATGAATCAATTGCTAATAAATAAACAAACATCTATGTTGTCTAAATCTATGGTTCTACATAATACACACGCTTCAAAAGTTAAGCAATGTTCTTTATTTTTAATTTCACGGACAGATGATGATAACTTTCTCTTCTCAACTTTATGAAAAAGAGCATGAATTCTTTGTCATCTTTTTTGTTAGTATATTGTTGTGAGTAATGGATTAATAAAATGTATTTTGCTAGCAGTTTATGGGTATTTTTAGTAAAAACAGGAAAGAGAAAGTATTTTAAATCATTGATAAGGGTCTTTATAACTAGGTCAATTAATTGTTTTAAAATCTCTGTTTGGATGTAGGATGTGAAAATGCATTTTGAAAATGCTGTATTTTTTGTTGGAGTGATAAATACAATGTACAAAATAATTTTTAATAAACTGATTTAATTGTGAAATTACAAAACACTTTTCCAATTTAATGTTTAAAGCTATGATTAAAATGTTAGATGTGAAACAGTTTTATTTGGTTTTCACTGACTCTTCTGGTCCTCCGTATTAACCTATGCATCTTTGTCTATAATATCATTCAGTAGAAATCATTTTGATTGATTGTGGTTGAATATCATTAAATAGAGTATAACAGACCCATTTCAGCCGTCTGTGTTGTTTGAATCCACTTTACTCAGATGGCACTAATGAATTGTTTAAATGGATGCACTTCATAGAGCGCTTCACCCAGCATCAGCATCATGAGGAGCAGTCAGTGTGAGCCAGAAGGAATTCACTTTGATGTTTTTAGCAGAAAAACACATCATCTGATCAGAGTTATTTTGGAAATAATTTAACAATTAAAGACATGAAGGTCTTTTCTACAGTGTCATTCATCATCAGTTCAGGAAAAGCTAATATCAGAGTAGACAAAAGAATGATGCTGTTGCAACATGCACACATTTAAATGAACAGGATTTTCAGCGTTAGCATTGCTGCTCAGTCAGCGCTAACTCTGATGTAAAAACCAAGCAGCCATTGATGAGGCCAGCCAGCTACCTGGTATGTTAGCCTAAGGCCACACAGGCAGGTTTTCAAGAAGGAAAGTACAAAGAAGTATTAAGAAATTATCTTTTAATCACAGTGTTGTATTATATATGGAAAAAATCTATATTTTGTTCATTTAAGGAAATTTATCTTGACAAAACCCTTACTGTGGAAGATATTGAACTTCTTCAGCTTCTTATATGTCACAAAGGACCAATGGATTTTATTTTCCAGTTGAATTTGCTTTTAAAAATCTCCCCATATCCAGTATTTCAGAATTTAAGAGGAAATATTAGCAGATATGTCTTGCATAAGTAAACACTGAGAAATTTAGGAGAGGACACTGAATTTGTGATAACGGAAAACTTGAATTTGATGTTTTTACTGAAAACATTTCAAATAAAAATATATTTTCTCTATGGTGACGTAAGACACAAATGTGATTAAGCAGATTTAATTTAAATAGAAACAGTAAATAGTTAATATAAGAGAATAGAACAGAACATAATAGAATAGAATAGAACAGAAAAAAATGGAACAGCATTGAACAGAGCAGAATGGGACATAATATAATCGAACACAAAAGAAAATAATAGAGCATAATATAATAGAATAGAACAGAAAATAATGGAACAGCATAGAACAGAGCAAAACAGAACATAAAGGACTATATTATCAGAATGAACAGAATGAAAAAGAAAGGAACATATATAGAACAGAATAGAGCAGAACATAATAGAATAGAGCACAGCAGAACAGAATATAATAGAGCAGAATAGAGTATAACACAACAGAATAGAAAAGGGCATAATAGAATAGAACACAATAAAAAAAGATATAACAGAGCAGAATATAACAGAATAGAAGAGAAATTAACAGAATAGAAGAGAATATAACAGAATAGAACAGAGCAGAATATAATAGCATAGAATAAAGCATAACAGAATAGAATAGAACATAGCAGGACAAAATAGAATAAAAAGATAATCTTTCTGTCCTACAGTGGGGAGGTTTGACTGTTTATGCTCTACTACTCACACAACTACTAACATAAGCCCAAAAATTCTATTACCGGTAATAACCTTAAAGATAATTAGCTATATAATATAACTGCTGCTTTATTGACCATGTACCATGTGGGAAGAAGTTTGTAATTTATTGTTTATAATATAGACATCTGTCATACAACCAGTTCAATTAATAAATGCCTATGATAGTGTAAGGCTCCACTCTATTAACTGATAAATATCTAGTACTGTCTCAGTTTGTCCTGGCCCACTTTTTACTAAACTCTTCTAAAAAGGTTAATATTTGGCCAAAAACAAGGGAAACAAATATCAAACTGAATAAAAAGAAATAAACAAAAAAAAGCCCAAAGTTGTTTTGTAAGTTTTTAGCTTAGCTTTGCTTTTAGATTCTTTCTTTAAACGGTGTTATGCTGGAAAAATACTAAATTCAGGGTCTGCATCCTTCAAAGGACCCGTTTCACTCTTAAAAGTGAAAGTCAGAAGTGATCAGCAGTGAATTGGGATGGTTGAGCTCTCAGCAGCCTTCCTGACCTCACTTTGGTTGCCTAGCAACCTTGACAACATGAGGCTAATGTGTTTTCACCGATCATTTGGATGAACTTTCACCTTTAACATTGGGAAGTTATTAAATAACAAATAATACAGCCTATGCTGGATCCCCCATGTCTTCATCATCTGATTTAAAATCACATATTTTATTAGTTTTGGTTGTTAGGTTGTCACTGACACAAATAATTGCTGATTCATTCATCTATTTTTGCCTAACAGTAACCTTAATGTGTCTGAATATAGAACTACAATCTTAGTTTAAATAACTGAACAGTAAGCTTGTGTTTACCAGTTTGCCCCTGTATTAACTCTGCCATGGTTTCTCCTTTTGTTCCACTACACATTTTTAGGGTGGTGATTTTATTACTATACTGATTTAAAATGAAATCACAGAGATATTGATTTTGCTCACCAATAATAGAAAAAAATGGCACATGCAGTCTGAAACTAGAGCTTCAACAATTAATCAGGTGAATTGTTTGAATTGTCAACTAATTTAGTGATCAATTAATCATTAACTAATGCCATTAGCTGACTGAGCAGCCCACTACTACCTAAAACATTTTACATTTAGGAGGAGAAAACTTCTTTGTCCTTCAATAAGCTCTGACCAGAACTTCACAACTTCCATAGTTTTAGTTTCTGGTTTAAACTCTGTTAAAATATATATATATATCGCTACTAACAGATTCATTGATTAGAAAACTTTGATAAGAAAATTTGGTTGCTGCCCTAAATGTGACTATCAAAATATGAAACACTTTATACACACCTTCTAATTGAAAGATCCTTGCTTATAATAATCCCCATGCTAATTATCTGCAGCTACCACAGCGACCTAGCAGCTAAACCTGAGGGCCTTCTACCTGTCTCTGGTTATTTGATGGCTAAAGAGGAATCGGGAGAAACTTAGCATCAACCGGGTCTGTTAGTGAAACTATGAAACCAAACTGAGCTCCACAAGCAAAGAGGAAGCTTAGAGTACTGATCTGTAAAGCTCCATGATGTCACCTTTGCAGCAATTCTGCAATACAGTTTTGCAAAAAAAGGCTTAAAGTTGGTATTTCACATGCAGCAGACACTCAGGTGTTTTTATCATCCTTTTACTTTAAGCACATTGTTTGAAAAACCCAAATGAAAGTGAGCTGTTAGGCTTTGACCAGACTTTCAATCTGTCCAAGTTTAATTCTAGTTTCCAGCTCAGTGAGCCGTTGGTGTAAACTTAAATGTGCGTCTCACCGCTCTCCAGCTATTGCCTGCATCCGATGACACGAACATGCCAACGTTGTTGTATGACAGCTCGGCTCCGATATTTCCTGCAGTGGAAATAAATGTAAGACGATCAAAAGCGACACATTAAATGCTAAATAAAATCCACAAACCGTATATATTTTGAGGATTTATGCTCCAGGTAAGCTGGCTGTTTATTAAGTTTCCTTCCAAGTAGATGTTTTGCTCATTCTCAGCACCCTGGGTTGCAGACTCCAATGCTTTGTTTGGTGAGCCTGCAGTGGGTAAACTGCTTTTTATGTGTTGATCTGCTTCACTTTCTTGGCCAGGGCGCAGTACAAAGACATGTGTTTGATCTGGATGGTGTTTGTCATGTTGGTAAAATAATCTGTGCAACAGCTGATGTCTTAAAAGGCCCAGCGGGCAGAGGGGATTGTGGTGCCAAAGCAAAGCCTCGGCCAGCAGCCCGAGCACACACAGATTCACAAAGAGCAGGCCAGACAGCGGAGCTCTCTATTTAGTCAGCATTTTTACTCACCTAAGTGAATGATAACATAATTATACCGACACAATTACTAAATTATAATATTACTGAAAAGTTTTGTTATTTTCTGTTATTATTTTTCCATACAGCTAATGATAAGACATCATCAAAGGGACAGTGTGTAACAAAATTGTCTTTTTTATCAGCAAACGTGAAGTATTTTTTTTGATAAATACATATTCTAATAAAGTCTAACAACATCCCATCAAAAGTGTTCTCATTGCTTAGATAGCAAGTTCATAGATACATAGGGGGGTGGTGCAATCAAAGGGAGACGTCATCTTGTGTTGCCATGTTTGGTCAAAGTAGCTGAAATGGGAATAACTTGTCAGACTTTTCTATTTAACTTGTATGAAAATGTGCTGCCAGTGAGAAAGACAAGCAAAAGCAGCCATAGATCATTCCAGCCTCCACTTCCTGTTGCATTTGAGGACCAGAAGGACTTTTTGTCCAGTGAAAGTCAAGAGACACAAACCCAAAAAAATAAAAGGAGTAAGAAACAGGAGAAAATGAGAACAGCAGAGCATTTAGCAGGTGGAGATAATTTATGAAGGAGCAGGGCTTAAAAACCCGGACGTTTCAGGGTGTCTGTTGGACTGGTCCAGTAATTCAATACAACAGTTAAGTTTAACTTGACGTTCTTTTAGAAACAGGGGAGTTTGTCCAGTAATTACAGTAGTAGCCACTCAAAATTTCTCCACTTTACTTGGCTGGTCTGCAGAAATTCCTTTTGATTTGTGGACATTAAGATGTAAAGAGAAGCGCCATCTGCTGGTCAGACCCTGTAATTCAGTGAATTTTGGAGTCAGAGTAAAACAAATATGCACGACCAGGAGAAGGAGGGGGTCACTCCAGTGGCTGGAAGTTGAAGGGGATTTTGCTGGTAGTTGCAGGAAGCTGGCTGCCATTCGGCTGGCTTTTAACTGGGAAGGGCCTTTTTGAATGGCTGCTACTGTAGTCTGTCTCCTCAGCAGAGACGGCTATTTTGTTGTTAGCCTACATTGAATGAGCTCCTGTTATCAGATGATGTCAATCTTTATAGAAGTTATACAAGCTAACCATCATAGCCCTCTTTCAGCCCTGTTTTCAGAAAAATGTTTTGTGCGTTTCATTGTTTATTTCAGCTGATATAACAAGGGTGACGGACAGAGTTGGCAAAAGTACTCACTTTCCGTACTTGAGTAAAAGTACTGATACTTGTGTTAAAAAATACTCTGGTAAAAGTGGAATTACTGATTAAACTTCTTTACTCAAGTAAAAGTAACAAAGTACAGGCTTGTAAATTTACTTAAAGTATAAAAGTAAAAGTAGAAACCACTTTTTTCATGCCGTTGCCTACATTTTAAATGGATGTCTGCCAATAGGACTAGATCTCCGTTGTGTTCATTTTCAATCATCTCGTCGTCCATACTACTATGCTAACGCCACCGCCACCAAGCTGCAATGATTTGCCGCAAATGAATACCGCCGAATCTGTCCATTCATCTTGTAGTGGTGCGTCAAATGCAACGTAGATTCCCATCCAATTAGACTGAATTTGGTATTGATGACGTGAAAAATAATAACGGTAACTCCATTGAAATGATTAAAAACTAAAGTAACGAGCCAATTTTTTAAATGTAAGGAGTAGAAAGTACAGATATTTGTGTAAAAATGTAAGGAGTAGAAGTAAAAAGTCGCTATAAAAATAAGTAGTAAAGTAAAGTAAAAATATCAGAAAAATCTACTTGTGTCATGATCTGGCCTGTTTGCTCTCCCCTAATTAGTAATTCCTCTCACCTGCCCTCTTCCTTCCCAGCCTCAATTATAATTTATTCCTCTCACCTGTATCCTCTGGTTTATATTCAGTTCAGCCTGAGCATTCAGTGCCAGATCATTGCTTGTCTTTCTGTCAGTCTTTCTGTTCAGTTTTTATTTGGTTCCTGTCCTGGATCCTAGCTGCCAGTGGAAAGAGGGTTTTTGTGTTTGTCTCGTCTCCTAATCGTCCACTGTTCCTCCCCTGCGGAGTCCTCTGGGTTTTTGGCTCATTATGGGGGAGGTTCAGTTTTTATCAAAGTAAGCCTGGCTCCAGGGAGGAGACCAGTTTAAAGATCAGCTTCAAGTTCCGGTTCCTACGTCCTGTCTCGGCTACCCTCTTCCACTGTGCCTGCCTGTCTTCACCTGATCCTGTCTGCTCCTGTGCGTGACCACCTGGTCATGCTCCTGGTCCCAGTCTGACTTTGAACCCTCCTGGAAGTCTGTGGATGCCTGGAAGTCTGGATCCTGCCTGTTCCTGTCTGTTCTGGATCCCTCACAAGGATCAGCTTCCAGCATCACCCCTGGGACTGCAGCACTGGGGACAATCGTGGTCTGGTCTGGACTGTTAAACCAGGTAAGTGACCAACCCAGATAATCATATATCAGTTTATCGTGGTCACTTACCTGTGTTTCCTCCCTAGAGTGTCTGAGATTGGGCGGTGCCCCGCCCCCCTGCCTGCAGTGTCCGTGAGCCACAGCTCCATTTCTGTTTTGTTTTTATTTTAATAAACCTTTTGAACTTTCCTACTGACTGTCTCTCCTGAATACTGGGTCCATCTGTCCGCGATTCTTGACAACTTGAGTATAGTAACGAAGTATTTGTACTTCGTTACTTACCATCTCTGGTGACGGAAGTTGATGTGTCCCCTCCATTCGGAAAGAGTAGCATGTAACTGTGGTGCTTCTGTTGTAGAATATATTTGAAATCCATATCCTCTGTAACCTCTCCACTCTGTTCCAGACCGCCTCTGTGAAGCCATTCCTACGGCTTCCTATGCTCCTCCCATCCTGCCCACTCTGTAGTGATGGGTCCAGCAACACCGATGCGTTGGTGCATGCGTGGAGCCCATAGCGCTAAACACTGTATCGGTGCACGTGTCGTTTCTAGGAAGTCATGTGACCAATACAGGAGCTGTTTCTAACTGACTGACTCACTAAACTGTGTTTAAAAACGTATCTGTAAACATGATGCATCTGCTTAAAAAAATGTCTCTTGTTTTGTGGTTTATCATTAAAATTATTAAGAATTTTGGAGCCGCCTAAAATGAATTGAAACGTTTCATTCCTTTGCGTTTTTATTACATTTTTCTCATTGTGTCATCCTTTTCCTCTCAGTTATCACTCAACTTATCGGAATTTAAGTTAATTTCAAATTAACTCTTATTTTATTTACTGTTTTTACTGTACTTACTGTTTTAAAAATATGAGTCCACAAGCATCCTCATTCACATTTCACGTTATGATATATGTTTAGATTATTTGATGGCTGTATCTAAAACTATCAAAGATATTATGCTATTATAAGATGATATTATATGATATAATGTAAACATTGATATGAAATAATACAATATACCTGCAATAACTTTAATTCTATCATTGTACTAGGCTATCAAATCAATTCAGTTTAGTCTGTCTAATCAGCTGCATGTAGTTTCTTTAACGGTCCAGCAGGTGTCAGTATTCTGTGAGACAGTATCTACGCAGCATTAACATAGTTGGGCAATGAAACACTTCAAGTTGCCTCATTAACCATCATCACTATCACTCTGACTACCTTGGACCTCCAGGAGACATGCGGGATATCATATTATAATATGTTTATTCATAGGAGTACCATAAAGGTAACGAACGCTTCATTTAATATGACATCATTAAAACTCACCACAGGCATCCAGCACATGGGTAGTTCAGCTGAAACTTTTTTTTATTTTTATTTTTTATTGCGTGTCTTTGTAATAAGGCTCTGTAGGATCATACAAAATTGGTTTATTATCCACTTCCAAAAGTCTCTTTGTCCATGCCTGTGATAAGAGGTTTGTTTTGAAGTTGTGAGATGCGCTCTTGCAAGATGTTGCAACTGTATTTGTAGAAAGCCTTTCAAGCCTTTCAGAATAAAATAAATATTTTGATCGACATAACACATCCGCATCCTTGTATGTTGAACAATCAGTAGTTTGGGTTGACTAACTCAATTATACTGTCTTCTTTTTTGTGAATATATAAAAATAATTTTTCAATTCGTTGTTGTTTATCTGTCATTAACCTTTTTTACTCTGCAAAAATGATCTTCACAAGGTTCTTTTTCCTTTTTTATACAATTGTAATTGTGGAGTTTGACCTGGCCGGATCCAATTGACCAAAATGGAGGAAAAAATAGACTTGCTCTGTATATTTGCCCACACGTATGTGGACGTTTGGAGTAGTCGTGGAGAAAGTGAAATGGTTTTTATTAATTAGCATAACTACCAGTTACTCCAAATGAGAGGGCCACATGGCTGAGAGGTTACAAAGGGTGTGAAATGTGGGGAAAACATGCTTAAACGGCAAGGCATCAGTCCTTCATTTGTAATTCATTAAGTATACCACTAGATGGGGCTAAATTTTACACACTGTCCCTTTAAAAATTAGAATACTATATTGGAAAAAAATGTGGGTTCAATAGAATTTGATTTAATACCTGCTTAAAGGATATTATTTTAAAAAGGTACTTTTAATTATAAGGAGCCTTTTTAGAATGTATATAGCATGTTCTATATGATCAAATGTGACTACACATGTAATCATCAAAATGTGGAGGAAGAAAAGAGGCTGAGTGGTAACAAATAAAGCAGCTGAGACATTAAGCCTAGTGGCATCACTGGGTCATTAACTTAGACAGCATACTTTTAAGAGAAAATGCAAACCGGAACTTTTTTTTTTCAACAGTAAAGCTTTTACTCTAGTTCAGTGTCTCCCATTTTAACTTAATGTTCTCACCTGTGGCCACAATGATGCCCGGAGCAGTGCTCCTGGTGGAGATCGTTCCTGAAACGTAAGGGTTCTCTGACGTTTGCAGCTGGAGATGAAGGGAGCAGAAAGGCTGAAAAAAAAAGACATGTTTAAGAAAAAACACGAAACAACTCAACAAATTAAATGCCTAAAACACACATTTAGACAGTTAAATGCTGTGAATGAGAAATGAGATCTACCTGCCTTTGAATCTTAGTTTGATTTTATCATTAAACAACTGAGATTTTTAACCTTAACCGTCCGCAAAACGGTTTGAAGAAGAGAAAATATGCAGTGGTCAGATTGTGTGTGGACCAGAAATCTCCTATGACCAGAGGTCAAAAGAGAAATGGGCAGTTGGGTTTTAGAAGATAGAAAGGTGACGGCAGCTAATTTTACCACTCTTTGCTTCTAGTTCATGGACAATAGCATCAATGAAAGTAGAGCAATGTATAATCCTGAAATGTATGGGCTACAGCTGCAGAGACCTGCAGCTGTTACTACTTCAGAACAATTAGCTATCAACATTTTAGAATAAGAATTTGACATAAAAAATATAAGAAAACTAGTAAGTAATTCAGGCTGCTGGTGTTAGTGTAATGATAAAAGGAATAATTTGCTGACATAGTTTGGGCCATCCCGTCATGTCCACAATCTGATGATAAACAAGTAAATGCACCTATCAAAAAGTCTAAAAATGTTTTTTTTTAACATGACAATCGCTTGGTCTTAATGTTCGCCCTAATCAACTTGTAGGGCACTATATGGTGGTTACACCATTGAAGATGAGTGTCCGAAGGTCTAGCCAGTGGATAAAAAAGTAGTGGACTCAAAATATTCCCACCATACACCTTGAAAAGTAGTGATCATCCATGGTAACTAGACAACCAGATATATCCTGGAATGGTTTGCGAGGAGAACGCTCCACACAAAGCATCATGGGATAACAAAGATGGCGCAGCTACCCTGTTGGGAGGCGGAGTCACCTGACCAACGGGGAGCGAAGAGTAGTGATCATCTGTCCGAACAGTCAGTTAACTGAGTTTACTATAATGTCCACTATATACTCCCCGCTCTATGTAGCGATGGAGGGATTTAGGACGGACTGACACAGCCAATAACTTTATTGGTCTCCATTGGCCTCAGCAATAATCAGATTTCAATTCAAGCAAGCAAATTTGAGACATTATATGATGGAGGATTTAATGTCAGTAAAGCCAGAATAACTTACATCGTGGTCATGGCATACTAGTGTGGAAAGGAGCAGGTAGAGCCTGATTTTAAAAGTCCGACCAACAGAGTCTGAAGAAAAATGATTAGGTAACTATGGATGTGATGCAAAATAATTTTTTCTAAAAAGGAAAGCTCTTACAGCAGCCATTTGTTAATATTTAAATAATATAACTGATATGGTAAAAAGCCTTACCGGTTGGGTACTAGGTAGGGGATTGGTATCATGGATGCAGAACCAATAAATGTTAATTGTGTGAAAAAAGAACCAAAATACCAGAGAAAATGTTTCCAAACACTTCACAAGTCACGTCTAAAGGCAAAATAGGGTTCAACCTGCTTGCAGCAAGGTGTACCTGAAAACGTGATAAAGCATCAAGTTACTTAAATTATCCTAAAAGCTAGAGATCTTTTATTTGGAATAAAATGAAACAAAACAAACAACAAAAAGGTCTGTTAGTTCTTCAAAGAGAACAAACTGTGCTTTCACAAGTTTTGCTAATTGCCTTTAATCTGTCATTAAAACAAAAAGAGATGGAATTTGCATTAGAGTATGAAGGCGAGCCTCGGAGGCATGTACACAACAGAATACAATTACAATTGCTCACAGTGCAGAAAAACAATGTCTGCTTTCATCTTAGCAGCAGACAGCATGTCACTGGTGTAAGGACATCAAAGTAGTGGGACTGAACAGGGTAATCAAAAGGAATCTATGGCAGTAATTAAAATGTCACATGAATGTGCAATCACAGGGAAACCTGGAAGCCATGCGGCTCGGCTCTGAAATCACCTCTTAAGCAGCATGAAGTCGTACTAATATCTGAAAACATGATTCCTCTTAACAGTCGGCCTGTTAGTTTGAGTAGTGGGGAGGCCGTCTAATGAGGACAGAATGTTAACACACGCAGTCGATCTGGATTTGTCACTCTGGCACTGATTCTACCTCGTTTTCTCATCTGCTAATGTATTCTCTCTAAGCCTGACCCCAACAGGAACCTGAGTTGGATGTTTTCCCTGCTGTTGCTGAGTGTCTTCTAAAAGGAAAACTGCTGAGATGAAGGGAAGATTTGGTGAATTCTGTTGGTAACCTTTCTAGTAAAGGTTACCAACAGAAAACAAAGCATCTAAGGCAGTGGCTCTTAACTGGAAAAATGCTCAATAATACGTCTTTGTCAGAAATAATTTGTTTCTACTCTATTTTCATGTAAGTGTGTTGCTTAAGACTGCTGGCTTGGTGAAGCAGAAGAATGTGGATTGGGCCTTTGCTGTAATGAATCTGTTGAGAAAAAAAAGCTGAGCTGACAAACAAGGCTTTGGGTTAAAGCTTTATTCCAGGAATTAACAGAAAAGATTATGATCAAGAGAACATGGTATGCTATGATGTCAAATTAGATTCCTCCATGTGGTGGGGAGGGGCTCTCTAGGAAGGTGGGGAGGGTTGTCATCCAGCAGGAGCATTACAGGTTTTTTCTGACCCCTCCCAGTTGGAGGACCTTTATAATTCTCTTCTGACCTCAGAAATTGAAGTGAATTTTGTCCTATTATTGTTGTAAGAAAAGAAGACATTTTTTGAATAGAAATAAGCAAAAAATCCAATCCAGAGATGAATCTAATAATGACCTGTCCAGGGTTAACCCTGCTTTTCACCCATGGAATGCTGGAGATAAACACCATCTCCACTGTGACCCCTGATGGATTGATTAGAGATGGATGGATGGATGGATGGATGGATGGATGGATGGATGGATGGATGGATGGATGGATGGATGGATGGTGGATGGATGGATGGATGGTGGATGGATGGATGGATGGATGGATGGATGGATGGATGGATGGATGTTGCATGGATGGATGGATGTTGGATGGATGGATGGATGGATGGATGGATGGATGGATGGATGTTGGATGGATGGTGGATGGATGGATGGATGGATGGATGGATGGATGTTGCATGGATGGATGGATGTTGGATGGATGATTGATAGATGACTGATAGATGGATGTTGCATGGATGGATGGATGGATGGATGATTGATAGATGACTGATAGATGGATGTTGCATGGATGGATGGATGGATGTTGGATGGATGATTGATGGATGGATGAATGGATCGATTTTGTTTTATTAATCAAGATCTTATGGACTTTAGCTTGACCAGTGCAACACAATGGCTTTGTTAGAAGGTTCGCATTAATGCCCATATAAGGTTTACGCCACTTAATATGAGTGTTCAAATGTCAAGCGGATGGAAAAGCAAAGGACTAAACATTTCGATGCACCTTGAAAAGTAGTGTACATGGATGCTTACTTGCAAGAGCTCCCCTTGCAAAGCATCATGGGAGTGTTTTGGGGTTAGAGAGGGCAAAGCTGGTGCAGGAACTGTGCGAGGAGCCACAGGTCCTTGCCTAACTGTGCTGTCAGAGCTCTAACATGCTGCATGTTAGCAGAGGCCAGGAGAGTCTGAGACGGAGGAGGAGGGGTGGGAGTGTCTGGGCAATGCATAGTACAATATTACTATTGTTTTATAATAAATCATAAAAACAGGATACAATTTATAGCTTTAAGGAAGTGAGCAAATGTGAAAAACCCACTGCAGGATATACATGCAAGCTTTTCAAAAATAACCACAATCAGAAATCTTTCTTAAACAAACTCACTGAACTTCCACCGTCCTGCATCAGAGGCCCCGGAGGAGGAGAACGGGTCAAAAATCAATCTGAAATCAATCATTGGCTGAGATGCTGAGTAGCTAGTACTGAAATTTGAAATGCTCTGCATGATGATCTCTGCTAGCTGAGGTCTCTGAAACCGTTTTTCTCTATCTATCTTTACTTTTTTATTGATTTATAATGAAGGAATTCCTAAAAAATATAATTTTACCAAACAAACCAAGGCAAACAGTGACTGATTTATACAGTTCTGTTCATGTTTGGAAGCAGTAATTCAATCTGTTTCTATTTTACCCTGAATTCAGGAGAAGGACGAACATATTTAAAAAATGTAGGTAGATATTTTGGCTTTACGGTTCTAATAACCGGATAACAAGGTCTCTGGTGTGACATCTGGACACAGACTCAGAGGGTGACCTGGTGGGGCGTGCCCTCAGCCAACCTGCATCTGACAGCACCTGGTGATGGATCGCTCTCACACTAAACTGAGCTCTATCTGATGTTCTGGACCCGACCATCCAGCAAACATCACTTTGGACATTCCTAAATACCTCCATTCTATAGTTTAACAGTTTAGTGAGGATAGGACTTGATATATGTAAACAAAAACAAAAAAAAAACATAGACCCTTCAACCAATGCATTATTATTATTTGGATTGGCTGTTATGCAAAAGTCTGCAAAGAACTACGGTGAAATGATGATGTGCTTCTCCCAAAGCACTACGGTAGAGGTCATGGATTAGCAGGCCCTGGTCCAGATCCAGACCCACCTGCTGGTTAATCCGGACCAAACCTGATTTAAAACATTTATAAATTAGCATGTTGTCTGACGACAGTGTCTAACTTTACTTGCGCTGCTTCTCCTGTTAATACGGTAAAGCCCTACAGTGCGTCTGGCACCAGGCTACATGTGATAGAAATTATCCAATGAGGTGCTGTCAGTCTGGGTTGCTGCTGCTGCTACTTTTAGACACAGCAGGCAAACCTGTGGCAAGCCGGGCGATGGGAAAGAAGGAGAAGATGATGAGAAAAAGAGAGCAGAAAAAATGTGGACTGCTGGAAAAACTGTGGTGAACTAGTGAAGAAAAGTGAAATGGTGCTCAAAGATGATCCTGCACATTTAGAGGATGTTTGGCTCAACCTGCTGCTATGAAGCAGGATTCTCCACAATAAACATAATTTAAAAAAATATGGATCAAGGCTGAAAATGAGTACCTTGATATGTACTTTAGAATGGCTTTGTCTCCATTCAAACCTAGGTTTAAAGCCTTGCAGGGCAGCCTAAAGCCCACTTTATTAAATATTGCAAGATGAATAAACATTGAGTTAGGTATGTGGTTTTGCAGCCAGAATCTTTCCTCCGACAGGCGGTTATAAAGAATGCAGAGACAAAGCACAGCTGTTTGGGTTCAGTTTGTTTGCAGCAGCTCCTGTTTGGTTTTATACACAGTTTAATGGCAGATTTCTCCCACAGTCGGTTCTCCCTCAGGTGCACCCCTCAGCAATAAATGTGTACAAACATATTTGCACTCCAGTTTGATGCCAAACACATTGTGAGATTGAATAACTTAATTACAACTAATAGCGTATTATTTGAATGCCTTACAATGGAGCGGAGCTGTAAACTATAAATCATTTTTCTAATTACGCCTGGCAATGTTCCACCTGGCATATCCTCACCACATCGGTGCAAACATGTGCAGAATGAGGGTTTGAGCTCCAGGAAATATTTGGCTGAAGTGTTTTACCAGAATGCAATGGATGTCGTTCCCTTCCAGGTCTGCAGCAGGCGCCTGGAGGAGCCTCCAGTCCCGGCCTTTATTGTAGGTGATGTAGGTCTTCACCTGGTTGTCTTGCTTCTTGTTTGCGATCAGCATTCCTTTGATCCCAGCAACCTAATGGAAACACAAATTACTTCAAATTTCTTTAGATTTGTGTTGCAAATGCAAACAGAAACAGTTGTGTATACATCTAACACCCCCGCCAATTCAGCTGACAGTTAGGTAGCCCCTTGATGAAGGAGCAGATCCACCACACGCATCAGAAGAGGCGTTTAGTGTTCCACTGCAGCAATCTTTACAGCACCGGTTAAATGAAAATGGAACGCTTATCGTCTCCTTCTGTTGTTGACAATTGTCAGCAGAGACGGCTGCAGGTAGCACTAAGTGCTGTCTGTAATTATATCCTTATGTGTCTCAACAACATAGACTGGATAAAAGACTGCTAGTCTGTTTTTCTCCCAGGAAGATTAAATCACACAAATCCTCACCCTCGGAAAGCCACCTGAACCCTTTCAGCTCAAAATGTTTGAGGACTCTTTTCCTGTAAATTCTAACCAGGGGCGGAACTAGAAGGGGGCCTTGGCCACCTGTGGCTACCACCCTGGCAACCCTTAGTAGGTGATTTGTTGTTCCCGTGTGATCTTAAATTGCCACCACCTGAAAAAAAGGTTCTCCTCTAAACCAGAAGGTGGCAGCAGTCATGCTCTCAAGTGGAATGTCCTAAATAATTACCGTATTTTCTGGACTATAGAGCGCACCTCACTATAAGCCACACAAAAAAAGTTGGTTTTTAAAAACTGGAAACGTACAAATATAAGCCACAGCGGCTATAAGTCGCTGATATCCACTGATTATCTGTCTTCCACCAAACCTGTAAGGCGAGTTCTACATACAGAAGAATGCTAACTCCTGTTAGCTTGTTGGCTCGCATCAGTAAGAGCTTCCACTGAAAGAACTTAGCTCATTATTTCAGCTCTGCAGGAGTTGATCCCAGTCTCTTCATTGGTTTGACAGCTTTAATGAGGCAAATAAATGTGAAAATATGTGAATTCGGGAAATTTGTCTAGCTCCCTGTTTGTTTTAGGATTGATTTTAAGGTTTTATTGTTTGTGTTTAGAGCTTTGAATGGGGTGGCTCCTCAATAGATTAGCGACCTCCTCCAGATTTACTCTCTGGCACTTGCTTTTACGATACGGCTTAAAACCAGAGGGGCAATAGTCTTTACTGTAGTTTGCCCCAGACTTTGGAATACTTTGTCCCTCCATATATGAACACCCTCCATATATGAACATCCTCCACAGTGGAGTGTTTTAAGTCTCATCTTAAGACCCACTTGTACTCTTTTGCTTATAATAGTTGCTTGGTCCTCTGTGTCCTTTTTTATTTATGTATTCATTTTAAGCTCTTACTGCTTTTTTTGTGTGTGTGTTTGGTTTTTTGTTTGATTTAATGTACAGCACATTGGAAATTTATTTATTTTTTTTTTAAATGTGCTATATAAATAAAGTGGATTGGCTTTTTTTCTCTGTCATACCTGCTGCTAGCATGTTCTTGTGCTAAATAAAAATTAGCTTATTCTTTCAATTCCAACTTGGACTTCCTCCTCTGGCGGTTAGAAAAATATCCAAAGAAAAGTTGCTCCTTCCTATAAGCCATATGGTTCCAAGTTCAGAAAAAAGTAGAGGCTTATAGTCCGGAAAATACTGTAAGCATTTTTAATGACAGTAACTATACAAAAATGGACTATTCACATCAATATACCAATATTAAAGATGACAGAATTCATCCTCTTCTTCGGAACTAAGAAGATGTTTGTTTGCATTCATCTAGGATGAATATAAATGTTCATAGGAAGTAGTTAACGTGTGTTTTAAATAAAAAGGCTGGTATCAATGTTTATTAAATTTTTGCACCTTTGGCAGAATTTTGACCCCAAATTTTGCCGCCTATTGGTTTTCGGCCACCCCTCAGTTCACATTGGTCCCTGTCTGTCCATCCCTACAAACTTTTTGCACCATACATCCCAAGTAGTCACCTATGACACAGAAATCTCTGATTCAAGTAATAGAAGTGTTCCTGAACCATAGCCGAGTGAGTGAGATGATGGAAAGGACACAGTCCCTCTGCATGGTTGCCATAGAGAAGGGCTCTGCTTGGATGTGCTTCCCTCCCTGCAGGGGCACATCTATATAAGTGGCACTAATAGGCTGCACATTTGACATTGTCAGAGATACATGGCGCTCAAGATGGATGCAGCTAATGAGCCCCCCCCATCCTGATCCAACCAGACATGTCAATCCCTGCAGTTATTATTTATTGCCTCCACCTACTCGCTCTTTCCCTCCATCACATGCAGACACTCACATTTGCACACAATCAGATAATCGCACACGTCCACCAGCGCGCGTTCCCTTCCATCCATCATTTACACCTACATGACGTTTTGTGCAGCACAGCGAATGGATGCGGGTAGAAGTTCCTGTTCCACAGATTACTCAGAAGTTTGAGTCGGTGTGCGGGCAGAGGGAAAGAAATTGAAGCTCGGTGATGTGCTGCAGGATGACGGCAAAGATGTGATGAGCTGGCTGGAAGAACTTTACGACAAATAAATGGTGCATCTATAAAAACATTGTTTTTTATGTTATATTTTTTTCCCTCTGCCAATTTGCAAATCTATTTTTGACCTAATTTGTATTATTATTAATTAATCTCTTCCTTTTTCTATCGTAGATGGAGGGTGGGGCCAGAGGATACACTGCCAGGGATCTGTTCAGCCACCTTATTTCCTCCCAAACATGTGTTGCTAGTGCCAAGTACCACAACGTTTCCATCTTTCTCACCATCGTAATAATATCTCACCTCCAGGTGACAGATCAAAACATAACACCTCCAAAACCCAAACACATATCTCTATGAAGGGAATTTTGTTCCAATATTAGTTATTAAAAGGAAAATAAATAAAAGAATGAAAACAACTTTTTTTAAATCTAAGAAAAGCTTTGCTGTTTTCTTAGATTTGAATTTGTCAAATCATTAAATAATAACTTTTTTATTTCTCCTTCTTACATTACGTTGTGTGCACTGCATTCTTTACAAATAGCATTTCTCAGATCACATTCTCTTCTGATGCGGATTTCCCTCTTATGACGGAGTGTTAGGGCCAGGCTACAGATTTTTTTTCGATTTCAAGAATAAAGTAATAAAATTATAAGAATAAAGTCTTAAAATTATGAGAATAAAGTCGTAACATTACAAGAATAACGTCATAAAACTACGAAAATAAAGTCATTAAAGTTACTAGAATAAAGTTGTAAAAGTATAAGAACTAAGTCATAAAATTACACGAATAACATTGTAATATTACGAGAAAAATGTCACAACGAGGAGTTGGAATATTACTAGAATAAAGTTGTATGTACAACTCTTAAAAGAAGCACTTTCTTCCCTAAATTGAGAAATGTCGAGCATCATGTGAAGTTATACTTTGGCTCTGGTTTCACAAATAAGGAAATCTTTTAGCACCAGCATGAAATTGGGCAGAATGTCAAAGTGGACTCTGGTTGCTCCAAGTTATCTTTCTGAAACGGGTTGTGGTAAGATGACTTAATTCTCGTAATATTACGACTTTCTTCACAAAATAAAAAAATAAAAAAAATCTCTAGCCCTGCCCTAATACTCCTGGAGGGAGGGGCAAAGCCACATTTCTATTGGTATGCTAAATGTTGGAAACATTCGGGATCCTGTGCTTAAAGTAAAGAGGAAGTGATCTTTGCAACACAATTTGAAAAGAATGCAATTTGTGAAACTTGACATGAAAAGAAATTAAACAAAATCCATAAAAACACTTAAAAAAAAGTAAAAAAAAAAAAAAAGTGAACTATTTTAGAATTTGAATTTCTGGATTCTCATTCTAGATTTTTCTCAATAATGGAACAAAATTCCCTCCATATATTTCCAGATTTCCTTTTTGTAAAGGAAAGTTGCCCTGGCAGATGTATGCAAACAACGTATTGCTATGGAAACTACCCTGAAAGCACATGAAAAGAAAGAAAAGCTGATGAGTTCAGCTTTTAGTCGTATTGTAAAGTGGAGCCATTTTAACTTTTATTTGAGTTAAGCGTGTTAGTTGATACTCTTACTAGAGTAGCCTACATCTGGTTATCATTAGGGCTAAACTAGCACAAAAACGTCTAATTCCAGTTGTGGCTGTAAATCACAAGTTCTTTTTAAAATCTCTCTTATTTTATTCTGTATACAGGACATATTTAAAGGTATAGACACCAATCTTTTATCTTCTTATTTCAAGGTGGATCATCTAAATAATTGGTTCTTCTAATTGTAAATCATTCTGCTGATATGTTTACATAAGGCTGTCCTACGTGCTCGTTCTACTAGCTATCTTTTTGCTGGGCACTTTCAGGCATGTATCTGTGGTGAGCTACAGTTTCAGAAAGTCATTAAAGCTCAACTTTCTCACCGCGGTTCTGTGAAAATGGTTGAGAGTCGTAAGAGAAAAAGTGTCCACAAAGTGTATGAGAAGAAAAGAAAGGCCTCAGAAAAGGAAAATATATTCCCAGAATGCTTTGCGCAAAGAGCTCTCCTCGCAAAGCACTATGACGCTGTCACAGTGGCGACTTATAACAAAGATGGCGCAGGAACTGCACGATGGAGGAGGTGTCACGTGACCAACGGGGAGCAAAAAGCAGTGATCATCTGTCTGAACAGTAATTCTATAATTTTTATATTATATATATATATATATATATATATATATATATATATATATATATATATATATATATATATATATATATATATATATATATATATATATATTACATTTTTATTATTATATATTTTTTCTGACTACTTTGGTAAATATTAATTGAGAAGTTTTTGAACAGACATCAGGAGTGGGAATATCTTATTTTGTTCAAATGTCTGGTCTGTGATGGGAGATGGTAAAAACTATTTTTAGACCACTTTTGATCATTTTTTAAGGCTGTAACAGCAGATTAAGTGTACTTTTGTTTTTGTTTTTATCTAAGCTATAAGATATTTTTATTTTGTCTTGTATTTTTTTTTTGCTGGAAATAAACAACATCTAATTTTCAGGTCAGAAGTACATATGTGAAACAAACCACCTGTTGCCACCCATGGCCTCTAGGAAAATGTTGATATTGAAACATAGAAGTCCGTGACACCACTCGCTGTATAATAAATGCTGACATGCAACATAAGCACATTTTTGTTCATTCTACAATAAAAGGTCATCTACAGCTAGACAGGATTCATTTCTATTATCAAAATATCATAATTTTGTCCCTAACACACTGGAAAATAATCAAAATCTAGATAAGTCATTTTTTCTTAAAATAAGTACATTTGTTATTGAATTGAGGAGGTAAAAGAGACATTTTGCCAATGGAACAAGACAATTTACACTTAAAAAAGAAAACAAAATTGCATTGTCTTAGTTCAAGTGCATTTTTATCTAATTATTTATTTTAAGAGTAAAAATACTCATTCCATATGCAAACTAAACCTGCATACCTACTCAAATTAAAGGTAAATACACTTAATTTAACAAATGTTTACTTATTTTAGATCGTTTTTCCAGTGCATGGTCTACAATCAGCTTCTCCTTAAACCAAACCAGACCAATGCATAATGACGAGTCTGACATAAAACTGGCATCAACTGAAGATTTTAAATCAAGAATAATAGAAAACTATAGATAAGTGGTGAGCGTTTTAACGCTAATAGCGTATGATATTCACACTAAACATCAGTTACCTTCAGTTTACTTAATGCAATCAGTGCTGTACTCTGATAATTTGTAGGACAAAGCTAATCTGAGTTTCTCCTCCATCTTTTAAAAGCTCTGACAGCCTCCTCATTCATCATCCTGTTGTTGCCGCATTGGTGAGCAGCTTTTCATTGAATTCAATAAATGCATTCACTGTATCACTGTAGCAGATCATAGCCGTGCTGCTGATCTAATGAGGATGCATTTCATTAGAGGTGCAGCGTCTTTGGTGAACAGCAGGGGATCACCGATTATTTAAAGTGAGGCAATAAGTCAAATATTTTATGTCTCATCTACTGTTTCAACGCCGTCATGACTTTGAATGCGCTGCCAGGAAAATTCCAGGCAGTAGGAGCCGGATCAGTGCCAGTATCAGCATTTTCACAGATAGCATCCTGCTCCACGTCTGATTAGTCATATGCAGCTGATCATGACAAAGTCCAAAGAACTGAGAGAACATCGGAATATTTGTTAATACACAGATAACATGACAACTGCCAGCCACCTTCTAAACCAGTCCTCAGAGATAGCAATGATTAAAAAGTTTCAGAGGAGCAGTTTTCCTCTTAACAATGAAATGATTCCACTAATTTAGGAGGTCATCGCACAATTTTCAGAGTGGAGTTAAAAAAATGTAATGCTGTCCTCTAAGTGGAAATCAACTGACTGCTTTTAGAAAGAAGCACAAGCTGCATGTCCTCTCTTACCAACAACATGAGCTGTGTGCCGTTATCCTGCATTATTTAATGGATCCATTCATCACAAACAGCTTTAAATCAACCCCATTGTTTAGGATAAGATCCAAGCAGCGATGCTGCAGTTAAAATGAGTACCTGTGTCATCCTTTAGGGATTAACCTAAACTCCCAAACATCAGGGCTGAATCGAAAGTCCTGATGGGCCACAAACCACAGAAAACTTTCTTACCGTGCGCTGGTCAAGATTCTCAGTCATCCAGGTCTTTCCAAAAAAGTAAAAAAAAACAATCCACTGGACTTTGGTTCCAAGTTTGAAGACGTTTCGCTTCCCATCCAGGAAGCTTTTTCAATAACTCACCATTTGAATTCCACTGAATTGTTTATAATTTTCTTTTTTTGGAATGACATTCTTCCCGAGATTTTAAAAACATTATTGAAAACAACTACATAAGAAATATACAGCAACTACACAAGAAACTATTTTTTTTATCTAAAAGTATTTATATTTTTGTAGAAATATGATTTGCCAAAAAAGGTAAAGCATTTCATTTTGTTTGATGTTTCATTTCATGGGTGAGAAACAAGCTTTTCTATTCTGGAAAACAATAACAGGGTAATGGTGGCTTCCAAAGTGCTTTTCTTATTTATGCAAGTGTAATAAAAGTGTTGTTATAACACAAACCAGGATATTAACATTGGAAATTGGTAGAGGAAGATGCAGCTTTGTGCACCTCTCTGAAAAACACAGAATTAAAGCAGAACCTTGGAGCCAGAGGTCACAGACTTGGTTAAACTGTAGACTAACAAATGATAAATCTACCTGTAGCTGGCCACCGATGGCCATCTGAGAAGAGAACACAGCCTCCCTTTGAAGTGCCTCACCTTTCCTTTCAAAGCTAGAAAAGAGTTCAGAAGAGTTTCCAGCTAAACGATTCAGCTATTTTTGATTATTTATCACAATTTCATGTGTTTTACTGATGAGTAAATCAAGCCACAAAAGCTAATACTGACCACAGGATTGCACATCCTAATGCTAACATTAACACTTTATTTCAATAAGGGTTTAAACACTAAGATTATGCTAAAATGTATGTGTTTCCTGATATGCAAATTACATATAATCACTCAAATGTGACCAAATCAGTCAAACGTATCCTCTAAAGTCTGCTAGCAATTAGCTCCATTGTCTTATAAACCAAACCTAACAAAGAAGGGTTCCTAACCTACTTACTTGTTCAGGAGCTATAAGAACCCAGAATGTAAATGATTAGTGATTTCTGATTAAACAAATAATTTAATCACATATGATTTTAGCAAATAAAGTTTTATGTTTTCCTTGGATTCATATCTGAACAAATTCACACTGCAAAAACTCTAATAATACGGTGGCCCTGAAGTGCAAACTGCAACTACAAATCTAAAAGCGCAACTACATTAAGGAAATCGCAACTACATAAAGCAAAGTGCAACTACATTAAGAAAAACAAAACTACATAAAGCAAAGCGCAACTACATTAAGGAAAGCAAAACTACATAAAGCAAAGCGCAACTACATTAAGAAAAACAAAACTACATAAAGCATAGCGCAATTACATTAAGGAAAACACAATCACATTAACCTATCGGAAAAGGTAGGTACCAGTGGTAAAACATGAGACATCGCTGATTGGACGACGGGGCCATTTGACCCTTGAATCGGAAGTCATTCTGCCTGCTGTGGCTTTTGAAAACATGGATGTTGTCGGCGCCGTAGCTGCCGTTATCCAGCAATATTTTGAATCAGGACATACGTACGAGGTGATACTGGATATGCTCAAGACTAATCATGAAATTTCAGTTAGTTTGCGTACACTTAAGACACACTTAAAAGAGGCTGGACTGTTCAGACGACGCAACTTCCGGTTCAAGGGTCAAACGGCGCCGTCGTCCAATCAGCGATGTCTCATGTTTCCCACTGGTACCTACCTTTTCCGGTAGGTTAATGTAATTGTTTTTTTTCTTAATGTCGTTGCGCTTTGCTTTATGTAGTTTTGTTTTTCTTAATGTAGTTGTGCTTTACTTTATGTAGTTTTGTTTTTCTTAATGTAGTTGCGCTTTGCTTTATGTAGTTTTGTGTTTCTTAATGTATTTGTGCTTTGCTTTATGTAGTTTTGTTTTTCTTAATGTAGTTGCGCTTTGCTTTATGTAGTTGCGATTTCCTTAATGTAGTTGAGCTTTTAGATTTGTAGTTGCAGTTTGCACTTCAGGGCCACCGTATAAAAATGAGTAAAAATGTCTTAAATTAAGTGTATTAACCCTTAATTTGAGCAGATAAATAAGATGATTTGCCAATGGAGTATTTTTACTCTTAAAATAAGGTAATTAGATATTATGCACTTGATATAAGACAATGCAGTTGTTTTTTCTTATTTTAAATGTAAATTGTCTTGTTCCATTGGCAAAGTGTCTCACTTACATCTGTAATTCAAGACAAAATGCACTTATTTTAAGAAAAAATTACTTATTTAGATTTAATTTTTTGCAGTACAATTTCTCTAAATCAGTTTGACCTCATCGCAAACTCTTCAACATAAATGTTGCTTCTTAAACATAAACTGCTTGTAGAACCTCTGAAATCATTGCATTATTTTATTGATGATGATGAATGTCATCCATTCCCATTATTTCTTCTTTTTTTGCATTGTAGCTGATTAGTTCAGTTGAGTTTCATTTGTTTAGTCAAAAGGTTTTAACTGAAATATGTTTGACTTGGAGTTGTATTTTTTTTTATCAATAAATTACACTTTGAAAGTTTTTGTGAATGATGGGTCCAACCAACCATATGCGTTGGTGCATGTATGGAGCCCATAGAGCTAAACACTATATCGGTTCGCGTGTCGTTTCTAGGAAGTCATGTGACCAATACAGGAGTTGTTTCTAACTGACTGACTCACTAAACTGTGTTTAAAAACTTTCATCTGTTGTCTTCATACACAGCCACGTGTGTGTGTGTGTGTGTGTGTTCACAGAGCAACATTTACAGTCCCAACTACATTAGAAAGATACAACAACGTAATATAATGATGTGATATGACTACAAAACCTGGGTAAATAAACAAATGTTAAATGTTTTGCATATTTCAGGGTAAGTAGATTTTACATTTTAAAAGGTGCATTAGTGGGATTGTGCTGGTCGGTGTTCTGTCAGAACAGCATACGCCGTCAGATCGGCCTATATTGTTCATGTACGTGTGCAACAGAGAATTATTCCCACATTGACTTTTAGCGGCAGTGTACCGACCAGCAAAAACACATTTATTTTAACTTTTAAAAAAGAAAATCAGTTTTGCTTATACTATTATTTCTTAGATGTAAGAATGGCCAGACATGATTGAAGTTTCTGGGATGCTGAGAGAAGAAGTATATGTATTTGTCAATATTGATCTAGAATAAAACGCATAAAACGTGTGCGGGAATTAAAAGAAATAAAAAAAACATTGGCTGTGCTTTATATTATTACTCTGAATTCATTAAGGTTAGATAAAAACTATTGGTTCTCTTCGGTGAAGTGGTTAAATAAACAGAGATCAATGGATTTCACTCAGTCGGCACTTAATTGTCTTATCTGCAAAGAGAGAACAGTTCATCATACAGCCCATACAGCACAGTAATCAGCCCTGTTCTGTTCCGAGTTTGTCTCCATTACTTATGTTGATGAAAAAACTGTGAAGGTTGTGTCAGAATCAAAACGAATTACACACAATTTGGCTTGTCGTGGGAATAAGTATGTTTGTTTGCTAAATACTTCTCACTCATATACTTTGTGGCCTTGCAGGTGAAACACACTGAGTAAAAAAATGTTTCACTGGATAAAAAGCACAACTAAATATATGAGACAAGAGAAATCTAAATTTTCCGACACACACTGGGTACTCCGACTTCCTCCCAAAGTCCAAAAACATGACTGTTAGGTTAACTGGCTTCTCTAAATTCTCCTTAGGTGTGAGCAGTGATGGGACTAACAGCGTTGAAAGTAACGGAGTTACTAACGCCGTTACCTTGTTTTAGTAACGAGTAATCTAACTAATTACTTTGACTGTAACTATAACGCAGTTACCATTGCAGACACCCCGTTACTGCGCGTTACTCAGGTCGCACAATGAACCTTTTTTCATGATAGGACTCGTGCGCAGCTGCGTGAAGCTGACACCCCACCCACGTCAAAAAACTCAGCAAATAGACTGAATGGTTAGTGCAACGTTAGTGCAGAAAAAAATATTGTTTGTGCTACTTTTGTTTAAGAGATATTAAAGATTATTTTTTAGGTCATCCAGAGGTGCGCGCCTTGTCATGAGAGAGGGGAGGATGAGAATGGCTGATGTATAGTGAGATTCCGTCTGTCAGTGGGTAGGTGGGTGTTTCCGCTGGCGGGTGTTTACGTACAGCAAACACAGAGAGATGGAGAGTGAGGATGATCCAGCAGCAAAACAGCGTTTTCCTGATGGAAATACCGGTGTTACGTTGAGCTGCGTTTCCCCATCACATACGGTTTCCCCTGCATCTCCGCACAGCGCAGGCGGCACGATTCACCGCGCAAGCGACAGGAAACGCGCATGCTCGCTAAAGGCGCGCACCAGTCGCCCTGTGCTCGCGCCACAGGAGAACTATGGAGAGCGTGAACGATCAAATGAAAGGGAGAAATCTGGATGGATGGATGGATGGATGGATGGATGGATGGATGGATGCTCTGACTTTTCAACCTACTGTATTTTTTATTTTAAACATTATTTGATGGCCTTTGTGGCAGGGATGGAGATCCATATTTTATGTAACACACAGAGTATACATCTAGATAGATAGATAGATAGATAGATAGATAGATAGATAGATAGATAGATAGATAGATAGATAGATAGATAGATAGATAGATAGATAGATGTTGCAGTATCTATAACAACCCAAACACACAGGATTTGAGAATTAGACATCCCCAGTTATTAATTTCATAAACTCAACAGATCTGAATGCCCTGTTAAAAACTTCACATAGCGTTCCCCCCTGATGTCATTTACATTGGGTTGCAATAAATGCTAAACTCTCTGCAGGTTCTTGTCTTTGTCGTCCGCTCTATTCAGCTGGCTTTGAAACGCGCTGCGAGAAGGTGGGGGCTGGGTGGTGAGGGTTACGGGGGCGAGAAACGCAAAAGTAACGCAATAGTTACTTTTCCTAGTAACTAGTTACTTTTATTATGGAGTAACTCAGTTAGTAACTCAGTTACTTTTTGGGAGAAGTAACTAGTAACTATAACTAATTACTTTTTCAAAGTAACGTGCCCAACACTGGGTGTGAGTGTGTGAATGGTTGTTTGTCCTGTGTGTCTCTGTGTTGCCCTGCGATGGACTGGTGACCTGTACCCCGCCTCTCGCTCTTAGACAACTGATGATAGACACCAGAACCCCTCACAACCCCAGCTTGGGATAGGCATGCTGGAAAATGGATGGATAAATGGAAAAACTAATGGTATGCCGATCTGACAACGTTTGCTTTACTAACAGGACATAGGCCATATTTTTGCCCACAGTTAATTATTCAAAGCGCCATGAATGGTCTGTAGACTCTATTTTTGTGTCGTCTCTCCCCCTTCATCTATAGATTTGCCTTTGTTCAGCTCTTCAAACAAACATCCTCTCTGTTAACTACATACAGTATTTCTGTCCATTTTTCTCCTTTTGTTCAATTGCGTTCAATTCATTATTTTTTTTCTCTCTCCTTTGTTGTTGCCATTTTTATATTATGCAAAAGGGGCTCTTTGTAATGGCTCCATTGTGAATAAAGATGGCTCTATAAGTAAAGACTGTCTGCTTGATAAGTGCACTGTACCCAACGGGTCACCGTTTTTCTTCAGAGGTTGTCAGGGTACGAGGAAATCGATCAGATTCTGTGCTCATTTTCATTTCCTCCATTGGAAATAACAGCCAGGAGCTGCAGCTGGCCTCCTAAAGAGGCAGTCAGTCTGGAAGAAATCGTGATGCAAAGAGATAATAATTTTCATAAGAATGCTTCGTTTTTTTCTGACAGCCTCTGAACACACCTGTTGTTTGAACTGCCTCTGGTAGAAAGAGATGAAACCTGTTCTAGAGGGTTTATTTCAAACTAACCAGGTGTCTTGATGTAACATAATTTACCTAACACTGTGTGTATCAGTTGTTTCTGAACCATCAGTTTCCCTCTTTTGTGCTTCTTGTAGCTGATTAATCTATTCTAGTTATCTCTTTGCCTGTAAAACAGCTCAGGTGCTCTCAGACTGATTCTTGGCTATTTATATGCATCCTCCTGAAGATGCATTATTCCCTCTCTTCCAACACAGAAATGAAGCAGTGTTGCATGGAAATGGGGACTGCACTCACAATCAGTGCACATATCCAGAGTCTGGGCAGGAGAAGTAATGGCATTGTTAATTACCACCCCGCTGCCACTGCAGCTGGCCAATATCTCACTTCCTTCCTCCACTCCCTCTATCACACCTGCCAGTGTTGGAGTGATAAACTAGGTTCACAGTGGAGCGTAGAGGGATGGAAGTGAACTCTCCCGCTATGAATGCAAACACATACAGTAGGTAGCCTGTGAGCTAACAAGGTCGGCTCCATAGTTTCATAGCAGTGAGCCACATTACAGGTCTTTTCTATGCTGTAGATGTTTGCTGTCAGGAAGATGGATGAGCACAGCCTGTTACACAAACCCGTCCACAAGACAACTAAAACTAACTCTGAGACGACTCTGTGGACGGATATGTCACCTACCGCCATGACACTTCTCACTCATACTGGTTTCCAGCTGGATGTTTGTTCCTCTTTTAAACATGATCAGAATTAATTTACTAATTTTTGGTGCTTGTCTGTTTTTTTGTCTGTCTTCTCTGATAAAAGGGGTCATTATCAGTGGACAATTTTTGCAAACATTTTGTTAAACAATGCACCAGTAGAAAAAGGCTCCCTAAGTTGAAATATGTTTATTTTTTGGTCTAATCTTTTAACAATTTACATTAGCTTATAAATGCAAACTAAAAATACAAAAAAATTAAGCTAACTGCCTTTTTTTTCTTCAATATTTTTTCCACTCCGTTTGGTTTAAATGGATATTTAATAAATTAACTAGAATATAAATATATGTTTATTTATTTACGGCTATTAACATTATTAAGCTGATGAAGATTCTTAGTCATCCACTTTATAGTTATTACATAAGTTAAAAACAATCCACTGGGCTTAGTTTCCAATTTTGAAACTTGTAAAAAAAAGTCCAGAGGATTGTTTTTTACTTTTTGGGAAATACTATTATTAAATATTGCAGTCATTTTTATTATACATGTCTGTTTTCCCTGCATTCTTATATGCATAACATTTCATGCTTATCCATCTCACATAAATCGAGATAAATCGGCTCGTAACTCTGCTTCAACAGATGATCGTCCACGACCACCAGACGACGGCCGACTGAATTTTAAACATGTTTGATTTTTTCCCGACCTTACAATTCCTGATCGGGATGTGGTTGTGAGAGGCTGATCTCCCCTCGTTATCACCCGTTACTACATGATGCAGGACACACGATGAGATTGAAAAATTCTCGCACTACTCAAGAATCAGTCTGAAAAATGGCAAAAAAAAATCATACAGTGTTTTCCCGGCTTAACAGCAGAAACTGTTTTGTTAACAAACATGCATGCATGTCCCCAGTGTTGGGCACGTTACTTTGAAAAAGTAATTAGTTATAGTTACTAGTTACTTCTCCCAAAAAGTAACTGAGTTACTCCACAATAAAAGTAACTAGTTGCTAGTAAAAGTAACTATTGCGTTACTGTTGCATTTCTCGTCCCCGTATACCCACCCCACCCGGCCCCCACCTTCTCGCCGTGTGTTTCGAAAGCCAGCTGAATAGAGCGGACGACAAAAACAAGAACCTGCAGAGAGTTTTGCATTTATTGCAACTCAACGTAAATGACATCAGGGGGGGAACGCGATGTGAAGTTTTTTAACAGGGCATTCAGATCTGGTGAGTATATGAAATTAATAACTGGAGATGTCTAATTCTGAAATCCTGTGTGTTTGGGTTGTTATAGATACTGCAACATCTATCTATCCATCTATTTATCTAGATCTATACTCTGTGTGTGACAGAAAATATGGATCTCCATCCCTGCCAGAAAGGCCATCAAATAATGTTTAAAATCCATCCATCCATCCATCCATCCATCCATCCATCCATCCATCCATCCAGATTTCTCCCTTTCTCCATATAGGCTATCATTTCATCGTTCACGCTCTCCATAGTTCTCCTGTGGCGCGAGCACAGGGCGACTGTTGCGCGCCTTTAGCGAGCATGCGCATTTCCTGTCGCTTGCGCGGTGAATCATGCCGCCTGCTCTGTGCGGAGATGCAGGGGAAACCTTATGTGATGGGGAAACGCAGCTCGACGTAACACCAGTATTTCCATCTGGAAAACGCTGTTTTGCTGCTGGAGTCATCCTCACTCTCCATCTCTCTGGTTTATATTAAAACTGGTTGTTGCATGAATGTGGTGAATTATGTTGCCATGGAAACCACAAATCACCTTGTAGGGCTAGTAACAGGGTTTGCTAAGGATTGGTGGCCATGGTCACTTTTACACTGTGGGCCGCTCCTTAGCAAGATAAGTCACTAATGGCTGTCCTGCAAGGCGCTAGATGATGTCATCGCCTAATGTGCATATTTCATCTCATCCAGCTGCAGGAGATTGAGAATCCCTCCAATTACTTTTTTTTTTTTTTGGTTGTCTATCAAAGCAGTACAGATAAATATTGGGATAGCTGAAGGGGAAAACTGTTTGCCAACTTCAGAAAGAAAAAAAAATACTCATGAATAAAAAGGAGACAGCAGTGCAGAGACAAGAGGAGCAGGAAGGGGAGAAATAAATTTTAAAAACAGTCAGTTTTTATAAAAATTATTTAGTAAATTATTGCAACGTACAGTAGATCAGGAGTAGTAATAGTTTTGCATGTGCAGATTTACTTTGCAATCTGGATTTTAGGTGCTAAGGTTCTCTCTCTCTCTATTGCAGTGGGCAGCCTGCCGAACATGAATCATGACAGCAGACATTGATATTTCTTTTGCACTGGCCAAAATACCCGTTAAAACCTGGGAACAATCAGCTTTTAGTGGCAGTGGGAACAGGTCAGTGATGCATGTCTACTCGGGTCAAAATACTCTGCAAGCGACTCGCTTTAAACTCGTCTTGGTGCTGATCGGCATGCTGTGGGAACACCACAGCTGGGTAGCCCTGCTAATTTAAGTGTTACCACGTACGAACGTTAATACACAGCGCCAGTAGCTTCTGATCTAACAAGCAGAAACAACTGTGTTTACATTAGATACAGTAAACATAGAGAACCACAGCTGAGAGGGATTCAGACAGATAAAGAGGGAAACAATAAAGCACACTGACTACATCTTGGCTTCCTTACATGTTACTCTCCATTGTTTACTTTCCTGACTGCTGTCGCACTGGTGATATCATCAACGCTCACCCAGCATTAAGGTGTCACCAGACACGCAGCCCTGGGGGGACAGAGGCCACGCAGCTGCCAGCGAGGGGTTAGACCAGTGTTTTTTTTTTGCTTCCCAGTGAGAAGGGAGCCAGATACTAAAGGGTTATTTCAGTGGGAAAGAGACTTGAGAGAGAGGGGAGGATCCACTTCCTCAGGAGAATACAGTTTGCTGATAGAATCTCAAATAACACAGAAACAAGTCGCAATATTTGTTGCTCAGCGTTTTTTGAAATATAGGCGCTAGGGGGGTCTAAAAAGTCGCTAAATTTAGCAGCAAAAGCACTAACTTTCCACCACTACACCCTTGCCTGCGGTCATTTCAGATAGCTCAAATTGTTTTGGAAAAGTTGCAAACTAAATGTTTGGCCAACAAACAGACACCGTTTTAGCTTTAGATTAGATCAAGAGGCTAAGAAAAGAACAGTCTGATACATTTAATTAAAAAGTATTCAAAAACCTTTTCAGAAGCGTACCTCGTAAAGGTCCAACATCTGGTTCCCAGCAATACCCCTGGTGGTCTTGACATTTTCCATGGCCAAGGTAAAGTAGATCCCTCTAGTGTCAGACAGGTAGAGGTTGTAGGTGTCGTTCTGGTTCCATTCCTGCACGGCCGCAAAGACCTGCTTCCCGTCAGTGCTGACGATGTGTAAATCCTTTCAGGAAGCAGCAGGAGAGATTAAGAGCACTTATGACAAGAGGCAGTGAGGTGATGGATTAGAATATGTTGACCCTATGGGAATGGTCATGAGATCAATAATGTGGTGTGAATATATATAGCTGAATTGTATCTCCCACAGCGAGAGTTTAAAGAACCATAAGAACAATTTGCCTGCTTGCAAAACAAACAAATTGAACATGTCTTCATCAGCTCTAATCTTTAAAAGTGTAAAAGTCTAACCTTGAGATATATTGGCAAATTTAATTAGCTGCATGATTAATTTGTTCTGACATTTGGAAATTAAAACAGACATTACATGAGTCTGATAAGAAAAAGTATGCTGCAGCTTACCTTTGGCAGAGAATATTTAGGCAGTTTGATCTGTATGAAGGCTTCTCTCTTATAGGAGACATAATAAGTTGCTCGTCCGGATGTGGGAACCTTTAAGACAAAGAAACACAACAAATTAGTTATGCTTTTTAGTCCAAAGATTAAAGTTACTTATATTATTTTTGGTGAGGACAGCACAGGGGATGGTGGGATGCCGTCTACCTGCACATGCCCAGAAAATGGCCACATGATGCGTTCTCTTTGGGATGGTTTATATTTACTAAAAGTGTTTTCTTCTTAGAGTTTATCCACCATTTTCTTTCTCATAGCGGGTTTATCTTTTATGATTTTCTTATTAGGTTGTTTTATTTTCTCCAAAAGTGTCCTTTAAAGGTTTTATTGTTTTTCAAAGAAATTAAGCTGTTCCGTAAAGGTCCTTCAATCCTGCCTAGCCTCTCCTGAGTCTTTCAACTGAACTTACAGGCGCCTGACCAAGACCTTTGTTTCATTTCAGTTCGCCTCCACATTTTAACTGACGAACGATCCAACAAGGGATGAGGGGGGGGCAAAAAAAATCAATCATACCAATTCCTTTTAAAGTTCAAATTGCTGCTGGTTATCTGGCTATCGATCTGCCGTTCCTGCATTCGATTGCATGTGGGAATGTTCTGCGGTGCTCACAGCTGGGCCGTCGAATTTCCTCTCAAAGCTTGTTTTCTCTCCTCTGAGTCACACAGAGCACTTACAAGATCAGTTACAATATCAGCAGCGTCGTGCAACATTGATGCTCACATCGCTTCTCCTCCGCAAGCTGTGAAATTGAAGGTTTTTATCTAATGAATTTTATGTCGTTATCGATCAGGAGGAAAATTGGGTTATGAAACTACACAATCATTTTGCTCTGTGTATCTCTATGTTTACAAATGGCCGTCCTTTGTTGCCCCAAGGCTAATGACGCTTCTCCACCACCCACCTCCCCAAACAGACTCCTAACAGCTTGTAGTGTTTCCAGAAGGTCTGCAACATGAAGGATGACTTTCCCATCCCCCCCTTCACTGCAGATGAGGCTTCGTTAGGCAACTTAAAGACTTCTCCTGACAAAGAATAATGAAACTATTGATTGTCCAATGAGATATTACCAAAGTCCACTTTAAAACCACCAAGTTCACTGACACCTAGGGAGGAGGGTATTTTCTGACTTAAAGTCAGGTGGTGACTATAAATCACCAAGCGGGAACAAAGGACAACTCTCTGGGTAACCACCTTGAAAATCTGACAATAAAGATACATGACTGCAGACCTAAACCCAAATCATTGTTATTGATTGAAAACCATATTATGAGGAGCTTAAACAAAATGTTGCAGCATACAATCTTCATAAAATATCCAAATTGTGGGAGATTTTTGTTATTATTAAAAAAAGAAAGAACCTAAGAGAGAATCAGACTCCACTGCTGATTACTGTGAGATAATACATGTAAAAAAGAAATACAAACCCTTGATAATACTCTACTCAAAGGCGCATGTATAAGACTGAAATTACAATGTCATAAACATGACATACTGTAACACCGGTCCTGATCATAAAGCAGTCTTTATAAATGATCATAACTGTTGTCATTAACTGTCATTACGTAAATTGTGAGAGTTGACGTTTTTTTTTAAATGTTCTCACTACAACTCAACAGTGACAGAACCAGAAATATAATTTGTGTGGCACTTTGGAAATAAGAAAGAAATTATAATCCATCATAAAGATGTCTAGATTTAAATCTAGGTCTAATAATAAATCTTTAAAAAGTTGTTTAGATGTAGGTGGTAACATTTTGTTGCCCAACTTTAACTGCCATTAGATAATTTGTACTGTAATCAATTTTTCCCCTTAACTCAAGTAAAGTTTAATAATTGCTAGTTGCAAAAATGACATTAAATGTTATTATACTGTCGAGTGCTTATAAATAAGGGTCATGCATTTGAATATACGGTTAATAAAATCTCTAACAAATGTCGATAACAGACTATAGGAAACATCTATGAATAAAGATCACTAAAAAGTCTTACTGGTAAAGCTAAAGGCCTGGTTATCCTCCCACAGCAGTGTGTCGCAGTGAGCTTGTCACAGATATTTTTGATTTATGCCCAATATTGAAGCGTGGTCTGAGCTATGTTATTCCACTCCACAATGACCGAGGCGGTAAATAAGTGGGGGTGGGGTGTTTGTGCGACAACAGAGGGACATTCGGGTGAAAAAGAGCGGGGATCCAGGTGAAAAAAGTTCCCAGTGTTCTCTCGCCCCTCGCTCTTCAAGCTGGTCCAACTTCACGAGTCGTTTTCCACAATAGCGGTATTACAAACAAAACAAGCCGGTAAGGTACCAATTTTGGAAAGGTGCAACAGAGTGTCTGTGGAAGGGGTGGGGGCACCCCTGTGTAACTGCAACACACACACAGACGACCTGGTTTCTGAGCATAAATCAGCCTTTAGCCGGCAAAAACTACTGCTAATGTATTTTACACATTAATGATTTACATGAGCCAACCCAATACAGGAACTGTTGCCAACTTAATGACTTTGTTGCTACATCTAGTGATGTTTCTTATGCTAAAAAAGCAATTTCATTTCATTCTATGATTTTAAAGACTTTGGTAAAAACATGAAAGCAACAATTGATCTGAGTTTACTGTCTTCAGCGAGCAGAGAGTGCTGCTGTAGCCCCGCCCTCCTCCAAAGCACTGACAGTCAGTCAAAGGAGGAGTGACTCCCCTCTATTTCCACATTGCAAAGGAGTCATACATGTGCAAAGCTCTCGCTGACCCTCCGGATTAAAACGCTCAACATAAATATAATTTAAAGTATAGTGTTTTTTCTTTAGAACTGTTGCACTAAAATGTTTCCTCCCTGCATTTCATTACCAAACAGCCTCATCTACTGAGTGTCCCTCTGCGAATTCTCTGTATGTTAAACTTGATCACATAAGATTTATCTAGTTTTGGTTCAGAAAAAATATTATTAGATACTTGAAGTTTTAAACGTATTCAGATTGTTTTTCATCACTATTGTTTCGCTGATGTTTATATTCCTCTCTTTTTTATGAGCTTTACCAAATATTGCTATTAGGTTGTGATGTCCGCAAATGACTTTTACGACATCAAATTTTGGGTCTTCTAAAGAGTTGGCCACAGTGGTTATAGATTGCCTTGACAAAAGGTCATCCTGCTGATCATTTGGAGCATTTAACCTGCAGAGGTGAGGGGATCGTTATCAGAGAACGTGGAGAGTTTACGCGTAATATAGGATAAAGTAATTTTCTTAAGTGCTTTGATTTTATTGCCACAATTCATATTTCTATTAAATATAGAGGCTGGAAAAAGATAGCTAAGACAGTGAGGTACTGTAGATGAGGTTGATATACCTTTGTAAAAGTCAATTTTTATATAAACTGATATATTCAACTTGATTTAAAGTCTGAAACTTATTATTAGGATTATGATCATGAAAAACTAATAAAAAAATATTAATCTAGTTTTCAGAAAAGGCTAGAATCTTTATCTTCATGATATTATAATCAAACGTTGTTAAATCTTTGCCTTGTAATGCACATTAAATACTCAGATAGAACATTAAAACACCTCTTCCAGCACTTTAAACAAAGAAATTAAGCTGTTCCGTAAAGGTCCTTCAATCCTGCCTAGCCTCTCCTGAGTCTTTCAACTGAACTTACAGGCGCCTGACCAAGACCTTTGTTTCATTTCAGTTCGCCTCCACATTTTAACTGACGAACGATCCAACAAGGGATGAGGGGGGGCAAAAAAAATCTAGTTTTCAGAAAAGGCTAGAATCTTTATCTTCATGATATTATAATCAAACGTTGTTAAATCTTTGCCTTGTAATGCACATTAAATACTTCCTCAATTACAGTCCTTAAATGTGTCCTGCACCTTTAAAAGCTGTCTCTACTTTCACGCCTGAATCAAAAAGCTATATTACGTCTTAAACATGTAGTCAAAGGGTTCAATCTGATTGCAGCTCCCAGCTCCTATTCCTTCCCCTTTAATGAATAGTAAGAACCCTATCCATGCTGAATTCAGACAGCCTTCAGCCTTATGAACATCATTACACAGCAGATTCACACATGAATGATGCTGGTCAAATTGCAAAATAGAAATACTAAAAGAAAAGTTACACAAATGTAGTGAATGGCTAAAGCTGTTATAAAAAAAATTATAAAGTTATAAAAATTGAAACACATGAAGGTGTGTAAACAGGTGTGTTTAAAGGCATTATATATTTTTGTTAAACTACATGAGGTGGGCTGTCTGTTCTGTCAAGCACAGAGAAGCTGTATTCTCCTATGTGGTGTCTAGGTGTGTTTCTATGCTAACTGCATTTGCGCCAGAGGTGTCATGTAACAAAGTACAAATACTTACTGTACTTAAGTATACTTTTAAGGTATCTATACTTTACTCCATTACTTATTTTTCTTCCTACTTCTGACTTCTACTCATTACATTTTCACACAAGTATCTGTACTTTTTATTCCTTACATTTTTAAAACAAGCGTTACTCGTTACTCTTGGATTTGGTTTAGTGTTTATAAATACTTATTTAACGTCATGTGCGCCATCCAATGCAGATCATTGGCTCCATCCACATCTAGTGAAAACTAGTGTCATTGGATGAGTCATATAACACAAACACTCATTGCGGGAATTGTCTATGCCATGCTACAATGTTGGATTCAGAAAAAGATGTTGAAATGTCTGATAGGTCCGAAACAGGCGAGAGCGTATCGGGAGATGGAGAAGGAGACCAACAAGACCTCCCTCATCCTTGGTGCTAGTGGAAAAAATAGGCTTTCAATTCATATAGTGGCATCTGGCTGGCTGGCTTTTTTTGAAAGGTTACTTTATACTTTTATGCTTTAAGTAGATTTTGGAGCACATACTTTTTCACTTTTACTTGAGTAAAGAGGTAAAGTTGATACTTCAACTTTTACCAGAGTGTTTTTAAACTGCAGTATTTATACTTCTACTTAAGTAACAAATGTGTGGACTTTTGACACCACTGATTAGCGCTAGAAAGCAGAGTGCTTCTTGCTCCTTCCTAACTGCCAGCGCTACTCAGATAAAACTTTTTACGGTGACCTCAGACGCACTTCTGCCATGGCTTATGTGTCCTTACTCATTTGAAGAACCAAATTCTCCAGAGTTCTGCTAATAACCTGAATGAATCAGGTGCGTTTAAGCAGATAAAACGTGATAAAGGTGGAGCACACTACAGCACAAGGATCAGATAGAAGGCTGCGTTTACAAACTCCTGTTGATCACCTGATTCAGACAAACTCAGACCAGCCATACAGGCACCAACAACTAACCTTTACTCTACTCCTGTTGCTTTTAATATCTTAGATTTATAATTTCTCTTCCTAACAAGTGGTTTACAGTAGTAGACATTCAAAATTACCCTTCACAGTGAAACGCCAGCCGAATGGTAGCCCCCTTCCCTACAGCTCCCAGCAAAATCCCCTCCACCTTCCAGCTACTGGCCTTCTCATGGGTGTGTATTATTGTACTCTTACTCCACCCTTTCACTGAATTACAGGGTCTGACCAAGAGATCACACATCTTTTTAGATCTTAATGTCCACAAATCATGACAGAAAAAATACTTCAGTACAAAGATGGATGTTTAAAAAGGAAAAGGGGACCAGCCAAGGAAAGTGGGGACAATTTGAATGGCTACTGCTGTATAATCAAGTAGCCACAGACCAGGTTCCTTTTGAGCTAAAAAAAAACAAAAGAAAAAACAAACTCTTTAGAGACATCAAGCAGCCCAAAAGATTCAGGTGTGTTTGTGCAGAACAAAAACACCAGAAAAGAAGATGGATTAACTGGGCTTAGATGTATCATTTCCCACAAAACCTAATTGGAATTTATTAAAGGAAAAATTGCTCAGTGTGAAAATAACATGCATTGCTCTGTTGATGACATTGAAATATCAATCTACTTTGGATTGGCAATATTTTCTTGTTAAATTTGGCTTTCACTATACTGTATTTCAGACAATAACCTTGATAATTATTAAAACAACTTGCACATCAAGGACAAAAAGAAATCAACAACTTAACATCAAATCAGGGTTCCCCAGATAAACAAGTTTTCACATAGATATCTAGAAGTTTAATTGCTACTTTTGATTGAAAGGATCAATTTCAAAAATAAATACTAAAACAAATAAGTATCTAGTAAATAGCCTGGACCCTTACAGGACCTTCAAGTTCTGATGCTCTGTAACTGAATGGTTTGATTGGGATTCAATTGTTTGATACATTTAACACACTTTTGTAAACAGGAATGGGAAGGTACAACATTCAATTCTCCTTTAAAGAAGTATTTTTAATTAAACAGAATTTAAATGAGCAAATAAGGAAACGTGATCCCCTTATGTTTAAGGGGAGTGGCATAGTGGTTAGGGCCTAGACCTTGGAATCCTGAGGTTGCACCCCTGGGTCCCTGAGCAAGACCCCTAACCCTTGATTGGTCACTGGATGCCCCAAGAGGATAGTTTAAATGCAGAGGTAAATTTCTCCAATGTAAGATCAATAAAGTTCAATTAATATTATATAACATTTACTAATGAAGATACTTTGTTATTATTCTGTGGTTTCTGCGATTTTAACGTTGAAAACTTTGTGCTCGTGGTGAAAAATATCCAAATTAGGTCCCTGGATTGACCATAAAGACCATAAAAAAAAACAAACAAAAAAAAAACAAAAAAAAAAAAAACAAACATTGGTTGTAAAATCTCTAACGTTCTGCTCTCTCTGCTTTTTCTCATAGTAGCTTTGCCTCGTCTGTTCCTGTTTGGCTGTGACTCCGTCCTGAAGAGAAATATCAGCTGTAATGCTGCCATCAACACCCTTGTTTATAGATGTTTGAGATTGGCCTGTTTCTCAGTGTAGTTCTGTTTCTCTGACTGTGACTGGCTGGATGTGCTCTCTTCATTTTCTGACATGGGAGCTGGCTCAAGGACTCGTCTGCCTGGCTGTGTGTTTCCAGGATGGGGCCGCCTTTTATAGTTGCCTTTTGTATCTCTGCTTCTGTCTCCTTGAACCCCAGTCGGCCTCGGCAGATGGCCGCTCACACTGAGCCTGGTTCTGCTTAAGGTTTCTTCCTGTTAAAAGGGAGTTTTTCCTCTCCACTGTCGCTACAAGCATGCTTAGTGTGATGGATTGTATTCAAGTCAATGAGTCGATGCAATCAACTGGTTTTCCTTAGAGAGAAAACTTTGAATTAATTTGTATGATCTGGTGAACTGTAAAGCAGAGATGGGAAATGTGGAGTCAACAAGTCTCCATGTCATGTTTTTGTTCTACCCACCCACTGAAGCAGGTGAGTCCAATCTTCACTGTGAATCAACCTGTGCAGATTGGACTCACCTGGTTAATTGGCTGGGGGGATTAACTACATGACATGGAGATGACTTGTTGACTCCACATTTCCCATTTCTGCTGCAAAGTGCCTTGAGATGACGTGTTGAGAAATGGCGCTATGTAAATAAACTGAATTGCATTGAATTAAAACCAAACCTTTGAGCCATCATAGCAGGTAATGTATATTTGACATGGGTTACCATCAGATAGTCTCGCAAACCTTTTATCCCTCTCATGCTTTCTGTTGTAATCATTACATGTGAAAAACAGGTACCAAATGTGAATCACATAAGAGCGTGGATTGGAAGTATTTACTGTTAAAAGAACATGTGGTTTCCAATAAAATAAAATAAGATTCACATTTTAGGCACATGTGAATTCAAAAAACATGTGAATAACATGCTTTAATAGAAATTGCATGTGAAAATAGGAGTATCACACGTGATTCATGTGTTTTCACATATGAATTACTTGCTAAATCATGTAAATCACATGTGATACAGTTGAAAACATGTTAATCACAAGTAATACTCAAGCTTTCACACCCAATTTCCATGTAAAACACATGTACTTCACATTTGTACTTCACAAACATGGGTTTTACTTGTCATTTCCACATGTGGAATCTAACTGTAAGGGTACATATTTATATTTAGCTTATGTGTCGGTTTTCTGAAAGCAGCAGTTCATTTGTAAATGTGGAGCACCTACTCCTTTCATGACCTCCACAAGATGGAGTCCAAAAGCAAGTGGTGAAGAAAGGAAAGAGAGACGTACAAACAAAGATTTTAAAGTCCAATATAGAAGATAAACTGCTGTATTGTTTTAGTGTTCCTTTATTATAATTCTGATATATATACCAACAAACCAGCCAACTAATTTCTCCAGTTAGAGCCTTGGACCACAGTGGACAAATCAGTGTCTTTAAAATGTATGAGAGAATGGCAGCTTCTAAGTTGATGAGCTCTTTATTGATTGCAAACGCTTGGCTGAGCCAGGAAGAATTGAGAGAAGTCAGAGATAGTTTGGAGTTAAGTGGGTTATTTCCTTTTCACCACACAGTATGAGTGATATTTCATGTTCTGTAGATGCCTTGAATTTATGCCCCTAAACCTTTTTCCCATTTCCTTATGTTGAAACTGCAGATTTAAAGGGATCAAATGGACAAATTCCCTCACTGGCACGTTATTTTCGCTCTGCAGAGAACTGGTAGTGTTACTTACTCCAAACATTTTATCTCTCAGTCAGAACTGGGAGAAAGTTAGACTGGAACTACTTCATATGAGGGACTGGCAAGGATTATTTTCACTGAGCTATCTAAAAATTATTAGTTAAGTTTCAATCATTTTAATGTTATTTATAACCTTGTTTATACATTTTTTATGACCTTATTAAATTTAAATAGGTTGGAGCCTATTTTTTTTTAGAAGGGGCTGTGAAATGTTGTAGATTATGGATCAGATTCTGAGACGCAAGACATTCCCCATGAATTCCCCCCTTTATAAGATTCTTAATTTATATGCTGATTCTGTTTTAAGTTCTATTTCAATTTAAAAGCTATTTGCAAATTTAATTTTCTGAAACTATTCCACTGCTAATCTACAGCATATTACTGTCATGGTCTTGGTTCTGCTGTTCTTTTCTTTGCTCCTTGTTTTCTAGATTTATTGGTTTAATTCCAGTTTTGTTGTCAATTACTCCTTCTAAAACTTTTAAATTATGGGAGAATTAGCCTGCCATAATGCAAGAGCACATAATTTCAATTTGAGAAAAGAATTTCATCTTCTTGCACTCAAAACTTATAATGCTCACACTCAAAACATGCGCTCTCTCTCAAATATTTTCTCTTCTCTCTCAAATCTTTGTTTCTTCTCCCAGATTTAATGCTTCTTGCACGGATATTTTCTACTCTCGCTTGCCTCCTTCTCTTCGCGCACAAACCGCGCTCTGCTCAAGTCTCAGTTACGCTTGCAAACCCAGAGGCTCTGCTTGCGGATTTTTTTTGCTCTCTCTCAGATTGGATCGGATCGTCGCCTAGCAACCTTTCCAGCCAATAGAGGGACAGCCTCGGAAAGGGTGCGCTTGTCTAACTCTACTGAGTGTGCCCGTGATAAACCTTACCGACAATAAATTGGCTTTTTAATTTAAAAGCTATTAAAATAAGAAGCTGAAAAACAACAACAATCACGAACATAAAAAAATGAAATAATAAAGGGCGATTCAAGAATAACCAATGAAAAGTCACTTAATTTCTGCTGGAGGCAGAATTAGCATCTGCCCTGACTAGCAAACTTTTTTTTTTTTTTTCTGACGAGCAACTCTGAGGCGGGAGTTTTCTGTTCACATCACGTCACGTCTGAAAATGGATAGCGTCAGAACAGTCCTTGCTACACTTGACCATTTAAATAATAATGTAAAGCTTTGGTTTAAACAGGCATGTTAAGTAAAAACAAACGGAATACTCTTGACAAGTTGGTCTATATCAAGGGTAACCAATTAGAAATCAGTGGGGTTCGAATAACAAAAATCAACAACCAGTGAATGTCTGGAGACATTTTTCATTATAATCTGTTGCTTTGAACTGCATTTAACAAATGCAGGTTTTATGCATCCATGCTATACATCGACGTTTTAAATGAAAAATAGAAAAAATAGAACATTTTTCCATTTCAAAATCTAAATTGTTTTTAAAGTAGAGAATAACAATCATTTAGTTTGGTATATAGACAATTTCCAGTTTCACCTTTTCTTTTTTATAAAACACTTGAACTGACTGTTTATTTTTCTTTCTTTTTTATGGCTTAAAGGAATAGTACACCCAAAACATGATTAGCCTTCATTTTCTACTCACCCCCATGCTGAACAACACTCTGGAGTACTTTTTTGATATCTCAAATGCATCTGGAGATCTGGGAGGCTTCTTGCTGTCTGCTGACATTCAAATAATGGAGGTCTATGGTGCCCGAGGCAGAAAGGTCCATAAAAACGTGTCAATATTCCTCCATACTGTGCGCATTCAGCTCGGCAAAGAACTAATGCTCTTCCTCAACACTGAAGTCCTCAGACATTTTTCTTTCGTTGTTTCTTTCTTTGCACAGGTAAACAGCACATTTCTTCTTCTACGCTTGCATTATCGAGAGCAGACGCTGAATGCGCACTTTCATCTGGTTTGGTCTGCCGCAGTTTCTGTAGGTTTGTGAACTCGCAGGCGCGCGCTTTTAGGAAATCCTATACACTATTGTTTATGCTCTAAAAACATTCTAAATGACTTTGTTTCGAGTAAATTATGGACGCTACCCACTCAGGACACTTGGAATACATTGGACGAGCAGTACGGAGGAATATTGACACGTTTTTTGTGGACTTTTATGGACCTTTCTGCCTCGGGCACCATAGACCTCCATTATTTGAATGTCAGAAGACAGCAAGAAGCCTCCCATATCTCCAGATGCATTTGAGATATCAAAAAAGTACTCCAGAGTGTTGTTCAGCATGGGGGTGAGTAGAAAATGAAGGCTAATCATGTTTTGGGTGTACTATTCTTTTAATGAGAGCAGTGGGCTTTAGGCTGTGTCACAGTCTTGGTTCTGTTATTTTTTCTTTTGAGTATTCAGTTTAACTAGTTTTCCATGTTTTCTAGTTTTATTGGTTTAATTCTTATTTTGTTGTATTTTCTGGATATATTTGAGTTCTAAGGATTTTATTTGTTGCCCTCTTGTGTTGGTCACCTTTTTTCCCTAACTCCTTAGACTGCTCTCTCCACATCTGCTCCCAATCTGCTTGTTAGTTCTCTATATGTTCAGTTAGCCATAAAAACTCCCCTTGGGCAGTTCCTCAGTGCTGGCTGCATGCCCACTTAGTGTTGAATGTGTTATTTACTGGTTCAGGAAATCGTTCTATGGTTTTTATTTTGATCAGTGTGTAAGCAGAGCTATTGGTGAATTTTTTTACTATGACCACGGGCGCTACCGTTGTCTTCATTTTCCAGGGTCTTCCTAGTTTTCCCTAAACCCTTGGTATTTCTAAAAGGTCTCAGGTTCTTTTTCCTGTTGTTTCCATCATTTCACCACATTGTTTAATATGGTTGTCCTCTGCTGCTTATCCATGGTCACAATGTCCTGTTGGTTGGTCACTTTTTGTTTCTGGAAGTCCCACAGGATCTTAGCTCTGCCATTCTCCACCACTTTCATTTAAACATCTATATGTCTTGTTTTCCATAAGATTTTAGACATAGTCCACAAATTGACAATAGCATTTGTAATAAATGGAAAATGTGATTGAATTGACGCCAATTTACAGCACATGTCAAAAACAGCTTAATGTTGTTGAGCTTTAGGCTTTTTAAAATGAGTTTTTCATAAAGACTGCAAACATTTTCATCCAAGTGAGTACGTTTTTTCTAGAATTACATGTTTTTTAAGGGGAAATACAAGTAAGTAAAATAACCATATGTTGGGCAATTTGCCAATTAAATAAATATTAAAATGAAAAGGTGTTGGTCACCTTTTTTCCCTAACTCCTTAGACTGCTCTCTCCACATCTGCTCCCAATCTGCTCGTTAGTTCTCTATATGTTAAGTTAGCCATAAAAACTTTTTTACTTTGGATTTTTGGTTTCCTGTTTAGTCTAATATTTTTAAGTCGGGTTTTTGGATTCATGTTTTTGCTAACTGTGATCACTTATTAAATCTACAAGAAACTCAACTCTGCTTCCCTGCCTCTTCATTTGGGTCCTCAAAAACCACAACCAAAAACAGGCTGCCCTGCTAGGCTTAAAACCTGGGTTTGAATTGAGAGAAAGCCATTCTAAAACACATATCAAGGTGTTCATTTTGAGCCTGGATCCATATTTATTTCTGATTCTGTTGATGGTGGAGAATCCTGCTTCTCAGAAGCAGGTTGAGCCAAACATACTCAAAATGTGCAGAGTCACCATTTCACTTTTCTTTTACCAGTTCACCACAGTTTTCCCAGCGGTTCACACTTCCTCTGCTCTCTTTTTCTCATCATCTTCTCCTTCTTTTCCATCGCCCGGCTTGCCACAGGTTTGCCTGCTGTGTCTAAAAATAGCAGCAGCAGCAACCCAGACTGACAGCAGCTGATTGGCTAATTTGGATCACATGCAGCCTGGTGCCTGGCTTTACCATAAAAACAGGAGAAGCCGTGCAAGTGAAGTTAGACACTGCCGTCGGATAACATGCTGTGATTTATAAATGTTTTAAATCAGGTTGGGTCTGGATTAGCCAGCAGGTGAGACCAGATCCAGACCGTGGTCTGCTAATCCGTGACTTCTGGTCTATATGTTATAAAAACAGCCTTCCACTTCACGATCATGATCTACTGTATGTTGGTGTATTACACAGAAACCCAGTAAGATACCCTGAAGCTTGTGGTTTTAACCTGACTGATTTGCAAAGAGTATGCTGAGGAATCGAGTTGGACAACATGGATCATCAGGTTAAGTAATGGACAGTCAGTCTAGAGTCTTACCTGTATGAAAATGTAGTCATCTTGGACCACCAGGGAGCTGATGTCGATGTATCCTGGGAACGGGTAGTTCCTGTTGGCTTCGGAGCACATCTGAGCTCTGCATGTGACATACTGCACATCTGCCAGGCACACACATTGGAAGCACAGGAGCCGTTAAAGTTGTTATTCCTCTCATGCATGCTAATGAACAGAATGCATCACCTGTTTAAAATAAGCTGACAGGATCTCTCTGCACCATCGTTCTCAATCAAACCAAAAAAAAGCTTTTCATGTTTTCCTGTTCTGTCCTCCCATACACATCCACTAACATTTTCCCATTTAATTTGCTTCTTTTTGTACCATCTAGTTTTCTTGTACAGATATCATAAACAATCCTGTCAGTCATAGAAAATCTTGAATGTTTGTGTATACGGTAAAAACTGCAATGCCATTTAGAGTTTAGTAGCTGACATGCAGCAAGAGAAAGGGAAAGAAAGAGGCCGTGTTCGTTTGAGCTGGAGCCCAGGGTTTAGTCATGGATGCAAACGTCTCTCCTAGTTATTTATTTCCTGTAAAGAGCAGCTCCTGACCTCTGATTTAGAGCTAAAAATCCCTTACTTCCATCTGGTGTGTGAGCCTCCATGTGGACCAGGTCTGGTTCTTTGTCCAGGCCGGAGACGGACCTGGCAGGGATGAAATCAAAGAACATGTATGCATAATTAAAATCATTAATATGTTGAAGATGAGGAAAATAGAAAGCAAAAATAAGCACAAAATGATAGACGCTTGAAATTCTTCAACAAATAAGAAGCCTTAAAATGAACGCCATTAATTTGAATTACAAATTTACCCAATGTTTTTGTATTAAACAAAAGAATAATTGCATGCCCACTTAGTGTTGAATGTGTTATTTACTGGTTCAGGAAATCACTCTATGGTTTTTATTTTGATCAGTGTGTAAGCAGAGCTATTGGTGAATTTTTTTACTATGACCACGGGCGCTACCGTTGTCTTCATTTTCCAGGGTCTTCCTAGTTTTCCCTAAACCCTTGGTATTTCTAAAAGGTCTCAGGTTCTTTTTCCTGTTGTTTCCATCATTTCACCACATTGTTTAATATGGTTGTCCTCTGCTGCTTATCCATGGTCACAATGTCCTGTTGGTTGGTCACTTTTTGTTTCTGGAAGTCCCACAGGATCTTAGCTCTGCCATTCTCCACCACTTTCATTTAAACATCTATATGTCTTGTTTTCCATAAGATTTTAGACATAGTCTACAAATTGACAATAGCATTTGTAATAAATGGAAAATGCGATTGAATTGACGCCAATTTACAGCACATGTCAAAAACAGCTTAATGTTGTTGAGCTTTAGGCTTTTTAAAATGAGTTTTTCATAAAGACTGCAAACATTTTCATCCAAGTGAGTACGTTTTTCTAGAATTACATGTATTTTAAGGGGAAATACAAGTAAGTAAAATAACCATATGTTGGGCAATTTGCCAATTAAATAAATATTAAAATGAAAAAAAAAATTATCTTATTTTAAAAGCATATATACCGTTTTTCAGATTTTCTTACACTCACTTTTAGATCAGATTATGCAGGGAAAGGCTATGATTATTTTCTAGTTGCAAAATCTTTGCTAAGGGTTAATCTATCAGACCCAAACTGTCCCCCCTAAAGGAAAGGAAGTTGGTCTGAAATTCTAAGAACCACAAAAGAAGTTTCCAGTTTGTTGTGCAATTAGACTATACCATAGGAATTGTTCAGAGTAAAACCAATTAAAAATCATCCTGGACCAGGAGGGTCCAAAGAAGAAGCTTAAAAACATACAGCTTCAAGCATAATGGGAATTTGACCGTTCCGACTGTAGATGTTGGCGGTTGCATCATGCTCTGGGCCTGCTTTTCTGCCCTGGATTGGACAAAAGTGGACAACATGATAAAGAAGAAGGTATACCTTTATTTTCTTTCACCTGACCTGAAATCAACAGGTGTGTAAACTCACATCTAAATTGTTAATGATGTGAATCTAAATTGAAGTTTGAAAGATAAGGTCCCTTCTTTCTCTGCAGCTGTTAAGAAAACTTGACGTCTCTTCTAAAATTTTTTAAGTGGACAACTACAAATGGAATTAATAAATCCTGCAGAGATAAAAAAAAAAGCAAAAAATATCTATTTCTGAGTGTGATCAAGTTTTATGTCTTTCATTATTCAATGGTTGGATTGGCTAAGATGGCAGCAGCTGGTTTCCCAATGCAGCAGCGTTGAATATCCCTCAAAGACCAATGTAGCTGTAGAGCAGATTCAGCCAACCGGAGTCTGGTCTGGCTGCTGTCACAGACCCATCCAGTGCCCCAGTGTCCTTGAAATTGCTTTTGGTGATGAAGGGTACAGTGAGTGATGGATTTTGCACATATTTAGGATTTCTCTACAGCAGGATGAAAGAATATCTTATGAGCAGTAGGAGAATAAAACCCAAAGCCATCCCAGACACAGCCCAGTCACCTCCTAGAGGGAGGGGGAGAGCAGCCATGAGCTGGACAGTATTCAGTTCCACGTTTTGATGAGTGTGCACATTTAGACAGAGTTAGTTCACCACAGGGGGAGAGAGCATGAGGCTGAGTGGATATGAAGCGACAGGACCGTCCCTGGTTCCTTATTACTCATAGGTCCTGACTCAAAATCTGTATGTGTACATCATAAGGGATGTGCTGCTCCTGCTTTGGCTTTTTTAGTTTAAACACAACTCTAAACACTTAGAACCACACTGAAAACTAGGTAAATAAGAAAAAAACAGCAATGTGAAATACTGGTGGAAACTGATCATACAGTTTCATAATTAGTTTGCAAAAGAGACTTAGGGCTGTTCCAACCATCGCATTTCTGAATTCTCCAGAGTGGTGAACGACTTTACATGAGTGAATAAAGTGAATGTGATTGGTCGTTTATCAAGGGAGCGGGATTGTTGTGGCGGAAGGTTCACAAGCAAGTTTGGTTGTGGCCAATCCTGCCAAGTCGTACGCCGTTTCTCAATAAGCGTTCTTGAGCGTTCTCGTGTGCTCGTGTACTCGTGACACGTCATCAGCCTCAGCCCGAGTACCGTTCCAATTCTCGAGAACGCCAGATCGAGAACGCACCAAATCCCCGGATGTTGTTCTCGACCCGCCCTCTTTATCGAGCATGCATCAGAGCAGACTTGTGCGTTCTTCAGACTGACCGCTTCCCCAGAATGCCCCGCGGCCGCAGCTTGATTCGAGACAGCGCTCACAGTGGTAAGTTAAACATTCCCTTTTCTGCTGCTGTTGTTCTTCAAAAGTACGTTTTGAAATCGTTTGAGGCGATAACATTATACATTTAAGCCTCCCTGTGTGGCCTGTTTACAGAGTTAGTGCGAAATTAAACAAAAAAAGTCTGACGTTGAGCGGACCAGAGTGACCAGCAGACCTCCGAGGGTAACCGCAGCCGGGGCTAATGTTACCCCGTCTGTAGTGCACTTCTCTCGGTCTAGTTATGTGTGAACTACCGCTCGTTCTGATGGCGGTTTTTTACGGTTCGGTAATTTTTTTAAATGTTTTTTAAGCTTTAGAAATTAAAAAATATTGTTTTCAAAATGTTTTGTGTAGGGAATAAATAGTTTTGACTGTTAAAGAAATGCTAAAGAACGTTGCATGTGATCACGTCACGAGTACGCTTCTGTTCCAATACACATACGTGCTTGCATGCTCGTGTTCTCGTCAAGTCCGATCTTCCTGCGTTCTCGCCAAGAACAGACTTGACGAGAACGCGAGTACGTACTCGCGTTCTCGTGAATTGAGAAACGCCTATTGACTCAATGCATATAGCTGGTTTTAGTTAGATCAGGGGTCTTCAAAGTTTTCCAGGCCAAGGACCCCCATACTGAGGACGAGATGGAGCGGGGACCCCCTCATTATCTATATATTATATGAAATTGTGTTATATCAAACTGGTCCTATAGTCACTCTATAAAGTATTTCTGATTCTGATTCCTGGTTGATGGGACAGGTGTTGTGAATGAAACGGTGCCCAGCTTGAAAGAGCTCCTGTGTGTCGCTGAATGTGTCCATTGATGACTGAAAGACATCTTCTTCCTCCATTTATCTGTTTAATACAGTGTGTTGAGTTCCTGTTAATGCGGATTTAAAGACATTTCAATTAGTGGAACAAATTGCAGGGGAGAATATATAAAAAAAAGTCTAATCCACCAAAATTTTCGTGACCCCCATGCAGTACTTTCGTGGGCCCCCTAGGGGTCGCGGACCCCCTGTTCAAAATCTCTGCCTTAGATAGAAAACCCCATCTGAATGGATGATCTCATTGAATTGTCTTTGTGCTGTGAATTGGCACCAGCTAAATGAAATGAATTGGACTGCATCTGATCTCGATCCTAAAAACTTGAGCTAAATATTTTCCTGTAGAAATATTTAGTTGCAGGAAGCGGTAGTGCAGACAAACCAATAAAATAAGCTTATGCATTATTTTTTTTTCATTAAAAATTAAGTTCTATATCTTCCTCATTCTCATTACTTCAGACTAAGAAGACATGAGGTTGTGAATGCTGCCAAAGGGGCTTTAAAAACATTAAGTGACAGGTTATACCTGCCAAGAATATTTATAAAACCCTGGATTATTGAGGATTTGGCAATAAAAAAACAACTGTTAATTTTCCCAAGAAGACTCTTTCTTCCTTGTCATTATGAAGTGCTTTACATTGAGAAAAAAAATACTTAAATTTGTTTTAGAATACATGTATTAAGTAATAAAATGACATGATGTGAAGAGGTGTTAGGCTCTTCAGGTGGCACTGCAGAGTCAGGTGTTTCTGAAGTCAGAGATCAGCCTCCTGCTCAGTGTATGGAGCTGAATAAATGTGCAGGATTTCACCACAATCACTACCACTCACAAACCCTTAGTCCATTGCTGCATTCCAGAGTAAAATAACATTAGATGTGGAATGCAGCAGCAGAGAGAGGAACAAAGATGACTCACCAGTAAAATCTGTTTGGGGTGACGTGCTCATGGATAAGCATCCATTTCCTTCCGAAGTCGACTGAGCTGTACAACTGCAGGAAAAGAAAAAAAATCAGAGAAACAGTGATGTTAGCTGTGTCATTGTATACATCAACATCCATCAAGCATTTGAATCCCAACCAGCTAATGTAAAAACTTAGAACAGTGATGAGAGATGTGGTTGTTAGTTCCACACTGGAGGATAGTCTGGGGCTATAAAGCATCATCCAAGGAGATGACAACAGAATCGCTTTCAGCGTTAACAACTGGCAGATAAAGCTAACAGATTATGACAAATGTATGAATCTCTGCTCCCTCTGGTACAAACAACAGCCTCATATTATCAGCTAACGCTGCAAAGAATCTCCTTTGATAAGCGCGCCAAATGCTGGTTACAAAAGCACTTTATCTGCACCATTGCAGAGGACAATGGATGCAAAAAATGATGTATGGCTTTCCAGATGTGCAGGTGTGCGCCTTGTAGCCTGTGGCCCAATTTCAATGTACTAATTACATTTACAGGCACCCAGGCAACCAATTAATGACCCCTTTGTGTTTCCCAGCGCTGTAATGATCGATGATGATGGAGCGGCTCACATATTTCTTGCAGCCTTTGTGCATCCATCAAGCACAGTTAGTCGGGACTTGTGGAACACAGCGAATGTTTTCGCTTCATAGATTTCAATCACAGCACAAATGAAAATGCAAAACAATAGAGATGTACGCCTCAATTATAGATGTATTTTTTCACCTAAGGATTGCACCAATACAGCGTTCTCATCTGAATACTAAAGATTTTCAAAGAGAATCATGTTTGCTTAAATCCTGTTTCTTGCACCTAACAATGTGCTCTACCTTTATGGAGTGAATTTTGTTCCAATATTTTAGAAAGCAAAGAACTGGTTTGGAAATTTTGAAATACAGAAATGCATTTCAGAAAAGCAACTTTGAGAAACTTGGCTTTTCTGAAAAAATTTTTTTTTCTATTTTTTCACATTCTACATTTCAAAACTGTACTTATTTTTTTTTTTTTAGAACAGATGTTTTTTTTTTATATATATATTATTAATATACAGTATTTTTTTATTTTCAAAACAGAACAACTGGTATTTTTAACATAAGATTTACATTTAACAACTTCATCATGAACATTTTCAAAACAGATTTAATATTTTCAATTATAATTTTTCAAATTTCTCCTTTTCAGATTCATTTTATGAATTTTTCCCTTTTCAAATTGCATTTTCAGGAGCCTATTCTCTTCACCTTAAGCCCAATGCAAACTCTCACTACTGACCAGTAATAAAATATTGCTGCCAACGTCGGTAAAGACCAGAAAAATGGATCTTCTTCCAATGTGACCTAACGGTTCCTAAAGGTTGTATTCAAATCAGATAAACAAACAGCCCTATCTCCCTCTGGATTATGGAGCTACTCACTTTATCTTTGACCAACTGGCAGATGAATAATTTAGCTTCTTCTATCTGGGATATTCATCCATCAGCTTCACTCTTTCTCCACCATTAGATAGTCTTTAGCTGCTCAGCTGTACCCCAAACTCTGGTGGTCTCTCTCCTCTGAATGTTTGACTTTGTTCATTTCTCACCCTTAGATCAATCTTTTTAAACTAGCTTTAACTTTGATGTCTCTATTTTAGACTTTTTTCTACTGTCAGTCTCAAAAAAATAAAAACAATCCACTTCACTTTGTTTCCAAGTTTGAAGACGTTTCGCTTCCCATCCAGGAAGCTTTTTAAGTTCGAAATATCAGAAACAGCATTCCAACAAAACCTTGTTTTTGTTTTGAAAATATGCAAGTTGAAACAGACGAACGGGGCCGCCCCTTTGGGATTGGGGTCGTTTGGCTTCTCTTGTTAGCCTGCAACGCCCCCTACCCATCTAAGTGTCTGAAAGGGGGATTGTGAAAGGGAATTGTTGGCCTTGCTGTTTTTGATTTTCAGAAGATTCCCTCTCTTTATGGGCTCCATTTTCACAATGACAATGGAATCTTTTCATCAATGATTTTCTTGTGTCATGATCTGGCCTTTTTGCTCTCCCTTAATTAGTCATTCCTTTCACCTGCCGTTTTTTCCTCCCTGCCTCAATCATAATTTATCCCTCTCACCTGTTTCCTCTAGTTTATATTCAGTTCAACGTGAGCATTCAGTGCCAGATCATTGCTTGTCTTTCTGTTCAGTTTTATTTGGTTCATGTCATGGACCCTAGCTGCCAGTGGAAAGAGGGTTTTAGTGTTTGTCTTGTCTCCTGATCGTCCACTGTTCCTCCCCCGCGGAGTCCACTGGGTTTTTGGCTCATTATGGGGGGAGGTTCAGTTTTTATCAAAGTAAGCCTGGCTCCAGGAGGAGACCAGTTTAAAGTCCTGCTTCAAGTTCCAGTTCCTACGTCCTGTCTCGGGTACCCTCTTCCACTGTGCCTGCCTGTCTTCACCTGATCCTGTGCGTGACCACCTGGTCATGCTTTTGGTCCCAGTCAGACTCTGAACCCTCCTGGAAGCCTGTGGAAGTCTGGATCCTGCCATCCTGTTTCTGTTCCTGCCTGATCTGGATCCTGCCTGTTCTGTCTGTTCCTGTCTGTTCTGGATCCCTCACCAGGAGCGGCTTCCAGCATAACCTCTGGGACTGCGGCACTGGGGACATTCGTGGTCTGGACTGTTAAACCAGGTAAGTGACCAACACAGATAATCTTATATCAGTTTATCGCTGTCACTTACCTGTGTTTCCTCCCTAGAGTGTCTGAGATTGGGCGGTGCCCCGCCCCCCCGCCTGCAGTGTCCTCGAGCCACAGCTCCGCTTTTGTTTTGTTTTATTTAATAAATGTTTGAACTTTCCTACTGACTGTCTCTCCTTGAATACTGGGTCCATTTGTCCTCGTTCCATGACATCTTGATCAGCCAAAAGTTTCCACTTTTCTGATCTGCTTGTTTTTTTTATTTCACTGGAAAGCAGATTTACAAGCATTTTTTTTGTATTAAGCCATTATTGTCATATTGGAGAAGACACAGAGGCTTGATATCCAGAACATGTGAAAACATGTGAGTCAAACTCATCTGCTGAAAAGGAAAAAAAGAAAAAAATTAATTGTGCAAATACTTGAAATGTCATGATCTGGTCTGTTTGCTCTCCCTTAATTAGTCATTCCTTTCACCTGTCGTTTTTCCCTCCCTGCCTCATTATTATTTATTCCTCTCACCTGTTTCCTGTGGTTTATATTCAGTTCAGCAGGAGGATTCAGTGCCAGATCATTACTTGTCTTTCTGTTAGTCTGTCTGTTTGGTTTTTTTGTCATGGTTCCTGTCCTGGATCCTAGCAGCCAGTGGAAAGAGGGTTTTGGTGTTTGTCTCGTCTCCTGATCGTCCACTGTTCCTCCCCCGTGGAGTCCCCTGGGTTTTTGGCTCATTATGGGGGGAGGTTCAGTTTTTATCAAAGTAAGCCTGGCTCCAGGGAGGAGACCAGTTTAAAGTCCAGCTTCAAGTTCCGGTTCCTACGTCCTGTCTCGGCTACCCTCTTCCACTGAGCCTGCCTGTCTTCATCTGATCCTGTCTGCTCCTGTGCGTGACCACCTGGTCATGCTTCTTGTCCCAGTCTGACTCTGAACCCTCCTGGGAGCCTGTGGATGCCTGGAAGTCTGGATCCTGCCTGTTCCTGTCTGTTCTGGATCCCTCACCAGGATCAGCTTCCAGCATAACCTCTGGGACTGCAGCACTGGGGACACTCGAGGTCTGGACTGTTAAACCAGGTAAGTGACCAACCCAGATAATCATATATCAGTTTAACGTGGTCACTTACCTGTGTTTCCTCCCTAGAGTGTCTGAGATTGGGCGGTCCCCCCCCCCCCTGCCTGCAGTGTCCGCGAGCCACAGCTCCGCTTTTGTTTTGTTTTTATTTTAATAAACCTTTTGAACTTTCCTACTGACTGTCTCTCCTGAATACTGGGTCCATCTGTCCTCGTTTCATGACATGAAAGCCATTTACCAAGCTTTTTATCATGATAAAAAATCAAGTAAAAAACTCATTTAAGTTTTTTTTTTTTTATTCATTCTGCATGTTTTACATATTTTGGGATTATGTAATACAGTTTTAATAACGGTTTCAAGGTGGGTTAAGATATTGGTATTTCTAAATGTCTAAAAGGGTCGCCTTTGGTTTCAGCAATCTTTAATTAACTAGTGGGAAATTGTTTTTGCTCTAACTGCTTTGAATTTTTCACTTTCTCAGTCTCTTTGGTCCCTGAAAATAAAAATGAAAAATGAAACAAAAACACAAAGTGCGCATTTAGAAGCTGCATTTCCTCTCAGCTGTTTCTGACTCTGGTGGAGGCCGACCACGCTTTTGATTAATTGAAAGGAGAAACTTTGAAGCTTACTTTCTGACAGCCTAGAAGCTTTAAAATTTAAAATGTCATTGAGCTGATGAATGGAGAGAGAAGAGGCTGGAGATGCCCACTGGAGCCATATGTCACTGTCGTAAGTGATGAGGGACGCTGCCGGTTTGGCTACACCAGCACTCCTCAGTGACCAATCTCTGCAGGGATCAGAAATATTCCTTTTTGTGTGTTTCCAGTGTTTGTTTGAGGTTGAGTCAAATGTAATGATTAGACAAATTATTGAAAAAATGTATCATGTTCTATTTATCTAATTCAAAGCATTCATTGATGGAGATGTGTTTAATGTATGCAGTGCGTTTCTTAGCTCTGTGGCGCAGTTATCATGGTTGGTTATAAATATGTATTACAAACATAATAATGAACGATTTTAATTCATCCACCAAAAATCAGAAAATTGATGTAAATACTGGATTAATGGGTTACCAGCATTTAACAAATATAATTACCAATTATGATGACCAGCTAAATTTACCAATACGCATAATTGTTCAACCTGTTTTGGATTTGTGCTTGTTTACCCACAGCTTGAATATATAACTTCAATTGGAACTTAATAATCATTAATCAACATGGCAATAAATGTCACAGTATTATCATTAACTAGAAGGGCATGTTTGCAGCACTAACCTTTAGAGACAGCAGCTCACTCATAAAACATGCACAGACACAAATCTCTTTATGCTGAAAGTCATTAAACATAATAAAGTAATTCTAATAGATTGAACACAGAATACTACCAGAAGAAAGAAACTGAAAGAGAAGCTAGCTACAACGATTAAAGGTATAGTTAGATGGGGGGGCTATAGCCAATCATTGGCTGTCTCTGTGGTCAACGCTGAAGCCTGATTTGTTGCTCTTGTGGAGATAATTCACCAAACAGTTGCCCTCTAAACCAGAAGGTGGCAGCAGTGATACCCTGAGCTGGAATGTCCGAAGAATTTGACTAATAGCAAAAATACAGTAATGATTTCTTTACATGTATGTATTAAAATTCAACTTGCCAGATCCAATTCGCTCTCTGTTCAGAGTTGGTTTATTGTGTTTTACCAGGGGAGAAAGCAAAGGTCTAGGAGTCTCATATGAAATTAGAGATTTTTCAGAAATAAAGCTGAGATACTTTTTGAGGAATCCTCTGGTCTTTAGGTTTTCTTGCTGCTGTTCACAGTCACTGTCCAAGTATACAGTTAGAGCGGTGGAGCTACAATAAATGTCTTAAACTGAAGCTAACTGGGTACATAAACAGTTGTGCATACAAGCCAAGTTTTTGCTTATTTTTTAGAACTTCTTCAATTCAGGTAGCAACCTACATGCAGACATGCCCGTCCTCATTGACGTCCCAAACAAGGAATTGTAATGTTAACAGATGATAGAATTCTGTGAGCATGTAAACATAAATGGACCATAAGGAATAACAGTAATATTCAATAAAGAAAGAACATCTATCCAGGCTGGCACAAATTATCGCTACACAATTAAACCAAAATGAAGAAAATGGCAGAAACAAAGCGTTCTGTTAAGTTTATATAAAAAATAGAATATCCTAAGAGCCTCCAAAGAGAAACGCGGGGTAGAAAGTATCCATCTTTACCTCCTCGCGATGGGGATTTTATTCTCCCCCAATTTACCCTTGGGACAACAAAGAAAGCTTTCTCATGTTTTATGATGTTCAAGTTATTTTCATTATTAAAGTTTTTTTTTAACTTTTATTAAGAATAGGCTACCTATTTGAAGGGCTCTATAAATATAATTTAGTATTATAATTATTGTTTAGATATTTTTTTTTATCATTATTACCTCCATCTCCATGGCTTTGAACCTCGTCTTCCTTTTACAACCACTATCAAACTGCCATTTAAACACACAATCTGCTAATTTTAATGGATGCAACCCAATACATTTAAGCAGCGATCTTTGTACATAAACAGAAACAAGGCAACCTTTTCGCCCCTAATAAAAGAAAAAGAAACAAGAAAAAAAAAACAGCACATGCAATTTAGCTCCTGTTATTCTATATCTTCAAAGTTCACGCATTGTGTGTCGAAGTATGACCGTCTAGATTAAAGTTGCATCCTGGTGTTATCCATGACAGCTTAGCAGTTAGCCAACATTCCAAAGGAATTAGGAGAAAACATGAATCATCAAACCAGTTCCCTATAGCAGATTGTAAACTGGTCCATTTACTAGTGATGTTATGGGATGAGCTGAGGCGTGTGTCAAGTAATGGAGGGGGCATTTCCATGAAGCGCATGTCGAGGCGAGATTAATTTAGGAGGGGGTCCAAAATTGATGACCTTTAGAAGCGTCTTTACCGTGATTGCTGGTGACCGCTTCAGGAAGTGGTTCAGAAAGCGCAAAAATTTCGACAGGCGTTTAAACAGCCTCAGGATTCAGTCAAGATGTGGGAGTTTGTAGGAGAGTTGCTGTCAGCTGGATAGAGTTTGGATAGATTCTAAGAATAGATTGGTTGTTTTTCCCAACCAATCTAGTTGGTTAAAACAATTTTAGTTAAACAATGTCTTAATCCAAATCTGAGCCATCCACTGGACACAGTTGTAACTTTAGTGTTAACTACTATTGCTGTCTGTTGAACAGTTATCAATGTTGGTGGCATCAGCTGTAAGACAGTGACTTTCACTCCTCTGGTTTATGGTTAAAGACCCACCTTAAACTTTGGAAAGTTGCATATACTTAAGTATTTTACCTAATGTGATTAATTAGTATTGATTTGTCCTAGCATAAATATAGACTGCGTAAAAACACTGCCAGATTAGATTGGCTGGTTTAACCAAAAGATTGGTTGAACAAATAACTTCCAACCGGATAAAAAAAAAACTTTCATTTTGCTCATCATTACCCAATATACACAAACACTTTCCAAGAAATTTTACACAATAAAAAAAACACAAAAGATTTTATTATACAAACCAATCATTAATAATTTCAAAGGATCTTAAATGGGAAAAAAACAAGAAAAACGATTGCATAAAATCACTGATTTTATTACGAGGTGTAGTTATGCAGCTAGAAATAAAATCTGATGGTGACATGTTCACATGAAGCCCCATGAACTGTGGGGATCATTGAAGCAATTTGGCCAAACGGTTCAATGCCTCATGAGGCTTCATCTCACCATCACAAACATTTACCATAGGTCATAGGTCACCACTGGCTCATCTGTGATGCTCTGTTTATTCTTTCAGAAGCAGCATTAACTGCCTCTCAGCTAGTGATGTTATGAGATGAGCAGAGGCTTTGAGGCGTGTGTCGAGTAATGGAGGGGCGTTTCCCCGCAGCACGTGTCGAGGCGTGATTCATTTAGGGGAGGGGCCTAAATTGAGTTCGTCCAAGGCCTCTCTACCGTGGTTCCTGGTGACCGCTTCAGGAAGTGGTTCAGAAAGCCTAAGAACTTGGGCAGACATTTAATTACAACAAGATGTGGGAGTTTGTAGGGGTCGCTGTCAGCTGCAAAGAGTTTGTATTGATTCTAAGAATAGATTGGTTGGAAAAAAAAGTTTAAGTTTTAAGAAGTATTTTCTCCTGAGGGAGATCATCTACATAGGTGGCGTCTGCTGTAAGAAGCAGGCTCCCACTCTGGAGGTTGAAGGTTCAAGAACTGTTTTTGACTTTTGAAAATTTCGCTTAAACTTAATTCTTTTGGTTGATGAGACTAATTTGCATTGTTTTGCCCGAGTAAAAATATAGATTGGGTAAATTAGGTCAGTGCAGCAAAAAGATTGGTTGAACACAACTTCCAACCTGATTAAAACCAAAAAATGTGGAAAAACTATCAGGTTTGAAAAAAATGACTAACACCTTTCATTTTGCTCATCATTACCCAATTTGCACAAACACTTTCACTGTCTGCTTGAGTTATTTCACTAAAATGGCAGAAAAACGGTTCACCTTAAATTATTGTTCTAAGAAATTTTACACATAAAAAAACTTACAAAAGATTTTATTATACACACCAACCATTAATAATTTCAAGGGAACTTAAAAGGGGGAAAAAAAAGAAAAACAATTGCAAAAAAAAAAAAAAAAATCACAGATTTTATTACAAACTGTAGCTCTGCAGTCCACCAGTAGGTGGTGACATGTTCACATGAAGCCTCATGAACTGTGGGGATCATTGAAGCAATTTGGCCAAACGGTTCAATGCCTCATGAGGCTTCATCTCACCATCACTACTTCTACCTACTTATACTGAACAAAACAGAATTATCAAAACAAAAACCAATGAAACCAAAATAAGATTCAAATCCTCTCAATTACACTGATTAATCTAAGATAATGAAAAACAATTACATAACACTTATCTCCTGAGTTCTTCTAAGGATTTCTATTAACCAGCACTGAGTGAAGGCTCTGCTGCTCTTTAAAGCCCAGCACTCTGATGAGACTGATGAGCTCCACTTGTGTAGACCACCCAGGTTCTCCACAAAGATCCTCTCTTGAGGAGATGCATAACTCACACAGATACATGGGAACCCTGACAGAGCCAAGACATCAAGATACCTGTCGAGTAATAATTTGGTGCTTTATTGGTGTGTGCAGGTCTCAGAAACAGGTCCCATTTCTTTTGGGAATTTATTTTGTAGTTAAATCAAGAGAAAATTGTTCTTAAATGTTAACATAATGGGTCTCCAATTCTTTTTTTTTTTTCAGGCATTGATTTGAACCGACTGAAAGCTTTAAACTAATTTACATATTTTTAATGAAATATTTTTTTATTTGAGAATATTTCTTAATATTTCCCATTGCTTAACAAGGTACAGAATGCTGAATATGTTGATTACAGTCAAGATTAAAATAAAGGATGATAAATAACAGACCATAATGATGGAAGCCTTTTTAATCAGAGGTTTGATGCTGACATTGTTTGCCTGAGTAAAAATTCTCTCCCTGAAATAAATTGGAAGTGACAAGCATTGTTGTACAACATCAGTTAAAACCACTCTACATGTGTGTCCTACTGCTCCTAAATCATATCCACTGTTTTATTTTTATTATTTTATTAGGATCTTACACTATATCGAGTAAATTTGTTCAATTATTGTTGCAAAAGAAACAAAATGTTGTAATGGTATAATTGAAAAAAATGATATACACTGCAAAAACGACTAGAAATAAGTCAGCTTTTCTAAAATTAAGTATATTGACCCTTAATATGAGTAGGTAAATAAGATGGTTTGCCAATATAATTGGTATTTTTACTCCTGAAATAAGATATTTAGATAATAAGCACTTGAAATTAGACAATGCAACATTTTTTTATTATTTTAAATGTAAATTATCTTGCTCCATTGGCAAAGTCTCTCACTTACCTCCTCATTTCAACAACGGATCAATTTATTCTAAGAAAAATTGTCTTTTTCCAGTGTATTTGCTTTTTAACACTAATGTTTTTGTTCTGAATCAGGTTTTCTGATATAATAATTAGATTTACGATTGAATGCAGCACAAAACCGTCTTTTTAATGCCGTCTTGTCCCCCTATTTTAAAAGATATGGGTATGTGGATCTTATGGTGGAATCAGAAGTATATATATTTAGAAAAAATGCCATTTCTTATCAAAATGTCTCAGATGATTTATTCTAGAGGACTAAATCTACTTAAAAATAATCCGATTAAACATAGTCCACCTCTACCCAGATATGACTGAATTTAGCTGATTGCAGTTATTAGATTACTAAATTATAAAGAGCAAAGAAAGCCAAAAGACTCCCGTCTTCCTACTTTAGAGCATGCTCAGAACAGAGGATGGATGTAGAAATAACTTCCTTTAAACTAGATTTAGCAGAACCAGACTTTGAGTCACCATCTGCTTTAATCGGCTGGAGAAGCATGTTTTTCATCCACAAGACTCCAAGAATATCTATGTTTTATATCATCAGTTCTGCAGCTGGAGCTTCACCTCTTCAGCAGGTTTCTGAGGTGTTCCTGCTTTGTTGGAAATATAGATCCATTCACCTTTTTAAAAATGTCTTCCAGCTTGAGGCAGAATGATTTGGCAGAAACAGTGATACAAAGAAAAAATACCTAGTTTCTAAAGTAATCAAGAGATAAAGCTTTAAAAGATGCACAAGGTCTTAACATGATGTAAACAAGGGTCTGTTTCTCACAAATAATTTATCTTCCATCTGGATACAGAAAAAGGCGCTATAGCAATGATTACACACACAGAGTGCATCTAAACTGCAGAGAACGTCTCAGTCTGCAGCTCAGCTCAGAGCAGAAGTCTTTGAAGGCCATGTCTTATGAGAAACATGGTGCTTTTTATCCGGTTTAACCATTAAACCTGTGAGAGTTTGCTGCAGGCAAGCAGGAATAATAACCAGGCTTTGTTTCACTGCTTTCATATGAAGAGTTATGCAGTGATATTCAATTTCAGCACATGAATGGAGTCAAACTTGAGCGATGTGTGTGTGTGTTTGTAACTTGTGATTTACAGCAAATCAACAAGGAGAAGACAAGCATTCAAACAGATGGAAGCAAAATAAGAAAGGAATCCATTCCAAAGCTGGTTGATCACAGAACGCTTACATACGCAGACAGATGAAGGTCAAACATTTTGGTTTTTTATTTCAGCTTAAAGCGGTGCCAGGAACGGTTAAGGCCCAACAGCTAAAGGCTGGAGTAAGTGCACTTTGGCTGGGGATGAAATATGAATCAGGATGAAAGATAAATGACGGCTCTACTGCAGCTGTCAGGCCTAGAGATCAATTAAAAAAATGGTGTTGCAGAGAATAATCCGCAGCTGATGAAACTACAGTTTTCAGAGTTCCAGGAAACCTGCACTGCTTCCCTGGACGTGAAGCTGACAATGCCGGCGGTTTTCTGCTGCTAAACTAATGACAGGTTAGCAGACAGGCTGCCTCTGCTGACTGCCTGCAGCCTCCCATTATAATCACACCTTTCCTCAGCTCCCAGCTGTAAAACAGAGAACCAGAAGGATAGCATGTCCTCTGAAGGAGTGTTGAGACATTTCAAAGCAGCCAATCAGAGACAGAGCTCCGACCTTTAACCTGTAAACACCCAGTCATCTGGATGCAACATCTGGCTAATAATAAAACGTTTTTGTTTTTTTTGTTTTTTTACATTTTCTTACTTCAACAGATTTTTTGCTTCCTATAGGAATTACAGATGACACAGATCTCACAATTATTTGAATACAGAAATATTTCATGGTAATCTCTAACTTTACATCAGAGGTCACGGATTAGAGGACCGCGGTCCGGATCTCGACCCACCTGCTTGCTAATCCAGACCCAACCTGATTTAAAACATTTATAAATTACTGCATGTTGTCCGACGACAGTATCTTACTTCACTTGTGCCGCTTCTCCTCTTAATACGGTAAAGCCTTCCAGAGCATTGGGCACCAGGCTACATCTGATCCAAATGATCCAATGAGCTGCTGTCAGTCTGGGTCGCTGCTGCTGCTACTTTTAGACACAGCAGGCAAACATGTGGCAAGCCGGGCGATGGGAAAGAAGGAGAAGATGATGAGAAAAAGAGAACAGAGAAAGTGTGGAACTGTGGTGAACTGGTGAAAGAAAAGTGAAATGGTGCTCAAAGATGACCCTGCACATTTAGAGTATGTTTGGCTCAACCCGCTGCTGTGAAGCAGGATTCTCCACCTTGAACAGAATCAAAAATAAATATGGATCCAGGCTCAAAATGAGCACCTTGATATGTGCTTGAGAATGGCTTTGTCTCCATTCAAACCCACTTTTAAAGCCTTGCAGGGCAGCATAAAGTCCACTGCTCTCATTAAGACAGAAAAAATAAATAAATATTTTATAAAATATATTAATCAGGAACTTGTCTATATACCAAAATGAATGATTGTTGTTCTCTACTTCAAAAGACACTTTAGATTTTGGAAATTGTTATTTACTTTTTTTAAATTTTTTTTTTTATTAAAAAATGTAATATATAACATGGATGCATAAAAACTTCATTTTATTTCAGTATTAAATTCTGCTAAAAGTAAGAGATTATAATAAAAAATGTCTCCGGACCTTTACTGGCTGATGTTTTTTTTTATTCAGACTCCAATGATTTTAATTGGTTACCCGGGCTTTACTTGTTTTCTATCCATGTTTACATTTATTTTCCTGACAAAACCACACTGACACATGAAAAGAAGTCAATCTTATAAAAACGCTGAAACCAGATATAAGGCAGAAAAAGATTTGTCTTAACATGAAGTTATACTAAATCATTGCATCATTTGGGATTAAAAATGATTTGCTGTAAATACAGAAACAGTCCACATTATTATCCAGTGGGTGCCTTTTTTCAGATGATGCAAATAGTTTTCTCAGCAACACCTGCAGAAAATCATCTTAACGGAATGCATGTCAGCCTAATGGCGTTTTTACAAGAAACGTGAAACATGCAGAAAATCACCAGTTTTGTGTGTTTTTGTCTGCCTGACAAAAAAAAGCAACTTTAAATTGGAAAGATAAATAAAAAAAAGACGAAGGCAAAACAACTATGAACAGAAGTTTTCATCTCCTGTGATTTTCTCATCACATCCTTTCCAGGTGGGGTGTTCTCCCCGCTTCACCCCCATCCGGATGTAGTTCCCAGGCTTCAAAGATCCCCTCTTTCTGGCACAACCAGTTAAAAGGTAAGAGGACGAATGTTTTTAAAAAGTGCCTAACTGGTTTATATAACTTCCTCACGTCAGTTAAGTAATGTTATATTTATTAAGCTCTTTTCATTTACTCAAATTTCACATCTGGCCTGATGCAAACCCATCATGTCGTACAGATGTGACCTTAGCCAACAGGTGGATAACAAACGACACATTTCGTGTCACATATTTGCAGAAAGTAAGTCGTCAATCTGAAAACTCACCAACTGACTCCACTCAGCCTCCATGGAGAGCTGGTGATGATGTCAGTTATTTGTAAAAGGTTTAATTTATGTCTGTTCACCTTTGCTTTTTCTGCATTAATGTTTCTCCTCTTGTGATGCTCTAGTCGTTCCAGCGATGTGTAAATGCACTCATTTAAATATCAGCCTCTATTCTACTCGTGGACCAGTTTACATACAAGTCAGACCAATGTTGATTAACAAGGTGTAAAAATGTGTTTAGAACGATGAAGAAAGAAGCAGCAGAGCCTTTACTAAAGAAAACATTTTGTTTGTGTGAGTGTTTTTTTTTTTGTTTTGGTTAAAATTTGCAAACTTTTGATTTCTGTGTGTCGTTAAGATCTTTCCTGTGGCGCTCGGCAGTCGCCTTGTTTCTTCGCAGCATCACTGTAGAAATTCTGCCACCAGAAAAGCTGCCAGTCGAAAAAACATCAAAGCGGCACAGCTTTTTAAATCCAGAAAAGTTCAGAGGAAAGGATCAAGACTTTGGGATTATGGAAATGATAACTGCTGCGTTATAGGGCCCGGTGTCCCAAACAATTACTGTAAGTCATTTTTATAACTCTTAATTAAGTCTCTCATAAATTCTTGATGCATCTGTGTACAGCGCTGTAAATCAAACTGCTTCTGCTGGCATCGCCTGGGGGGAGGGAGAGTGAGAGATGGTTTTATGTCCTGCGATTTATGAGGCCAGCAAAGAACACAAACAGGAAGGGCCATCTTATACGTGGGGAGGGATGCAAGGAATACAGGAACGATACTCAGACTCTGTTCTGGCTGAGCTGCCAAAAGCACAACAGTATAGAACAACAACTCCTGTTGTGTTTCAAAAAAAGAACAAAACAACAGCTAAACCTTCTGCACAGGTGCCATCAATCCATTATCCTACTGTATGTAGCATCAATCCAGCAGAGAGTGTCTTATAATCCATTTGTTCGAAGGACGGCTTTACTTCCAGAAGTTTCCAAAAACACAAATCGGTCTTTCCAGAATTTAAGCAAAATAAAATTTAGGGTTTATGGAATTTATGGAAAAAAATGATGATCTATTTTTTTTTTTTTTGGAACAGTGGGTAGCACTGCTGCCTTGCAGCAAGAAGGTTCTGGGTTCGATTCTGGCCCGGGGTCTTTCTGCATGGAGTTTGCATGCTCTCCCTGAGCATGCGTGGGTTCTCTCCGGGTACTCAGTCCAAAAAATTAGATTAGATTCAACTTTATTGTTATTACACAGGTACAGGTACAAGGCAACGAAATGCAGTTTAGATCTAACCAGAAGTGCAATAGCAGCAAGTGCAGGATAAATAATGGTTCCATAAATATAGGACATGGGTTTCTACTGAATGAGTATAGAGAAACCCATGTCCTGTATTTATGGACATGACAAAACATGACTGTTAGGTTAATCAGCTTCTCTAAATTTTCCTTGAATGGTTGTTTGTCCTGTTTGTCTCTGTGTTGCCCTGCGATGGACTGGTGACCTGTCCAGGGTGGACCCGGCCTCTTGCCCGTAGACACCTGAGATAGGCAGGTAAAATAGAACATTTTTCCATGTTCCATTCAACTTTTGATCCAAAGTGGAACTTCCGATCCCATATTTTTAGATGGGATTCCCATGTGTGACACATGGGTTCATGGGAGCACATGGGATTTTCACACGTGAAATTCATGGGATTTGGGAGCATTTTTATTTATTCAATCCTGTTTGAGATTCTCATGAACCTGAAGAACATATCATTGGAAAATATTTCAGAACATATCCTTCATGAATAAATATAACTCGTTTTATACAAATACTGGTTTACTTTCTCATGCTCCTTCATTTATCCTAAGGAAAAAAATTATCGTGGTTTGACTTAAAGATCTGCAGAGTTTCACGGCTCAGGTGGTCAGATCCAGTGACACTACTATCAGAAATAATCTCCATAACTTAGCCCAGATATTATCAACCTTTTATGAGCTGTGGCGTATATTTTTAATTTACAAAATCCTCAGGCAAACCACCAACCAAAATGACATTCTAATACAGTACATCTTATAGACATAGTTAATAACATAGTTTCCAAATGCATTTATACATTTAGAAACCTGGACCTGTTTTCCTGGCAGGAATGGTAGACAGATACAAACAAATCTCTTCCTCAACAGTTCACACTCTCTCTCTGTTTTTACTTTTTGTCCCAGTCAAACTTGAGAAGTTCAGCTCATGTGGCTGAAAACAGGAGCAATTTCAAAATAGCTTTATTGGCCAGAATTGGGAACTCCTTGGCAACAGATAACCAAAAACTGTCCAAAGGAAGATCAGCAAAGTTTAGCTTTAAACGATGATCTCGTTTTACTTTCAGTTAGTTCCTCGTGCTCTTTTAAATTCATGTGCTTTCCAGCAACGTATACTGAGCTGTTTGGGTCCCTAACCCAGTTGAGGCATTCTCTGAAAGCTGAAAAGAAATAAAATGACAACTTCTCCTCAAGAGTTTTCAAATGTGTGCCAATCACCTCGCACATTGCAGCAGTGTTGCTATCTTGCAGTTTCTCTGTGAGCGGGAACATCTCAAGGTTGCCACGCTGCACATGTTTTTGCCAGAGCTGCACCTTTAAATGGATCCCGTTCATTTTATCAGTGCTTGTAAGCAAGTTTTCATTTTGGCTTTGCAGTCGGGTGTTCAGTTAATTCAGATAATGAAATATATCAGCAAGGTATGCCATCTTTGCACACCACTCATCACTTGCAAGCAGCTTTGAGTAATCGGACCTCTCATTTGTCAGAGATACCTCCGGTTCCTCTTGCAACTCATACAGTTGGTCCAGCGCTTTGCCGCACGACAGCCACCAGACCTCCATGTGGAGTAATACGTTTTTATGTTCTACTTCCATTTCTTCACACAAAGTCACAAATAAGCGACATCTTAAAGGTCGCGTTTCACAAAGTTCACCATATGCACAACATTATCCAACACAGGCACTTTAGCTCTCTTTGGCCATGTCAGAGCCAAGTATCTCATTTACAATGGCTTTACAGGCTGGAACTATTAATGAATCTGTCACATGTGGGACGTTTTTTTATTTTGCTACTGTACGAGTTCGGCAACAAGGTAGCTGAACTCGTTTAAGCTCCTTTACCTTTAGTCCAAGTCAAAAAATGTCCAAATGAAAGATAGTTTCCCCTGTATTGCCTCTTGCTCACCATCTATGGTCGACCACTTATACTAGGACCTTTATCTGGGTCAGAATTTCGTCCAGAGCTCTGTTCGGCATTTGCATTTTCCCTTCACAAAAACTTCTCCATTGCTGTCGCTTGCTCTTCCTGCTGAGATCCCAAACTGTCGCTGTCACTGTTAGGGCTGGGTACCGAACTTCGGTTCTTTTATGGTACCGACCCAAATGCTTCGGTTCTACAGAGTATCAAAACATGTCTCGTCTTTCGGTACCAAGTTTCGGTGATTGGCTGTAACACTTAACGTGATTGCGTCATCCAGGAGAAATACACAGGTGGTCACGCCTACAGCCATGGTTCATGTGTATCTGTTGTGAACTGGTTGTGAGCGTCCTGGAACCCCTTTAAAATGCCCCCCAGGCCAAAAGTGCGGCTTCACTTTATTAAGACTGATTCCAATAGTGCGCAATGCAATACATCGTGCACGGAAATAATTTAAGAGCAGAAAGTTGCTCGGTGTTTGACTGCAAGAAGAGCGGACCGCAGCCAGTGCGACCATCCTCCTCTCAGCAGCCCGTGGGCGGAGCAAAGCCAGAGCGGAGTGAATCATGCTGCCTTCAAACTGGACGCAGCAGGAGCAGCAAAATCAAGTCTGCTGCTTCCTTTTTGCTGCTTGTACCAGCTTCTGACGCACGGCCGAAGCAGCTTTGCTGCTCTGGCTGCGCGGTCGAAAAGTGGCTCTGACGCACGTTGGGCGGAGCTACTCTATCCTTTATTTGACTTGCAGCTATATTTGCTGTGATCAGTGGGAATAAATTAGTTTTATTATGTTTTTAAGTGGGAAAATCCACCAGAAAACTTAATCGGTGCAGTCAGTTCATCCTGCCTTCCAATATTTCTGTCGGAGCCGCTCAGACCCCCACATACCAGCGGTGCGCTGTCAATAGGATTCCCATTCAACGGGCTCGTTTGTCAGACATGGTAATTTTTCTAAAGGAAAACTGCTAAGGAAAAAGGTCCTCACAATTTAACAGTGAATATTAGACACTGAATTTTTTTTTTTTATGTAAGAGGAAAAATGTAAATGGAAAAATCAGAGCTTAAAATAAAACTCAAGATTTGTACTTTTTTATGTTGTGTTATTTTCTTTTTCTTCGAATTGATATTATAAAACTGGTATCGAAAAAAGTATTCTTCAGGAACCGGTATCAAAGTGAAGGTATCGGTATTGGTACCGGAACCGAAAATTTTTGAACAATACCCAGCCCTAGTCACTGTATTGTCTTTACAGGCATCTATCACCCTCTGCTGCCACCTACTGAAATAGAAGAGTATTATATTATCTGCCACACTTAAACAAGCAAAGACACCCGACAATGGTTAATTAGGTGATATTAGATATTTTCCCAAGGCACACATGCCGATCTCTCACTGCAAACTTGTTGAAAATCACTGATTTAGCCTATATGGAGAAGTGCATGAAAAAAAAACAGGAATCATTGAGTAAAAGTGATTTTAGAGTTCCCCATACAGTCTGAAAAAAGCTGAGCAGGTCAGATGAGACCTAAAAAGAACACTCTGAACAACATGGGGATGCTATGTGCAAAGAATCATTACACATCATCCTCCACAGGGAGGTGGCTTTGACTTCATTGAACACAGACAGAGTTGAGGGGAAGTAAAGCAGGCAGAAACTCGAAAGACTTGAAAATCTGACAAAAACAAACACTTTTAGATGACAGCATATTCATGGGTTGGGATGGTCAAGTCCAAAGACAACCTGTCATCTTCCCTCTCCTTTACTATTATCCACTGCTTTGTTTTGGTCCATAAAATAAAAAAAATGCAGGTTTTCCAACAAGTAAATGAGAAAATAAAAAGCTGGTACTATCAGTTTAACACTAAACATCTATGGGGTGCAAAATCTTTGAGCTCCTATGCAGAATCAGACAGCAATGCATGAGAAGAATTAACATTTCTTCACCTGTTTTCAGCAAAAGGTCCAACTATGTAATCTGTTCTTTATTTTATCTGGTTGGATCAGTTTAACCGTTTAATCAGGAAAATACATCATGTTATTTCATTCACCACCCTTTTAACCAATGACTCCTTCTCCTTATTTGGTTTTCTCTGCTGCGGTGAAAGCCTCCGCTCTTATAGCTGCAGGTTAAGCGTTTTATTGGGGTTGGAGGAACATGACTGTTGTCTCATAACAGCACAGACCCCTCTGGATAAGGCTGCTTACCCAAAACAAACAAAAAAAAAATTGTTCAGAACTGTGTGGATTCCTCAGTTTGAATTTGATGTTTGTTTGTACGTTCTGACCCGGTTGTACTGCTGTGATTCCACGACATGAGAGCTGCTGGTTAATTTAGTGTTGCTGCCATTTCTGCTGGAATCCAGAGCTGGTGAAATCTTAGAGTTCACACTCGGGACATATGAGATTAGGCTGGGATTAAAGTAGCCTGAAGGGTATGTTTGTTTGTTTCTGTTTGGCCAACTCAGTCAGAGAACTGTTTTTCTCATTATACCAGAAAAATGAGCTATTTTGCAAGGGGATGGGTTCAGGGCAAAGGTGGGAATTGGGTTTAGTTTGGGGTGAGGTATGCACTAATAATTGTTTGGTTTATTGTCAGGGTTAAAGGGGTCGTAGAATGATTATATAGGGTATTTAATGCTGGTCCTTAAACAGCACCAATTTTTCTGAACTCAGTCCTATTCATGCAGGCACACTCAAGACATTTTATCTCACAAATAGGCCGAGGAAAAATATGCTTCCACAGATTGCTAAAGGCAGTATTCAATGATTTATCAGCCTATTGATGATTTTCAAAGGTTTTAAAAAGCAGGATAGAACCTTTAACAGGCCTCCTTCTGGTCACGTTCTAGCCACAAGGATAAAATGATGCTATAAGATGCTCTTAAGATGTTGAGGTTCGAGATGTCTGTACTTATTACTACTTTTGAGCATTTTATGATGCCATCATGCAAGACTTTCTAATGTCACTGTGTCCTGAAAGCAGTTATCTTTTCCTCCTGAATCACTTTCAGGTGATCTATTATCTACTTCCAGCCCTCCCCTGACCTCATTGTCTGAAAGTTGGCGTTGAGTAGGAGCCAAAGAGGCAGCTCAGCTGCAGCACAGCATTTCACATCCCAGTGACTGTCCAGATGGCAGGCGACCCGCCGTAGCTCCATCTGCCTGAGCTGCAACTGCTTAGCAGTCCAGTTGTGCTGGGCCCTCCCTGCCAAGGAGCTTTTAATGGACTTTAATTTGAAACACATGATCAGGAACTCACAGACAGTGCTCTTTGGAGATGATGACCCAAACATGCACCGTAAATCACGTCATGATGTTTCCACATTCCTACCAAACAGCTGTTTTGTCAGCCAGATCGGAGCTAGCTGCTTCACATCATATTCTATAGCTTAGGCTCATGTAGAACATGGAGCAGGACTGGAGTTCTGCAGCACATCATTAGCTTCAGAGAAAAGAGGTAAAGTTCTCAGACTCAACATCAATCAAACCAGAACTCAAAACTAGTAGCAAAAAAAAAACATCCTACTTAGATATGTTGTTTGGTAAATTTAAAGCAGGAACATTACAGTTAGAACAAACTTAAATTTATCATCATACACAACCTTTTAATTCTTTAGCCTGGTTTTGTTTTTTATTTTGTTTTTTTTTTTTGTTTTTATTTTACACAGTAACCTATAGTTATAATGATGAAATAATAAAAACAGTAGCAATATTGGAAAATCTTTTCTATGCAGCAGAAAAACCAAATCTTCTTTTAGAAAGATCTCCATTATACCAGCATTCCCAAAAATTCCTTATTATCCCAAAACATAAACAGGCAATTCACAAAAATAAATATAATTTCTTCTCTCTATATTACTTTATACATATAAAGCAAAGAATTTATATGAATTTTCAATTAAAGTTAAAGCACTAATTTATAAATTTCAATTCAATTGATATGCATAAAAAATAAATAAATGATACATCTACATATTTAATGAGACATTAATGTTTATTTATCTCATTTACATTTGCTCCTCCATCAATCTCAGGAACTACATCACTATGATTATGAAAACCATCTTGGGACGCTTGGAAGGCTACTGACCCCACTTTGGGAGCCCCTGGACTAATATTAAATAGTTGTCGACACAAAATATTTCTTTAATCAGGAGCTTAATTTGGGCTCATGAAGACCAACAAAAAAATAAAATGTTCTGAGCTTCTGATAATGGTTCTGATGAGATGGCTCTGATCCCCCATTGGATACTGAATGTAGGCCGATGCAGCATATAGAGCTGTTTTGATCACGTCTTTAGCTGAACTTTCACACTGTTTTTTTCTTTAAAATATATATGAAACCTTCCCTAAAATCTACACACTGAGTTTTTTAATGACTGTTCTTCATAGAAAACAAGAAAACAGTCAACTTCCTGCACAAACCTCGGCCTTGACCTCAGCTCACTGGAGTGAAATGTTCTGAGATCTGTAGCTTCAGACTCATTAAAGGAGATATTATAGATGATCAATCAATTTATTTATTTATTAATGTTAATTAACAGTTTCATTAGTAATTCCTTATAAACAATCTGGGGAAACATTTACTAAGTATGAGTGAAAAGGAAACAGGAAGAAAAAAATATCTTGTTATTAAGGACCTCCCCCTGTCTTAATGATTCCAACATTTCTCCTGTGTTGCAAACAATATATCATTCTCAACTTTTTTAATGAGAACTGAATAGGACTTAGGAATATCTTTATTCTTATAAATTCTTTTAAACTTGTTTCTAGTGGTTTTTAAATCATCCAAGCTGTTCTATAATTTTACTCCATGCACTGAAATGCACATTTGTATTAAACAGTTTTGCATTTGAACTGATAACTCCTACAATTTCCACTATCATTTCATTGTAAGACGTGTAAATTTATTGGCAATAATCTCTTTCTAACTAGTAGCATTTCTAGATTCTCCTAATTTTAAGATATTTGATTGGATAAATACGTTATTGCTATGTTTTCTAGCATTCACATTGTGTAAAATTCTCATTGATTTCTTTTGTGTCACAAACTGAGGTTTGATGTTAGTTTTATATATGCTGCTCCATACATCTAACCAGGCATCCCCAAAGTCGGTCCTCGAGGGCCACTGTCCTGCAGGTTTTAGAGGTGTCTCTGCTCCAGCACAGCTGATTTACATTGATAGCTTATTAACAGACTTTTGCTGAACTGCAATCATCAGAATCAGCTGTGCTAAAGCAGACAAACTTCTAAAATCTGCTGGACAGCAGCCCTTTAGGACCGACTTTGTGGATGCCTGTCTATACAATAAGTCATATATGGATATGAATTCTAAAATGTTTTTTACTTTCTGTCCAATACTTTTACATAACTTTTGCTTTATGTATTTTAAATTAGATTTCCAATTAAGTCTGTGATCCAGAACGACACCTAAGAATTTGAACTCTTTTACCTTTTTCACTAGATTATATTTTATAGCCATTGTTATGGAATTAAGTCTATTTTCCTGTTACCAAAAATTATGAAGTTATTTTTATTCCAATTTATTAAGAACTTATTACAAAAGATAAAGTGGGATATAATGTATGTGAAAAATAATACATGAAAGGTCCATCAAATATTTTTTTTATAATTTTTCTTTTGGTAAAGAAACAGATGAAAAACCATTTTAAGTTAAACTTAACAATCTGTGTTATGTGACAAAAGAGGGAAAAAAGCAGCTTTAATATAATTGGCAAATTAATGTTTGGTTGCAAATCAGAATCATGGCCAACATCCAGTTCTCCAGCAAAGTTTCTTTTAATTAAAACTCAGGGCATGAAAGCACACCGCTGGTTATCTCTTCAGTTGAAATATTAAGGATGCTCTCAATCAGCTGTAAATTATGCAACTCAAATGTCTGCTTGAATAATTTATACACTCTCCCTCACTAAATTTTATACTCTGGAAGTTAAACCCTCCTGCACCAAAGTCAACAGCATTTGCACCTTCGCCGGTCTAAACTTTTGGCCTCATTGAAAATATAGATGATTTATTTGTGACTAAACTGTTTTCGTCTGGCACAAAAAACTGAACTAAAAAAATGTGTTTAGGTTGGCAAAAGTCTAGCAACAGTTGAGGTTTAGGCTGAGAGACATACTAAAGTTTGAGAAAACAAACACTAAGGCAGTTTCTGTGTCAGAAAAAAATAAGTTTTTTTTGTTTTATCTCCTGGATTGGAGAAAAAGGCAAAAAAACATTAATTCTAGATGCATCTGCTTATTGCTTTCCTTCTAAAGTGACTAATTTCTCATTTATAAATAAGCTTAATTAAATCTTCAAGGTGGCTTTCCTATTTTTAGACAGATATTGATCATAATAATTCACAAACACCTGCCTTTAAGAAAGGGGAAAAAAAGCTAATATTCTAAATATTTAATTCCCAGGTGAAGGATTTGAACGTCATTAAAAATTTGTTTCATCACTTTAAAAGGAATCGCTTTAGGGGTCACAGTTCCTCACAGAGGTTTTTATGTCATGATCTTGGTGCTGATGACTGGCGTGATCACTCATTTCATTCTCCTGCCCAGGTCCGTCCAGTTTCTCATTGCCACTCATAATATCCACCTGTTCCAGCTTCTATTTAATCTGCTTCTTCCCAGTCATCAGTGTCAGATTATTCTTGTGCCTTTGGTGAGAGTTCTCTAGCGTACCTGTTTATGTTCTGATTGCCTGATCATGACCCTTTCTGCTTTTGGACCTCTGAACCTGCCTGTCTCTATTCTGATCTGTTTGTCTGGTCTGTCTTCAGACTCCTGCTGGATTCTGCCTTCGGACTGAACCTGGATCTGCTTCCTGACTTCGACCTGGCTTTTCATTCGGTACCGCTTCAGACCTCTGATCTTCTGGCTCTGAATCCTGAGCATGTCCTCGACACCGGCTTTGACTTCGCTGTTTGGATAGTCCTGCCCTCCTTCTTCTGTTTGGATCTGATCTCCTGTCAGTTCTGTAGTCTTCAAGGATTCAGTGTCTGGAACTCTCTGTGACTACCACTGCATCTCAGCAGCTGACCGGCTGGAATCAACCTCGTTCTCTGGGCACGGACTGAACTCTAAAACCAGGTTAGTGACTCAAGTGTTCATAATCATCCTCCGTAAGATTACCATGGTCACTAACCTGTGTTTCTCTCTCGCAGAGATTCCTGCCTTAGACGTCCTAGCCGCTGATACTGTAGATCTGCAGTTCAATTCTAAATAATTGCTTTTTGATTAATCACATTTTCTGTTTTGTCTTGAATACAGGGTCCTCTGTTGTGAGCCTTGACAGTATATGTCCCTTAAAAGTTTCCGCATATCGCCACCTTTCAGTTACAAATTCAGTGTTCTTGCTGAAAAATATTAACCTGACAACAGCCAGATGCGTGTCTCGCTCCGCCTAGCTCCACTCACATACATCTGGGACACCGCTCATTGAAAGTGATTTCCCCAACCAAATTTATGGTCTGGCCAATCAGGACGCAGGGCGGGTGTGTCTTGGAGTGAAGAAGCGACCGTGAGATTCCAACAACAATGGCGGCTCGCATCGAGGAAGCAAGCGTTAGCATTGATGCTGCTATTTCTTCTGTGTTGTTCAATCTATCTGATATTGTTTCATTAAAAGAACATCAGAGAACGGCTTTGAAGGCTTTTGTTGGTGGAAACGATGTTTTCGCCCTTCTCCCGACCGGATTAGGCAAGAGCTTGATCTCCCAAATGGCTTGTCCTCTCACAGCATCATGGGTTAGCTTCGGTGTGAGTGGTTGAAATAGCACGTCGATAAAGATGACAGACAAGTGGTTTATCCAATCATATGCAAGGAGTTTTGATAAGGCCCAGCCTTCAGTAAAGGCAATTCCTATGGCGGTGTCCCAGATGTATGTGAGTGGAGCTAGGTGGAGCGAGACATGCATCTGGCTGTTGTCAGGTTAGAAAAATATATCCCCAGTAATATTTAAAATAGTAAAAATGACATGCATTGTTGGCTTTTAAATGATTTAGGCCTAACCTTCAGAAGGATTGTGTGTCTTAAAACAATTTGTATGTTTTTTTTTGGTTTGTGCCTTCATTATCATTGTTATAAGCAGACAAAGAAAACTTTCTTATGTTTGATATTTCATTGCTTTACATTTACCTAGTAGTTATTTCCATTATTTTATTTTACTTTTGTTAGTTGCATTTTGAGATAAGCTGCCTATGTAAAGGCCTCAATAAACATGAACATAATATTTTTTATTCAACTTTTGTCATTATTACCTCGATCCTCATGGCTTAGAACCTCATCTTTCTTTTAAGGCTATTCTCACACCACCTGTAGAAAACACAGTATGGCAATTTTATTGGGAGGAACCAAACAATTCTGTAAAGCCTAACATTTTTTGCAGAAATATATGTTGATCAAGTGCAACATAAAAAAAATAAATAAATAATGCTTCTCATTTGGAATCTTTGAGGGTCCGGAAGATTAAGTGTGAAACGGTTATACGTATACGGTATATTGAAAACATTACATGATGGCCCCATCTGATTCATCACATTCTTCCAGGGGATTGTTTTTTTGCTTTTGTTAAGGATATCCACATTTTTCAATTAAACACAATTATACCATTGTGGTCTCAGTGAAAACTGGATTATGATTGGCAGCAGCGTGTCTGTCAGATAACCTGATTGATGTAAACACTAGTAAGCAACAGAAAGACTGAATAAAACATGAGTGATTTTCAGTGAGTCATCTCACTTCCCTCTACTGATCAGGCCTAATAACAGCTGACCGAGCTGCAGGTTCTGTGCCCAGAGCCGGTTTCCCTGGCAACATGTCCAAGCGAGAGATGTTGAAGAGTCCACTTACTTCTTGTGAAAAACTAATTGGTTTAATATTTATTTATTCCGTAACTGACCACGGCATAAGCAGGATAATGCCTGCCGAGGCTTCCATTAAAAACTTCACATAAATGACGCTAAGCGAAGCAGAGGAGGGTTCAAACCTCTACATCACCCATTCACTTCTGGTAACGGACCTCTCATCCAATTTTAATCCTTACCGAGATTCCCTTATAGATTCAATCCAAACATTTTGGGCCACTCCAAAAAAGCTGAGTTAATAACTTATGTAAAAGATTAAGCCAGATCTAATCAATCAAAAAATATCTGCTATGATGACATAGTGCAATAAATGGGCTTTTACATATCTATATTCCCTCAGAGGTTAAAGCCTCTATTCACATTTCCTACAGGTCACATAAAGAATCAGAGATTTAGATTAAGAATCACATTAAGCACGCCAAAAAATGGCGTTAGCCAAGAACTCGGGATGTAGACTCAGGATTTCCTATTAATATAAAGTCTTAAATGAAAGAGGCTTATCTAAAGAAGACTTTCAATGGCAGAATCAGAGGCTGCAGACAACAATATCTGTCATATTAGGAATGTTACAAAATGGAAAATGCTAATTCTTTTCAGGGACTCGATGCAAATGAAAAGAAAGAGTAAAAAAGAATAATCCTGAATGAATGTCCTCCTGCTTCTCTCTCTGAATACTTTATTGAGTCTGATGTCCCTATTGCATATGTGAGAGCGTTTAGTCAGGGTACAATTCAGCTGGAAATAATTAAAAGCATAAATTTGCATCATTAGGTTGGATTAAGTCAAACAATGTTTGCATATAGAGGCGAGTAAAGAGGCATTGAGGAGCTCTAAGAAAACATCAGCCAGTTGTTTTCCCAGGTTTGGTGAGCCACTAACTCCTCCTCATGTGTACTACCGTTTGCAGCTTCATGAACGTTTTCAAACACATCAATAGAGCGATGTTAGAATCAGGAGAAACAAAAATGCTTAGGCCTGATGTGTCTGAGGGCAGAGGTGATGGTAAAAGCTGCCCTAAGCATCTTAGTCACTAACTAACTTACTCAATTCTCAGCAGAACATTTCTCCATTCATCATCATCCTCACTGTGGCGCTGCGATCACCCACACTACATTCCAACAGCTTATCTCATTTGCCTACAGCTTTGGAGGGAATTTTGTTAAATTATTGTTGCGAGCAAAGAACACGAGTTGTAAATGGAAATTTGACAAAAAAGACCAGATATAAAACTATGAAAGACTCCTTAATCAAATAAAGATTTAGAATATAACTTTGATGTTTTCTCAGTTTTTAGTATTTGAAAAACATATTTTATGATTGTTTTTTCATATTTTAGTTTTTAAAAAGTTTTATACTGATGTTCTATTGTTGACATTTTTACTTTGCCTTTTCGAGATTTATTTATAAAGATTTTATAATCAAATGTTTTTTTTAGGTTTCAGTTTTTCTGACGTAGTTTTATGAATTGTATTCTTTCAAATTGGGTTTTCCAGATCACATTCTCTTCAGTTCTCGAGATGGGCTTTCCCATGGAGTGGGAAGCAAAGATGCATTCTATTGATCTGCTGGATGTTAGCAGCAACATTTTTATTGGTCAAGAGCAAGAGTTTGCATTGGGCTTAAAGTCGGCAAGATGTATAAAAAAGATCAATACGTAGACATGCCATCATTTTCTCCAACTGAATAAAAAATAAAATTGAGGTACCTGCAGAGGCACATAAAGAAAGTTAATAAATCAGATGTTCATCAGCTGAAAATATCTCCAAGATCAGTAGACTTATGTCCAGCAGGATCTAAAAAAACACATTCATGCATTTATCTTTAGTAGAGTTGATCACTGCAACAGTGTCTTGACAGGTTTGCCTATAAAGTCCACTAACAGCTGCAGGTGGTCCAAAACGCTAGTGAAAGTGTTCTCACTAGAACTAAGACAATAGAGCACATCAGCCCGGTTCTGAAGTCCTTCCACTGGCTCCCTGTAGCTCAGAGAATAGACTTTAAAATACTTATGCTAGTCTAGAAATCCCTGAATAGATCAGTGCCTCAATACATAACAGATCTTTTGTCAGTGTATCAACCTCCCAGTCCACCCGAATTAGAACCGAACATGGAAAAGCAGCATGTAGTTCCTCTGCTTCACTGATCAGGAACAAACTCCCAGAAAACTGGAAAACAGCTGAAAGCCTGAGTTATTTGAAGTCATAGTTAAAAACCCATTAGTTTAGAGCTGCCTTTGACTGTTGAAGTTAAACTGTTAACTAATGTAATTTATATTTGTGGCCCAGCTGTGTTATTTGATTTTCTACCTGTTTTTATCTTTGACTGCTTTTATTCTGCTTTTATTCCTCACCTTATTGCTTAATTCATGTAAAACACTTTCAGTTCCGTTCAGTTTATTTATATAGCACAAATTCACAACACATGTCATCTCAAGGCCCTTTACAGAGACAATTCAACCAGATCATACAGTCAAATTGATGCAAAGTTTTCTGTCTAAGGAAAACCAGCTGATTGCATCGATTCATTGACTCGAAGGCAATCCTTCACACTAAGGATGCTTGTTGCGACAGTGGAGAGAAAAAAACTCTCTTTTTAACAGGAAGAAACCTTGAACAGAACCAGGCTCAGTGTGAGCGGCCATCTGCTGAGGCCGACTGGGGTTTGAAAAGCCTTTGTACTGAATAGTGCTTTATAAATAAACTTGCCTATCCTTGAAGTGAAGAGAATGTGATCTCTGAAATAAGAATTCATACGAAGATGAACATTTTTCGGAAAAAAAATTAAGATATTAAATCTATCAAAAAAAAAATTTAAATTAAAAGTTACGTTTAAAAACGTTATTTGGGGAATGAAACAATTTTTCAAAGTGTCATTCCTGGACAGCATTTTACAATATTGAATGGTATAAAATCAATGATATGCAATCAGTTAACAATATGTGTTGTTAACTGATTGTTATTTGGTTGCAACAATAACGGAAAAAAATTCATTCCATATATAACCTGTCTCTGTGTCAGTCTTTATAGGTTTCCTACAAACAACCAGAAAAGCAATAAAAAGCAGCTGACACATTTATGCACTTTCCAAATGGATCCTTTGGAAAGAACACGCAGTAGCTTAGTTAAGGACCCCGACTATGATCAGAAGAGCAGTTTGGATCAATAAATACAAAATGTTTTAAAATAACAGCCAGAGTGATGCTGGCTTGCAACATGCTGCATGTTAGTGTGATAAAGTGGGGGAAAAGTACTAAAAAGAAAGTCAAAATATAAGGAAGAAAAACTGTAACCCTCCATAAGTTTGAGGCAAGAATTTCCAACTGTCATAAAGGTCATAATGTAAGCAGGAACAGGAAGATGGAGTTTTTTGTTGTTTTTTTAAAGGAGGAAAAGCTTTAGTGTAAAATCCTTTTGAAGATTTGTTTGCTAAAACTTCTAAGATTATCACAAGCCCTGTACAAAGGTGAGCTGAAAGGCCGATTGGAAAGGAGGATGCAATTCCTCAAAAAAGCAACATTAAAACAATTTAAGTAAGCAGCCACTGCAATATTTAGAAGAAAAGGTGGAAATTTGCAGGCCTGAGAAGATTACCTTAATCCTGATATATATGGATGCAGTAGCATCTTGTTGTACAACCCTCATCATGACACAAAACAAAGAGGCTAAAGGAAACTATAGTGAATGTCTGGGAGAGGCATCAGAAAATCCTGATTTGTTTCCCACAGAAAAAAAAAAATATTTGGAAAGCTGAAAACAAGAAGGGCTACAGTTCTAGCGTTGTTACATTACAATAGTTCTTTCTGGAGGAATGGGCCAAAATTCAAGCAAACAACCGTCAAAAATCTGCTTTAATTGGAATAAAAGTTTCTGGGATATACCCAAAGTTATTATTTAAAAGAAATTACTAAAAGTCTAATCTCACAATCCTAGTTTAGTCATTTCTTAATTTTAAGAAATAGTAGTCTGAATTAATGAAGGGTAGTGGGGGAAAAAAGTTTATATTAACATATAGCTTCACACTACCTGCCAGTTCCTCACACTAGAACAAGAAAGAGATGAAAAATTGAAACACTGCAGTAAAGATGAATCACTGCAAAGCAACAACCTGTTTACCAGCTATTATTAGATTTTCCCTGTTTCTACAAAACAACTAATTTATGCCATAATTTGTAGAGCGGATGCTCAAACCCTGCTTCTATTTTCCTCCACTGCATTCCGGCAGCACTCAGAGATGAATGAAGAATAGATGTTTGCTGGTTGGTGCTGAGTTTTACTTTTGTAAGTCTTTCTCGTCATATTTGGGGGTGAATTAATAATTATCTCCGAAGTTGATTCTGAAGTTAACAATGCGCTGGAAACAACCTGAATCTAAAGGATTTTGCAAGTAAAGTTGGAGCTCTTCATCATATCTGATAGCACAAAGAATAAAGTTGTCACATTATGTCAGTCTGCTTAATTTTGACTGACACCACATGTGGTCCCAGGTCTGTTTATCGTGATGGAGCTGCTTATCGATGATACCTGTATGTGAGGACCAGACAGAGATCTGGCATTTATGCAGGAAGAAAGTCATAAAATGTTTGTCATACACTAAAGTGATACCTTCAATTCCCAGGTGGCTTCAAAATTCTTGCATTTGAATGAGCAACAACCGGTTCTGGGTTTTGTTGATACACCAGACATCTCCAACATAGATCTCTGTTCTTTGGCAGAATATGTTAGGCTGATTATCACAAACCTGGGATTTAAACTTAAAAAGCTAGATCAGGGTGGTTGTAAAATTAATTTTTTTTTCATTTGAAGCAGCTGATAAAAATAAAGCCATTCATATCAAGGCAGTGATTCATGTATTTGTGACACCTAGGCTGGATCCCTGTAACTTTCTCTAATTGGGGTTAGTGATCCACCCATCAGGCGCCTGCAGGTTATGGAAAATGTTGCAGCGTGACTCCTCACTGGATCAAAAAAGTCTGGCCACATTGCACTAATTCTTATTGCTCTTCATTGGCTGCCTGTAGATTTTTTTTAAAGTTTGTTTATTCGGCTTTAAACCTACAAATGGTTTAAAACACACTTTGTTGTAGACCTTTCGCACATCCTGAGAGGTTATATTTATTTAAAGCAGATATGTATTTGATCTTTTATTTTTATTTTCTGTATTCTAAATTATATTGATTTTGTTGTGTATTTTTCATTTTATATATTTCTATTGTTTGCTTTGTGCAACACTTTTGGTAGAGATATCTGTGTTGATTGTGCTTTATGAATAAAGATGCATGGATGTTGACACTAACTACATTTGAATGGACATAAGAAATAGGAATGAACTAAAAAATGTGTTATTTAAACATGTCAGTGGGAATATCTGTTTGGATTCCTTCAGGATCAGAAGGAAAATGCTCTCCAATTAAGAGGAGACGTTTATACTAATTGACAATATGATGGTCGTGAACGCAAACACTTGACAGGATCAAATTATTCTAAATTAAGCAAACTGAGCTAAGTGCACATATTTCTGCCTTAAGTGGCTAATGATTTATAAACAAAATCCATCCTGCTGTCTTTGTGCATGAAGTCTAAGTATATCAATTTACTATCAGCTATTGAATCCAAAAAAATCTAGAATGTAGATTGTCACTAGCTTAACTTAGCTGTAAATATTTTGCTCTAATTGACCAATCAGAGGTAAGAAAAGGCTGACTCTAGCTGGCCCAGCGGGTCAAATCTGAAATCTGATTGGTTGAAGAAAACGTTCCTCACTAATATCTTTAAGTTAAAACCACCCATCGCTGCTGATTCTGAATGCTCTCGGTAGATTTGATTGACTGCAACACACAGAGAATGAAGTCTGACAAAAATGTTGGAACCACATAAATCTAATGAAAGCAGCAAAGCCAATAGAAACGTTACAAAATTAAGAGAATTTATTATTTAGAATAAATTAATACAGTAGAGAGAGGAAAATTAAAGGTTTGGGTTCTGAATCTATAGTATTTCTAATTGATTTTAGGCCAGTAGTGAAAGCTTTGAAGGCGCTCACAGCCCACCACTGTTTTTATCCAATTCTATTGAATTTATTAGTTCAACCTCTAACTTTATGTTCTCTGCTTTTTCTCATAGTAGTTTCATGTGGTCTGTTCCTGCAAAATATCAGGTGTGCTGCTGCCATCAATATCTTTGTTTATAGAAGACATAGACTTGTTTTTTCTGTGCCTAGTCCTGTTTCTTGCCTAGACACAGCTATGGGCTCAGCTTTTACTGAGACTAAAAGTAGGCTCTCTCTTTCATCCCTATAAGTAAGAACTGTTTCTTTCCTAAGCAGAGCCACCCGTGCAGCTAGTTTACTGTTACCTTTTTAACATAGAATGTATTTAAAGACCTGTTAATTATCTGTTGACCTATTAAAAGGAAGTTTTTCCTCTCTACTGCCTCTGCATGCATGCATATTGTGAAGGATTGCTGTAGAGTTAACGACACAAGCAAATGTCTACTGTCTCGAAATTCTCACCCAGGACGAGTGAATCTTGCAAATCAATGACTTTATGCAATTGAATGAGTTCATTGAAAAACCGTTAGTCCGTCTACCTGGCTTATCTGATTGAATTATCTCTGTAAAGTGCCTTGAGATGACGTGTTGAGAAATAACACTATATATTAGTATTTTAAAAACCCGCTATTTTGCAAGTTCTCCCACTCATAGAGGGATCTGAAATTGTCATTGTAGGTGCATGTCCACTGTGAGAGACATAATCTAAAAAAAAATCTTTTTTTAACTATGTATGTGAATGATACAGCTGTAAATAAGTATTTCAACACCTGTCTATCAGCTAGAATTCTGACCCTCAAAGACCTGTTAGTCTGCCTTCAAAATGTCCACCGTCACTACATTCATAATCCATAATTAGATTCACCTTTTTAAGGTCATTAGCTGCATAAAGACACCTGTCCACCCCATACAATCAGTAAGAATCCAACTACTAACATGGCCAAAGAGCTGTCCAAAGACACTAGATACAAAATTGTACACCTCCACAAGACTGGAAATTGCTACGGGGAAATTGCCAAGCAGCTTGGTGAAAAAAAGTCCACTGTTGGAGCAAATATTAGAAAGAGATTGTCAATCTCCCTTGAACTGGGGCTCAATGCAACATCTCACCTCATGGGCTCTCAGTGATACTAAGAAAAGAGAGAAATCAGCCCAGAACTACACAGAAGGAGCTGGTCAATGACCTGAAAAGAGCTGGGACCACAGAGGTTACAGTTGGTAATAATTTAAATTCACTTCAGTTTATGTATATAGCACCAATTCAGAGAGACAATTCAACCAGATCATGCAGTCAAACTGAATCAAAGTTTCCTATCTAAGGAAAACCAGTTGAGAGCATCAACTCGTTGACTGGAAGGGATCCCTCCCACCAAGCATGCTTGTAGCAACAGTGGAGAGAAAAAACTCCCTTTTAACAAGAAGAAACCGCCAGCAGAACCAGGCTCAGTGTGAGCGGCGATCTGCTGAGGCCCGACTGGGGTTCAAGGAGACAGAAGCAGAGATACAAAAAGAAGCAGAAATACAAAAGACAACTGTCAACCAGCTCCACACAGAACACCAAACCATTGTCTACTCCTGTGATGAAGACATTGGAGGATTTGTACAATGCCATGTAGGCCTTCACCAGGTCCTGATGTTTGACATCAGCTGGACTACAGGTCTACTTCGTTCCATAAGAGCTGACTGACAGGTGTGGATTAAGAGTTTTAGAGTTTTTAATCTGACTTTACCAAATTGTGCTTGCAAAGACCTACTGCCACCCTAACACCAGACGTCATTTAGACGTTGGTTTTAGGCTAAATCTGGTCAGTCAGTCATAATCTTGATTTAGACCAGAAATACACTAGTTGTTGAAAATTGGGCTGTGTTTGGTCGGTCGGCTTTTGTCCCACTTTAGTCCAATAACAGTTGGACTAAAGTTTGCAAAGTTTTTTCAACGACCTGAAAATTACGGCTTTTAACCTTTCACTATTAAACAAAGTGTAGACGTTTGGATGTAAATCATTTCGTCTTTTCAACCAATTTTTGCTCGACGGGAAAGACTTAAGACTTTAAACCATTTTTTTGTTTCCATCAAGCTTTTACTGAAAAACAGGTGCACTTATCAGCATCATGCTGCAAAAAATCTCAGATAATTCTGCTTTCGGAAGGCATTGCAAATCAGACGGACATCTTTTACACATCTAATGCATTGTAATCACTACTGTCATGCAACATGAACTCATAATGATTCTAGCCTTTCTACAGACAGAAAATTAAACCATAAAACTGGCTAAGGCATCTGTCCTAATGAAGAGTTCCGGACCTCTTAGGGTGCAAACACCTTTAAAACATGAACTCAGGTGGCAATAACTGCCACTTTAACTCTGTCCTCACCATTAGTCAAGCAGAAGACTAATTCAGCTCGTCCCCTTTACACATTAGACAACAAAATGACACAGGGACATCATTAGGTGCAAGTGGGGGGAGAAGTGATGAAGAGCTTGCTGAAATGAGATTTGATTTAAACAAGTGCTGCAGCCGTCCCGAGGGCCTCACGGGGATGCTCTTTGAGAGGATAGGTGGAGGCTGCATAATGATGAGACACTTAGCTTCCCCACTGTTCAGATTTATGGGCTCCGGGGCCTGTTATGATCATTACGATGGGATAGAGGAAGGAAAAGGGAAATGGGGCTGAGCCTATGTGTGCTGGGGAGGAGAAGGGAATTACACCAAGCATTTTTTTTTTGACCATTTTTCTGGTAACACAGCACTTTTGAACCATAAATCTTTGATCCTCTCCTCCCTATTTATGCACTGACATTTTTAAAACTGGACGACTCCCAATAATTTCACACTCCAATTAGTAAATTACTAATTTTGCCTTAAAATGCAAATCGAGGGACGGCCATAAACAAACAGGTCACACCCTGAAGGTCCATTATCTTTCCCAAGGATGCTTTAAACATTGCAAGTTTTAATTGTGATTCTGTCTGTTCAAAAAAAAGAAAATAATAAAATAATAACAGAAATAAACCAGCTTAAAAAAGGTATAAAACTAACTCTATTTATCAACCATTTGATGACTGTTTGCAGTTTTGCATTATCACTCCAAGCGCACCAGAAGAAAGTTAAGTCAATACTTATAATTCCTAAGGCAGGGGCTATACAAACATCAGCAATATCTTAGAACAGCTAATTCTCAAAGAACGGGACTCATTAGGCATTTGGAGCACACTGAATAATTCATTCTGCATAATCAACTAAAATCAACAGAAACATTTGCTTTTATGTTACCTGGGGTGGATTTATTACAGGAAACTTAAGGAGCACAGTGCCCTGGCAAAGCGTAATCTCCAGGGATTAGCTCAGTTTAGGAAGGAGGAACAGGGAAGGTAAAACAGGGATTGTTCTTATTTTTCTCAGTCGCATTTCTGTCTTTCCTTTTACACCAGCATATGAAATAAACAGCACATACCCCAGGAAAGAAACTGTTAATACCTTTAGCACATGTCTCAAGGTATTAACTTTAGACATGTGGGGAATTTTATAGCTGGGAGTGAAACGTTATTAACATCGAAGAGTGCTGGCAGAAACAGAACTGCCGTTTGCAATTGTGTTTATGACATTAAAATGATTTAAACAGATAAACTTTGCTTGAACCACAGAAAACGGATGTACGAGTAAAACTATTCCATGAGGGCATAACTGCTCTTTATACTGAGATGAAACAACAGATGCAGCAGCCTAAATCAAAGATTTAATTCCCAGTGATGCTCAGGAGTTACAAAAATGTCACAGGAGCAAAACAGCAAATTACCCCAAAAAATAACAGCTCCATGCATCCTTTCCATGGCAACAGTCTGTGTTTACATGCAGCTTTTTGTTAAAGGAATCAGTTTTGCACTTAGGGCTTGCATATCTATCACTGAGGGGTTCACAGTTTCTGGAACTGTTTTTTTAATTATGTTTAGCTTACTGTTTCTCAGATCATTAAATTTATTAAACACTTTTCTAATTTTTTTTTAAATACAACTAAATCAATATTCTATAAATTTTTGCTGCCCACCTTTAAACGTGCATTGTTATGTTTTTCAATTTATCTATATACCAGTACCTCACTCTGGCTGCATACAAAGTTTTCGTCTGTAGAGGTCTGATTCTTTACAATGTAAATAAAATATTATTCCTTTCAGTACAGCTTGAAGACTTAAGACCATTTAGTGCCCTATCGTTTTATTTTATCCATCCATCCATCCATCCATCCATCCATCCATCCATCCATCCATCCATCCATCCATCCATCCATCCATCCATCCATCCATCACTGTATGAAGTTGAGTTTGACTACTTTAACACTGCAATCGTTAACTAATAAGCATACAATATATTATAACTAATAGAAGCAATTTTTTGCCACATAAATGAACCTCAATCACCCTGCTAATAAACTACTGACCTACCAAAGAGGCAAGGGGTGGTTGCAACAAAAAGGTGTCATTTAGTGTAATTTTCTAGGCAGGCCTTTCATACTCCAGAACAATCTTAACTCATGTTTCAGAAACACAGGGAACTTTCTTCTTTTTAAACAGTCAATGGGGACTGTGGAGCGGCTGAACAAGCAGCAGGAAAATCTTCTTCTTTCTGTTGACATTTTTCCCTTTGGCCTGGCAGAACACTCCCATCTGCTGTTTTGACAATGGAGTGACAACACATACTCCAGTCCTCCATCAGAGTGAGGGCCTCCATCTGTTCTGATGCCTCTCCTTCATGTTGCCATTCTTTCCTGTATCCATAATTTCCCTTTGATTTCGGAGCTCCATCGTCTGTTTCATCATTCCAGATGGATAAAAAGAAAACTGCAATAAAATATTTCCTAATGCATCCTGGCTGCGCTCAATCTGTGGATTCCTCGTATTCTTTTATTTGTGCCCACTGAGTTAAACAGATGCACCTCCTCCGCAGCGTCAGACTTGCCCGTGTGAGACGCTTTGTCATCTATATTTTGTTTGCTTTTGGTCTTTATTTCACATCAGATGTGCTTTTATATCAATCAGCTGTTGCTTATTTTTCTCTTCTTTCACCATATGGAATTAACCTTCTGAAGACTCCTCAGTCCTTGATCATTTAGTCATGATCTATTGTGTTATTACTGCTTCACATGGAGCCATCCATCACCTTGCTAATGGCATTAATCCCTTCATCTGCAGGATGCTGCCAGCTCAGTGCCATGGAGAGCTTTGGGTGAATCCCACATGCGTTCCAGGTCATAGTCTGTAATAAAGCTGCTGCTGCCTCTGAGCCAGAGGCTTCTTGCCACAGATGCTCCAGCCTTAATGGATTACCACATCCCCAGTGGAAATGCGAAGACACAAATTAAATGTTTACTTGGACACGGGGTGTGTTGTACAGCATCTTAGAGTAATGAAATAGCAGTGTGTTGTGAATACGCAGCAGATTTTTCCACGCGGACGGCTGCGTATGGGGTTAGAGGAAGACCTCAGCCTCGTTACACTCAACATGCATCGGTTATACCAGCAGCTCGCTTTGTTGTTTTTTTTTTCTTTTCTAAAGTGCAACTTGGGATTTTTTTCAGCTGTTTCTAAGGAAATGAGAAGAAAGAGAATTTCAATTTGCCACCGCTGCGCCGGTGTTTCTGCTTGCTGGTCAGATCGTCATGTAATACATCGTCTGGGGGCCCTGCGTTCAGCACACTGCCGCTCAGAAGGTGTGCTGACAAGTCACAACAGGAGGCTGACAGACACATTTTTAGAATATAGGAGCAAAACAAAAAAATATGTCAGTCATGATCTGTTTGCAGAAACTGAATCAATAAACGTGGTATGAGAGAGGCCTGGCTATAGAACATTCCAGACAAGCTGTAAAGGACACGTTTAAACACTTTATACACGAGTCAACCAGCTGCACAGGGAGCCACTCAGTCTGTGAAGCTTCCACAATAAGGACATCAAGAGGGATATCACACATTTTCAGTGGGACTTTACATTCCGCTTGAATAACGAAGGATTTTCACCCCTAGTCGTCAGTTTTATTCAGAATAACCAGAAAATGATTGATCTATATACAGTTAGCAGCTTTTTCACATAAAGGAAACATCTATACCAGACTTTACTTTAATGTTTCAACCATCACTTTTGAATATTAGACCATATTATTAGAACATGAATTAATATTCTGCCACATTCTCCATGACCAACAAAGCAGATCGGATTTGACTGACTAGGAAAATCGAAATCTAGATAAATCATTTTTTTCTTAAAATAAATGCATTTTTTCTTGAATTAAAGAGATAAAAGAGACATTCTGCCAATGGAACAAGACAATTTACACCTAAAGTGTAATCCTAGTTATCATTTTCACTCCACAAGTTTACAGTTTCCCAGCTTTCTCACTGTGTGGTGTGGAGGCTGCAGCGCCTCAGACTGGAAGAAGGTGAGAAGAGTGGTGAGAACAGCAGAGAGGCTCATCGGGGCTCCTCTTCTTTCCATAAAATACATTTCATCCCAGCGCTGCGTGTCCCGAGCCTGTAACATCATCAATGACCCCCCACCATGGACTGTTCTCCCTGCTGCCCTCTGGGAAGTGACTTCGAAGCATCCGATGCAGGTCCATCAGATTCCTAAACTGCTTCTTCCCCACCTCCATTAGACTGCTGAAGGTTGAAAAACTGTAAATCATGTCACAGACTCAGCATCAAACTGACCATATCAATGCGTTTTTGTGCATCATGTTTTTTCTCGCACACTGATTATAATTGTTCACTGCTTGACTTTAAAGAAATGGAAATGTCACGAGAGTTGTTCATAGCAAAATTTCCTTTTGCATACACTCTTTGTATACAAAATTTTAATAAAAGTTGTCCAAGTTTAAACCTAAGCCTAAGATGGATGGCTGCCTTTAACTCGGTCCTCAAGAGCTGCTGTCCGGTCAGATTCTGATGATTGCATATAGAAAAGCCTGTCAATCAGCAATCATTGGAAATCAGCTGTGATCCATGTGTAGCTGGAACAACTGTTACGCAAACTGTTTTTCTTTTTATTCAGCATATTAGCAACAACAACAACTTAACCCCCCTGATGTTATGGAAAGGTCCTCTTGATATAAGAGAAAACGCTTCTCTGTTAGAAAATGGCCACTAACTTTGATCATTAATCAACTTTACACACTGGAAAAAATGATCTAGAAATAAGTTAAAATTTCTTAAATTAAGTGTATTTATCCTTAATTTTAGTAGGTAAATGAGATAGTTTGCCAATGGAATGAGTATTTTTACTCTAAAAATACATTAGTTAGATAATATGCACTTGAAATAAGACAATACAATTGTGTTTTCTTATTTTAAGTGTAAATTGACTTGTTCCATTGACAAAATGTCTCTTTTGTCCTCAATCCAAGAAAAAATTCACTTATTTTCAGAAACAATTACTTATAAATACTACATCGATATGATATCACAAACTCACTATTAAACTTTTGCTTCAATGCAAACAGCACCAAACAACCTTTCATGCTGTATCACAATTTGAAACCAATTGCTTTGCGACAATAAAGGGTTATAAATCAGCCCAACTTTTCAGTTCAAAGGCAGCATTAAGTGGTGAAAAATTTAAATCATAGTTGTGTTCTTGACATGTTTTTTCTCTTATTAAAAGGGAGTTTTTCTTACCACTTTCACTGCATGCATGCTCAGGGTGAGGGATTGCCATAGAGCGGAGGTCTTCAACAGGGGGTCCGTGACCCCTAGGGGGTCCGCAGAGGTACTGCATCGGGGTCGCAAAAGTTTTGGTTGATTAGACTTTTTTTATATTTCCCCCTGCAATTTTTTCCACTAATTGAAATGTCTTTAAATCCACATTAACATGAATTCAACACACTGTAGTAAACAGATAAATGGAGACAGAAGATGTCTTTCAGTCATCAATGCACACATTCAGCAACACACAGGAGCTCTTTCAAGCTGGGCACCATTTCATTCACAACACCTGTCCCATCAACCAGGAATCAGAATCAGAAATACTTTAATAATCCCAGGAAGGAATTACTTTCGTTACATTACTCTATATGTAATAGAGGGACTATAGGAGCAGTTTGGACAAATTTTTCATACAATTTATGTAATTAGGGGGTCCCCGCTCCATCTCACCATCAGCTTGGGGGTCCTTGGCCTGGAAAACGTTGAAGACCCCTGCCATAGAGTCAACAACAAAATACGCATGACTACATACCTACTGCCCCTACCTGCTCATCCAGGAGGAGAAAATCCTGCAGATTCAAATACATGACCGATCAGCTGGTTTTCTTTAGAAAGAAAACCTTTTAACCAATCTGACTGTATGATCTAATTAAATTGTTTCTATAAAGTGCCTTGACTTGTCATGAATTGGCACTATTTAAATGAACCGATTTGGATTTAATAAACAGAATTCTGGCTCAGCCTTCAATATATAAGTCAAATTGGTAAATATCCCCCTCAAAGGGTACAGTGTAATACATTTCTACTTTCTCATTTGGACTGGTCTGTTGCTATGCCAACTTAGATCCATCCATTCATTTTTCTATACCTACTAAAGCCACATGCAGGGTTGTGGCTTTCTCTGTCACTCACTCATCTCTATAAGGTCAGAAAAAGAGTGGCCAATTAACCCTGCATGTAACTCTTTGAAGCAGGAGCACTCAGAGAAAGAAAAACACACCTTGGATTTTGCTGCACTAACAACAGCAGCACAGCCTATGATCTGAAGCAGCTCTCAGAAATATAGCTTCAAACCTTAGAAACATAAATACGTTTAACCATATGAGTGGTGAGAAAAATCTCATAGATCCATTACTGTGTAATTTGAGCTTCTAAGTAAAAATGTCTCATCCTGTTTATTTATCTTTGGTTCAACATCCTGACAGTTTGTATAAACCTAAACATCGTGTTCAGCTCCATGTTCTCCACAGCTCCTGTTTAAATGCTTTCCTTAGAGCTTGTGTATGTCTTTGTTTATTTCTCAGATTTTGTTTTCATTACTGTTTTCTAAACCTTGTGAAGCACTTTTGAAAGACGCGTCTGTGTCCTTTTGAAGATTTTTTTTTTCTGCAAAGCACTTTAAAGCATTATGAAATGAATCCGTGCTTTAAGGTTTGACATGAATAAAGCTGAGTGCAGGCTTCAGCCTGGTGTATTATTCTTCAGACGAATGGCTTCAACACCTTGTTCTTTGAACAAAATAAATATGGGAAGATTATAAATGTTTTTTTTTTTATTATGGAGTGAAATTTGTTCAAATATTATTGCAAGCAAAACATGTAACCCAGATATAAAACATTGAATAAAAAGTTTTTGAGAGTATCTTTGCTGTTTTCTCATATTTTTTATATATTTTTTCTAATAAAAATATTTTCAAACCTTTTTTTTTTTTTTTTGCATATTTTATTTTTTTCCAATTTCTCTTTTCTAGTCTGAGTTTTACGAATTGCATTCTTTTTAAATTGCGTTTTCCAGTTCACATTTTAATTACTCTGCTAGACGTTAATGTAAGTGTTTTTGGTCAAGAGTGATCATTTATATTACTGCATGAGTTTTGCATGTAGCAATAATAGAACGATACTGACTCCATATTTTACACAATATTCTATAAACTGGACTTGAAAAATGCCGACTGTAATTTTGCTCTTGGACACCGAAAACAGACCTGAATGCATTGGATTAGTGGGAAAGGATGCTGACATTAGCATTTAGCACCCAGCAGGCTGCCCTCACAATATTTCACACATAATATGTTCTGACAGCTCACAGAGAAAATGAGCAAAAGTGGTTTGGCCAGGTGTGAGAGCGCTGTGTAACGGGTGGGTGTGCACTATAGGGTGATTCCTACCGCAGAGATACAAATCACTTGTTTATGTTGCTGAAAGGGTTTGCTTTTTTCCCAGTGAACCAAACTGTTGATTCAGCCGCTCATAATGGTCCCGCTGTCTCTATGATGGGTCTGTTGTGTTTCTGCAGCCTAAACTTGTTCTGTTTGCTTGCATTCAGAACCAAATTCATTTTAGAATTCATAACTGAGCTCTGAGATATATTTCTGTCTTTAGGACAGCCTGAGTTTGTAAATAATCACATCTTTGGATGTATATGTTTTTCTTTGAAAGCTAAAAGTCTGTAATTTGAGATAGCCTGAAGATGCAAACATTTTTCAGGTCTACACTTCGTTTTGGAACAGAAAAGAAATCTGAATTTTCACCTATTTCATTACAAGTACAACTTTCCATCTTGGTGCTATTTTTCACCTGAAAAAGGAGGAAAGGAAAATCTTTAAAGAAAGAATGAATTAAATACCAATTAGCCTTTCTGTAATAAAAAAAAAAAACATGATACAAATAAAACTCTATTTTTAAGAGCCTTTCTTATGACATAACAGTTATGTTCCAGTCACATCCTAGAACTGGTTATGTACTCCTGCATATGTCCAACATTGTTGGCTGTGGGAACATTTCAAATGGTTTCTTCCACAATCAGAAGAACATCCTTTCATGGAAGCTTTTTATTTTTATGTGTACTTTGCTAGAAAAAAACTCTGCTAAAGTCAGCAGATAAAAAGAAATAACCACAGTGGCTGTGTATTCTTACTGTTTTAAATGCCATCAATAAGCTTTTTGCAGAGTTAAATTATAACAGAGCCTTTTACTGCACTAGTTCCTACAGTATTTATCAAATTCCTTCCATACGTTATCAAGGAGAGAGAAGCAGACATATGAAAAAAAAACGCAGCAGCAATTTCAATTTAGTTTTTTTCTATAGTACCAATTCATATCACATGTCACTCAATGCACTTTACAGAGACCATTCAACCAGCTCAGACAATCAGATTGGTTCAAAGTTTACCAAGGACAAACAGCTGATTTCATCCACTCATTGACTTGAAGGCAATCCCTTACACTAATAATTCTTGTAGCGACAGTGGAGAGGAAAAACTCCCTTTTAACTGGATGAAACATCCAGCAGAACCAGACTCAGTGTTTGCTTTCATCTTCCAAGGCCAGCTTGGGTTCAAGGAGAAAGAAGCAGACATACAGAAAGAAACAGAGATACAAAAAGCAACTGTAAACCAGCTCCACAGGCGGTCCCATCAAGAAAACACACAGCCAGGCAGACAAGCTCTGAGCCAGCTCCCATGTCAGAGGATGAACGAGACCATATACAGTTAGTCTGAGTCAGAGAAACAGGACTACACTGAAAAACAGGCCAAGCTCCAACATCTATAAACAAAGGTGCTGCTGGCAGCAACACAGCTGATATTACTGTTCAGGCTGGAGTCACAGCCAAACAGGAGCAGACCAGATTAAACTACTATGATTAAAAAAAAGAGAACTTAAAATAAGAGATTGAACTAACACACACTGCAGAATGGGTGAATACTGATAGAACGAGCAAAATGGTGAAAAGGGGTCCCTATGTCCTCCAGCAGTCTAAGCCTATAGCAGCTTAACTAAAGAGATAGCTCAGGATACCCTCGTGATGATCAAAGAAACTATCAATGGTCAAAGAAAATGTAGCTGTTAAGATGACCGTAGACAGCTTTTGAGGCTTAATTGGAAGCAATCTAACATTATTTCAACAGTAGGGATCTAAGATCTTAATGAATGAATTAAATGTTTTCGATCTTATCAATGAATAACCATTAATTGATCTCTTGCATCAAGAAGATCTTTCCAATAAACATCAGGGCTGAAATATCTTCTACAATATGCTGAATAAAAAATAAAAAAAAAGTAGAACATGATATTTTAACAATTTATTGTCTTAGACGTATTAAATACTGACAGAATAAACAGAATTATTTTTATTTATTAATAATCTAGAAACATTAAAAAGAAAACCTAATAGGTTACTGAATAAAAGGTTGAATAAAATACGTGAAACACTTCTGATTTCCAAAATTTCTTTAACAGACAGTGTATATCACTCAAACATGCTGTCAGACTATTGGCCATCCAGTGTTAATGAGGGGGAAGATAATTGTGATGTTGCTCTGTTTTTAGTGTAATCTGATGATCAGTGCTGGAAGAGACGTTTTGCTGCTAACAGCTCCTGTAAACCGGTAGTTAAATGGCCGCTATTTAGGTATTAAAGAAGTTTATCCAGTGCCTTTATTTACAAACAGAACCTCATAAAGTTCAATCTGCATTCTTGTCATCATTAAACAGTGTAAATAATCCCAGGAATCTGGAACGAATCCTTCGTGCTCTAACCTGCCTCTCCCCTGGCACTACATTCTTCACAAGCGAACATCACTGAGACTGCTGTTAAGATGGAAGAGGGGGACTTTAGTAGATGCCTGTAACACTTAATTGCTTTAAGGCGAACATTATCAATTAATCAGGACAAAATTTAATCTAATAAACCATTAATCAAAAATTAATTGCACGTTAAATATCTGTTTACATTCCTAGTTAGTGTTATTAATTCACTGCAGTTAAGTTCTAATAAAGAAAACAACAACAGAATATAATGAAAAAAAATAGACTGACACAACACCCCACTGGAGCACAGAAGCCGATGCAGAAGTTCTGTCATTGTTTCCCAAATAAGGTTTATTTAAATGGTCCTTGGCTGGTCCCCTTCAATTCCTTTTTATACATCAATATTTGTACTAAAATATTCTCTCTGTCAGGATTTGTGGACATTAAGATCTAAAGAGAAGCATCATCTCCTGTTCAGACCCTGTAATTCAGTAAATGGGCGGAGTCAGAGTAAAAACAAATGCAAGAGGGGGTCACTCCAGTGGCTGGAAGTTGGAGGGAATTTTGCTGGGAGTTGCCGGGAAATCTGCTGCCATTCGGCTGGAGTTTGACGCGGAAGGGCCATTTTGAATGGCTCCTACTGTAATAATAATTAATGGAAACTCTAAATGTAACTTTTAAGCCTAAGACTTTTTTTTTTTACAGTTTTTCTCTGGAGAAGAGATAATTTCCAGGAACTCTGCTTCCATCTATTTATCTGTTTATAATCAATCAGTAGCCGATACACACAGACAGGGAAACTCATCTTAACAGTTGTCATCTTGGAGTAAACTGGGATCTTTCTCTCTTTCAACATCTGGACAAACAGTCAGATGCCTTTTAATCTCTTTGGGGAGTGACTGGCTGTTAGGTCATCAAATTACTAAGTGTGAAACATTTCTCTTTGAAGGGAATTTTGTGCTAGTGTTGTTGCAAGCAGAAAACAGATTGAGATTGAGGAAATGTGAACAAAAAAAATCCAGAAATCAAATATTGACAAATTGAAACCATAAAAAAATATGAAAAAGCTTCAGAATAACTCAAATAATTTTTTTTCCTCGCCTTTTATTTTTTCTGTCCTAAAATCTGTAAAATACTATTTGAAAAGAATGCATTTGTAAAAAGGAAATATGAGAAATTAGAATTACAAACAAGAACAAAAAAATAAATCAGATAAAAAATAATCACTCTCAAAATCCTTTCTAGTTTAGCAAGGTTCTTTAATTTTCTATATTTTATTAATTTATCTATTTTCCATTTACAAAATATACCATTTGGTTGCAAATATAATGGAACCAAATTCACTCCATATTTATTCTCACTTCCTCTTCTTAAGTTAAATAACCATGAAAATATTTTCTATATGTGCTTCAATTTGACCTGGAGTCTTTGTCATCACTATTTTTTATCTCTTTAGCATTTTATGCAGTATGTCAGCATTTTCAGCTCCATTTCCGACTCCCCATTTTTCTTTCATTTCATGTTTTCTCAAATGTGTTTTTTACATGGAAATCAATACTGCTATCATGTGCTACAAACCTGAATACAGCAGAAAAGCTGTAAAATATTATAAGAGAGTCTAATATTTTCCCATAGAATTAACTTAGCTGCTTGTTTTCAATTGACTTCAGTGACCCTGGAGGTGTGCTGCAGGTGTGGCTGGAAAACACATGCAATGCTCTGTGCAACAGAGCTACACCTTTAATGTATCCGCACATTTTTATGAGAAGGCATTTACCAGAAAAGGACAATAAATCATACAAGCTGTTGGTGTACTGTCTGTCTGCCAGTTCATGGAGGTGTGATAGCAAATAGCTTTATCTATGGGAATCTTTAAGCAAAGAAAAACAAAGCCGCCATCAGAGATAATAATTATCACTGACAAATAGCAGCTCGGAGAAGAATCTGTTCTGCCAAAGGTGAGAAATCCACATTTCACTGGGAAATAAAAGCTGATTACAGACAACATTTGATTACAGTGTACAGCACAGCACTAGTGTAGGATGCAATTATTGGATGAGTTAATCATGTTGCAGTCCATTAAATAGTCAGGGCATGTCTCTCAAGTTTGCTCAGGCGTACGGAGAGAAATCCCTCAGCGGTACGCCTGGAATCCTGCTACCAAGAAAATATAGAAGCTAAAGGGTTGGAGGGTTTCTTAAAATACCTCAGAGAAGGCTTTTTCAACTTCTCCTCCTATCTGCTGAATTATCCACCAAAGAATTATATAAGGTAACGGAAACCAAATTATGATGAAAAAAGTACTTTTCATACTTATTGACTGAAAAAAAACTGAAAGACTGAAACATTTTTGTAAAAATCTGCCAAATTAATATTTCACTCTTTTTAATTCCAAATAATTTATCATGTAAGGACCTCTCTTGTTATGTTTACTGGGCTTGTTATGAATGTAACAACCCTTTTAAAGAAACATTGTATAACTTTTGAACCAATATTTGGATTAATTTGAGAGATATTCAAGGTTTTTTTTTAGTTCACTCTACAACACTGAGCAGATCTAGTATTATTTTTATTTTACTTCATTTAAATGATCCTACTAAAAATAAATAAATAAATAAATAAGTTGTCATATGTGGACGCACTATAGTGCACATTCTTCCTCTTTGAATATTTGAGCTGATGTTAAGGGGAACAATTCTTCACTGTGAGATCAATTAAGTTAATCAATCAACCAACCAACCAATCAATTAACCAATCAATTAACCAATCAATCAATCAGTCAGTCAGAGGGTCGGACCCATCCCTAAATGAGTCACCCACTTTACCGTAATAACATGGGAGCTAACTAGGCTAAAAGCAGCCAAACAGATCTGAACCTTACCTGATCTGACATAATTATGGTTCTCTGTTTTAGGGTTTTATTTAAGTTAATTTAATTTTTTTTTAGTTTTTACAAGAACTCCATGATTTTTCAGCTTGCTGCTCCAAAGTGGAGCTTTTGCAACAGATCAGTGTCGCTAGCTGCTTTCAGGGGTGCTAAACCTGTTACCTTGGTGGCTAAACATTAAATAGCTTTTCTTTAATATGAATTGAATGAATGTTTTTTTGAACTGTGGAAATATTAGATCATAATCCATAGGCAAGATAGTATTTTCTCCAACCAAATGCGTAACTCAATCCCTTCTCTCCAGAGCCTGCTCACAATCTAGAACAGAGGTGGGGAGAGAAACTACAAATTGTATTAGTTATACTACTTCATAATTTTTTATACTTGAATAAAAGTAAAACTTTTCCATCCAAGAAACTACTCAAGTAAAAAAAAGCATTTTATAAAAGGACTACTCAAGTAATACGAATGAACATATAACAAGACAGGCAGACTTTATGACTAAAATCTGTTATTTTTGAGACTAAAATGCATTATAAATAGTAATGATTTTAAAAGAACTGATTTATGCACGTCACAAACATTTTTTTTTGTCTTTTAACAACATAAAACTGATGAAATCAACCCTTACAGTAAGAACTGTATCTATGTTAGGAGAAGGTAATGAACTTCTGATGATGTCTACTTTTTTCTCTATTTTCACCTGATCTTGGAATAGTTGAAGTTACTCACAGTAGACAGAGGAGCCAGAAATTTTACTTTAGGATCCGTGATTTTTTTTACAAGAAAGTTAACGTAAGATGTATGGTACAGTAAAACTAGTTCTAAAGGCGTATTTCTTTAAAAAAAAATTCTACTAAAGTAGATGTAACTAGCTACTGCCCAACTCTGATTGCCAAGTAGGAGACTATAGCAGAGTTTCTTAACCAGGGTCCTTAGGGCCCAGCCCTGCATGTTTTACGTGTTTCCCTGCCTCCACACACTTAAAGCCCCTGTCACACCTTGACGATTTAGCCGGCGTATGCCTGACGTCCCAGAATCTCTTAAAACGCTGGCATACGCTGAACTTTCTATGTATTTTTTACATTTTGGTCGTATACATGGCGTATTCATAATGAGTCCAGAACCTATGTATGTCCAACGAAAACCTAACTTAAACATAAAGCATGGCAGCAAATGATGCAAAAGCCAGTGTCCTGAGGGGGGCAGGGATGAGCACGGAGGAGCCTGGCCTGTATAAAAAGATTTATTTGATCGATGTATTAACCTGGCTGCTGTTTACCGCCTGCCAAAAGAAAAAAAAAGAATAAATAACAATAAAAAGATAGAAGGTTTGCAGTCGCAGCAGATTGAGCGTCATGTCTGCTAGGAAGTTTGTTGGTCATGGGCGTGAATGCAGGGAGGATCCATCACTCTCACCTTCTGGCTCACCCTATGATGGGGATGAAGTCTGGAGGAGAACTGACGGTTTCCTCCTGTGAACTCCCTTTATACCAAAACGCTGCCAATACACCATTAAACAGTTGCTGGAAGTTAGAAACACTTTCTTGATAAGTTACGCATTAGTTATGCACAAGTTACTCATAGGTTTTGGATAACCTAGACACCACGACTTATGAGTAACTTACACTTAATGTATGTCAACGATCAGATAACTTACCTGTAACTTTTGCCCCATGTATGAGCATACGCTGGCATACGCCAAGATTTCTCGACATATTTGCGTATGTTGATGTGTGCCACCGTGCTTCAGCGTTCTCATAACTTATACAAAAATATACAAGTCACTTATCCAATAAAAAACAAAAACTGTGTTTTAGCCAGATTCTTCATACATCAGGCAAACACTGGCTAAATTATCAAGGTGTGACAGAGACTTAACCTGAACGAAAAGGTGATCAACAGGCTTTTGCACTATTTGATGGCAGTCAATGAGGTAATGCAATCATTTGAATTAAATGTGCTTGAGCAGAGACACATCTAAAACATGAAGGACAGTGGGTGCTGACGACCAGGGTTAAGTAATCCTGATCTACTGTATAGGTCACAAAAAGTTTTAAAATGTTAAAATAAATATCTCCATTCATTAGGGTGGTTGACTTACCTAGAGCATTTACCAAGAATTCAAAAAGAGAAGTACTTTTAAAAATCAGAAATCACAACAAATACTTCAGACGGGCCTATTAGACATGAATACTGATGTCTCCTTCAGTTGGCTCCTGAGGCCGCTGCTCGACTTTAACACCAACCTCCAGCTGATTAGATGCAGAGTGACCTTGTCTGAAAACTATCAGCTGAAAACGAGCTCCTTGCTGCCAACTCAATAGTCAAGACAGAGGCTGCGAGGGAAATCAGGTCGAATTAAGCCACCAATAATATCTGTGCAAATCCCTATTAACTAACTAGATGAAAAACATATTTGCGACAACAGCCCTGAGGAGTGAGCTGTGGCTTGTGGATGACACACTCAGGATGGGAGTGAAAATGAGTCCAACCGAGGTGATAATCACGCCGGAGCCTTTTGCTTCGGGCGCCAACTTTCCCTGTAAGGATGCAAATTAAAGCCACATAAACCATTAGCCTCATAATACCTGTTATCACTGTCCACCTCATTAACGTTGAGTTGCTGCATCCAGCTCTCAGCTGGCGGAGCCTTCTTGAACTTTCTCCTCTGCTGCTTGATGTATCTCCCGCCTCCTCTGCTGCTGCGTATTTAATCACTGAGATCAATAGCTGTTACTGTCATTGATCTTGTGAGTCTATTTCATGGGCAAGGTGGCAGCACCTCATATTTTCAGCACACTGGAGCTCTTATACATAATGTAACCAGCTGAGGGCTGTTTTTAATTAACATTAGAACACAGTGGTTCAGAGTTAGAAAGCACTGCTCACTGCTAAGGACTTTCAGTGATTTCATGTTTTGCCCAGATCCTTGACTGAAGGCTCCCTTCTCGACACTTTTAACTCCACCTTTGCTTTCCCTTCACAGGAATTTCCTGAATCCTAACTTGTTTGGTCATTTTGCTATTAATTATTACACAGCAGCAAACATTTAAGTTTCCTGTTATTCTTACTGCTCATCCAAGATAGAAACGGTTAAATTGCAAAGATTTTTAAAATGAGCAAACTGCACGAAGTCCCTCCTAAAAAAACTGCAACATTTGAAATATCTCTAAATAACTATATAAAATAGTATTTTCTCATAGTTAAAATAAATATAAATATGTGAAATGGATCTGTAAAGTCTAAATCCTGATTTTCCACTTGAATCCATAGAGCTCTGTATAACTTTTCATAATCCTTGAATATTTCATGCTTTATCCTCTCACCACTAAGAATGAGAGAGATTATTTGCATTTGCAATATAATCGCAGTTTCCCAAAATCCAATTTTCAATTTGCATAGCAGACTTTCCTACTCCAGGTCTTTCGGTGCAGTAACGCACTTCAAGCGGTTAACTGCCACACAGTAGGTAAGAAAGAGTGCAGCTTCACTCAGAGTACAGTACAGCACTTATTCACACCAACATGTTCTGTGACGTTTGACTCAAAACAAACTAGCTTTCAAGGCTCCTTCCTGTGGAACCAACTACCAGTTTTAGTCCGTGATGCAGACACCCTGTCTACTTTTAAGGGTAGGCTTAAAACTGCCTTTTTGATAAAGCTTATAGTTAGAGAGGCTCAGTTTATCTAGTTAAGCTGCTATTGGATTAGACTGCTGGAGAACATAGGGGCCCCTTCTTCATCTCTCTCTCTATTCGCCCATTCTGCAGTATTTGTTAGTTCAATCTCTAACTTAAGGCTCTCTCTGCTTTTTTTAAATCATAGTAGCTTTATCTGGTCTGTTCCTGTATCTCTGCTTCTGTCTCTTGAACCCCAGTTGGCCTCAGTAGATGACTACAAACACTGAGCCTGGTTCTGCTGGAGGTTTCTTCCTGTTAAAAGGAAGATTTTCCTCTCCACTGTCGCTACAAGAATCATTAGTTTGAGGGATTGCCTTTGAGTCAGTGAGTTGATGAAATCAGCTGTTTGTATTTAAAAAACTATGAACCAATCTGACTGTCTGATCTGGTTGAATGGTCTCTTTAAAGTGCCTTGAGATGAGATGTGATATGAATTGGCAATATAGAAAAAACCTGAATTGAAATTGCTTCTGTTTCTTTTCATATGTCTGCTTCTGTCTCCTTGAACCCCTGAGTAGAATTGAATGGTGTTCAAATCTGCATGTTTGATGTCAGTGCAAAATTGCAAAATTCTATTTTTATTTTTACCATTCTGTTTTTAATATTTTCAAAATGGGTCTTTTAGATATGCTTCTTTCATTCCATTGATTCTAAATAACATTCTTTAAATCTGTAAATACCTTGGAGGTTCATACAGGAAGAAAGTTGTGTAGAAGTTTAAAGCAGCGTTAGGTTCTAAAACAAGTCTTTAACCATCTCCCAGAGGTCTGTTTAACTGATCCACTCAACATGGTGAGCATGGAGAATAGAGGGACCAACTCCTGACATGGAGGCCCACCTAATGTGGCTAGAACATTTAACAGAAAAGCAAACAAAACGGCTCATGGTTGCACTGGAGGAGATACAGCATACCATATCCCACATGCACCTACATGACTTGCACTTCAATCTTAAGTTTAAATATAGAAACATTTCTCTAAATTGAACACTTACTATATTAAGGAGGGGGTCGATGATTGAAAACCCCATAAAAATGGACTGAAATTAGTTTTTTGATAGATGCTGTACACTTATGGTTTCTCGGATAGAGTTGTTGCTTCAACATTAGATTAATAATTAAGTCAAACGTTTTTAAAAGATCTTCAGGAACACAAGAGTCAACATATCTTTAGTGTGTCCTCACAACTCCAGTAATTCACTCATGCTGGATATCATTTAAGGATTTTTCTATAGTTTCTGTAACAAATGAAATTGGCCCAACTTTTCCTCATCCTTTCCCTGTGACTCACGCAGTGAACAGTTTTTTAGATGTAAGCTGTTGACTGGTTATAATACAACCACCATTGTGCCCCAATCATCTCCCCCCCAAGGAGCGACAGCTGGGCTCTCAGATCAGTGTCACTGACCTTAATGGTCGACATTTATCGGGACAATCTCAGAGCTCTGTGAGAAGATGGTGAGCCGAGCTTCACACTGTGCCACAGAGACCAGTGAAGGTGACACCATTATGGTGACAGGTGGAAGGGACAATTGTAGGAACTTCTTCTGAAATAACTTTTAAGTGGAAATTATGGTACAAAAAGAAGAGGAAATATTTTATTTTATTTATAAGGCTTGGATGCAGTAAAGATAGGAGACGTTTAGGTTTTTTTGGGTTTTTTTTCTGAGCAGATCAGGTAAATTTCACCACAGGATCAGTTGTCTTGCATACATCCTCTTCAGCCTGTTGCTGTGAGATTCAACCAGACAAAAAAAATTATATTATTATAAAACCACGGATTTAACAGGATACTTAGAGTTTTTACACTATAATTAAAAATCACTCCAATGTATGTAGATTCAATAAACTGACTAAAGAAATTAAATATGAAAAAAACAAACCTCAAATGAAATATTTTTCAGTAAAAGCAAAAAAAAAAAAAGGTACATTTTTCAAAAGGTTTTAATCCACATTAAATTTTTAAACCATTTAAGCAATCCCCAGAGTGGATTTTCATATAATTAAAATCAAAATATATTCTAAAATTAATTAAAATTAGGAAAAAACAAACAAAAAAAACACTTTTATTCTTGTATCTGTTAATATTTTCCACAGCAAATTTTTGTAGTTTATTTATTTCTCAGCATTAGAAGAACCTTCCAAAATTGAAATTGAGTCAGCATGTACCGTATTTCCTGGACTATAAGCTGCTACTTTTTCACCAGTATTTGAACAGGGTGGCTTTATTGTGGACTCTTCCTAACTGCCAGAGGGAGAAGTCAAAGTTGAAAAAGAATGGGCTAATTTTCATTCAGCACAATAACATGCTAGCAGCAGGCACAATGGAGAAAAAATGTCTCAAATTCACATATTTTGACATTTATTTGCCTCATTAAAGCTAAGCACCAATAAAGAGACTGGGCTCAACTCCTGAAGAGCTGAAATAAAGACAAAGCCCCCTCTTTCATTAGAAGCTCTTACTGCTGTGAGCTAATAAGCTTGTCAATACCTGATCCGTGCTGAAAAATCAGCTCATTTGCACATCCAAATATACATCCGGGTCGTCCTCGATTTTATTTTGTTAAAAAGACCTGAAAGATATTTTTGCCTCCCCAAAAATAGTAAGTGTACGAAAATGTAATGTGTTCAAGGTTAATAATGTATTTCCTGAGAAAATAAATGCCTTAAAATCGTTTCTGCTTTATCACTCGTCTCTGCCCGATCTGCACTGGAAATGGGATCCTACGCTACTTCTGGAAGCTAACTTTTTTCATAAATCTGGTCTTTTTGAGTTTTATACTTTCCTTTCATGTTAACCTTATGGTATATAGTGCGTAATCTAAAGACAGAAACAACTAAAATGCAGATAAGCATAGTTTAATCATATTTTGCCAGACTGCTCTGAGCATGTCCAGTGATGACATCAGAGAAGCAGTTTAACAAAGAAAATGTAAGAAGCATCAAAATTGTCTCACAAAATTCATAAAATATTTATTATAAGGATGTGTATCAGCATTCTTTAGAGAGTTAAGGATAGAAATAAATGATTTTTGTACCATAATTACATTATTTATGGACAACAGAATACATATCTGTTCGCGAATGCGCAGGACGGATCGTGCTTCTGGGACGGATCGGGTAGTGATAAAGTTAACGGGAGCTAGCATTCTTCTTCGTCCCTACTCCAGGGGCTATATGTAGAGCTCCCCCTACAGGTTTGGTGGGAGACACTTCAGTTGACAGCGGCTTATAGCCTGGTACGGCTTATATATGTACGTTTCAGGTAAAAATAAAAAAAAAGTAAGGACAAAGTTTGCTCTATAATCTGGAAAATACGGTAATTTAACAAAATACTATATTAAAGGAGGGATCTGCTTTGCAACCAAGATCTTGTGTTTGTCTTTTCTCTCTTTTTATAAGTGATTTTTTTCCATACATTTTTTTTCCACAAATCAAAATGAACATGTAGTTTTCTACATAAGTAAATTATGAAATGTTTTCTAAGAGAGAAATTGCATGCAGTGGGCATGAGTTTGACTTCCTTTAACCAGACCCAGGTGTATTTTTCACTATGAAGTGGTCTGCAATAATGCTGAATGTGAACTGAGCTCTTGAACTGAAGTGATCTTACCTTCTGGTCATGGCTGTAGGCCAAAGCCCAGTCCTCCTCTGTGGGGTGGAATAAAAGGCTTAAGACGAAGAAGGAGAGGCGGTACTTCTGGTAACTGGCTCCCTCATCAGTGCTGATGAGCACGCTGCTTTCAAACTCGGGATCAGTCAGCACCATAATCTGAGAGCAGGGAGAAGGAAGAGAGGAAAGAAGAAAGGAAGGATGAGTTTGGAGCAGAGATATCGAGAGATATGGAGATGAGAGGAGACAGAAATAAGACGTTAGAAGCAGCAGCGGTGTCGGTCCTGAAACGCTCGCCAGTTTGGCACGTTTCAAGTTTCTGTTTGGCAAGCAGCTTTGCTGGAGCCACTCTGTGGAACCTTCTGTGCTTTCTGAGGTCAAAACTCCTCATCATATTTGAATAAAATAGCACAGAAGGAAAATCAAAAACAGAAAAAAAAAAATACCACACATGTTGAAGCATCCTTGAGAAACCAAGGCTTTGTTACAGGAAGGTAAAACCAAGCTGACGTCTGCGCTAATGAGCGATTTAACAAGCATGACTGACTCTAAACACACAATAACTTATGGTCCTTAACAGTTTGTACCACACAATGTCATTTGTTAGCTTTTCCTCTTCCAGTACGATTCTAATTCGAGCTTTAGCAGCTCAGCAGGGGTTAGAAGCCGTAATTTCATGCATGGATTGTTTCTGCTGGAGCCGTCACAGTTCTAACCCAATTCAATAAGAAGAGGAACTTTTACCGCATATATCTTTCAGCTAATGACATTTAGAGTCTTTCTGGAAGCAGATTAAATGCTCACTGGAATTTTGCCTTAAATTACTGGAAGCTGCTCAAAGTAGCTGTAATGCATTTTATTTTTAACAGTAGTTGAAGTTGATGCATTATCTTAAATGGGGCCTCTATTAGTTTGCTGCCTTTATTTTACTGTGTAAGCTAAAAGTCTTATGAGGGATTTGCATTGTTTCACATGAATAAGTCATCATTTAATGTCTATATATCTTTTAAAGTCTTTGTGCAGCTTTAATTCTTCCACATTTTCTTGGGGTTACGTCACATTATGACTGATTTATCCGGGTTTGAAGTGATTCACCAACACAAAGCAGAGTGTAATTATAAAGTGAAAAACAAAAAAAAGAAGGCTGTAATTAGCACACTGAATTATCAACGCCAAGAGCAACTTTTAGCAATGGAGCCAAGAACTAAAGGATGAAAACTCTAATCCTGACTCAATGCTGCTGAAGCTAAAATTGCGACGCCTTCACTGTTATCATTGTTAAAGAAAACCTGTAAGAGTATGTAAATGGAAAATGAAAAATGCATCTCAAGTGACTTCAGATTGGTAGAAATGATCATAAGAGCACTTTCATGATTATTTTTGCAAGAATGAGAACACAGTCAAGCCCACGTCTTGTTCTACCTGTCCTGCTCCGACAGAGATGTGAACCTGTTATAGCTCTTTTCACAGCTGAAGGCGTCACTAGGAACAGTTTGGAAAATCAAAGAGAAAACAGCGCTTGAATAATCAGATGTACTCTACACTGGACAGAGACTAAATGCTGGTTATACTCCTGCAGCAGCGTGTCGCAGTGAGCTTGTTGCAGGTATTATACAGATATTTTTATTTATTTATGCCCAATATTTAAGCGTGCTCTGCTCTATGTTATTCCACGCCACAACGCAAGAGGGACAATCAGGAACTAGCTGTGGGTCTAGATACGGCCGAGGCGGTGAGGAAGTGGGGGCAAGTTTGTGAGACAACGGAGGGACATGTGGGTGAAAAAGAGCGGGGATCCAGGTGGACAAAGGGTCCCAGCGTTCTCGAGCACCTCGCTCTTCTAGCTTGTCCATCTTCACGAGTTGTTTTCCACAATGGTGGTCATACAAATAGAACAAGCCAGTAAGGTACCAAACAGGAAATACGCATAGAGTAGAGCGGATGTGGACTTGACCAATCAGAGTCCTCCTTTACAATTTTGGAGAGGTGCACCTTATGCTTAAGAGTTAGGAGGAATCTCTCAGCTAGCAAATAAAAGCACTGCCTGTGAAGGAGACGGACATGACACAATTAGCAGCAAGTTAGCAGCCCCATTCTTTGACAATGAGGCTACCGTCCACCATTACAATGGTTTCATATGGCAGGCTAGTCCTGCCCCAGGGTTAAAGAACAGTGGCTGATTAGTTGATGCTTGTTTGGAGATTTTGGTGTAGCCACTTAACAGGTTAACTCCAAAATTATTGGAACAATGAGAATGGTATATTCAAGCAAAAATTTTGTAGTTCTTCATTTTAAAAAGGCAAACAGGTGAATGGATGAATTTAGAGAAGAAAGTGAAGAAGAAAGACCTTTAAAACATGACTTTCCCATGACATTGATGTAGAAAAAAAAACCCTCTTCCTTTGTTTTAGTAACTGTTGACTTTTAACCTTTCCTTTGCGGTTTGGTGTCTTGCTTTTCTGCTTGCGACCTAAAATAGGTTTCATCCAATAACATGTAGCCCAGAGTCCTCATTAGGGCCACTACCAATTAAAATCTCTCCTTAGTCATTGTCCGGTTGTGTTGGCTAAATAGCTGTTTTTTTGTCCTTCAGGATGGAGTCTGTTAGGTTCCTCCAACCTCCAACTATCGTGCATGTAGTATGATGGTGCAGTGGTGAAGCGGGCAGACCTCTGACCCAAAACTGTCGTGTTTTTTTTAAATCTTTATCTATGTATTTTTTTATAATAAATAAATTGAAAAAAATAAATTAATTAATTAAAAGGAAAAAATAAATATAAAAAATAAATAAAACAGTTGTGTTTTCTCTCGTCAACTCCATTGGAATTGGAAGACCAGCACCACATTTGTCACTGACAGAAAATCCAGCCCTCCTTCCTGAGCTGTAAGCAGGAACTCTCCTTGGTGGTGATTTAGATAAATTGTTTTTCATTAAGCACCAATAAACAGGCAGCACTTTCTCAATCTGGCTTTCTCATTGGCGTGGGCTCCCCGATCTTTCCATTCATTACCTGTCACAGCGCAGCGCCAATGCTCCTGGTATCTGTGAGCCTCTCTGGGGCTTATCAGATGTAATTTCCAGCTTTTAAGCCGTAATCATATTCGATAATGTGGCTGTGAGAGGTCCGCTTTGAGAGTCGGCCATCAGAAGTAAATGTTAAAAGGGAAAAAAATGCAGAAAAATGTTCACATAATCTTAACACGTCATATTAAAAGGTACTTCTGCTCTGTACTGAAGCCTTGATCTAAGAGGCTATAGTCCTTACTTTTATCCTCTGGCAGCAGAGCTTTCATCTGATGCGTTTTCCTTCAGCCTTTGAGTTGATTTTTTTTCCTTTTGCATAACTAGAAGCAGCTGCCAGACAATATTCCTACATTTGCATTTATTCATTTAGCAACAAGGAAGTGTGAAAACATTATTTCCCAAATTTACACCCGGTGTTTTTTAAAAATCTGTCTGTCGCCTCTGTGATTATAGAGCCATTTTCAAAGCTGCAAACAAACAACTTTAATGTATTTCTCACAGTTTTTATGTGACAGACAAGCATTAATGGGTGCATAATGGGGGAAAAAAAAAACGAAAATCACACTGATTTAAAAAAAGATCAACATATGAAAGTTTCAAAATGTGCATTTAGTCAATCAGTATTCTATACAGCCATTGTGTTTTTTCTTATCGTAATCATTTAGCTATAGGTATTTGTTAACATCCCCGCAGCACGACTCCACCACCACTGTATATCAGTACAGGCAGATAAAGGTAGAAGATACTTCACCCAGTAAAAAGGGGGTAAACAATGAGACCTAAAGAAGTGCAATCTGCTCCGTCTCTGTTTAAGGACAACTTCCTAGCTGTGTCTCTATTCAGGCCTGTTGTCCAGATGAGCACCGACATTTTTATACTCCCCTAAAAACTCCACCTTTTTTTCCCCGTAATGGAAACAGTCTTTGACATTTTCCTGCTTCTCTAAAAATATACAATCATTTCTTTGTGCCATTTGCATTTAAGATAAGATGATTATCCCACATTAAACCATAACCAGCTCCCTGTAGTCATCTGAGTCTTGCACTGGAAGCCTAAGGTGCGAGTCTATAAATGGAGGATTAGAAGTTAAGTCAATTATGGTGCCTCTTGTTGCTGAATAAACTAGTCGGACAAGCAATCCTTCCGTCTCCTAATTTTTTTTACTATTTGTTAGGTAGCAATTGAACCACGCTATTTTTGAGGGCAATTGTTTCGGTTTTGATAAGCGGGTAAAGTTTCTTGAATTCATTTATACGACTATTTAATCAAGTCTCATGATCTTAGATCTAGCAAAAAAAGTCTGTCTGATCTTGTTTTGAGAGCCAGGACAGGTTCTGTTAGATTTTTATTCTACATTTTGGAAGCTTTCACTCGATATAAGTGCAGGAATCTGCCTGTGCAGGAAGGAAACTTCAATTTTTAAGACTGATATATATATAATATATGACATTTATTTATTATATGACAGGATTATGGAAGTTATTCAGAGTAAAAGCTTCTCAAAACTATGCCAAAATAAGATCAAGATCAAGACTTTTTGGCTAGAGCTAAGATTGTAAGACTCGGTTAGATGGACATTCTTTTCCATGCATTTAAGGTGATATTTGTAGCTAATATCAACAAACTGCAAACATCCACACTAAGATCAGGGGCGAGATTAGACAGATCCAATAAGACGGTGAGAGGGTGGCAGCCTGGAAAAAACCCCCCAAAAAAACAGCCACATAGGCTGATTAGTGTCATAAATCTGATCTCATCACTTGGTTTTCTCCATGCAAAAGAGCAGCGGTAACATTCTGACCTCTGCAAGTCGAGCCAATAACGGAGGGGCAACACCTTGATCCCTTTATCAGACTCATCCATATGGCTGGGGCTAAACTGTAGGTGAAAAACTATACAACCTTCTTCTCCCTAGCGGAGTTCACAGATAACGGTTGTCCTTCCAACTGATTCTTACAGCTCAGCTGTGCATCTCTGCAGCTCCTCCAGTTCTTCTTTTTTTCTGGTCCAGCAGATTAAATGGACGTTTATGCCTTAATATGTTTGCGGTTCGATAAAGAAGCTCTGTTATTAGTTCAAAGCTTGGTTTATGTTTTCTAACGAAACTCTTAAGCCCTAAAAGCAGAGCTGGATTTCTAATTGGATTAAAGCTGCATTTGATTTGCTTACAAGTTGGAGCTTAAAGCAGGAATTTCTCATAACTTCTCATCAAAGTTAGGAGCTGTGTTCCATACAAGCCATTAGCAGTCTATTTATCTCTATTCTCTGCATTAGAACACCAAAGCTGTAGCCGTCTCTATGCCACTGGCTTAATGTTAAATGATATAACATACTGACCACCTGAAAGCTAGGCAATTAGCCAAATCAGAAGAAGCACATGCTGCATTTGGGAATCCAAATGCAGCATGTGGTTCCTCTGACGGTCCGATATTTAGTTGCAATGGGCTAAAATCTTAGGTCTATCTGAGTAAAGTTGAATGAACACAAACACACATATCACATTTTAGATTTCTAGTTTGCACATCTCTGTTGGTGCTGCTATTTTCGCCTATCCACTGCTGTAAAAATGTCCACAGCTGTATATTGATTATTTATTCTCAGGCGACTGCATGGTATTTATATTATAAAACACTGTACAGTACAGTATTTTATGTTTATTTTTAAACTCTGCCACTTATTATTTCTATACACTTTTAAGCTCCAGGTTTGTCGGAGCAGTTGTCCTGAAATGCTTTCACTGCTGTAATACCATTGTGGGACAATAAAGGGATTTTCTAATCTAGAATTAAAAGAATCTCAATTAACTACAGTACCACAATGACAATATGGGATAATAATCAAATTGACCCATTTCAGACAACAAAAAGGGAAAAAAATAGCACACGGTTTGTCATAATTATGAGATACAAAGTTATATATATTAGATTTAAAGCCATAATTCTAAGATAAATAACATCTCATAAAAATGACCCTCTCATAAGTATGCCATCCCATGAGACTTTTTTTTTTACTTTTAAGTGGATGAAATGGGCTTTCAGAGTCTGGGCTATAGGTGGGGTCAGAATTGCATGTCATTATCCCAGATGGCTCTCCAAATATTTCAGATTTTGAAGTTGCAGATATACGGCTGTTCCAACTGGTCAACATATTCTCATTATCAGGTTCGTATGAAATCGTACGAAAAGTTATGCACAGTATTTCGTAAGTTTTTGATGTTTTTCCTTGAAAAAACAGATCAGTACGCATGTGCAGCGACGGACGTAAAACTGGGAAAAACAGTGCAATAATTACTTCTTTATGTCTCAAACTAGGTTGCTTGCGTTTTGTATCTTAGGGTTAGGGTCAGGGTTAGGGTTAATTGTATGTTAAATTCCATGTTATTGAATGGTGCGTAAGATGCGCATGCGCAAGGATATCTTGTCTCGAGGCAAGACGTAAAAATACGACGAAATACGACGAAAAAAAACGTCAAAAACGTACGAAATTACTGTGCATAACTATTCGTACGATTTCATACGAACTGATGATGAGAATACACTGAACTGTTGCATTTCCGTATTCTCCCGAGTGGTGCACGACTTTACACGAGTGAATAAAGTGAATACGATTGGTCGTTTATCAATTTTGGCCGGTTTCTGTTGAAGCATCTTGCTAACCAGTTAGTAACTTAGTGCTAATAGTTTCCCATTGGGACCAAGTAGCACTAAATTGGTGACTTAAAAATGATACTGTCAAGGAACAATATGGACAGCGGAAACATGCAAGAGGAGGAGAGTTTTGTATCGGAGGTCGTGGATGAGTCTCCTCAGTCATATATTTTTTATTTAGAGGAGGAAAGCGGGGACGAAGATGTTGTGGAAGAAGACGCCAGGGCGGCAGAAGCTTGGTTTGGTGTAGAAGGCTTACAGCCGTACATGTTTGAGCCCTTGCCTCGCAACGCTGCGAGTTCTGTTAGCTCTACGCCTGCCGAAGACACAGACGTCCATCCCATGAACACCGGGACGCAACTCAATGGAAAAGGAAATGATTCTTATTTCTTATTTCATCCGTTGCGTGTATTACCTGCGACATATGAATCAAGATGCTATGAATGAAAAAATGTAGGTGTTCAGGCTGACGTATAACTAACTGGCCTGTATAAAATAACCGAAAAAACCTACCGGTTTTTAAGACAGGAGTCTTTTTTTTTAAACAGAAATTTTCTAAACTTTGGGACAATATCCTCAGATAAAGAGTACATTTATATACATGTTTAAGCCAGAATGATTGGACATTTAAATATGACTTCCCTGTGAGTTTAAGACTGACATCTAAAAAAAGAATAGAGGCTTAACGCTTTTTTTCCAGACACTGTAATGAAAGGGGCAATACGCTGTCTTGTTTAACTAAATAATAATATTCATGGCCAAAGTCACAGTGACCAATTGCATCATCAAAGTCTTATTAAGATTTCTCTCACAGCCTCCACTCAGGCTTAACGAGGGAGCGAGCGAGCGAGCAGGGCAACAATACGAAATCGATAAAGGTTGCTGGGGATAACCTTTGTGTTTTATCAGCCTGATGTCGAGCTGTGCGTAAGCTGCAGCATGGAGATAGTAGCGGAAAGTTGTCAGATGGCAAGTTAAGTGGAGGTATGGATCAGAGACGGAGGGAAAGAGACACCCTGCAGCAAATGAATCACGGCGGATCAATCGAGCTTAGGCTGTCTTCCACAGGAGCTTTGGAAACACAGTTGTCTTTGCAGTATGCTCATTAGGCACGGATCAGGCCTTAATCACCCACATTTAGCTATCATGTTCTCACCCTCGTTTTTCCTCCATGGCATATTTAAGATTTCTCTTTTTATAAAAGCTTCCCTTAAATTAACGGCAGAGAGCACAGGCAGCTTGGGGAAGAAAAAAAAAATGTCACATTCGAGCTGAAAAGATGCAGAAGGAGAGAAAACGTTTGTTACTATCATTCAGATTGTTAACACATGGCTGTGAAATGTCACAGCTTCAATGTATGTGTAGAGCAACACGTTTGAACATACAGCTGGATGTGTGAGCTGCAGATGAGTATGGGTTTCAGTGAGTGATTAGGTGCACAGAGGATGTTTTTATAGGATGCAGGCAGATGCTAAATAAGGCCCCTCAAACCGGGAGCCAACAAAGGGCTACAGCCAGCAACGAAGCAACTTTTATCCACCTCCAGGATAGTAAATCGAAATAATTAGGCCTTGAATAAAGCACGCAGGGGCAATGAGAATAGCCAGAGGACAACCGTCATAAACATTACTGCAAGTTCAACTCGCTAACGACAGCAGACAGAAAATAAAAATAGTTCCCTTCGAAACTATGGCTGGAAACAATAGGATTTCATTTGTTCATGTATGTCTGGAATTGTGGGCAATTTTTATATAATCATTTAAGGTGACTGAAGGAGTTGCATGTCACTTCTCCTGCAGAGAGAACGCGGGGTGGGAGGGGAGCATGTTCCTGCCATGGCCTTGATGAGAAATTACATTTTCTCTGCATGAAAATGCAGGAGTAAGTGAGTCACGAGGAGTAATCAGTGCGGGCTGTGATCTGTCCCTCGCCCTCACGCAGCTCTACTCCCAGATCCCATTAACTCCCATGACATGCATACACATTCAGGGTCAACACCTTGGGTCGGCCTTGGAGAGGTGACGCCGATGAACCAAAGGACCCAAACCACTTCTAACACAGCAGCTAGTCAAGCCTTGTTCTCTAGAAGTCTGGTGGCTCTGCGCAGCCTTCACTTGGTCTGAGACGTGCCTGAGCAGACAGGTCAGACTGAACTACAGGATCATTTCCACCCACGAGATGAGTTTGTACGCAAGCCTACCACTCTCCAAGAACAATTTTAGGTCTATGAGGCTGAACTGAACACATTCTGTACCATTACTGCCACATATGGCATAACATTTTATTGGGGTTCCATGTTATAGACCAGGGGTTCCCAAAGGAGGTTAGGGAAGGGTATAAATATATTGTAAAATACATAAATGTCAGTGTTTCATAGAAAAAATAAATGTGCCATGATACAGTATAAGTAGATGAAGCATTAATTCATTTATCACTTACATGATTCAGATATTGACTATACTAATAAATATGGAAGTAAAACAGTCTCATTGAAATCTGGCTTTTTTTTGTGCACCGAATTTTAAACCCTGAAAAATGTTTTCACATTGAATTCCTTACACTGAATCTTTATCTGGTGAATATTTAGCTGGAAAAAATTCAACTGCAAATGTGTTGACCTTTTGGTGAACTCAAGCCAAAGAAATCTACACTCAATGCAGTCGAGCAGCTTCTAGCCAATGAAATGATCTCATTTTGTCAGAAAAAAAGAAAGTTTGCCACCAGACAGGGGTGCAGCACTAGCTGTGATTGTCTCAGTTATTTCACCCAGTCTGATTAGATGAAAAACTCTAATGGCTGTTTATTAGTAGCTACTGGAATTTTTGTAAATCATATCTATTTACCAAGAAAAAATCCTCATCAGCTTCATTTAGTCAGGAACAAAACTATGCCCAACTGTTGTGTCACGTGACCAAATTAGGTAATTTCAATTAACTGACTAGAAACTGCTCGACTGCATCGAATGATTGCTTTGGCTTGAGTTCACCGAAAGGTCGACAGATTTGCGGTCTAATTTTTTGCAGCTGAATTTGTTAGGGTGAAATTTTTGCTGGCAAATTTTTACCAGATATAAATTCAGTGTAAGGAATTCAATGCGTAAAAAAATTCAGTGTTTAAAACTCGGCGTTGAAAAAATTCAGTGTTTTGAAAAGGCAGATTTCAATGAAACAGTATTAATTCCATATTTATTAGTATAGTCAATATTTGACAATAAATATAAAATAAAAATGTATATATTTAAAAATGAATATGATTGATTCACTCTCTGATTATAAAGAAATATAAAGTTATGGAGTGAAGTTTGTTCCATTTTTTGTGTGCAAAGAACATATTTATTAGTTTAAATTGAAATTTGAAATAAAAAATGCTATCTAGAAATAAAACATTTGAATTTAAATTTGCCATTCTCTCAGATTTTACTTTCCCTTGTTTTTCTGTTTGTTTTTTAGAATTTTTTTTTGTTGCTTTCATGTATTTATTTTTTTGTCCTTTAGTGACCACTGAAGGCAGATTCTGTTTACACAGGATCCACCCAAAGTTTTATATATTTATTTGTAATCAGTTTCAAACAAACCTGCTTATTTGATCATTTATTTTATCTGTCCTAAACCTCAACAAACAGCTAACACCTGAACTGCATTCTCTCTCTCTTTAATCAGTGGCTAACTCATCGTCTTTTCATACTTATCAGACTCTGATTAACATAAACAAGTAAAATACAAAATTAAAATGCATATTTTTTGACATAATGTGATACAGATGGCAATAATTAACCCAGCAGTAGAGAAATAATTTAATATGAGAATGTAATTCCTCATTGGAAAAAGCCATTGAAATGAGGCTTAAAGGTACATGGTCAAGTTATATGCCTTTATGAAAAATACAAAAACATTTGATCTCCATCCATCCATCCATCCATCCATCCATCCATCCATCCATCCATCCATCCATCCATCTATCCATCCATCCATCCTGTTTTAATCGCATCCCTGTTTAAAAGAAGTATTTTTCAAATCTTTATTTACACTTGATATTTAACTTTTCTTGAATTTTCCTCACACCAGGCTAGGAGGTACTAACTTCCTTGGTTACCCCCTGTATTGTATCTCTGTTATTATTGTAAATACAAATAAAAGCCTTTTTTTTTACCGTAGGAAGTAAATAAAAAGTGTAAAACAATAACATCAAATAATATGGCAGCAGAATGTGGTAATCTTTAAGAAAAACTGTGTGCAAAGCTGCAAACAGAAACATTCAATGGCATATACATTTATAAACTATCAAATGACATGACTGTGCATCTTTAATATTTTTTTTTATGGGTTTTACTCCTGCAAGATAATTTTATTTAAATAATTTTAATAAAATAAGAGCAGTTGAAAATGCAGAAAGCAACTCCTTTGTTTCTTTCCTTTTTGCATTTTCTGTTTTGCATAGCATCCCATTTTTCCAGGGGTTATATCTTTAAAAAGCGGTTATTTTCTTATTCAATCAAATTGGAAACATTATCGGGAGAAATTGATTTCCCGCCTGCAGCGGAGAGTGTTCAGGGCTCTCTGTGTTTAGGGAGGCATTTGGGATTTTTGAAAGATGAGCTTAAATGCTCACTTTTGTTCAAAAGGTTTTAGTGTGAATTTCATCACTTAATGTGTCCAGTGGCTCATTATCAGGATTAATGACTGTGGATTGATCCAGTATTTAAATCAACAGCTGTTAAAAGAAATATAGTGTGGTCAAGACGCATTTTTTTTACTTGGCGGCAGCACAGCCATGTGAAAGCAGAGGGAGAGGTAATACACCGTAACAGGATACCATACATGAATGTGGAAAACATGTGGGTTCAGAAGTAATTTTCTTTGATTGTCATTAGATGAGCAGAAAACCGAGGCAGATGGTGAAAAGTGGAATGCAAACCATGTGCAGATCGATGAGCAAAACTCCAGCGAGTGTCAGAAGAAATGAAAAGTGATTGACAGAACTCTGAGGCAAATTAAAGGCATCGGCAGATGGTTGGCAGCAGGGAGGACTCATGAATCTCCTCGTCTTATTTACTTCCAAACTAAAATAGTTGAAATTCAGTTTTCGTTTGTTGATGGAAAAAAAAGGGAAAGACACTTCTGCACAGTTTGCAAACTAATTTTATTTTCCTACAGTGTTTTGTTTTACAGAAGGGACAAAGACAGCTGGCTGCAGATAAACTATAAAGCAAACACTTCTCAGTAAAGCGTGTGTTCATCCTGCATGTAGCAGAGCGGCCGGACGATGATGCATTTTTAGAAATATCTTTGCTTCAGTTTAAGATGCTGACTTACAGTTTGGTTTCATAAGTTACTCTAAGTGCAATTAGAGGGAAAAGGGGGATCTGTAAAATAAGTTTTACTTCTTCATCCCACTTTTCAGACAACTTACATAAATCACTAATCAATGTCGGATCTCAGGCAAAATATACAGTACTGACAAGTAGGGATGCACGATATTGGGATTTTGGCCGATATCGGATATGCTGATAATTTAAAACTCATGTAGCCGATAACCGATATCGATATTGATGTTAAAGCTGGACAAAAATAAGTAGTCTTTGAAAATAGCAGTTTTGTTATCCATTTCTGATAGTTTGAAAAATAATATACTCAAATATATTTTCATATGCTGATATCAAATTGATTTTTAAAAACATGGTATCGATCTATTTTACTTTCAAAGTCTCGTGAAATTTCATCGTTCTGTTACAAACTCTCGTGATATTTTGCAAATTCTTGTGAGATTTTGTTAGTAAAATAGATCGATACCGCGTCAATATATCAACATATAAAAATATGGCAAAATTTCGTGAATTTTCGGGGGATTTCGTAGCATAAATGACATATAGCAATATTTCATTAGTAAAAGAGATTGATATGGTGTTTTTAAATGGCAATATATCAGCATATGAAGATATTGTGATATTTTAATGAATCAATATTTTTTCCCTCGTCTTTAGAAGTTTTTAAGTCTGTAAAAAAGAAGTTTTTGAGGAAGAAGAAGAAGTAGTATTTTTTATTATTTTTTTTTTAGACTTTAGAAACTCAGAAGCTGATCAAATAGCGGGTTAAATATCGGTGGGGTGGCTGATGTCCGATATTCAGTTTTAAGGCCGATACAGACCGATACCGATAGGGGGCCGATTATATCGTGCATCCCTACTGACAAGTTTATTAAGTGTAACATTTTTTTTTTATTAGTTTCTATTTATGTTCAAATAAATTACTTTTAGTTGGAACGGAAAATTTTATTTAATGTTGAACCTTTAACCAATCACCTTTTTGTATTTTTTTTGTTTGAAATACTTTCTGAAATTGATTTATCTGATATTATGTTTATTAATTGTCTGACATACATTCCTTTCCTTCCTTCCTTCCTTCCTTCCTTCCTTCCTTCCTTCCTTCCTTCCTTCCTTCCTTCAAGGCAGCAGTGCTTTTTAATGCTGTGTCTATCTGTGAAAATATTAATTAGCATAAAAACCTGTTCAATATGAATAAAATAACCTTTATCATAGTTGTTTCAAAAGCTCTTATTGTTATTTTAATACAATAAAACCTGTTCGACATGCAAACATCCGTTTTGGTAGTGATCTCACCATAAACAGTTGCGTGAAGCGAAATGTCAGTGTTTTATTCCTTTTTTCAACAGTATCAGGAAACGGAGTGGGGGGGGGGGGGGGGGGCATGCGTCAAAGAACCACAGGTCAGATTCGAACCCGGCTCGATCAGGACAAAAGCCTCCATAGATGGGTTAATCTTTACTGAGTTACCCTTTCACGAGAAGGATGATGGTGGAAGCCCCAAATAAAATTAACACTGCGAACTGTAGAAAAAGCTAAATCCTGCAACCGGACTTTTAGCAAAAGTTGATGCCAGCATAAGTCGTGGCTGACAGCCTGTGGGGCAGCTAATGCACTTTGTTGTTTTCCTTGCATTCTTCTTAGAAATGACCAGTGTTATTTGACGTGGACACACACTGGACAGACAGACTTAAAACAACTCTCTGACAGTTAGGACTGATTTAAAGCACTATTTAGAAAAGGCAAAGAAGAATGAATGAAGATCTGGATTGATCATAGTTGCTCATAAATAAACACACTCTCAGAATAAAATAGTTTTTATATATTAAAAAATATAAAGCTGACTAATAGCTTCTCGATTATTAAACTGGCTCATTTTTTTTTTTTTTTGTTTGTGACGTCATATTGGACCATGCAAAACACAGATTTACCTTCACAAAGCCTCAGAAGGGCAAGATTTATGTGCAAAAAGTAAACCTGTACATGAAATTATTTGTTGTTTTTATAAAGTTTTATGTTCTTGGCATTCATATAAGTATACCTGTGTGATAACTTAGTATACATTTGGTTGGTTTTTGGCATACGTCATTACCCCCCCACCCCACCTCCACCGAGAAAACTCCTCCAGCCCGAACCCCGACCTATGTGGACTTAAAGAATTACTGTATATCCACTTTGTTTACTGGCACTGGCAGTCAGGAAGGAATTAAAGAGGAATGTTGTGGCAATCCGATGCTTGTCTGTGTCTACAGTTGCAGCATATATTCTCTAGACACATTCACATCCGACCAGACGACGAGGGTCCTAAAAAAACTAAACAACTTACCGATAAAGTGGGTTGCGATATAGATTGTTTAGATATGTTATAGATATGTTTGGCCTATTAAATAGGAAATGTATGTAGGAATGGTGTGGGGGCTCATAAAAGGCCGCTTCATATTCCAACGTTTTCCTCCAAGCCAATCTCAGCTGTTTCCAGCTGTCTGTTTTGGGTCCTGTTAAAGAACCATGATCTGCAACTGAGACAAAGCTTTCTGACACCGAGCAGCACATTTCTCTCTAGAATCCCCTGATAGTCTTCAGATTTCATTGGACCCTGCGCAGGTGTCCTCCTCGATTGTTTTCAATTAAATCCACTTTTGCTCAAACAATGACGGATGTTCCTTGAGCTTAAAGTTCACCTTTAAATTCTTTAGGAGCTTTTCCGGGCTCTTTATAAAATCAATCACTTTGATTAATCATCAGTTTCTCTCCTGTGGCCATGTCCAGGAAAGCTACAGTCCCCTTGATCTTAAATTTCTGTCTATCTGCAGTCAGAGCAACATCAAGCAGCTTGGAGATGGTCCTATAGCCTTTAACTTTAACATCCTTTCCTACCACAGTCTTGAGCCGGAAAAGGGTAGAGTGCCTACTCTGGGTTGGGGAGGATGTGTTGCCCCTAGTGGAGGAGTTTAAGTATCTTAGGGTCTTTTTCACGAATGAGGGGAAGATGGAGCGGGAGATCGACAGGCGGATTGGTGCGGTGTCTGCTGTGAAGCGTGCACTGTACCGGTCTGCTGGGGCTAAGAGAGACCTGAGCCAAAAAGCAAAGCCCTAGATTTACCGGTCGAGCTACGCTCCTACCCTCATCTATGGTCATGAGCCTTGGGTCATGACCGAAAGTACGAGATCCCAGATCTCCGAGAGGAGCAAGTTGAGGTGGCCGGGGGATCTGATTAGGATGCCTCCTAGACGTCTCCCTGGTGAGGTGTTCCAGGCATGTCCCACTGGGAGGGTGCCCAGGGGCAGACCCAGGACACGCTGGAGGGACTATGTTTCTCGGCTGGCCTGGGAGCGCCTTGGGATTCCCCTAGAGGAGCTGGCCCAAGTGGCTGGGGAGAGGGACATCTGGGCCTCCCTATTGAAGCTGCTACACCCGTGACCAGACCCTGGATAAGCGGAAGAAGTTGGATGGATGGATGGATGGATGGATGGATGGATGCTTGTCTATTATTTTCTTTCTAATCTTGTGAGACATCTGTTTCCCTTGCTTCCTCTGGTCCATGTTGAGTGTGGTACACACCATGTCACCAAACAGCACAGAGACTAGGCTAGGCCTATATATATTTATCCCCACTGACTGATTACAAGATTGTAGATACCCAACACGCTAATTAGTGGACACACCTATAACAACATGTCCCTTTGGTCACAATTCTTTCAGTTTTTTTGAATGGTACCATTAATTTTGTCCAGGCTTGTTTCATGGGTTTATTTTTTAGCTGTTCTTTTGAGGCACGATTAAATTGTTTGAATGTCTGACCTGTATTTGTTCATTTTGATGGAATTTTTATTTATTATCCTTTTTGTCAGATTCAAGCTATCATTGTGACTATTGTGGGTTTTCTTCAGTTAAACGACGGGTAGCATTAATTCCGTCGATGTATGTTGTTTTTACCATATTCAGTGAAAGGTATATTGCTATAATGAACGTTTATTTACTGTTAACACTTCTTTACTTGCTTTTTAAAATAAGTTTTAAAGAATTTTAGAAAAACAAATGACTTCAACTTACGACCAATCTGATGGTTAAACAGCATAAATAATGGTTTGAAAACAATAAATATTTGGGTGGCTTTGCTCACATTTTTATTTACCGTACTCAATAAATTGGATACATGCAAAGGGTTTTTCAATTGAAAAGGTTTTTTATTTTTTCGATATGTGGTTTTCATTTCAAATACAATTAATTGAAATTGATTAATTACAAAGCCTGTAATTAATTTGATTAGTTTGTCCCACCACTAATTCAGAGTAGATCCTCTCAATATAAACAATACAGTCTCATCTTAATTAACACCTAACTAGGACCAAACTTACCTTCTTCTTATTGGATGGGCACACATACAGGTAACTGAGGACAGCTTTGGAGCCGATTTTGTCGTTCATTCTCTCATATGTTGATCCATAGTCAGTAGATCTGCATAGAACAAATAGAGAACAAATACTGAGAAGCAGTAAAAATAAACAATGAAAACTGTCAAAACATTACAGGAAGCTGTTTGTAAAAATAAACTGATGTTAGTTTCTGTGAAGTTGCTCCATTCATGTCCAAACGATGAAAAGCTTCTTTTGTACGGATGAAAAAGAATGGAATATCACACCCAAAGGTGGAGAACAAAACAGGATAAATGTTAGTTTGGTTGTGTATTCGCAGCCTCTCTGGGGGGAGAAAAATCTGTGGACTGAAACAAGAGAGGGTTAACCAATCATCCACAGCTCCGACTAAAATGAACCATTCAAACAGCTCTGGGGACCTGACACTGTAAATAATTAATTCTCTCCTGATGACTACTATGAAATAAAATATGACGAGTGCAAAAACATGTGGATGTTCCAGAACCTTCAGGCATTTAATAATTTAACAGTGGGAATGAGCCTGTTAGCCAGCCCAGTCCCTGGAAACTCCACATGAATCCATCATCGGTAACTACCAAACCTGCCTTCAAGTACAACATCTACAGGCCTGCAATCAGGCTTCCCTTCTGAGGGGGTGAGGCGTGCCATGCCTTCTCAGTGGGGACAGTAGCTCCCGCCCACAGCTGTGGAAAAACTCCAGCCTGACTCACATTGTTAAGCGAAATGCTAAGATGATTCCTTTTATTGTTAAAGCATGCTGTTTGTGCTCCTTTAGAGGGAAACAGACTTTCTAAGGACGTAACGAGGTGTCGCTCTTTCAGATTCGCAGGAGAAATCTTCAGAGGGGAACGGTTTCTGCTGTGATTACAAAGCACCGTAATGAGTCACAGAGAGAGAGCATCATTTTCACATTACACTAAAGTGGGTTGGGGAGTAACAATGTTAGTTTGGAGTGTGAGCTGGGAACTATACAATTCACACCAGCTTCATTAAAACATTCATTGATGAAGTTCTTTGCTCTTGCAGATTCTATTTTTTCTTTTCTGAGAATAAAAAAAAGACAGAGAAACAAAGTTGTACAGTTTTTAAATCAAACCAATTTATTTGACTATTTCTGAGAAACTCTTCCAAAACAGCAGGAAACAGCTGTTTGCTTGTCCCTGAATGTTTCTAAAGAAAAATCTATTTAATTAGTTGAATAAAATACGTCTTTCAGCCTCCTATTTACCAAAGCGAAAATTAATACAAATTTATTTGCCTAAAGTTGTTCAATTGACATATTTCAAAACAATTTGAGTGCAATTAAAAACATCTGGAGAATTTGTATTCTTCATTTCCAAGGCAAGCAGAAACTAAGTTTAAGTAAATTAACATTCTGTTTTCAGCTGGTTTTAATATTGTTTTATATTAAAGCCTATTTCCATCACTCTGACGCAAAAAAACAGCTATCTCATTATTATTAAATCAGATCAGTCAACATATAATGATAGTCATGTTTTTGTCTGTTTTTTGTTCTCCAAAGTGGTGGAAATGGGCTTCCGTAGTTTTCTTATTAGAACAAATTTAAAATAATCTGGCAAAATGGCATAGTCTCTGCACATTTAATTTTATCAGCATCTGTATCAGTGCATTAATAAGAAGTAGGGCTGCAACAACGAATTGATAAAATCGATAAAAATCGACTTTTAAAAGCGTTGGCAACGAATTTCATCATCGATTAGTTGTGTCGCGCGATTAATGCGTCATCCGCCGCCGTCGTCATTGCCGTGGGGCGCGTCCCCCATCCCAACCCCGCTCCCGCAGGAGTCCCTCTCAGCGCTGCAGTCAGAGGATGTTTACCCTCAGCGTCCAGACTGCAAATGAAGCACGCATGCGCCGGGATTGACGGCGCAAATTGATCACAATAATTAAAATAACCTGCGCTTTGTAAAGTGAAAAAAGTCGTAACAGGCAACTTTTGTAAAAACAAATTAACATGGCACGGAAGCACCACTCTTATGACGCAGCACCTGAAAAGGAAACACGTTGGAGCCTTCGATGGCAGTGAAGAGAGCTGATCAGCAGGGTGAGCGACCATGTTTGTTTCGTTTTAAAGTGGGGAAACGTAACGTTAGTTTCTCAGGTAGCTCATCTGATGCTTTCCTTACCGTGTTAGTAGGTTACAGACAGTGATAAGGTTGGCTACTTATTTTACTTTTAATTTCATTTGAATTAGCTTAAGCAGCGTTTATATTTTCTTTATAAAGAAATTAACTTGCAAATTATGAGGGCAAGGCTTTTAAAGTTTAAATCTTCTGGCAAAGATAAAGTAAAGAAGATCCTGCAATTTATGGAAGTAAAGCAGAATAAAATCCAGCAAGATCAGTAATATGTCAATTAATTATATGCCACATTCCCATGTAAATATCTCTCTTTGGAGGATGTGTTTTTTTATCACCCTAGTTCTCTCATTTTTATTCCAAATACAATTTATAATTTGAATCACAGGGCTATTTTTATCTCTATGGTAAAGTATTTTCTCAAGTAGCATCTTTAACTGCTATACTTTCCTGTCTTAAAAGGCAGAACTCTTCTAGTCTAAAAAAAACTCATTTGTTGAAATGGGGAGACCTATTGTTTGAACCCCTTAGGGGCTTTTAAAAACAAAAATGTCTTTTTTGCGCTTTATGAAACAAAGTACCCTATATTTTGTGGATGTACAGCTACATTTCTCATGTAAGTTTGCGTAGTTTTAACACAAACATTTGTTTTTCATATTGCACCAGGACAGTAAATGAGCAACCTGTATTTGTGTGCTTGTTTGTTCTGTCTTGATGTTTATTTTGGAATAAAGAGGTTAATATAAAAAATATTTTTTGTCCGATTAATCGAAAAAATAATCGGCCGATTCATCGATTTTTAAAATAATCGTTAGTTGCAGCCCTAATAAGAAGGTAAAAATGTACTAATAAATATTGGTTAATAATTGTTTATTCAAAGCTGCTTTGCTTGATCTTCTTGCATTAACTGTTCCATTTACTTTTCTTATTTCTATGAAAATGTTTTAAAGATTTTAGGGTCGATTATACATTTTCTGCATTTTTATTGTATTAAGAGCAGAAACCTAAATAACAAATTGAGTAATCAGTCCACACAAAGAAATGTGAGAAGTGGGTTTGAAGACTTGTCTAGTTGCTCTTTCTATAAGAAGGGCTAGAAAAATAAGTTTAAGCTTACATCTGCTGTGGAATATGTCTTGATGTTGGGAAAAAACTTTTGTCAAAGTTCTGCTGCTCTGCTGTACGAGGTGTACTACAAGGCTCCATACTTGGCTTTGTGTTTTCTTTCTATAGTTTCTCTTCGGTGAAACTTTACAAGAATATAGCTCAAGCAAAGTAGGGAATCGAGCAGAGTAAACCTCCTCCTAAGAGTATTTTTTTTTTTATTGTTACTCAAGTAAATGCAACAGCGTAAATGTAATATGCATGGGTGCATAAACACCTATATATATATACATATAGAGGCATGTTCTCCTATTTTATTTTTTTTCTAATTCATATCTCCCTTTAGAGTGTACCCATCATTTCCTTCTATAAAAATTTTTAGACTATTTTTGGCAGAAAACTTGATTTTGCTTCATCTGTACAAATTTATAGTTAACCAAATCTAAATAATTCAATGGATGAGAATTTCTAACATTTTATAAATTGTAATTTTAAAATGCTTGGATAAGGTTCGGAATTGTCAGTGGGTAACGCATTTCACTTCGCAACACTGAAACATAAGAAAAGTAAGTTATCACTTTTCAAAACTTTAGACTTGTATTGTTTACTGCTTTTTATACTTAATTAGTATAAAAGCAATGATATTTTTTTGCTAAAAACACTCTTTTGAAGTATTTTTTTAAACTATTTTAATTGTGATCAAGTATGCATGGCATTGTTTGCTCAACCCTATACAATATTAATACAGGACTTTGGTTTCTTTTTGAGGTCTGACTGCTGTGATGCCATTAAAAAATGTCGTTAGCTTCGGCCACTGATCTGTTTATTCCCCAGCATCCACATGAGCAGGTGTTGTACAGTCCTGCTAATGGCTTGGAACAATCCCACATAGTATGTTGTGTTAGCAAAACCGCAGAGACTAAATAATCTGCAAAAACAGAAGAAAAAAGGAACAAAATGCTTAACTGCATGTGTCTAGTTTACCAAGAAAGTTCATATAAATAGAGCTTGCTAGGAACAACATGGAGGCAGACGTGCCACAGTAATTGTTCTCTATCTTTTCTGGAAAACATCTCATTTATACCTTATCTAAATTAGGTTTACAGTTTTGCATGCCACTTCAATCGATGTCGCTCAGCAGCCTTAATTTGACAAACACAATTAAACACAGCACAATTAAATTAAGATTAACTGAAAGTCTTTGAATCAGGCTGAGGGTGTTTTTGCAGCCTGACCTTGTCCCTCTAATCACAGGAAGTCTTAAGGGACTGACGGGTTCAATCTGACCTCAGCTTCACTCTGAAGCATTCATAGTGATGAACAGAAGATTATCCATATTTTGCTCTGTGTCCCGTTTCTCTCACTCAAAAATAAATAATAATAATTAATAGCACTACTTCCTGCAGAAAACAAGCTGTTTTGAGATAAGAAAAGAGATAATGGAATGATTCCAATGTCCAGTTCGTTTTTGGAAGTAAAATATGATTTAGTTGGAAACAGTTTAGTATAGTTTGCTTTGTCAAATACTGAAGGCAATACTGCAAAAAGATGCAATTGTTCAAGTGTCATGGTCTTGGTTCTGTTATATTTTCTGCTCCTCAGTGCTGGTTCCTCGTCTTTTCCTGGCTCCCCACATGAGTTTTTCCCTGAAGTAGCCTGGTTTTTGGTTGCTTGTATTTTGTACTTTGGTTTTTGGATTTTTGGTGCAGTAATTTCATTAAATCTGCAAGAACTCACCTCTGCCTCCTCACCTCTGCAGTTAGGTCCTCAAAACCTCAACCCAACCCTAACATGAAGCACTTTAAATATTCATTTTTGATTATTATTGATTGATATTTGATTTTTTCCATTCTTCAATTAAAAAAGCACAAAAAAAACAAATACAAGAGCTGCTCTGAACTTCCATATCAATGCATTTTTTTTCTTCTTTTTTTGCAGCATGTTTTTTTTCTCCCACACTGTTTACATTTGACCACTGCTGCACTTTATGGAATGGAAATGTTCATTTACTGTCTGAAAAGCTGTACTAAACGAAATTTAGTGTCGTATGTACTCTGTGTATACAAAACGACAAAAGTTGTCTAAGTTTCTTTACTTAAAGTAGTCACTGTTTAACAGCTAAGCACCTTGATCAAACATTTATTTTCATTTCTGTTGATACAAGCAGTTTCTTTGGGGCTTGTTGCAAAAGATAGGATGTGACTTTCAGTAAAAGAAGTGAAAGACAATCTGATTTAGTGTGTAACATCCGCTTCTCTTTAATGCAGAAATCTTACTCAGTCTATGAGCATAAGGCAGACTCTTATACCGGAGTGAGACAATAATCGATTAGAAAACATGTGAAGGATTTACCTTTCTACCTTTTTCAGGTTAGAAACGCTGTCTCTCAGCTTTTACAGAGGAGAGGTTTTCATTTGTTGCTATTTGTACCAATTTCAAGAGCCAAACAGAGATGTGGTGCATTGCGGTGTAAGAACATCAAATGACTGGAATAAAAGGCAGGCAGAAATTGCATTAGGGAATGTTTGTGAGGTTTTGCCAGATGGCTGTCAATAAAGCAGAACAATTCAGAGCTGTTGAACAACACTGTTGACCATGCTCAGGGGAAAAGGGGAAAAAAAGCCACCTAAGACTAAAAACTCCAACGAAATCATTTTAGTTGCTCAAAATCGTACAAACAAAGTGCATCACCCTGAAGCAGACTGAGGATAAAGAGAGTGAGTAGCAGCGGTGTTCAAGAGAAAACAGGAGCAACATATCAGATTTAAATCCATGCTTTGCAAGGAAAAGAGAAAATACAAAAGACTTCATCAACATTCCTCAAAGGTGTAAAGATAAAAGCATCGTCAAGTGGTTGTCAGAGGCCGAGTAGCAACAAAAGCTGGTTGTTTGTCCTCAGAAAAAGAATATCGCTGAAAGAAAGGGAATGAATCCTTACCTAAGAACCAGCAGAACCAACCTGAGGTGCATGAAGTGTCTAACTCACCAAAAACTGGGGAGCTGGAGAGCAATGTGATGTTGCAACGGGGCAGTGATCAAGCTGAGCATGTTTCTCACTTATCTATTGCATTGTTATGTGGGATGAACTATGGTAATAACAGATACTCTGTTGACACGTTATTTTGGAATAACCACTTCTGGATCAATCCAAGGAACATTTCATGAGCAGGAATACAGCTAGACTGAGCTGTCACAAGGGCACATTTCTAATGTGTTAAATGCTGAACAGTGAGAAATAAGCTACAGGTAAGGCATTTAATTCACCAAACAATGGGCAAACTGATCATCCAACATTTGCAACTGTTGCATGCTTTCTCTCAGCTTTTACAGAGAAGAGGTTTTCATTTGTTGCTATTTGTACGAATGTCAGGAGCCAAACAGAGGTTTGTTGCACAGCATTAAAACTACTGACATTTTATATGAAAATGGTGGGGGGGTTGATTAGCATCTCCCTGAAATGAGTTTTTTTTTTTTTTTTTACTTGGTATGTCTGCATAAGATTCCCATCTTCCTCTTATGAACTACATTTTACACATAGGGAGTGAATATCAAAAATTTAGTGTATGTTTTCCATTTTCCATTTAACCTTTGAATTTCACATGTGATCTGAACATGTGTTACATACACATAAGATATGTATAGAAGAAAAACAGTGTCATTGGAATCAGCCTTTTTTTGTGCACCGTATTTTAAACACGGAAGTTTTTTTTAACACCGAATTTAAAAAGAAGATTTCTTTTGTACACATTGAATTCCTTACACTGAATATATATATCTGGTAAGAATTCAGCTTCAAAAAATTCAGCTGCAAAAATTTTCCCTGCAAAATATTCAACTGCAAATGTGTTGACCTTTTGGCAAACTCAATCAAAAGCAATCTACACTCAATGCAGTCCAGCAGCTTCTTCACATTTGATCGACAGGTGAAAACATCCAAATAACATGTGTGATACACATATTTGCATATGCTTTCCATTTTTTCCACATATGAAACATATGACTTACGTGTTTTGTATGAAAAACACGTAAGTTACACATAATACACATGGTTTAGGTGGAAATTCAAATGTAAAAATACAGGCATTGGATGTGTATGTACAACATGTGAATCATGTAAATCACATGTATACAGTACATGTGGATTTGAAATGTTTTATCACATGAGATACTTCAGTACTTGTGATTTCCATGGTTCTACATGTGATGTATGTGCTTTAAATGTGAAAACATGCTACAAAGATGAAATGCACATGTTTTTACAAGTTATTTCCATGTGTTTCACAGGAGATACACATGTTCTTTGAATGGAAATCATGTGAAAACATATGCATCACATGTACCTTTAAGGTTCCAAACCCACATGTATACATGTCCTTTTCATGAAATTCACATGTGCACCACAGACCAAAGATCAGGCTGCACTATTATCCTAATTACTGTTAAATAGCAGCAATCATCACAGTTGTAGATCTATTCTTAGTAGTATTTAGTGTCTGGTAGTGAACCTGAAACCCTTAAACCAGAACTACCTTTCAAATGTTATTCATGCATGACATCCACATATGGAGGTGAATTGAAGCAAATACTGTCTAGCTTCTATTGTTCTTTCGTCCAAGCATAATATCACAAATACTTTCTGCAATGAATTCATCAATGCTGCCTGTGCAAACTCTAACAGTGGGAAAAATTGTGCCATTTCTGATAATAAGCTGTAAATTTTTAAATTGAGAATGACAAAAAAGAATATATATATATATATATATATATTTTCACCCTGAGGAATTGGTGGCCTGGATTGCAGCATCCTGGAGAGACTGCAAAGGTCACTGGTTTGAAATTTAGACCATTACTCTGTGACCCTGAGCAAATACTTTAACCCCAGAATGCTCCCTGGACGCCACTCAGAGTGGGCTTCCCACTACTCCCTATACTCCCCCACTGTGGGACAATTAAAGAATATCACAATAAAATATAAAAGATAGCAAACATACTTTCCTTGCATTTATTATTAACAAAAAGCATAATTTCAATTTAATGAATTTTTCATCAATCCCAAAGGAAAAATATTGTTGCAGTGTAGTGTTTTTTGGTTTGTTTTTTAATAAGTTGTTGTTGGTGTTGATAACTGTAGGACGGAAGGTTCTTCTGTAGTGGTCTGTGTTGCATCGCACCTCGACAAGCCTCTTACCAAAGACAATCAGTTGTTTTGTGAGAATCTGATGAAGAGGTTACTGTACTTAATGTTGGGATCCTGAGGCTTTGCCCACCAGAGGGCGCCGAGGATCCTCTTCTGTTTTATGTTTTCTGTTAGGGACTGGGGTTACTGTTGGGATCTGGAGATGTACCACCTTTCTCCAGCAGAGTGCGCTGTGGGTCTCCTGGGCTGGAGCCCTCCAGCACACCTGAAGCTCATCAGCCCATCAAGAAACCTTCCTATATAAGCAGCAGCCAGACCTTCCTTCAACGCCGCAGTGTTGACCAAGTTTGGTTAGCAAATCTGAGCCTCTGTTAATTTATAGAATCCTAGTAGACTCTAGAGAGAAACTAGATTCTAACCTGCCTCTGTCTACTCTGCCTCATAGGAAACCTGATCAAAGTCTGAAGCTCTGGATGAGCTTTGTCTGGAAACCTGCCTGCCTGCCCAAGGAAGCCAAACCCGAAGACATCAGTCTGGATTTCCCCCAACAGCTCTCAAGGAAGAGCTAGGAAACCAAGTCAAGGTCTGAAACTCACGAGTCAGAAGCTAGACGCTGCTGCCGCTGAGTTCCCTGCTGAATCTACAGTCTCTGGACCCAACCGGTTCCCCCCCCTCTCAAAGGATCTGCCAGAACCTCATCTAGGTACATTCTGAATTAACACACTCGACAAGTCACCTCGCTGCCTGGCTAATCAAACTACCCATTTCTGCAGATGTCAGTGATTCCAGTCCCGGACCTGTACCAGAACCAGTTCATAACTACTCTGTGTGTTTTTAAAAAAAATCTGTTCAACTTTTACTCAGCGTCCTGTGGTGTTCTGCATGTGGGTTCAGCCTCTTAAGCCTATCATGACACTTAAGTACACTTTTTAGGTATCTATACTTTACTCTATTACTTATTTTTCCTCCTTCTTCTGACTCCTACTCATTACATTTTCACACAAGTATCTGTACTTTCTATTCCTTACATTTTTAAAACAAACGTTACTCTTTAGTCTTGGGTTCGGTTTAATGGTTCTAAATATTTATTTCACGTCATGTGCGCCATCCAATGCAGATCATTGGCGTCATCCAAATCTAGTGAAAAGTAGTGTCATTGGATGAGTCGTATAACTCAAACACATTGGTTAGCTAAAGGAAATCATCAGAAGCAAGCAGGTGTTCTTCAAACTGCAAACGTAAATTGTCTACGCCATGCTACAATGAAGGATTCAGAAAAATATGTTGAAATGTCTGAACTACTTAGGTGTCAGTCTGCACTCATAAAGGGTTAAATTAAAAGTTTTTTTTTCTCTTTTTTAAGTTAAAACTTATAAAAGTCTTTAATAAAATCAATGTTTAATAACTGCTTAAAGGTTGTTATTTTTAAAAGGTATTTTAATCCAAAATATCAGCTTTCAATGAACTAATTCACCAACTTATCAGTATACTGATTTAAGGTTTTTGAGTGTTTAAACGTAATATATTTTAACATCAACTGGTGATGTTAAAGTTAAAAAGGAAATTTATTTTTTTCCTTTTTTTCCCACTCTTTTCTTTCACCTAAATCTTAGCCGTTTTTAAATTAGCAACAAAAGACTAGACAGCTACACCAGCTGGCGGTCAATGCTTACTGGGTCAGGAACGCCTAAGGTGTTGACTGAAGTGTTGTCGGTGAGATGGCCCCGCAGCGACTGGCGACCGGTCCGGGGCTTCTCTTGCCATTTAGTCCGAGGCCTGACAAGAAAGGCTGCAGCCTCGCAGTGAGGCTGAACAAGAGGAGGCAGGCACAGAAAATAAATGCTTGAATGAGTCGCCTATGGCAATTAGTCTGTTACTTGCAGGCCCATTCAACCGTTGGATTATGGGTTGCTTTAAACCAAAACACAGCAGTAAGCACTCCAGACCGACATCAAGCACAAACACTCTTGTCATACCTCACTGTAAAAAAATGTTAAGCTGCTGTTGCCATGTTGGTCCCATTTAAAGCCGTGACCTGCTTCAGCCACTGCATAAGTGTTGCTACACTAAAACAATATTCAAAGGTGTTCAAAAAATTGTGATATAGAAACTGCAGTGTTACTTTGTACATATTTTTATGGATTAATAGGATTTAGAAAAACAAACATTTATGACCAATATGTGGATTTTTTTTTTGCTTTTATGCAGATTTGGATGTGGCTAAAAAGCCTAAATGTTGGAGCTGCGCTCTTCTCTGCACTGAGTCTTTTTTTTTTCTTGTTTTAAATCTTTTGCAGCTGCAGATAAACACTCTCAGTCTCTCTCACAGAGTAACTCTATGTCATGATTGGTTTCATATCAAACCCACATGCAGAACACAACGGAGGCTGGGTAAAAGTTTAACAGAGTTTATTTTAGATGTTGACACAAAAAAACATGAACTGGATCTGTTGGGTTCACTGAAGTCTGCAGAGATGATAGTTCGATTAGCTGGGCAGGCAGATGATTAAAGAGTCCTTTTAGATAATTCTGATTCTACCTTGACGGGGTCCAGGCTTCTCTTGTGAGAGAGGGAACCGTTGGGTCCAGAGACTGTTGGTTCAGTAGAGTACACAAGCAGCTGCAGCGTCTAGCTTCTGACTTTGAATGGCAGACCTTGATCAGAGTTTCCAGCTCTTCACTGAGAGCAGCAGGGGATATCCAAATAGGAATCTTCAGGTTTGGCTCACCAGGGCTGGAAGGCAGGTTAAGCTCACCCAGAGCTTCAGGCTTGAGACAGATTTCCTGTGAGCAAAGACAGAGGAAGGTTAGAACCAGTTTTGTCACTTAGAGACAACTTAGATTCTTTCAGGTATCAGAGGCTCAGGTTGCTAACCAAACTAAGGTCAACACTGCGGCGTTGAATGAAGGTCTGGCAGCTGCTTATGAAGGGCAGGTCTCCTGATGAGTAGATGCGTCTCAGGTGTGCTGGAGGGCTCCAGCCCAGGAGACCCACGGCGCACTCTGCTGGAGGAAGGTGGTACATCCCCAGATTCCAACACTCTACAGTTCCGGTCTAGTAACATCTGACTTTTTCCGCTTCAAAGTCCAGCCCTAAACCTCATCAAAAGGATGCAAAGGCACCACAGGAGATGCAAACTTTTAAAGCAAATGCCCAAAAATTTATTGGAAAAAAATATCTTTTTGACATTTACATTTTTTGTAAAAGAATAGACTTGAAGTTCAAAGTGAAAAATAGATTCATTTAGTCATTCCTACTTCATAGTATAGTTTAAGTTCTTTTCATAGGATGATTTCTCCAGCAGGAATTTGCCAATGGAATGAGTATTTTTACTCTTAAAATAAGACAATTAGGTAAAATTCACTTGAAATAAGACAATGCAATTGTTTTTTCTTGTTTTAAATGTAAATGATCTTGTTCCATTGGCAAAGTGTCTCACTTACCTCCTCAATTCAAGAAAAAATGCACTTATTTTAAGAAAGAATGACTTATTAAGATTTACGTTTTTTACAGTGTGTTTTTCAAATTTGTCTTTTTGAGTTTTAATTTTACGCATTACATTCTGTTGTAATTGCATTTCACATCTCTCTTTCACTTCACCCTGAGCCCAACACACTTATGCAGACCAATAGAAATGCATCTTCACGCGTTTGTCCAGAGGAAAGTCCGCCCCTGAAAATGAGGAGGATGTGATCTGTGAAATATAATTAGCAATGAATGCAATTCATACATCTCAATCAGAAAAATAAGAAATTTGAAAAAAATTAACAGGCAAATTAACTCCACTATGCTATGGTATTGTTTTTCCTGCCATGTGATGTTTCAGGACGCATCTAAGGCATTATATAAGATGAATAGATTCTCTATACCTGATAGCAGATGTATTCCAAACTGACTAATAGCTGAAAATAAATTTAAAAAATGGGTTTATTAAAGCATGTGAAAATGTAACCCAGGCGTAACTAGAACTGCTTTTTGTAAATTGCTATTTAAATAGTGTTGCAGCAGTTTGTGACAGTAAGCTTGTTTTTCCACCCCCCATGGAAATAGCAGGATTTGAGCAGTGTGCAGGACTTTAAAGCAGCACATTGCATCTGTGCTCCTGAGGTTCATGTTTCTGATGTTTCACTATTAGGTGAGCATTAACATGTAATATGTATTGTTATTAATGTTAATAAGGCCTAGTTTAATAGCCTGAATTAGAGTTATATGCTAGGTAACGATATGTAAGGTAACTGAATACTATATCCAGCCACGTTGTGGAGCACAGTGGAATTTCTTTCTGTTAATGTTGTTTTCTTTCTGCTGTCCTGTAGTTATACAAAGTTTTTAATGCGTTAGTAAGGTTGTTTTTCCACCCCCACCCCCCCCCCCCCCCCCCCCTGGAAGTCATGGACTTTCAACAGTGCGCAGGACCTCTGTGCTCCTCCAGTTCACTTCTGTGACGTTTCATTGTTATGCTATGGTCGATTTGGGCGAGAGAGAGAGAGATACTGCAGAGCTACCTGGTGATCACTGAGGATGTCCTGAAAATTCCTGACCATTCTGCTGGTAAATACAGAAAATAAATATAAGAGCTCTGAGTTATTTATTTTCAAATTTTTTGCTGTCCAGCTACAATTTTTATTATTTCTTTTAAAGGACAACTGAGATTTTTTTCTGAGTAAGAGACTCTTGAACTGAAGGACTGAAGCCAAGCATACATGGGATTTCCTTCTGCGTTATTTCAAGGAAAAGTTGAAGTCTGTTTATTTTGCATGTTTAAAAGTATCATTTATTTGTATAAGGTTCCTTTTAATATGCTTTTTTTTAATGCACTACAGCAGGAGACATTGAGATGTGGTTCATTTCTGTTCCAGAAATGTGTAAATGAATTCTGGTGGGTAGTAAACTGCTATTAGGACTCTATAATTTTGGTTACAATTTTTTTTTTTTTCACATAACATATTAATGTTGTTGGTTCAAGGAAATTCTTGGTATTAAATAACAAACATCTTCTGCTCAAAGGAGTGAGTGGACTTTTTTTCCATCGGGAAAGTATAAACAATTTTTCTGTCCAAGTCACAGATTATTCCCTAGAGCCAGATTCCTACCAACTTTTCCTCTTTTAAAGCTTTTGTTGGCTCCAATCCCAATCCTGTAATTATCTTTAAAAAAAAAGTAAAACTCACTTTATTAAAAACAAATGTTTTTACAATATGAAAACTTTTTAAACGATGTACCAAAACTCAATGAATAAAAAAACCTTGTTTTTATGTAAAGTCTATCATTTAAAATGTTTTTACTCAATCTTCTATGGATACGGCATCGACTGTGTCACAAATGAATTGAAAGAAAAGAGTTAAAGGACATACATAATCGCAACCGCTCGACTAAAAAGCGGCATTTTAATACAGCCTGATACGACCAGCAAGGTATATTTCAGTGAGGAGATGAATCTTCAAGCTTTCAAGGAGTTTATCAGTTGAAAATACATTCATTTTGAGCTAGACACACTATAAAACTTCACACACACACTCAGTCAGACTCAAAGGTGGGCAACGTGCGTGCACGCGCACGTAAAGCCTTCCATGTTTTCACCCAAGGCAACTGCTGCATTATCTCTCCTCTAATGTAAAATCCACTGAAGGATAATTGAAAACAACTTTGGAGAATTGCCACGACGAGATAGGAGGATACTGGAGTTGCAGGTGTTTTGCAGAGGTACAAGGGGTTGTTAACTCATGGGGGGGGGTGGGGGGAGCACAAAATGGAGCACTGTACAGGAAAACTCGTATTTTTAATATATTAGGAAATGCTATATCCAGCCAAGCGTGTGCTTGTTTATGAACGTCTCAGTGTTTGTGCTTGATTGTTAGAGAAAAAATATAAAAGTAAACCATGTGTGAAACAAACACTGCAGAGGGCTCTACAACCCAGCTGCTGTTAATAGAGAACAATGAGACGATCCTGCAGCATGCAACAAAAACAGTTTACTGAACAAACAGAAGCTGGTGAGAAGGAAAAGTGGCTTTTCTGATGAATAATCAAACTGGTAACACAGTTTGAGTATCTCTTTTTTCACATTACAATTATGGATATTGATGCATTTTTTGGGGGATTTAAGACCAAATTAATAGAGTGCATAGTGTTGAAAAGAAACAAAAATTATAAGTAAAACTTAGTCCTTTGAATCTGAAGCTAATTCCATAGTTACATTCTTTGTGACTCATACTATAACCATGTAGAATGACTATCTTCGGTAATTATAGGCCAGGGGGTTTTGGGTTTGTCTCAAAAGAATTGTACATTAACAAATTTTTACCTATACATTTCTAAACTTTTTCTAACTTTACATCCAATCCAATCCTCAAAATGATATACGCTGCTCAGAAAATAAAGGCAACTCCCACAAAATGCATCCTCCATTGAATGAAATATTGTCATTGGATACTGTATTCTCTACAAATTTGAGTGTACTGACAACAAAATCACCCAAATATTATCAATGGAAATCAAATGTATTAACCTTCTAAAGGGAAAAATTAAACTGCAGGTTGATCCAACTGTTAGTGCTGCCGCGATTAGTCGACATAATCGACCAAAATTTGTCGAGTTTACCTCTCTCTCTCTCTCTATATATATATATATATATATATATATATATACATAGACATATATATAGAGATCTATATATATATCTATATATATATATATATATATATATATATATATATATATATATATATATATGTGTGTGTGAAACCGTTTGTCAGATTTGATTTGCATGTTTTCTAAACAAAAAGCTTTGTTTTTTGTCCACTCTGTAAAGCCTGGAACTCCACTCTATTTCTGACATTTTGAATTGAAAAAGCTTCCTGGATGGGAAGGGAAATGTCTTCAAACTTGGAAACAAAGTCCGGTGGATTGTTTTATCTTTTTTGGAATCGCTGGTTATATTATATATGAATTCTCTCACAAACATCTGTTACCTTTCCATAACCACAGGATCTACTCTGAGATGAAATTGACTTGCTTTACTCATATTATCTGACTGTCAATTGGTTACATTTGAGTTCATAAGTGTATGAGAGTAAAGCATGCTTTATATGAGTGCAATCTATACCTGCGATTATTTCAAAAAGATCTAACAACTTTTCTCCCAATTCATCACTTGATTACTTACAAACAACTTCATGTTGGTCTGTTAGAGCGTGCAATAATTAAAGGGGGTTGGAAAACTTTTGGAAGAAATTCAGCCTTGAGGAGCAGCCAGACTGTAGGCGACGTGCTGACATTTAAGGAGCGCTCTCAGTCACAACATTTTCTGTGTATCAACACTCTCCTGCCGTGTTCCTGCTCAACTTCAACCGTGGGCAAAGTATGTGTTCCCTAACTTGCCATACTTCAGAGTGCATTCTCTAGGATAAATCTTTAACTAAAGTATAAAACTTTAAAAGCTCCTCCCATCTAAATCTAACCTCTCACTTAAACTATATGTTTTTTTATGTTGCAACTGAAGTGAAGAAGCAGCAGCGGACCAAGAATGTAAAGTATGTGGTTCAGGTATCAATGAAAGTCTGGAATCAGAAAGAGAAATCTGTTCATCTGACTGAAGCAGACAGGGAAAGAATGACTCCAGTTCTGTTCATTATTCATAAGTGGAGGGGGGTGGGTGGGAAACAGCAGTTTAATAGCAGGATAATAACGTATAACTGTAACATTGGATGGAGTCGGCGTCTGTAGGTGCAGATCTGAACTTCCGCGTCGTCTCTAGGGTGTTGTGAGTGATGATAACTGACAAGTCAGGGTCAGTGAGAACTCAACCTCCAAGTGCTAAAAAGAGACGAGGAAGCAGAGCAGCTCTTAACTGACAATCCTTCAGTAGGTGGTAGATCAAACATTTCCTCACTTTCTTTTAAAAAAAAAAAAGGGTTTCAAATGAATTACTTACTTAAATGAGCCACAGCTGTCTGAGATGAATGAAACCAGTTTAGTGCAGTTCATTTTTTTTTATATATTATTAGAATTTTGAGACACCAAAATAATATAATTATTTTATTGGTTAGAGTACAGTACACTTAATTGAAATATTGAAATTAACTAGCAGCATATCCCTGGAGTTGTGTTTTCATGTCATGCAAAACCAAGGATGTAATTTATAGATTAATGACTTAATGTAAATTTGATTGATCAACTAACGATTCATTGATGAGAAGCCATCCATCCATCCATTTTCCATCACCCTTATCCCAAGCAGGTGTGTCACAAGGAGTTCTGGTGACTATGGGTGAGAGGCAGGTTACACCCTGGACAGGTCTCCAGTTCATCACAGGGCAACACAGAGACAAACAACCATTCATACACACATCTAAGAAGAATTTAGAGAAGCCCATTAACCTAACAGTCATGTTTTTGGACTGTGGGAGGATCCCGGAGTACCCGGAGTGAACCCAGGCATGCACAGGGAGAACATGTAATCTCCAAGCAGAAAGACCCCGGGCCAGGAATCAAACCCGGAACCTTCTTGCTGCAAGGCAGCAGTGCTACCCGCTGCCCTACCATCTGCTTAAAAACCTCTTCTTTCTCTTATATCAAGAAGATCTTTCCATTAACATTTGGGCCTTAATATATTTATATATTTATTTTACAATATAGTAAATTAAGAAAGGTAGTTCACCATATTGTGTTAACAGTTTATTTTGCTCTCCGTATTAAATGCTGACTGAACAAACTAAAAAACCTTTTTCTTATACACTATTAAACTAGCATATCAAGAGGATATACCAAAACTTGACTAAATAAAAAATAAAAAAATTAAATATGTGAAACACTTATATTTTCAAATTTATCAAGATGTAAAACTAATTAACATACAGGGTAGGTTGCTCCAATTGCTATCATTTAATCAGATGGGGAAAAACTTAATAAACCATTAATCAACAATTGAATGAAAGTAATGTATTTGTTTACATCAAAAAAGCAAAAAATATCAGTTTTCATCCCAGCACCTCAGGTTTAAGAAATGTGCCCTGTGGCTTTATTAAGTAGGTATGTACTCATCCAAAATTTTTATCAGATTCAAGGACACTTAAACAGATTTTGTTGTAGCTATTGTGTTGCTCACATGCACATTTGGAAGATACAAAAAATTCCCAGCTTAAATAAAAAAACAAACTAGTGATGTAATAGTTGTTTGTAAACACAGTAGCATAATCCCCACTGCAACACTAAATAGAAAATATTAATAATTTAGTTTAGAAACTTCAAAGTGATCTAAAAGAAAAACATTTCAATAAGAACATCATTAGGCAACAGCATTCAATTTGTTTGCCACAGATAATTTTACACAAAGCATGATAAATCAAAGCTAATAACAGATGGTGAGATGAGGCTTCATGAGGCAATGAACCGTTTTAGCCAAATCGATGGGTTCTTTTCTCCGAGCATAGTTTGCTCATTAAACCACCTACTGGCCGAGTGCATAATCACAATCAACAACATAAAGTGTGATTCTGTGGATTTTTATCCTTAGGGCCCTTGGAAATGATCAATACTAAGTAATAACTATCCATTTCTGTAAGATTATCATATGTTTTGTAAAATAATATTGAAAATGTTCTGTGTGCTAATTTTCTAACACACCTACAGCCTAATATAGCAGGTGGTGTATGTTTTTTTCTGTCCCTTCAGTGAAATGGTATGAGCTTTAGCATCCAGACAGTAAAATTGTTTGTGAAACTTGGACAATGATGAGCTAAATTAGAGGGTTTTTTTTAGAAATGAGAGTTTTCCAACAGTTTTTGGTTTAAATAGATTTCTGCAGCCTCTCAGAGCCTCTCAGCATTGATAGGTGTTGTTATCGTAACCAAACTGCAGGGAACACGATAAACACCTCCACTATAAATACATTAGGAATATTAAACAATAAAGTTTTTCATAGACTAAACTTAATGTACCTGAAATAACAACAATCTACCGATCAGTTATTTAACTCCTTCCAGCTAATATCACTCATTTAGAGTCGAAAAAAATCACGTGACCTCTTTTATTTCTTCAAAAAGAGGTCATAAGTGATAAATTACTACCACAACATATCTGTCTTTTTGAAATAATCACAGTGCCATTTCAAGGAACAAACTTGCAAAAAGACAATAAGTACAATTTCAAAGTTTGGTGATATTTTGGGAAAATTATGTTTCAAAAAACTAAATTTGCCCTCTTGAAAAGGTAGAAAAATATATATTTTTGTTGTAATAGTCACTTCATTTTGTGAACTGAAAAGAAATTAACTTTATTTCTGCTAATAAAACACTTTTAGAGCTGCAAACATCACATGACCTTTTTTAAAAAAAGGAAAAACACTTTTATTTGACAAATATCTACAGGCTGCTAATATATTTACAGCTACTTTAAAAATCATTTCTCACCTTCATAAAGAACAAAAAATAGATTTTTGTTACATTCCTGTCAATTTATTTCGTGAATTTAACGGAAAAAAATTTGAAACAAACAAACATAACAGTTACCAATATTTTAGAAAGTTATGTTTGAAAATAATCCCTAATTAAATAAATGAGGGCAAAAAAAGTATTTCTGTTCTAATTGAAGCAGATTTTTTTGGAAGTGCGTTTGTTAGTATATCTATTCTTCAAAGAACTAGGCTGTTCTTTGTTTTTTGTTAGCCAAAGTGAAGAATATTCATGTCAAGTTTCTAAAGAGCTGTTTATGGCTCCACAGCCACAGGTTTTAGGTCCCTTTGTTAGATCCAGCTTATGGCACCAGCATCATACTAACCTGGATTTTTTTATTAGGAGGCTTGGGGATTTTTTTTTTGTTTGTATTATTCCTTATCTGCCTTATTTTTTTCCTATTTTAGTTTTTGCTTCTTTGTTACCTGAGCTCATTCTTATTTATTTAAATCCTCTAATCAAATGGCTCCATCTGGAAATCCTTCCAGGCCTAGAAACTCCACCCCTCCCTCCAAAAGTTGTCCTCTCCGTCCACTAGAAGGAGCACACCTGCATACCAGTGCACATAGGGTGAGTTTTAGAAGGTTGCAGAATATAAAATTTGCTAGTTGGAGGTGTGTGGTCCACTTTTCATAGTACTGACGAGGTTCTGAGACGAAGATGTTTTCTCACATATTATCTGCAAATAAGGAGGTAGATGTGTTTATAAAAAGCTTCCAAAGCTGTTATGCTGAAATGTGCTGACTAGAGTCCTGTTGTTGGGAGAAATCAAGTCAAAACTCTCCCATATAAGTGAAATCCTCCTCTTTCCTTTGGCTCCAGCCTCTTTCCTCTCCTCACTTTTCTCAGTCTCCAAACTATGTTTCCTTCACTTACCTAAACTCAAGACTATCCAAATTATACTATCGACATGATTTAGAGTCCATTCAAATCCTTAACTTTTACAGAAGGAATTTTCTTCTATTATTGTTGCAACTAACGTGTTTGGTATGGACATTTTACACTACAGAAATCAAAAAAAGATTCTGAGAATAACTTTAGTTTTCCCAGATCATTGTTTTCAAGTTATTGTTTTTTTATTTTATTTTTCAAAAAACAGTTTTTAAACTGTATTTTCCTTTTTTGTTATAGATTTTATAGTTTTTCATTTAATTTTTTTAAATAGTTTTTTTCAGATTGAGTAAATTAAGGTGTGACTGAAGGCTTGAGTAGTTAGAATCCATTCAGGTGATTTAGGCCATGCTTTGCTTAGGGTGCTCTCTCTCTCTCTCTCTCTCTCTCTCTCTCTCTTTTAGACCAAACAACCGAACCAAATCATTGTTGCTTATCTGATCTGGTACAGCAAGCATTGCCCACCTGTGATCAAACATTTAATGGCCATTATTAGCGGTTATCAGTCCCATAGACGGGCCTCAGACTGCACGTCCTCTATCATCTAGTAGGTTTTTATTGCTGTAAATCTTCTCATTGATAATAGACTCTCCGGCCACATCTAAACCCCTTTTTTTTCCCACTTTATTACAGAATAACTTCTTTCATAAAATGCATTTTAAAGCTTTACTTTGAGAGAAATCCTCATGTTTCAGTCACATGGACTATTGTGGACTGTAAAAACAACTCAGTTGACAGGATAAGAGCTTTTCCTGGGAGGGGCTATTTGATAAAAGCCACATGCCGATCATTATTTTTTTTTGCAATAGATTAAGAACTATCTACTAAAATTATGTTCAGATCTCACATAAATCCCTTAAATACTTCTGCCGGTAAAAAAGGAATTACCTTAGTGTTAGGATTCTTTCAGTGATAACCACCTACTGTGCCTACTTGTAAGTAGGAGGCACAATCTGAAGCTAATAATGGACATTTAATGGGATGATAACATCTTACCAATTTTTTTACAAACTAACAAAAAAAAAAAAACGATATAAACACATTGGGATGAGGAAATATTGTACAAGCAACTCAAATACAAACAATTCTGTCTTGGAGGGTCTCAAGCGGTCTCATCATGATTCAAATGGCCAAACTCAAAACTCATAAAAAAAACAGACAGGTGGATGTTTGATTAGCTTATGAACTGGAATATCACTGGAATTGACCTCCAGTTTCTTATACACATTCGTGCTCCAACTACAACTTACTCTTCTGTAATTATTGAAATATATATATATATATATATATATATATATATATATATATATATATATATATATATATATATATATATATATATATATATATTTTTTTTTTTTATATATATATTTTTTTTTTTTTTGAAATACTGAGCAACAGTTTGGTTTGCTACAATATAAGCCTGTGTTGTTTTTGCCATTAACTAGATGACAGTGGATTTGCAAAGAAATTACTATATAATTGGAAATCATACAGAAGGTAAAGTTAAATATGTAGCTATAGCTCTAGCAACGACCAGCATCAGGGCTGCTGTGCAGCTCCCCCCAGGTGATTGGTGACAACTCTGGTGCTCTGTGTAAATACTGCTGTCAGTTCACATCAGCAGTGTGTTCTAAGTTCAAAGACTACATGCAAGAGCTGGACAACCTGTTTGTCGTGTGTTTTTAAGGTAATTCACTCATCTGTGTTATTGTTTGAGACAGAGTTCAAGGGAAATCTGTCATTCACACCTGATGAGTTAAATAAAAACAAAAAATCAACAAATCCTAACAGACCTATTTATGAAGAGATTTGGGTTAGTTTATAATCTTATGGGAAGGATTTCAAAAACTATCTATAGCACACTAAATTGATTCATCAAACTTGCTGCAACCATCCTACCTTAGTGCACAGTTATTACAATGCTACATCCATTTCTTTGCTCCTTCCTCATGTTTTATGATCAGGGACTTTAAATCAGTACTGGTGAGATGCTCTGCTGCTGTGGGGTAAAAAACTGTCTCTGTTTCCCTGCGGAAATTTGGAGTTAGTCTAAACACAGATCATATTTTTTACAGTTTAATCTAATCTATATATAACCTGCCATCTAACCTTTCATCCTTTGCTGGATTTCTCTGGATCTTCTCACAGCAAAGATCACGCCCAGATATTAGTGTTAAAACCCTCACAGCCCCATTATAAAGAAAGGTATTTCTATAGATCTATGATCTTTTGCAATGGCCTTTTAAAGGTATGATGGATTTTCATGATTTTTTTTTTTTTTAAAGACCCGCATTCTCCACTTAAAAAAAAGACAACGCACATGCACAACCTTGCACCTGCTCCCAAGAGGGAATACCTATTAAACGCGTGCAAGAGCGAGCAGGAACCCATATATAGTGAACATAAATAGTGGACTTTATAGGGAACTCAGTTAACTGACCGTTCTGACAGATGATCACTGAATTTGCTCCCCATTGGTCACGTAACTCCTCCTCCACCACTCGATGCCTGCACCATCTTTGTTATTAATTGCCGATGTCTGGTAGTGATAGCCTATAGTGACAACAAATCCCATAATGCTCTGTGAGGAGAACTCTCTGTGCAAAGCATTCTGGGATATATCTGCCTCTTCCGAGGTCTTTTTTTTGTCACACACTTCATAGACACATTTTCTCTTACAACCCTCTCTCATTTTCAAAGAACCGCAGTGAGAAAGGTGAGCTTCAATGACTGCCTGAAACCGTAGTTCACCACAGATATATGCCTGAAAGTGCACATGCACACAAAAAGATGGCTAACGGGGTGAGCACGTAGGACGGCCTTATGTAAACATATCACCAGAATGATTGAGAATTAGGAGGACCACTTATTTAGATGATCCCTCTGAAATAAAAGATCGTCCTCTATACCTTTAAATGACTATACCATGGGTGTTTGTCATTCAGCCCATCAGCACAACTAAAATGAACAAAAAGTATGTAGAACTATAAATATGTTTCATGAATGATATGCTGCAGCTTAAAGAGAGCACTTAAGATGTTTTTTTTTTTGTTTTTTTTATAACACAGAAGGGGGCAAAATGTGGATTAATCCAAATATTTAATCATAAAAGGTCCAATTGCATTTTTTTCAACATTTCAACATAGATGCTTTGGATTCCCTTTAGAGGAGCTTAGCGGCGAGGACCCTCTCCACTATTCAACATATATACAGTAATTAGTTGCAAAGCAATGCACAGAGTCTATTGCTTCTTATATGAAAGCTGTAAAATGTTTAATCTAATCAGCTTTGCAATATTTTTTAACTAATTAATTTTTTTCCCGTTGAATAAATTAGTTATATCAAGCATAAAGCCTGACAAAAATATGACCTTATTCCATGAATGTAAAACTCAGTTTAGAGTGAAGAAGGGATTTCTACTTGGTTTGTGGAGTGTGCTGTGGTATGTCCTGAAGGATTAACATTTGCTGTTTCACACCTTACAGCAATTTACCAAGACTACCTGTGTGCTGTTTGGAACATGGTACATATTTGTGCTGTGAACAAGGTCGTATGAAGTTAATTAAATCATTGAAGCAGCAGGCAATAAAACCAAAACAATCATAAAGGAGCCGTAAAGCCGATAGGAACATAAAGGTCAAGTCTTTATGTTCTGGTTCTTCAATCAACATGTTGATCTGAGCAGCTTACACAAACCTGCCATGGCTTAATACAGGGTCATTTGAATCTCACTCCTCTATCTTCTGTAAAAAAATGAACTGTAGCTATACATCTCTCTCATTTTCATCTTTTAAAAAGTTATGAGGGTAGACGATGGCAAGGTATGGGGGAAATACTGAAGCCCAATTGTAAAAGGTCGCAGACATCAGCTGGGTCCTCTCTAAGAGAATTGGGCCCTTATTATAAGCACTGACCTGTGAAATATCACATCGGCTGTGAGCATGCTCAGCAAAATGATGCAATTTGAGAGGATGTCACTGTTCACCCCTTGATGACCTCATCTTGGCAAAGCAGGAGGGGAGTCTGTCTGTAGCCGGGATGCACACACACACACAGCAGGGCTCCCAACTCTCCTAAACCATTTCTCTAATTCTCCCTGTGTTTTAAAGAGGGAATCCCCTCAAATAACTTTGTTCAATATTCAGTCTTGAAATGTTGCAATATATAAAGGACCAGTTTTAAAGACTAAACATTTTTAACAAGAAAAAAAAAATCTACATTAAACCAGTGTGAAAGGAACAAAAGCTTAAAAAAGAACTATAATTTAGAGTTTGTACCCAAAGTTCAATGTGGAGCTAATTTAAAAGAAGCAACACAACCACCCTAATAAATTCTCTTTCCCACTAAAAATGGAGGGTTAATGCAGGTTTTTTAAACATGGGTCTATCCGCAAAGAATCGCTTCCTACTGGCAAAAAATGCTGGCCTACAGAAATCAGGAAAGTAAACAATGGAGAGCAACATGTAAGGAAGCCAGGGCAACATAAGTATTCTTTATTGTTTCGCCCTCTAATCTGTCTGAATCCCTCTCACCAGAGCTGCTTAATGTTTATCGAATGTAAACAGAGTTGTTTCAGCTTGTTAGATCAGAAGCGATTGGCGCAGTGTGTTAACATCCATACGTTACGTTCAATGATCTCACGTAAATTAGCCGGTAAACCCGTCTATGGTGTTCCCACAACAGGCTATTTTAACGTGGGCCACTTGCCGAGTCTGGGAGGCAGTGTGCAGTTAAGGGTCTTTGCTCAGAGAGCCAGAGTGGCAGTTTGTGGGAGTGGGGCTCGAACTCAGAACTTCTGGATTCCAAGCTCTATACCCTAACCACTACACCGCCCCCCCTACAGGCCAAAGGAGGCTGTAAAAGCAAAGAGAATTTGGAGTCATACAAAATTACTTAAAGATTTAAAAACATTAATTAGATCTTAATTAGGACCAACAGCCACAGTCATCTGTTTCAGTGAGCTTACATTGGGAGATGTGCACATTTATCAACAAATATATATAAAACATTTGATCTAAATTTACTTGTGTTTTATTTTTCAAATTTACTTGAAATTTTTTTTTCTGTAGAAGCCCATTTTTGTTACCTGAAATTAAAGGTATTGGGTCATAGTTTGTCATAATTACAGTATCAGATTTAAAGTTATAATTATAACATGCAAAATCATAATAACTAGTTTCAGCCATAATTATCCTTTAGTCATGATTATGGGATAAAAGTCATAGTTATGGGATACAAAGTTACCACTTTAAAACCTATAATTTTAAAGTCAGAATTATGAGATTTGAAGTCATAATTTAACTTTTAAACTCAAAATTATGAAACATAAGGTCTTAATTTCATGTTTCAAAGTCATAAATACCATACGTATGATTTTGAAACGTGACAAGATGACTGAATCTCATAACTATGACCTTGGAAGTTGATATTTTGACTTTTTATTTTATAACTATGGCAGGAGAAAGTGTCAGAAATGAGCTTCCACAGTTTTCCCAGCACACGATCAATAAAAATGAAGGTCAAAGTGCTGCGGATTAAGGTTTCAATTATTCTTTTGCTCTGCTTTTGCTCTCGTTTCCATTCCCAGCCATTTGGAATAAAGAATAATGATGTCTGGTCAGCTTAGGACTAAACAGTCATGCTTAGTGATATTCAGTTTTGTGTAGCTTATTTTTTAAGTGTACAGCAACTTCCTCTTCAGTCTGTCAAATCTGAAACTATCGGTGGAAAAATCTCCCCGGTATATTTTTTAATCACTGTCCATTTTAGCAAGCCTAATTCTAGGCAGTTATTCTCATAATGAACACTTCTTTATTGCAAAAGATCATTAAAAACGTAATTAGAGTGTTAATGGGGGACAACAACAAATGAGAGGGAGGGTTTTCTTTTTATTAGATCAGCTTTAATTTGTTGAAAGTGAGATAAGAGACCAGTTAAGCTTTAATAATTAAACTGGAACGCATCCGTCAGAACAAAAACTGGATAACTTAAAGTCAATACCGCATTATTCCTTATAGGATTAAATGACTGATCAGATTTGTTTAATTTCTCTTTGCTTATAGTTTCTTTGTTGATCTCATTAAAACAATTCTCTGACCTACAAAGTGTTCTCAGAAAAGTAACTAAACTATGGCAGACAATTTTAACATAAAATCATCTTCTTCTGACTATCGCAATAACTTCTAAGATATCCAGCATTTGAGCAATTGATATCTAAAATTAGTATTTTGCCTAGGTAAAATACTGATTGTTCTATCAAATATCGCAATTGCACAATGTTAGGGGATCTTCAGAAAAACTACTGTATCCTGATTATGACCTGGATTATTACCAAAATTTTATGGATTGTTCAAATCTGTTCATAACATGCTGCTGTCATTTTGCCTATCTCTGATATTGCTGCTATTTTCAAATATCAATTACTGTAAAAAATGTCCATAGCTATATATTGGTTATTTATCTCCAGGTGCACAGTTTTTGTATTGTTAAAACACTTTACAGCACAGTATTTTAATGTATTTTTTTTTTCTCTTCACTATTATATTATCCTTATACACTTTTCTAAGGTCCACATTGGTGTGGCCATTTTTCTATAATCTTGTTGTCCCACAATTTTGGGACAATAAAGGGATTTTCTCTTCTATTCTATAACTTCTCAAGTGTTTTTAAAATCTAAATAGTTTTTAAAGTAGAGAACAACAACCACCCAGTTTGATATATAGACAATTTCCTGATTCACATATTTTATGAAATACCTGAACTGACCGTTTTTTTGTTTTGTTTGTTTTTCCTTTCTTTTTTCCGGCTTAATGAGAGCAGTGGGCTTTATGCTAGCCTGCAAGGCTTTAAACCTGGGTTTGAATGGAGACAAAGCCATTCTAAAGCTCATATCAAGGTGCTCATATTGAGCCTGGATCCATATTTATTTTTGATTCTGTTCATGGTGGAAAATCCTGCTTCACAGCAGCAGGTTGAGCCAAACATCCTCTAAATGTGCAGGGTCATCTTTGAGCACCATTTCACTTTTCTTTCACCAGTTCACTGCAGTTCTTCCACAATCCACACTTTCTTTCACTTTTTTTCATCGTCTTCTCCTTCTTTCCCATCGCCCGGCTTGCCACAGGTTTGCCTGCTGTGTCTAAAAGTATCAAGCAGCAGCAACCCAGACTGAAACAGATCATTGACTAATTTCTATCGCGTGTAGCCTGGTGCCGGTGCTCTGACCATCTCCATCCCTTTGTGATCCCACTCTATAAATCTTTGTTTACCAACGATGGCTACCTTAAGCAACAACGGTACCGTTGTTGCTTAAGGTAGCTAAAGCTGACATTGTCAGTTGTTATAAGGTCACAAGACAAGATATTTCAATCTTATATAAAAAAAAAAACATTTATTATTGCCTGTGAAACACTTCAAACTTATGAAATAACTGCTCTCAATTATAAAGTTATAAAGTTTAAGGCATTGACAGTGGGTGGTTTACAAGAGAAGCAGATCAGATAGATGGAATAGATCGGCTCCACATCATATTGGCCAATCACCAATCTCACTAATTTAAGAAAACTGAGGCCGATCGGTCGGCCGGCCGATGATTTGGTGCACCTCTACTATTTATTATACACAAGCTGAAAACGAAAAATTTGAAAAAAAACTTTTTTTTCCTTTGGAAATAATAAGATTTGGGGGAAAAAAGCAAAAAATATATAATTAAAAAAAGTAAATATGAAAAGAAATCTGAGAAAAAAGCAGAGTTAGTCTCAAACCTTTTTCAGATTTTTCAAAGTTTGATTTCCCGATTGCATCTTTCAAATTTCCATTTACTGAACATTATTATTTCAAATTTTCATTTAAAAAAATGTTTCTTTGCCTGCAACAATAATGAAATACATTTCACTTCACAGGTTTTTACTTCTTATAAAGTCGATTGAATGTCATAAAAAGTGTTTTGATAGGATGCAGAAAGATAAGGAACATACATTTGAGTCCCATAAAAATGTGTTTCAAATTAAAACAACACAAATAAACAAAATGTAAATTCAATTAAACCCACTTTATTTGACACTGATTCTTCATTTTATCGGGCACTAGTTACAAAATTTGCATTCCTGACCTTATGTACATTTGATTTAAATCTGGGGCATTTTTTTGTGTGTAATTGATGTTTTTGTTCAACTTTTCTGCAAGTAACAGAAGAAATATAACTTCATTTCCCCCAGAAAACTTTCGACATCAGTTGTTCAGTCACACTAGAGGAGAAGACTTCAGTAAGCACAACATAAAGCAGAGAAAACAACTGCAGCATGCGCTTGTTTTGCATAAAGAACAAGTATCGAATGTGTCAAGTTCAGGCAGTAAAAGGAGGGCGGGGGGAGGGTGCATCTTGACTTTGTTGTTGGCATTAATTTGCATCGCGCCTGAATACCTGCAAATGAGTTTTAGGCTCGTCATCTTTAATAAATGTTTTCCTCACACCGAACCGATGCTCTAGAGGCCGGATGAGAGAAGCTGAGCAACTTTGAAGACAAACTGTTTTCGCAGAGTTGATTAGTAGTCAGCAATGAAAAGCTCTCCTGCTTCTCCAACCCCTAAACATTGTGAATTCTTTGGACATTATGCTGGGTCTAACTGATCAGCCTCCATTGTTTAAGGTCAGGATGTTCATTAAAGCCGACAGACTGACTGGTAAATACTTTGAGGTGTTGCCACAGCATTGACCTTTGAAAGAAGGTAGCATTGGACGTGCCATTTGGGATGCACTTGTGTTGAAGTGATAAACATTCTACTCAAACACTTTTCAGACGCTATCTGTGCTGTAATCACAGTTTGAAACCTCATTCCTCAAACCGATTCTTTCTCTTTAGATAAAGCAGGCTCAAGTTAATGGTATAAATATTACAGCACTTTGGAAGCTGGAGTGCATGCCTCTATTCAGACACTGCCAAGTCAGCCTTGGATGGACAGCTGCTCCTCTCACTGCAGGTTTGTGCCTGAGTGACAGTGCTGGGAGGGCTGCCAATAATAATGATCTTCAAGAGCAGTGAAGGTTCCTCCTCTCGCACTATGGATTAGTCTGTTCACCTGATTGCATCTTCCCCAAAGAGATCAGCTGTCATGGCGGATTTAAATCTGACAGTATTGGAGGGCTTCATATGACTCCTTTTTTTTCTTTTTTCTTTTGTTTACTTTCCTGATGTTTAAAAGAGCCCAGATGATAAGGCTGTTATTCTGTTTATGTATCTGTGTGAACTTCATGACTCAGGTCTTCCTTCAGACCAACAGGCTCTAGTGCCTGGTTAAATGTGATGAGACAGAAATGTGATGAGAGAACCTATAAAAGCCCATGTTTCTAAAATACATTTGGAACTACAGATATAAAGGCTTCAGCAATTATTCAAACACGTAATTTTCCTAATAACATAACGTCTCCTTTCAATGGAGTGCTCACAGAGCTCAGAGTATTAAGTTAAAAGTTCTCTTTTCTGTTGCCGTTGATCATTAAGAGTATGTTTTAAGATAATTCGAGGCGAGAACTTTATACTTTTAAGCATCACTATATGGGCCATTTACCAAATCAATGCGTAGTTTAAAAAAAAATGTTCCGAAGATGAGAGGACATTCAAGGGTAACGACAGCCAGGGCTAATATTATCCCATCTGCAGCGGCCCTATCTTGGCATAGCCGTGTGTGAAGGACTGCTAGCTATTATGGCGATATTTTTTTTTATTTGGCTAAATGTTCATTTGATTTGTCTTTATCTGACTGTGTTAATTATGATTCCCCCACTAAATGAAAAAAGTCAGAATTTATCATTATCATCCGGAGACTATTAATGACAGGAGGTAAAAAGCAGCTTCAGACTAGCCGAGCGTTTGACGTCATGAGTACGCTTCTGTTCCAATTAACCCATATTTGTTCTGTTTGCTCCCGTTCTCCCCAATTCCATGTTTTTCTGTGTTCTTCTACAGAAGAAGAGTCCATACTCGCGTTCTTGTGAGTTGAGAAACAGCCAACAAGTCGCTCTCCAACTGCAAACCTGTAACGGTCACCACTACTCTGTGAGGATTCTTATTTCAACCATTGTGTATATTAGCTGCGATATATGACTCAAGATGCTATGACCGAAAATTTTGATTGGCAGATTGCGGTTGATATATGATTGGACGGATTTAGGTGTACAAGCTCACGTATAACTAACTGGCCGGCATAAAATTAGGGGGAAAAAACCCCCACAGATTTTAAGATAGGATTTTTTTTTTTTTTTATAGGAATTTTCACAATTTTGGGACAATATCGTATGTTTGATAAAGAGCACACTTATATACATGTTTAAGCCAGAATGATTTGACATTTAAATATGATTTACGACTTTAAAGTTTATATATCCTTTGTTAAATTTTTCCCCTAACGGAGGTTGCCATTTTTTCACAATGCATGCTGAGTAGATGACTTGGTTAGGTCTAATTGAACTGGAACCTACATCATAAATGAAGGAGGCTACCATTAGCAGAGCAGTTTTTTCAGGGTATTGCGTTTGACTGCTGTAAATTTACACAATCCCACACTGCGTTGTTGCTTCAGAGTTTTCATGAGCTGTTATACATGAGCTATATTGTTAAAAAAAAAAAACATTGAAAACTGGTATTTGCAACGATCTGCATTCCACCTTTCACTTTTCAAACAAATGTAGACGTTGTTTGGACGTAAATCATGTCTTTTCAATGTCTTTTTTAACCAATTTGTGCTCAGTGGGAGGGTTCTCCATTTATGTTTACCTACATTTGCTTTTATTTCATATTTTCTTTTGTGACTTAAAGTAGAAAACAATAATTTTCCATCCTGAAGGCAGGTCGTTTGTTGTAAGAAAGACTGAGCTGTGCCATTTAACAATGAGATACAATCGAACAAGCTGTCCGTTATGCTGGAAAGAAATACAACACTGACCAGAAAGGCTTCTATTAGCGACAGGACGGAGGACGCACAGATGAAGGAGTCCCTGTGGATGAGGGCTTACTGTGGCAGTCCTTTTAACAGAACATACAAAGACAGAATAAATTTGCCCTGGTCCTGCCCTGAAGTGTTTTGTCAAATGGCATTTAGATTGTTTTAAACTCTTCTTAACCTAGAATTTAAAGCATATCTAATTTTGAAGTGAAAGTAATGATAAGACACATTGCTGATTGTTAAATGTGACAAAAAGTATATTAAAAATTATGCTGTATTATGTTGTTTAGACTTTTCAGAACACTTATATTTTTAAAATAAAACATACATTGCATACACTTCTTCAAAAATAAATGCATGATTCCTGAGCAAAGCAAGCAAATGTATGTTTTCTTTTTACACAAATGTTTGCCAGATTTTGTTTTCTGGATGGTAGATATAAAAAGTTTTTCTCTAGCCAATGTCAGACTACAGCATTTTTATCCTAACTTCCTAAGCAGTTTCGACCTCTTGTCAGTTTTCTGTTTAGCACCATGACGTGCAGATGCCATAATGTGGTTACACTGATCCATGAATCCAGATGAATGTCATGTTCTGGTTAATCCAGCTATTCTAAAGAGAAGTTCACCCCAGCTCTATTCCATTAACATTGTGGTAGGTTTTTAATTCTCCCGCAGGCTACATTATGTTCCCTCTCAGCCATCTGTGGTGGTTATGATGGGGGACATGTCTGGGGGAGACAGCGCAACAGGGACTACAAGGTTCATCAAAGTAAAGAGACTTCAGCTGCTGCACTAAATGTGGGATCTTTTTTTTTTCCCCAAACGTTTTGCAGTTGCCTCATCTAAAAAAAAAAAAAAATGAAAAAGAAGACAAGCTTTGAAAGGATTTATTTCATATTCCTGACATGTATGGAGACATTTTAGAAATGCAGACAGAAGGGGGTTCTGATGAAACACCCCTATCATTACCCAGGATGCGTTAGAAATTTCATCTACAGCAAAAAGTCCCTCTTCGGTCTTTCTTTCAGGTTAGAGAGAAACTATTTTCTTTGTAGCCATTCAAAGATGGCTCTGTTTTTACCCCAGGATCATAACTGAAGCGCAGACGATATGTAAATGTCAAAAATAGCCAGAGGTTACAGTGGGGCAAAAAAGTATTTAGTCAGCCACCAATAGCGCAAGTTCTCCCACTTAAAAAGATGAGAGAGGCCGGTAATTTTCATCATAGATATACCTCAACTATGAGAGACAAAATGAGAAAAATAAATCCAGAAAATCACATTGTCTGATTTTTAAAGAATTTATTTGCAAAATATGGTGGAAAATAAGTATTTGGTCAATAACAAAAGTTCATCTCAATACTTTGTTATATACCCTTTGTTGGCAATGACAGAGATCTAACGTTTTCTGTAAGTCTTCACAAGGTTTTCACACACTGTTGCTGGTATTTTGGCCCATTCCTCCATGCAGATCTCCTCTAGAGCAGTGATGTTCTGGGGCTGTCGCTGGGCAACACGGACTTTCAACTCCCTCCAAAGATTTTCTATGGGGTTGAGATCTGGAGACTAGCTAGGCCACTCCAGGACCTTGAAATGCTTCTTAGGAAGCCACTCCTTCGTTACCCGGGCGGTGTGTTTGGGATCATTGTCATGCTGAAAGACCCAGCCACATTTCATCTTTAATGCCCTTGCTGATGGAAGGAGGTTTTCACTCAAAATTTGACGATACATAGCCCCATTCATTCTTTCCTTCACACGGATCAGTCGTCCTGGTCCCTTAGCAGAAAAACAGCCCCAAAGCATGATGTTTCCACCCCCATGCTTCACTGTAGGTATGGTGTTCTTTGGATGCAACTCAGCATTCTCTCTCCTCCAAACACGACGAGTAGAGTTTTTACCAAAAAGTTCTATTTTGGTTTCATCTGACCATATGATATTGTCCCAGTCATCGTCTGGATCATCCAAATGCTCTTTAGCAAACTTGAGACGGTCCTTGACATGTACTGGCTTAAGCAGGGGGACACGTCTGGCACAGCAGGATTTGAGTCCCTGGCTGCGTAGTGTGTTACTGATGGTAGCATTTGTTACTTTGGTCCCAGCTCTGTGCAGGTCATTCACTAGGTCCCACCGTGTGGTTCTGGGATTTTTACTCGCCGTTCTTGTGATCATTTTGACCCCACGGGGTGAGATCTTGCGTGGAGCCCCAGATCGAGGAAGATTATCAGTGGTCTTGTATGTTTTCCATTTTCTAATAATTGATCCCACAGTTGATTTCTTCACACCAAGCTGTTTACCTATTGCAGATTCAGACTTCCCAGCCTGGTGCAGGTCTATAATTTTGTTTCGGGTGTCCTTTGACAGCTCTCTAGTTTTGGCCATGGTGGAGTTTAGAGTGTGACTGTTTGAGGTTGTGGACAGGTGTCTTTTATACTGATAACGGGTTCAAACAGGTGCCATTAATGAAGGTAACAAGTGGAGGACAGACGAGCCTCTTACAGATGAAGTTACAGGTCTGTGAGAGCCAGAAATCTTGCTTGTTTGTAACTGACCAAATACTTATTTTCCACCATATTTTGCAAATAAATTCTTTAAAAATCAGACAATGTGATTTTCTGGATTTTTTTTTTCTCATTTTGTCTCTCATAGTTGAGGTATATCTATGATGAAAATTACCGGTCTCTCTCATCTTTTTAAGTGGGAGAACTTGCACTATTGGTGGCTGACTAAATACTTTTTTACCCCACTGTACTTTAGGAGCACGTTCCTTGATGAAAGCCCTTCAAACTGAGCGAAGAACACCAATTCTAGAGGTGAACATGATTTTGCACTTATAAAAGCTGTTATTAAAAATGCCTTAGATAACAAGGACACTAGGGAAAAATTATTTCCCACGGTAAGATTAAATGGACATTTAATCTGTAATTAATATCATTTTCTTTTAGTTTTTAATCATAATGCTGGATATATTTGTTAACATTTTTAATGGAAACAAAAGGATAAGATGAATGAAGGACCAGAGATGCTGGTGGACTGAAGACGGTGGAGATGAGGTGGTTATGAGTGGCTTTGAGGAGGGCAGTTTCTGTGCCGTGTTGGGTGTGGAGTCCAGATTAAAATGTTTCTAACTAATGGCTGTTTTTTTTTTCACTGACTCTCCTGATCGTCCATATTTTTGAGTCTAGCAATTATTGACTGAAATTAAAAATTTCTAATGAAATTTCTAATTGTTTTTCTTACATTTTGTGGGACAGTTCACATTCTTCCCAGTAACAAAAAGTCCACGCACAAATGGAAATAGTTTTTATTTATTGGTCTATGGTTATATCTAGGGAATACATCCATCATGCTGAGAAACTAGTCTATGCATTTGTTACTTCAAGGCTGGACTATTGTAATTCTTTACAAACAGGAAGTCCGAAAACTGTAGTTAAAAGCCTTCAGCTGATCCAAAACGCTGCAGCCAGAGTTCTGATGAAAATTAAAAAGAGAGATCACATCTCTGCTATCCTGGCTTCTCTTCATTGGCTTCCTGTTAAATTTAGAATAGAATTAAAATCCTCCTTCTAACATATAAAGCCTTAAATCACCAAGCTCCATCTGATATCAGAGATCTGATTGTTCCTTTTATCCCTAACAGAGCACTTCACTCTCAATCTGCAGATTTACTAATAGTTCATTGTATACTGAGCTTGCTGTATAGTTATACTGCTATAGACTTAGACTACTGGAGGACATACCCCTTTTCATCATTCTGCTCCCATCATAGTAGCTTCATCTGCTCTGTTCCTGTTTAGCTGTGACTCCATCATTGAGAGAAATATAATTTGTGCTGCTGCCATCTACACCTTTGTTTATATGTTCGAGATCGGCCTGTTTTTCAGCGAAGTCCTGTTTCTCTGACTGTGAGTAACTCTATGTGCCCTCTTTCATCCTCTGACATGGGAGCTGGTTTAGAGCTTGCCTGCCTGACTGTGTGTGTTTCCTGCACATGGCCGTCTGTAGAGCTGGTACACAGTTACCTTTTGTATCTCTGGTTCTTACTCTACGTCTGCTTCTGTCTCTTTGAACCCCATTCGCTACAAGCATGCTTGGTGTGAGGGACTGCATTCAAGTCAATGCAATCTGCTGCTTTTCTTTGAAACAATTTGACTGTATGATTGGGTTGAACTGTCTCTGTGAAGTGTCTTAAGATGAGATGTGTTTTGAATTGGCGCTATATAAATAAACTGAAATGAATTGAAGTTGCAATTCTATTTCTTACACATCAACACACATCTGATTGTTATGCATTTTAAAAAACAAAAACTTTCCTCCCAGACTGCAGGTTAACTGGTGGTTGACACAGATTCTAAAAGTAGAGCCAGAGGCAGATCTTTGAGTTTTCGAGCTCCTCTCCAGTGGAGCCATCTCCTAGTTTAGATCTATGATGCAGACACATTTTCTACTTTCAGGACAATGCCTAAAACCCATTCAGTCTTAGAAATAAAGAGTAGTTATAAGAACCATTACCGTGAGTGATTGAATGTAATCAGTTTGATTATCGCAGATTTTATCACTGTCTTAGAGTTTTAGCTCAGCAGTGATTCTCTCCCAGGTGAAGCCACTAAAAGAGCTGATGCTGCAATTAACTCTCTTTGCCTTAACATTGATGTAAAAAGTACTTCTTTAATGTGTACGCTCCATCTTCTTTAAAACCTAGGTCAAACCTCAGCGTAGCCTTAATGGCCAGGTTCTGTAGGGTTTTACTTTCAACTGTTAAAACATTTGCTGCAGTTTCAGACACTTCTGCTTCTGAGTCTGGTTTCCTTACACAAAACTGGTATGATAAGCTTAATTTAACTGTATGGTTTAATAACTACCTTAAAATTTATGATGACTGGATTTAATTTATTGTATATAAACTTTTATTCAAGTGTGCTGAGAGGACAGTTGCTGTTAGTCTTTGCTTTACTACAAAATCAAATTGAACTGCATCATCTGCATAAAAAGACAGAATAGCAACAGGTCATGAATTCAAGGTTTTATCTTTATGCCTAATTAAACACAAATATATTTACATATTTTGTTTAATGGAAAATTCAAATCAAAGTTAAAATTGTAAATGTTTCTTTTGGTTAGAGTAAAAATGTGAACATATGATTGATAGCATCTTAAAAAAGTGGATCTACATGGTCGATTCTCAGTACCATACACTGCCCTACTTAAGCTTGTGTTTCACTTCAGGATTCAGTTTGTCACCCTTAATAAAAAAAAATTTAATCTTCAAATCATCTTCATTTTCTAAAGAATTATTATCAAAGACCAAATTTGGGGACATTCAGGGCCTGTTAGCAAATAAAAAAGGATTACTCCAAGAGACAGTTATGAATGTATTTCCGTTTGAAATCCCTTAACTTGAGTTTGTTTATTAAATTATGTTTAGATTATGGTTCTTGTGGTGAAACAATAACTGATGGAAACAAAAAAATAAACGTAATGCATTGATGGAGATTTTTCATGCTTTGTGCTCCACATTTTTCACAGCAATTCCAAGTCTGTCATGTGTTTACAGGCTTCAAAGTGAAACAAGCAAATTACCGTCTGTGTTACACAGTACAGGCCTGAAAATGGGTTAGATGCAGTTTCCATTCATCAGGGACGTGTTACTCCTATTTATGCTAGCCTGTTTTTTTTGTGTATTTTTTGTATACAAGCATTCTCTTTGTCTCACAAGTCTGAGTGTGTGGCTGTGCGTTTATTTTCTCTCCTGCAGGGGTGAAGGAGACGAGTACATCAGATAAAATCCCAGAACAAGCGCATGGAAAACAGCTTCCTACACCCGGCTGCCCCGCCTCAAGGCGGATGACACCACAACAAGATTAGTCCCACCATAGATAGGGAAGGTGGGAACAGTCATGGTTGTTCAACAAGATGAGTGAGGAAAGAGAGGATATGGATTTTTGGGTCTAGATAACTAAAAGAATCAAACCTTTTAAGCATCAGCAGGATGATATTCAAGGTTTCTTTTTACAAATCTCCTTTGGGAACATGACAGCCTTCAAACACAGACCTGTAAATATTAAAGGATTAAAAAAAACAATGATTTGTACTCACCTCCAAAGGGTGCTCTCGGTGACACTGCCAATGTGGAAGTCGTATAGTTTGGTCAGAATGAGGATAACCTGCAAAGAGAGGAGATTTTTAAATTAAAAGTTTGTTTGTCATTTCTGGTCTTAAAGGGGTCATAGATTGCAAAACCGAGTTTTCATTGTCATAGATAAATAACGACAGTTCAGTGGGTGAAATGGACGTACCTTTTCACAATTCTAAACTTCTACCATAAAACGAGCAAATTCAAACGAAGCACCGAATTGATATCAACTAGGGGATGTCACCTTATTTGGTTCTGGCCTGTACTTTTGTCATGCCTCAAAGTCACATACAGACCAGCCCACTGGTTCACTGGCCCAAGAACTTGAATAGATGTAAGACACCAGTTTAGCTGTTTAGCCTACAGTTGGATTTACGTCCCCTAGAATTACAAAGCAGGCAGTTTCTGTATTGAAAATGAGCCAGAACCACGAGCGTAAATGCAGTGTTCCAGGCTGCACGGAGAAAGGGGAACATTTTCATAGTCTTCCCAAGAATCGGAAGACTCAGCAGGCATGGATTATTTTTGTCTATCAGAAGATCCCTGCAACATTTGATGCTCAGCTATTCATTTGCTCTAAGCATTTCACCAAAGACAGCTTTCAAAATCTAGGACAGTTCAAAGCAGGATTTGCTAAATTTCTTTTACTGAAACGAGGCGCTGTTCCGACCTTAAGGCCATCACCATCACAAGCTGTAAGTATGATTCTGTCGCTAAGCTGTTGATAGCAGTGCTAGCAAATCTAGGGTGACCAGATTTGGGTTTCTGAAAGGGCGCTGCTGACTTGACCGGACTGGCCCCAGCAGGAGAAAAAGCGACCGAACCCGACCTTCCCCCCCGCCTGCCTTACCGGGCAAGGCAGGGGGAAGCATCGGGCTGCCGTTGTCCGGGCTGCCATCACCACGTCGGGTTTGGTGGTTGCTTCGTCCCCCGCTGGCTCCCTTTTTCGACTACATACTGCACTGCAGTCGACCAAAATCCCAGCCGATTTTGAAATTCCCCTCTGACATTTTTTCAGGTCTGAAAAATAGGACATGTCCGGAAAGACGTCTGGTCACCCTACCATATCAACAATTTGATGTTTCATTGAGTGAGTGCTTGTTGCTGTGATGCGTCTTTGCTCAGCAGCTAAGCTCGTTGTAAACCAACCAATCAATGCACAGCTCATCTAAATATTCATGAGCATACCATAAAAGAAAGAAAACCTTTCGTTTCATTCTAGGGCTCCTAACCAGGCTTACATTAGGGCTCATAGAACAGCAAATATGCCATTTTCAGTCCAACCAATGTTACACACCTATTCAGAGACCACAGGGACCAGCACCAAATACCTTATAGAATCATTCTATGACCCCTTTTAGGACCTGCTTCTCTGACTGTTTAGGGGTCCATTAAAAAACTGCCAAGCAGAAAGGACCGTTAAAGTCATAGGGAAGCGGCTGTTCTAACGGTTGCATTTCCTTAATTCTCCCAAATGGTGCCCAACCCTACACAAGTGAATAAAGTGAATGTGATTGGTCATTTATTAGGGGGGCAGGATTGTTGTGGCGGAAGGTTTGCAAGCAAGTTTGATTGTGGCCGGTTTGTCGGAAGCATCTTGCTAACCAGTTAGCAACTTAGTGCTAGTAGGTTCCCATTGGGAAATTCCATTTGGACCAAGTAGCACTAAATTTGTGACTTAGAAACGACACAGTCAAGGAACGCTATGGACAGCGGAAACATGCAAGAGGAGGAGAGTTTTGTGTCAGAGGTCATGGATTAGTATCCTCCCTCAACTTTTTCAATCTTTATTTTACATCTTCAGCAGCTCTGGCAATCTACCTTATGTAAAAGAAGTTGCTTTTTTTCGTCATTTTCTATTCGAGGGCTTTCTGTGTTTAAGAGACTCAAAATGAGAACTCTAGAACACTAATATACTACTAATAGAAAAAAGGGAATTACATCAAAACTAGGAGTAAGCATTAGGGCAAAATATATTCCTATGTATTTTAAACTGAAATTATAAACTACATTGTATCAGGATGCTGGTGCATAAAGCGGTGTGACAGAGTGTTTTAATTTAGAAATTAAAAACAACACTCAGGTAAGCGGCACGCTACGTACTGTAATGGAAATCCAACATTGTGAAAATGTATCCTCTTATTGTTTGCAGATGTGGTAATATGTATGGCAGGTTGAAGGGTACAAAATAAAAAAAATTAAAAATCATGGTTTAATTTACAAATTTGTTGTGTTCATTAGCTTGCAATGCTAATGGACCTGAATTCTCTCCATAGTAAATACTATTTTAATGACATGAAAGTAGGGGGGCAGGAGGGGAGGCAAGGCTCTAGAACAGGGAGAGTCTGCCTTTGCAAACTGTTAAGCCTCCACTGTTACAAATATGAACTTTTAATGCCAGTTAACTGACTCAGCACTGAGCAGCCACTAGTTGCTGGGAGCTGAGATTCTAGCTTTCTACTTCTGCTGGAATAAACTCATCTTACACGTAAATAATTGCACAGTATGCCTACAGGTTATGATGTTCTTTTAATTCTCAAACTGTGATACTAACAACAAAAATATGACTTAATTTCTACTGTGGTAGACATAGCAACATGTAGAAGTTTCATCACTACCACATAAAAGCTTATTTATGCAGCAAATAAAATGAATGTGTTTGAGAATAGAATACAAAGCAAAGAATATTTCTCATTGATAATCCCATCATCTTTAGCTTTGGCAGACTTTCAGCACATCTTCCCTCACAATCTAATCATGTTTTATTGCCCTCCTCTATTGAAAACTTTACTTTTTGTTCTTTTATTTTTTCCCATTAAATAAAGCTCTGAATATTTCAGTCATTTGCAATTTCACAAAAAGTTTTTGCAGAAGTGGAAACATAAATGGCTCTAATGATGTTTTTTGTGTGTGTGTGTACTTATACTTTTTAATCATCAATTATATATTTGTACCTTGATAAAATTCTAAGATCATATCCACTAGGGGTGGAACAGTTCACAAAATCCACGGTTCGGTTCTGTTCACGGTTTCGTGGTCACGGTTTTCAGTTCGGTTTGATTCGGTATATGTTGATTGTTACACTGGAAAAAAAAATCGAAATTTAGATATGTTTTTTTTTCTTAAAATAAGTGTATTTGTTCATGGATTCAGTAGGTAAAAGAGAGATTTTGCCAAGGAACAAGACAATTTACACTTACAATAAAAAAACACAATTGCATTGTCTTATTTCAGGTGCATTTTATCTAATTTTCTTATTTTAAAGCAGAAGTCTGTAAGTTTTTAAAAATCACTTTTTTGTCATATTGGCTAAAACTGTCCCTATGCCCAGACAGCAGTACATGTGATATGTAACCTGTGAAAAAAACTGCTTCAATTGGTCCCGCCTACTGCCTGTATTGCAATCTGGAAAGAATATTTCGGGACGAGACAAAACAACCAATCACAGCCAGAGGAGCGTCTGATGGAGTGTCAATCACAGCTCACACACGCTGAATCCCGCCCCCTCCCTCTCACCACTGAACCTGCCGCTGCCACCCGGCTGCTGCAGTCAGTAGGACGCGCGTGGAAGTCATGGCGGAGCGTCAGCCACCAGCGAAAGAGAAACAGCCCTTACTGCCCCTGCCGACAACTGCTTACATGGCAAAGACTTCAAAAAAGAAGATGTCAATGGAAGAGCTGCCGCGTACGCTGCTTGGACGCTTCTGGTCGCATGCGGTAGCTGCGCAGATGCTGTGAGAGGGGTGGAGCTTGGAGGTGGGGCATGAGTGAAGCAGAGAGGGTGGGAGAGTGGCGTGAAACCTGTTTTTCTTCAAATTTTCAGTCGAAGTCTGCTCTCTTCTCAATGTAACAGACTGCAGCTTTAAGAGCAAAAATACTCATTCCATTGGCAAACTATCTCATTTACCTACTAAAATTAAGCCTAAATACACTTAATTTAAGACATTTCTACTTATTTTTAGATCATTTTTCCAGTGTATCCCGAAATCCCATAAAAATTAATTAAATTAATGAAAAAATTAAAAAAAATAATGAATTGTAATTATTTTTAATGATCCGCGTAAGCCATGGATCATTTCCGCATGTTTAGCTGCTTCATCTCGCGCAGGACCTCTACGATCTCCAAGGAACTCAGTGGAGGATGTAGGCTTTGTTTGTGCAGGCGGTCTGGAGCGCAGCGGGGCGGAGCGCTGACGGAGTATGTGGGATTTCGGGGTTAGCATGATATGTTGGTCATGTTGCTGTTAGCATAAACAAAACATGTTAAACAATGCTTGCACACTGTTGCACTTTTATCCACAACTTTCTTTCCGCCATCATCGTAGGTCACTCTAAATGCAAAGTGGTCCCATACAGCAGACCTATAAAGTGCTGCTGGCACGTCTTCCAACTCCTGTTCTTTCCCACTCGCCATACCCACACAATTCTCTACAACAACTGATTTTTTCCTGCTACACCTGGCTACGCTGCTTCGCTTCTTCTTCCTGTTTACTACTGGTGGTTGGCTTTGGTCGCAGTACCGCCACCTTCTGCTCTGGAGTGTAAACGCTTCGCCTATGAGAAAAAGGAGCAGCGCATGACCCGAACTCAGCACACGCGAACCGAACCAAGACAGTCGAACCGAACGATTCGGACGGTCTTCATAAACCGTTCCATCCCTAATATCCACACAACAATCCAAAAAGCTCTTAATCAATCAAAAATAGCACAAATATAATTTGTTGATCCTTTTTCTTTTTCTCATCAGATATTCTAAAAAAAGGGTCCTATTTTCAAAACATTGACACAGGCAAACGGTGCGGTGTGGGGAACACTGTCAGGGTGTAGCCCACCATGAGGTCAAAAAAAAATAAAATGAAGTAAAACATCACTAAATATTAAATATGCTAATATAATTTCAACATTTCATGCATTTATTTGGAGGAAGTTCTGTATGGAAGTAAATCGCTGGGATTTGAATTAAAAATGCCACTGAAATTTAAATGTTGTTTCAGTGTTAAAATATATTCAGAACACATTTTTTACCTAAAAAAAATATCATTGTCATTATTTCTACACAGTTGAAATTTCATTTGTTATTTTCTCTTCAAGCTAAAAAGTCACATTACTATTTCAAAGTGATTACATTTTCAATACGTATTTGTCAGTTCTCCTTTCTTTCTACTGGTTGTTAAATTTGACCAGTCATCCACGTAAGGCAGCTATTTTTAAATCAGTCCATGAACACAGGTTCCTCTTCTATTATAGCTCCTGTTCCACCATTTATAATTACATTTTGTTCTATGTATTCTCATCAAGACTCACCGGAAGGCAAAATAGTTCCTCTATCAACTGAAGTACCGTCATCGGTTTTATAGAAATTTAATATTAAATTTTGTTAACTGTATTGGCTTGCAGGTGTGCTTATGTATGGTTGGGTATGGATGCAACAGGAGTCTGTTGGAGACAAGGCTTATTTTGATATATTGTGAAATGTTTTGCATGGTAGAATCACAGAAAAAATTAGAGACATTTGTGTGTTAATCAGGTCGTCTTCCCTGCTAACCAAAAGCTTCAGAACTGGTTCTTCCAGTTTTCTCGAGGTATCAGATCTGATAACTTTGCTTATTGAATTAAAGGTTGAAACAAACAGAAAAGAGACAAAAACGATCCTCCAGCATATAATATTATTTGTAATAATAATAAAAAAAGACATCTCAGTAAAGGAACAACATGATTTTTATATTAAGGAGTAGATCATCTTAACTGTTTTAGAGGATGGAGTAGTTTATCCAAGAATAACATATCGTCTATTAGAGACAGTTTCCTGCAGCTCCCGCTGACAGCATCATAGCAATAATACTCTCATAACCATAAACACTAATGCTGCAGTCAATTCTTTAAACAAAGTCATTGCTGCGGGCTGTTTGCATGGTAATGACTTTAAACAGTTGTTAAACCGGACAGTTTAGAGGAAAATATTTCAAAACAGTGAGCAAACCATTCAGGTCTAATAACTTCATCCTTTGACGGCTGCTATCTTATGACAGGAAAGTTGAGTGGATTCTGGTCCCGATATTCTACTAAACATTAAATGTTTGAGATATTTCCAAAAGAATAAAACAGAACTTTACTATTCATCACCCAAATCTGTAGACAAATTAAAAAGCAATTAATTGCAATTCATTTTATTTCTATAGCACCAATTCACAACACATGTCATCTCAAGGCATTTTACAGTTCACCAGATCATCCAGTCAGATTGATTCGATAGTTGATTGAATCGACTCATTGACTTGAAGGAATTCCTCACACTGAGCATGCTTGTAGCTACAGTGGAGAGGAAAAACTCCCTTTTAACAGGAAGAAACCTCCAGCAGAACCAGGCTTAGTGTGAGCGGCCATCTGCTGAGGCTGACTGGTGTTCAAGGAGACATAAGCAGAGACAGAAAAAGAAGTAGAAATATAAAAGGCAAATCTAAACCAGCTTCACAGGAGGCCCTGTCCAGAAAACACACAGCCAGGCAGACAAGCTCAGAGCCAGCTCCCATGTCAGAGGATTAAGAAAGCACATCCAGCCAGTCACAGTCAGAGAAACAGGACTACACTGAAAAACAGGCCAATCTCGAACATCTATAAACAAAAGTGTTAATGGCAGCAACAGAGCTGATATTTCTCTCCAGGGTGGAGTCATGGCCAAACAGAAAACACAAATTTTACCAACCAACTACTCTAAAAATAGAAACAGCAATATTTTCACAAACTTGAACTAATAAAATGATTAAAAAAACATAATTAAATTCACTTATTAAAGGAAAACATTGAGCTGGTCAAAGCAGGTCTATTTAAGATATTCCTTGTTTAGAAACAACGTAGCCTAGGGGATAAATAAATTTTTATAGAGCCTTGTTTTTGCCAGCGGGGCCATCAGTCTTCTAGTGGACCGCAGCAGCTTAAAGGAGGATTGTAGTGGACGTGTGGAATCAGTGAATATCTTTTCTCCTCAAAGCATGTCTGTGTAGACTGAGAGGATGTATTTGGTTTTGACCTGTTATCATTCCAGCGTGTTTGACGACCTGGTTGAGTTTTCCTCTGCAGCAGGAAGGTTTCCAACCAGGAAATTAGATTAGTGAGAGCTAGTTGAAAATTGGGCTGTGTTGGTCAGTCTGATTTTGTCCCACTTTAGTCCAATAATAGGCACTTGAAATGTAGACGTCGTTTGGATGTAAATCATGTTGCTTTTCAATGTCTTTACAACCAATATTTGTTCTGTGGGTTCAACTGAAGTGTCCTTAAAGGTGCACAATCACATTATATGCCCATAAGAAAAGGCAAAAAAACGTTTGATCATGTGAAGATAAAGATATCCACGCATCCCTCCCGATAGTGTTTAAATGGTCGTTTAAAGCCTAAATTGGACTGAAACATGATGATCTGACATAAACAGATGCAATGCCCTCTACTGGCAGCATTGCTGTCATAGTATCAGAATGAGGACATTTACTCATTCTATCAATTTAGCAGCTATATTTGAACTCCTCGGCAGCATAAAGTCACGGGAAAGCGGCTGTTCCAAACGTTGCATTCAGAAATGCAACAAATTCTTTCCGAATGCTTGTGGGGCTTTACTCGAGGGAATAAAGTGGATGTGATTGGTCGATTATCAAGGGGGCGGGATTGCTGTTGCGGAAGGTTTGTAAGCAAGTTTGATTGTGGCCAGTTTGTTTGAAGCATCTTGCTAACCAGTTAGCAACTTAGTTTCTAGTAGGTTCCCAATGGGAAATTCCATTGGGAACCCAATGTTTGTATTGTATATTTCACTTTAGGAAATGGAAATGTCATAAGAGCTGTACTAAACGAAATCTCACATTAAACTTTGACTTAGTCTAAAGTAAATTCAAAAATATGTCATGAATGATCCTAACTCTGTATCTTTAATCATTGTTCCTACATATTTACACCCAAGCGGCAGTGTAAAAGCTCTCAATGATTATAAAGGTTGTGTTCGTCACACAGCCTTTTTACTGGAGTGGCAGGTTAAATTGGGAATCCGGTATTTAGACTGTATAACAAATTTTCTTTATTTGATCACCTTACACTTAATTTTTTTTAAAGTTTACCTCTTACTGTTTAAAAACACTTTTGTAGAAGTTAGAGTATGAACTTAAGGTTTTTACTCAAGTAAAAGTGTAAAAGTACCAGTTTTAAAAACTGCGTAAAGTATTAAAGTAAAATTAATGCAGAAAAAAAATTAAGGACGGAAGCTTTAAGCATTATAATCACCTACCCTATTAAAGGAACATTTTTCTACAATTCTGGATGATAACTTCCTTAGACTTCATTTTCTTAGTTTCATAATTAATGGTAACAGTGTCAAATTTAACTTTACATCACCTTGAACAACCATTTATTTTGGTATGTGGTTAACAAAAACTTGCTGCAGTACCGAGTCCTACCAGAAAGAAATTAATTGTATTGATGCTGGGATTAAACCAAAAACAAAATCCTGAGCCTGAAATTTTTTGACACAGACAAGAAACCTTTATCTATGGTTGTGACATCTTCCCCGGAGTTCATGAACGGCATTGTGCCCACTACGTGCAATTCCGTTCTCTCTATCATCATTCTCTCCAAACACAAAGTTTAATTTATGTATTTTTTTTATTTTTACAGGTCTCTCCTTAGAATGGAGCTGTAAACGGCACAAAGTGACTCTCGGTGTAGAACTTCAGCACTGTACCACAATCTATCTGGCGACTTGAACAAAGAACAAGAGGAGGAAGCACACACTTTCCTACTCACAGACGCTATGAGCCGTTGGCTGGAATACTTTAATCCCTGTAGATGATACGGATTAACAAGTCTATTTAAAGCTACAGTGTGTAATGTTTAGCGACATCTAACGTCCAGACTGCAGACCGCAGCAACATGAACATCTCCCCCCCACCGCTTCTCCCCCCCAACAGTACGGCGAGCGTTACGGGACAAAATGTCTTCCACGACGTCTGCATTACCTACCTTCTCAAATCATGAGGTTTGTTTACATAGATAATTTTACAGATAGTATTCTCAGGTATAATACTGCCATCTATTGTTCAGTACCGTCTCAGTTCATCTCTCTCAACTTGCCGTAGTTACTTTTGAGCGTAATGGGCGATCTCGCAATCGCTAGTTTGTTGGCTCTGCGCTGCCGTAGCGCAAAGATGTCTGCCTCCATGGCTGCGAGACCCGCTCCTATGTAATTATAAATAACGAATTCTAAGGCAACGCAAATATTAAGGTTAAGAGGCTGAGCTCGTAGATGATGATAAATAACATAGTTATGTATATTATATTAGATGCTCAACGTGAGGCTCCAACTGCCAAGTTTTATCATTGCATTGTGTTTTTTCAGGGTGACAGTTTAATATTTGCCAGGAAGAGCTCTGCATGTTGTCTGTTTTTTATTTTTTCCAAACTTCTTATGGATTCCGTTAAACAGCAGCTTTTTCAAAGAGATGCTCGAAGCTGATGCTACTACTGTATACCTTTTAAAGTGTAAGTAGGGGCAGACTCCTTTTCAGACACAAACAACTAATTTCTTGTCCTGTCATGTCCTGTCATGCTGGATAAATGGAGAAACATTAACATGCAGAATTTTTGCATTTCTCATTTATATATTCTTTTTTAATGCCACAGTTTATGACCCAGAAATCAGCGAGTTTCCATAAGGCTTGACACTGTAGTTAATAGCCTTTTAATGCAGTTTTTTCCCCCACAAAAGGTATAATTACTGCCTACAACGGAACACCTTCTATAGTGAATCTAATTTTATTCCAACAGCAGTTAGTAAAACACTACAGGGTGATGAATTAGCATGTTAGGATGCTGTGTCGTGCATAATTAGTTCTGTATATCCAGTTCTGCCAAAGCCGCGTTCAAAATATGTTTTTTCTTTTTTTTCTTTTCTGCCTTTCTTCTTAATGCAGCACTCTGCCATCCTTGCCCCTGTGGAAAAGTCTCATCAACAGACTCTACTCACAGCTTTGGTCTTTTAAAGAGGGAGAGATAATCAGCAGGCGGGGCACTTTGATAAGGACTGTGCACATCCTCAGAGCAAATCACAAGACATGAAGGTTGTGTCAGGATCAGCGGTCAGCTGTGATCCTCCACTCTAAAGTGCAGAATCACAACTCCGCTCCGCAGGGATGGCCGAGTGATGGAAAGGAACAAACTGACTACTATAAATAAGTCAGTTTAAAAACTTCAACCATCTGGTAGCTTCAACTTTTATTCACCTCACGGTTTAGAAAAAACTAGAAGAAAATAACGGAATAAAAGTGTAAGGTTGATACTTCTTTCATTTTAAAACATTACAGGTATAAATATGTTCTATGGAGTGAAATCTGTTTCATTACTGTTGCAAGAAAATGCATGTTTTGTATAAAGAGAGGTTTTAAAATTTTTTTTTTTATATTTTCCATTTTCTTTTTCAAATATCAGTTTTTCAGATTGATAAGAATATGATATGATATAATATATGATATCAGTTGAAAACAAATGTTGTTTTATGGATCATATTCTCTTCATTTCAAGCTCAATCATAAGGCCCGCTCTTGACCAATACAAATGTTGCTGTTAAAGTTAAATGTTGCAGACCAACAGCATGTGTACGAGTGAGGACCGAAGAAAACGCGATCCGTAAAATGTTATTTGAAAAGAATGACATTTGTAAAACAAAATCTGAAAAATAGGAATTTAAATAAATTACAGACAAATCACAGACTGTAAAAGTAATGAAAAAGTGGAAAATATAGAATACTGAAAACCATTTTGAAAAAGTAAAATCTGAGAAAAAAGCTGTTACTCTCAAAATCTTAATGCAAATAAAAGATTAATGTTTAATCAAATTTCTATTTATAAGACCTGTTATTTTCTGTTACATAATAATGGAAAAAAATCCACTCCATACATTATTTTAAAAAAAGCCTTCGCAAACTTCTCAACTCTAGACCCCAAACAAATACAGCGCCCCAGACTGGCAACCCCTAAAAACTAATACAATTATTTCACTCTATATTCAGAAACAAATATCTTGAAGTAATATATTTATTACTATTAAATAAATTAATTTTTCAAAATTAAATGTAATTATTACATAAAATGTTCTTTTTTATATTTTAATACAACATGTAATTGTTTAATTGTACATTTTATAAACTATTGTCAAGTTAATTGTAACACTTTGATAAATATAAAAGAAATTATCCAGGTAATTCATAGTATATATTTTGCATGGAACATTAACATTTATGAATTTTGAGATACATTTTGGCTCCCCTCATTTTTAAAATCATCTTGTGATCCACACAATATTTCGCGACCAGTGGGAATCTGACCCTTACTTTTGGGAGCCACTGATCTAAAGCATGAGCGTCTCTCTAGTATGAATTTCTGGGAAGCTAGAGTATTAGAAAGTAGCGTTGAGCTTGCTTTGGATAGAACGCTCTGAGCTTTTAGGGCGTACAGACGGTGGCGTGCTTGGAGACGAAGGCTGGACAGCAGAGCCTTAGACTGACTTAGACGACACCAGCATTGCTGTTTCTTCCTGCTAATGTCCGTCACTTGGACAGCAGGATGAATTATATATAGCTGCAAGGACATGAGCAGTGTTTATACCAACATGTAAGACGACGCTGCTGTTTTTTTTTTTTTTTGGACTGTCTCCATAGCAACATATCTGAATCCAACTGGGGGAACACGGCGCCATCCAAGCAATAAGAGCTGTGGTTGTTCTGTTCAAGCTACACAAGTATGCTGTGATTAACATCTAAGTCCAAAAATGTTGGAAGGGAAGAGGTAGAGACAACCAGCGTCCCACAGGGTGATGTTGGCAGATTCCCATGGAGACTGCATGCATCTGGTGGTCTGACATTGCTTAGGATAGGGAACTCTACCTACTACTAAGGCATAAAGAGATGTGACAGCCATCTTCCACAGTTGTTCAATCCACTAACATCATAAGGAAGACTGAATCAATTTCCTTCAAACAAAATGAGAAAATGCTTCTTTTTTAGAGTGCATGTTCAAAATACACCAGAGGAAATGATTACTGGACCCTAAGTTTCTCAATAAACAGATTCTAATGAGGCTAATGATGTATAATTCACACAAGATTTTTTTTATAAATAAAAAAGAAAAAGTAAAAAAAAAGCAGCATTAACCTGATAAGATTTAGAAGCTGATGTGACACCAGCTGTCGATCATCAGCAGCTGATCAGCTGCATCTCTCTCTCTCAACTTTAACAGCTTTTTGCATAATGGAGGCGCAGTGGACAAGATACTGTATTTAATAAAATACTAAACATTATAGTGGGGAATATGCAATTGAACCATGCTTACCATGAGGGATTTAAGGAGCCGAAAAAAGTTAACTGTAGGAAATAGACAGACAGACAGACAGACCTATTGGAAGCTACAATTGTTACTTTGTACAAAGGTAAAAAATACTTTTTATCTACTTTATTTGCTAACTTAGTTCAATTTTTTTTTAAAAGTGAACTATTAAGGTGGCAAACTGAACTTTGAGCTTGTTCTTTTTAATATATATATATATATATATATATATATATATATATATATATATATATATATATATATATAAAATCTTAAGGTGGTATTAAGGTGTCATTTTGCCTTCCACACGCTTAGTGGAAGGACCGTTGTGACGAGGAAGAGTAGAGTAGAGGTTAGCTCCCCTCGAGGCCTCTGAGTGCCTAAAACTATGTAGTACTGTCCTTGATTTGAGCAAGTAAATAAGAATATCTTCCAAAAAAAGTATTTTATTATATTAGTATTGCCCTTTAAATAAGGTAATTCAATATCATGCACTTAAAGTAAGGTAATGGAGAAGTTCTTGTTTTTAACCAAAATAATCTTAATCCATTGGCTCATCTTACTGACCTGCTCCAATCAAAGTACTATTTAAGAAAAACTGATTGACCTTTTTGTAGCCATACTTTTTTCATATATGTTTTTTTTGTTGCCATTTTTGCATCCTTTCTAGAAACAACAAATGTTAAGTAACAAATGTCAGCATGTTTTTCTCCTTTGTTTCATTTGACTTTTTCTCCAAATTAACCTTCTGCTAATTAAATCAAAGTTGAATCACTTGGCAACCCTTTTCCATGTCTTGCTGAGGTTCATTGGCCTTGGAACCAGTGTGCCGCTCAGAGAACCCTGGAAGGTGCTGGTGCATAAGGATGCTCCAGATGCCAGAGGATCCCTTTCACTTAAAGTGTGAACATATGGTTCAGGCCAAACAAGATTGCAATATCAGAGAAAAGCCAGAGCTAAGTCAGGAGAAAATAGATTATAGCCATATGGCTGCAACATCTTCTAAACACAGACATCTTAGCTTTCCCTTTGCATTTTGTTTTGTTCGCTGGTATAGAACTGAACATGTGTTCATATGACCCCCTTCCTGCCACCATTCTTTGAATTTGTTCCGTCAGCCATGAGTCCCTGCTCCTCCTTAGAGGGAGGGGTGAAACACAGATTTGAGTTTATGACACTCACATTTGATATAGGCAGAAACAAAGCATCCCTTCAAAAGCTTTTTGAAATGTAGAAAATCTCATTTTCAATCAAATAAAAGACGTTTTTCAAACCGCTGTAATACATTAAGTAAAAGATTATCTTAAAAGATATTTACAGGTTTACTTTCATTTTTTAAGACACTGACTGCTATAGAAGAGAAAACCAAACTCTAACAGACGCATCTATAAGTACACTTTGGTTTTCAATTCCTGCATCTCTTCTTATTATTGAATCAAAATGCAAATCACACTGTACTTAACCAGTTCCCTAGACAATTAACCAAGTGTGCGGTAAACATATTACAGGCATGACTAAATGCTTCATCTCTACTCAAACACCAAGTCAAAGTGTCATACGCAATTTTGAATTTTGTTTCATGTCATCACAGACTAATCAGTCTTAATGAGTTTTTTTTCAAGAGGAAAAAAATAATGACTAGCTCTTCCCTTTGTGAGGCAAAAGTTTAATTATGAAGATGACCCAAAGAGGTGTTGCTGAAGTCGGCCATTAGCGCACAGCAGAAGAAAGGCTGTTAATTTAAACCAAATGAAAAATGGCAGCGCATTCAAGCTAAATGAGAGCTCGGCTATACTGATGAGCATGTTTAATATGTGTCTTTGTAAATTATACATCATATACTTGTTTTTTTTTTTTTATGAGTAAAGAGCAAAAAGTGTGAAAATATAAGCTAGGATTAACAAATTCCAAATAAACGTTTTCCTCTTTCGGAGTGACATAATTTCCATTTTCTATTGAAAGGGTAGAGGGCGATTTTTCCAGAAAGGTAGGTAAGAAACGCCCATGTCACATGTAAAAATTTTTAATTTATGCCCAATATTGAAGCGTGGTCTGCGCTATGTTATTCCACGCCACAACTCAAGAGGAACAATCAGGAACTAGCTGTGGGTTTAGATACAGCTGAGGCGTTGAGGCAGTGGAGACAAGTTTGCGTGACAATGAAGGGACATGAGGGCGAGAAAGAGTCGGGATCCAGGTGGAAAAAGGGTCCCAGCGTTCTCGTGCACCTCGCTCCTCTAGCTGGTCCAACTTCACGAGTCGTTTTCCACAATGGTGGTCATACAAACAAAACAAGCTGGTAAGGAACCAAATAGGAAATACGCATAGTGTAGAGCAGATATGGATTTGACCAATCAGAGGCCTCCTGTCTGCAGCACTGTCTGCGGTCACCTACAGTTTGGGAAAGGTGCAGATGAGAGTCTGACAACCTGGTTTCTGAGTATAAATCAGCCTTAGGACCGCCCTACCTGCTCCTCTACTCCACAGGGAAAACGTCTGTCAACTATTCTAAAGATAAATTTTTTCTAATTAATATTGTTGCTTGCAAAAAACGAAACAATAAAAAAACAAGTTTTCAAAAATGGAAATAAAAAAATGCAATCCAGAAATGAAACTTAAAAAAAGTATGGTTTTGAAGATTATTTTGCAGTTTTCATAATTTTAAATTTCTCCAATCCAACTCCAATTAACTCTGCAGATCAGATTTATCACCTTCTCTTTACTTCAAGCACAATACAAACACTCGCTCTTGGGCAATAAAAATGTTTTTGCTCCAGAGGAAAGTTTATCCCCAGAAGTGAAGAGAATCTGATCTGAAAAAAACTATTTGAAAAATATGCAATTCATAACATTTTATCTGATAAAGAGAAATTAGAAAAATATATCTGTAAAAAATGTGAACGAACTAAATATGTAAGAAAAATGTAAATCTGAGAAATCAGCAAAGATGCTTTCAAAATATTTTTTATTACGATTTTTTCTATATCATCTACAAATCTGTTGCAACAATAATGGAACAACATTCTCTCCATAAATCTGTGGCACAAAAGAACGAAGGTAGTAAAGGCGAATGGAGTTTGCGGCTGGCATTAGCAAGGAATACCTAAAATATAACTGATGGCTGTATACTGTACTATAACTTAAGTTGAAAGTATTATTAAAAAAAAAACAATTAAAATATTTTATATTCTTAAGCCTTAATTTGCTTGAACAACTCTTTATGTTATCTCCTGTGTTTGAGCTCCAATGTTTCGCGCAGCAGTCGTTTCTGAACAAAAAGCTCTTTGTGCTTTTTTATTTTATTGCTTATGTCGTTGTGCTGACAAACTAAGAACAGAAAACAGGCTTTTAGTTGTCTGTAAACATATAGACAGTCAACACCAAAATGGCAGCTGGAACTGATCGTTATCTAGAAGTGATTAAACCCCCCTACCCACCTCCCAGTAGCGTGTCAACAGTGGAGCAATTACTTTATCAAATGGTGAGAGCTGTTTATGTGACACGTCGTCAACTGGCAGCAACAAAGACACCCGCTGACAGCCAGACAATCTGAGAGGCACTCACTGCTTTTTTTTTTTTTTCTGTTTGCTTTGACTTAACAGAAAATAAAAGACTTTTGTTGACCTGCTGCTAAGTGGATAAATAGATAGAGGTTTTGTTAAAAGACTTCATGTATCTTAAAACACTGTGATAAAATTACACAAAAGAGTAACATAAAGTATTGAAATCCAGGGGGAAGTGTGATCCATTGTTTTAGTTTAAATATATAAAATCTATGGGTTAATAATAATTAAAAGTTAATTTGATGGGTGTGTTGGCCTAGAGGCTAGGGTAGTGACCTTGTGCTCTGAGAAGGTTGCAAGTACCTGGTTTGATCCCCACAGCCTGCACTCTGGGTCCCTGAGCAAGACCCTTAACCCCCGATTGCTCCGCGCACAATGGCAGCCCACTGCTCCCTAATGTGATGGGTTAAATGCAGAGAACAAATTTCTCCACTGTGTGAAAAAAAAGGGATTTGTATTTACATTTGAAGCGGGACACTGTATTTAAAGTCTTAGGGAAGCAGCTGTTCACACCGTTGCATTTCTGAATTGTCCCCAGTGGTGCCCGACTTTACGCGAGTGAATAAAGTGAATAAATTTTGGTGTACAAGCTGAGGTATAACTAACTTGCCTGCAAAAAATTGCGAAAAATAGAAATTTTCTAAATTTTGGAACGATATAGTCTGATAAAGAGTACATTTATATACATGTTTAAGCCAGAATGATTTGACATTTAAATATGATTTCCCTACGACTTTAAGCCAGGGTTGAAGGTGAGCCGGAACGTTCCGGTATTTAACCTGGGAAACAATTTTGGTTTCAAGGTTTCTGTGTTTTAGATTTTTTTTTCTTTCTTTCATTATTTACCCCTGTAAAGGAGAATAATGACAAAACAGAGACTGAAACAGTGTTACTTCCGTCGTATCCAGTGCCGTAATGGACCAGGAGAAGCAACACCTTTCCCCTGCTTCATATCAAACACAACTAATCAAAAAAAAATCGGCAAACAAAAACAGTAAATCTGGAAAGTTACCAGTCCTCAAATACTATATAAGCAGAGTCAGAAAAGTAACATTCAATAAAATGAATTTTAAACGGATTTTAACTTTGGTATCTTTATCACTGCTTACTCTGTGGCTTTTTAGCTGCCAGGCTAGAATAATCGATCACCGATCTCCAGATCAACTGTGTTGATTTGCATTAGCTTAACACTATTGGAGAAATTAAGTTTTTTCCGTATAAATTTTCCACATGCTAAATAAATCATACATTATATATTTTTGACAAATAATAATAAACAATATTATATTGTCCATTTTTTCTTTCTTTTTTTCAGAAATAGTTTCATAACAAATTTAATTAGCCATCTTTTTAATCATTGAAATGTTAAGGTTTGATTGAAAATACATATTTGTAAATATTGGTAGTTTATAAGGCCTTTACACATTAAGCAGCATTATGTGCTTGTGTACCCATATTCCACTTTTTTAACACACTCGAAAAACAATTTGAAATACAGTGTAATAGTAGAAAACTAAACTTTTAGCCTCTACCAATGAAGTATTCAGACTGTGCAATGTTATAATACGTTTCTGTAAATCAGGTTATATGTTATCCCAGTTGGTTTTCATGTTTAACCATGTTTCCTACCTGTCCCAGAAACAGTCCATGCTAAATACTGTTCTTTCTTCGGATATCCTTTCCTTTGCATACTGTTCATATCCCCCTGCCGTGGGACAATAGGGGATTATTCTATTCCGTTCTAATGACAACCTGCAACCAAGCCAGAAATAGAATTACTAGAACTCATTTAGAGGAAACTCTGTCGGCTTTATATCTCACTCTCTGCTCCATGCTGTGCAGTGAAGGGTAATATGTCTGGTATTTGCATCAAAGGTGTGTGAACGACAACCAAATGCATTATCATGCACATATAAACATGCACTACAGAGACAACAAAAGCTCAGCTAGCCTTGGGATATGAGGGCTTCTTATCTAGCATCATACGGTCGCATTGAAAGGAGACGAAAACAAACCAAGGTTTCAGACAAACATCAGCTCTCTGAATGGTTTACTCATAACTGGCGAAGGCACAAATGAAATGAAGGTCATCAGCAGATCAAAGAAAAAGAATTTAGCATACAGCAGAACATGCTAGGGTTAGTTTTTATTGTTGTATAAAGGCTGAGTCAGGGAGGGGGTCTCACTCCTCTGCTCTCTGTCTGGCACTCTGCTCCATCACGTTCACTCTTTGCAGCTCTAGCTGGAGTATCTGGATCACTTTGGGTTATCGCCTTCTCTGTATGCCTCCTTTCATTTATTCTATCCTTCATCTGAATGTCTTTCCTTTGTTCCTCTGAGCTTTTCTTCCTCACCTGCCACAGCCGCCTGTTTTCCTCTCTGCAAAATCCCCTTTATCTCTCTTTAACTGGTCTCGTCTTTCCCCTTTCCCCCCTCTCATAGCACACTTTTGCTTTTCCTTACACGTACCTCTTATCTCTATTCAATTTAGCTTCTCATATTCTCCTTGTAATGTGCCCTATCAGTTGCTGGTTCCCTTCACTCTCTCCTCCTCCGTTTAGCTATCTCTCTCCTTCCCTAGATCCCATCATCCATAATTCCTCTGCCTTTAAGTTTCTCCTGTTGTCACACAAACCAGACAATGGCTTTTTGTTTCTCATTGACTCACCTAGCTAAAAATACTTGTGCTTCTTAAAATACCTTTTTTCATTAACTCTTCAATAGTATGGACTTAGAAATTATCGCAACGGCTGAGACAGGCTGCTGGAACATAATTATAGGCTTGTGATGTAGTACGGTCACAGATCAGCAAGGTGAACAAAATAACGGCATCAGCCACCGGTTCCAGATTCCTCTGATGTTTTTTTTATTTAGCCCTTTTCCCTCTGACAAACATTCCTCTTGAGACCTCCTCGGGAAAAGATTCTGCAGTAGCCATTAGAAACCCTGAAAGTGACAGAAGTTGAGACAGGACCACAGAAAATGACATATATCATTTTTGGGTCTTGCAATATTATATCTACATGTGTAAAACATTCAAAATGCAAGTATGGATGGATGGATGGATGCTCAATGTGCCACTACAAGGTAAAGAAAGGCAGGTGATAAACCAGTGGCATACATGGGAGGACTGATTTTGAAAGTCTTAGGTTTTATCCAACCTTTTGACTCAATGAATCTGCAGTTTATTCTCCCCGTACCCCTGAAAAACTTTTAAATTGCTGCTTTTTTTCTCAAACGGGCACACTATATCCTATATACCCTCAGCTTCAAAGACTTAAGATAGAAAGGTTACCATAACAACTGCTGTCTGAAGAGCAGCAAAAAATGTTTGGAAAGCTCCAGCCATTCTGGATCCAAAAGATTGTAAAAGTCCATAAGAAGTCTGCTCCTATCATCTTCAGAGAAGTGTTATAATTTGAGCAAAACATAGTCTGGCAAGGACGACGCAAGAATACATCGAAGTACCCACTACAACATCTAAATGAAATAAAGGGGGTTCTTCCTCTTCCCACGTTGCTTTAGTTTATCTACTGTATGCAAAGCTTAATATTGAGATGGCAGGAGGTAATATTTGTCACAATATTGAATGGTAGCAACATGTGGGAGGAAATGTCAACGCTAAATTCCGAAATATTTACTGGGAAACATTGCATATAAGAAACAAATGTCTTTATTAGAGAATACTTGGGATGCCTTATTTAGACACCCAATTAGGCTGAAATAATGTCTACAGATTCAAAGGAAATTTGGATTTTGTAGAGCAAGCACAAAAAAAAAAAAAAATAGTTGACTTCAAAGTCTTTGAATGCATTGAATGTATTAATAGTCTTTGCTTACCTCAGGTTGTTGTATTTCATGTAGGCTGCTTACACTACCATTTCTCTTTTACAAGGCACATCTGCCTCTAAGATCAGCTTCTGATGAAGTCAAGTGAAACAAACACGATCTGGCAGGGCGCAAAGTTTATCACAGTTAAAGCCAGGGTGCAGCCAAAACAAAGCCTGCCCCGAATATTTGACTTTTCTCCATCATAACAGGGCAGCAAAAAAGCAGAAGATAAAAGAAAGAGCGAGAATTTCATTGGCACACAGATACAGTCTCAGCAGACATCAAAGTCAAGCTAAAAAGACATCCTGCAATCTCACTTTAGCAAAGAATGTGTAACCCCACATTCTTTGCCTTGAAAAAAGAGCAGCAAAACTCCTGCTACAGGATCTGATTCTTTTTTCCTTTTATTTTACATCTTATCATTAAATGCATTGGAGAGTTCATTTAGTGGGAGCTCACAGTGACAATCTGGAATATGTTCAAACAATCTCCATTTCTCCGAGGGTGCTATTTTTATAGAATGTGCAGCTCTGCGGGTTCACTAATTAGATAACAGAGCTGTGTGTGCTGGATGGAAGTGATACCTCAATCTGAAAAATGGATAGAGGCTCAGTAGTGTGTGAGCTCAGTGTGGGATGCTGTCCAATATTGTCTTGTGAATATGTGCAAAACACTTTACTCAAATATAACAATAAATCATTTTTGCCCAGAAAACAAATTCAAATTTCCCAAAGAGATGATTTTGAAGAAAACAACACAAAGTATGGACCAAATAGAAGATGAGTGGATTTTTAATTTTTCTTTCTTCTGCATAGGAAAAAGGCATCGTTTTCCAAACAATATTACTGCAGCATTACTGCAGAGTCTGATCAATCAATCTCCTGCTCTGACATAAAATAATTAATCATTACATACTAAAAAACTGGACTTCTACTTTGAGCATAGCCTTTATTATTCAGACAACATTTTTACATCTGAGAAACATGTGGGTCACATATTCTCAGTTAAAATGGACACTTTTTCAGGTTTTATGTTGCAGCGTTATTCATTTTATCATAATAAAAACTGTTGTGTTTTTCACAATGCAGTTTAGTTTGGTTCAGGGGTTGACTACTGTATAAAATGCGTTGGGGGATACAGTATCTGTGGATTATTTTAATTTGACTTTCGAATAATCAGCATTTTTCCCGACTTGTTCAGATAGAAATTAAAAATAGCAAATTTATCTTTAAATCTACTCAGTGTCAGGGTCTTTGGTGCTTTTGCTCTATGGATCAGCAGGATAGAGTGGATGGCAGCTTAATGAATGACACTGAAAGTCAGTTTTCAATCCCCACAAAGGCAAAGATGAAAAAAACCCAAAACAGATTAATGGTGCGTTCACACTAGGGCTAAAAATATTAATTGGATTCAATGTGATAAATCAATTATTGAAATATCTTCAACTAATTTAGTAACCGATTGATCGTTAACTGGAGTATAGAGACTCTAAACATGCCTTAAGCTGACAGAGCAACCCATTTAGAGCAGTAAATATATATATAAATTGTAAAAGAATGGGAAAAAAAAAATATGTAAACATTTTGCATTTAAGATAAATATCCTTTTCTTCCGTCAATCTGCTCTATCCAGAACTCCTCAAGTGGAAAAGCTTTAGTTTTACCTGGTTTAATTTATTAAAAAATCTTCTTGAAGGAAACTTCTGTTATCTGATTATAATCAATTAATCAAAAAATGTAGCAACAGATTAATCGATTTGTAAAATAATCGTTAGTTCGCATCAAACACAGTTTGAGCCTCAGCTTACATGCAAATTCTATGAGAGGCGGCATCAAGGAGTGTGGGGAGTAACAGTCTCTGGATTTGAGCATCAGGAGCAATACAGTAAGTTTCTATACTGGTACTCACAGTTTTTTTTAATAAATCTAAAAAGGAATGCTTTTATCGGCCGCTAAGAACGACAGAAGTTAATCCATCACAGCCTGAGAGAGCTTTCACTGCGGAGACCCAGCGCTGTTGTCTGTATTCTGTCAGATGAGCATACATGGCCCGACCAGCATACCCATGGTCAAAACCAGTTTTTTACGAAATATACACTTCAAACTACCTCAATGGGCCTGTATCCCTTTAGTCATGTACAAAAAAAAAAAAAATTATTAATTACTTTTTGGTGCTTTTTGAAGCTTCTGGTGATCTCACCTTAAATAGATTTTTTTGTTCATGACTAAAGAGATATACGACCGTTGGGGTAGCTTAAAGTGTATTTTTTATAAAACTAAAGTGATCAACAAATCTGACGTCTTACGCATGAGTATTGACTATGGGTATGCTGATCTGACAGAACACCTGCAGTATGCGGCGGGGTGGGGGATTTACCAATCTGAATATTAGTAATAACTGAACTACATTAATCTCACACTGAAGACCTTCACTCTCTGCATTTAACCCATACCCTTGGGCAACAGTGGGCTGCCATTGTGTGGCGCCTGGGGAGCAGTGTGGGGTCACGAGTTTTGCCCAGGACCACTAGGCCAACACTCCACCCAAACAACAGAATAATTAAGCAGGATTATAATCCTGATGAACTGAATGTGCAGATGATGTTTCTCACTTAAAATGTGTTAAAACTATTTTGTTTCTCGATTCATTAAAGCAAATAAAGCCAAGCCACTTTTGATAGAAGTGAAAGAACAGAGCAGCTGAACTGCTAAAGCTTTAAACATCCAGAGCATTTGACATTAAAATGAAAAGGCGTCCTAGTGGAGGCGTTGGAAGCTGTTTTGACGCATCCTGAGCCATATTTTTTATCCCGTCGCCATGCCAAATACTGCTTAATTGACTTTTTAAGTCAAGAGACAAAAGAATTCTTATCATGTGGCTTTTATTTTACTTTTTTTTATGAGAAAATGGTTTTATTTGGAAAACTGCAATCAAATGTTGTATGTCATTTTTAAAATTACATTAAAAAGTCTGATTTATAGATGGATGGGCAGAGGTTGATCCTGGATCAACACAGAGGCCAAAAAAGGATGGTCCAAAACAAGGGTGTAACTTTGTGTTGAAAGTTGGTGGGGACGGCTCATAAGGAAAGGGAGCTACCTGCGCGACGACTTTGTTTTTTGTTGGAAAGGATAAAGCCAAAAAAATGTGAATAACATTTATCAATTTAATGCTTACAGTTGAAAACATAACTGTTACAATATTCACTTATATATTTTGTGCAAAAAATATCACATAAATCTAAACAGACAGTACAAATCAAAGAAATCAAATAAATATATCAATTTTGTAGAACATTTATTGACGGTCAATTTTAGGTCCCTTTTTAAAATTAATTTACTTTTAAAACAGGACTCGGACAAGATCTTATGGGGCCTTAAGCAGAATATGATTAAGCAACTCCGTCTTTCTGTCAAGAACATCCACCAGCAGGGTATCCAGGGGGGGATTTACCATTAGGCAATACAAGGCAGTTGCCTAGGGCCCCAAGTTACTGGGGGCCCCATAAAACTCTGTTTACATGTATAGTTAATACAACTATTCCTTATTTGTGCACATTAATTATGTTTTTGATAAAAATCCTTTGTCTAAAATGCCATCAGAACGCTGATAAATAGAGAGGAAAAGGGGATAGAAGAGAGGGACAAAACCTAGAACAAATAATGGATGTCTATTCTATTAACATTTCTCTATCTGTAGAATGGGTCTGTTTTATGGGTTTTCTTCTCAGGGGCCCTGCCTGTCTTTGCCTAGGGCCCCAAATTTCCTAAATCCGCCCCTGAGGGTATCAATACTGATTTGATAGAATCTGGGAGAGCGGACCATGTTCAACCATCCATTTTCTTTAACCTTATCCCTCAGTGGGATCAGGAGGTGCTGGTGCATATCTCTAGCCATGTTCTGGGTGAGAGGTTGGATCACCCTGGACAGGTCACTAGTCTGTCGCAGTATGTTCAACCAGCTTAAAAGTAATCGGTAATCAGATTTATTATTTGCACTTTTACTAAGTGAACTTTCTAACTCCCTTAAATCTGAAATTCCAATGCCAAAATTGTTTAAATCTTTTATCTTTGGAGAGTGACCTCACACCTGCAAGATCCTATCCTTACCTCCCTGCTAGATTGCAAAAAGCAGCTTGCTCATAAGTTGTCAACATAACACGCTGAATCTTAAATGTACGTGTACATATAAAAGAAAAAGGGGCGCAGTGCTTGCTACTGAATGTCAACACTATGACAACTATATAACAAGGTCAGGAAAATGTTTTAAGTGAAGCCGGGATTAAAACAGTAGCTACAAGAAACTTCAAATAAAAGGTGTTCTTTATGTTCAACCTAAACACCAACTCCGATAGACCATCAGTAGAGCAGATGTTTAAATTAATCAATCACTGCTGCGAAAGCTTATAGCAGTGAAAGCTAATATACCACAGCCATCACTTAATAAACGCAAAATAAACAACCCTCTAAAAACGGAAAACTGTAATGGACTGAAAGTCCTGTTTTTTATGTGGGAAATTATTTGCGTGTGTTTTACTAGAATTCTGATATATTGGCGCTGTTGTCTGTTTCTATGGCAACGATACTGAATGTACTGTAGCTTAGAGACCTGCACGGGTCGAGTTTTACCAACCCGCACCCGCCCGAACCTGTTAGGATGACTACCGAACCCGACCCGTCACCCGCGGATATCTTCAATTCAAATCCGAACCCGACCCGACCCGTTGATATTTAACCCGCAACCCGACCCGTTAGCACATCATAGGCTATTGTACGCTGCGCTGCACCCAGTGCCTGATTAAAATTACATTTCTGATGTCCATAACAACACACACGCATAAAAAAAAATCCCCAAATACCCGCCCGTACTAAAAAAATATCCGCCCGACGCCCGACCCGTTTATTTTTATTTATGTATTTTTCGCGGGTACCCGACCCGTTGCAGAACTCTAGTGTAGCTGACATAACAGGGCCGGAAAAAAGTGGTTTGAGTTTTTTTTCCCAACAGTTCAGTTATATTTTAAATAAGGTAATCTTATTTTTACACTATTCTCTATTCTTTTACTACTTTAAGTCTCTCCTGACTAAAATTAGGTCTTAATATTTCCATAAGTCCCTCTCACCTGCAAGTCTGAGTCAACTGCTGTCCCTGAATGGGTTAGCATTTTTGGAGGGAAGCGACAGGTGTTATGGGGAGAGGGCGGAGGGGGGTAATGGGGAGAAAGCGAGAGGCAACAGATTCTTTTTTCTGAGATTTTTTGTCGGGGTTTGTGGACGGTGAGCAGCGGGGAGAACTTTTTTTATTTTCTTTCTGAGGAGCGGCATGAATGGGGTTTTAATCAGCTATACACAGCAACGAAAGCAAAATACGTGTACAAAATATTGGTGGGGACTGTCCCCCTACCGGTCAAGATTGGTGGGGACATGTCCACACCAGTCCTTAAGGAAGTCACGCCTATCGTCCAAAACAAAAGAGTCAGCTGATTGCGTCAACACTAACTGAATGATCTGTATTTGAAGGACAAGGCACTCTCTCTCGGAAACAGCAATTTGTGATTGTTGGACAGGGAAAACTAATGGTTCCTAAGATCAGTAAGAAAAACCAAAGCTGAACAGAGGCAGTGACTCAAGGTCCATCTTTATAACACCTATGCTGCCGACTTTGTCTCTCCAGGCATTTCCTCGACCATTTGCACCTTCAGACATGTAAACAAAAGAATCAGAGGGTAAAGTGAGATGTTTTGGGCATTAAGTGATAATGACCCAAACATTGAACCAAATGGATGCCAGGGGTGGTGATAAATGTGACTCTCATGACACCATTAGTGACCGTGAAAGCTCTGTCTGTATGATTCATCTGTACACAGTTTACGATGAAAGAACCTCCAGAAAAAATCAGTTTCCATTCTGTTTAACCCTCGGGCTATAGGCCTGTTCCAACAATGTGAGAAATCATCTTATGGGCTTATTCATCTATTTTTTTAGTGTTCATTTGGATTTCAAATTATTTTGATTTGAAAATTTTAATTCTCTGTTATGGCTCTAGCCATGAGGTTTTGTCTTCATGCAAATTTCAGTGTGCAGGTGCTGACTGCTGATTGGATTCCTGAAGAATGGAGACAGCGGATTGGTAGACCAATGCGGGAGGTGCATATAAAAGGCAAAGACCCATACTGTCTTGTCATCCCTCTTCTCTGCATGCCCCAAACAGCCACATTATTGTACCTTGCTTTTTCTGAAATGCTGTTTATGGTTAAAGGGTGAGGAGGGTGTAGCAGTGAATTGCCATTTATCTTGCACTGTGGTTTTCTCTGGTTTATTTATAGTTCCTTTTGTTTGTTGTTTTCGACCTTGGTTCTCTCTGAAGTCTATGCATTCCCCTTCTCTATAAGCAGAAAATGTGTTCATCTAATTCCATCTAATAAATAGATCTTAGACTGCCTGCTGGAACTAATCCTTGTTGTTGCTTGAGATTTGTTGAGCATTGGGATCATTAATGTTGCAATCAGAGTTTTTCCCCCAGACAGGTCAAAACACTGTAAGACATTCGATTAACATATTAGGGAGCATACTAACTAGATTATAACAACCGAATCCTATTCTTTTGTTAAGTGTAGCAAATGCAACATGAAAATATTTAAAAAGGAAGATTTTGTCCATCTCCATGTAAGAATGTGCATCTCTGCTAAACGTTTAGCACAAGAGCACCTTGCAATAAGAAAACAGTGTGACATTCAAGATTCTATCCTTCGATCGAACTGTATAGAAACCATAATTATGTGTTGTTAGTTTTCTCTTCAAAAGGTTAGAAACTTCAATTTCAATTTTTGCATTTTTGTTGGTTACATAGTGTAATTAAATGTGAAAATGTTATCCTTGTTGGTGGTGCAGTGTGCTGCACTGCTGCTTTGCAACATGGTGATCATGGGTTTGATCTCAGCATGAAGACTTAACTAATACAATAAGAGCAATTTTACTCAGCAAAACAGAGTGCAAATTGTTACCTTTGCTTTGTCAGTTATAAACTTTAGGTTTTATCTTTCTATTTTACTGTGACTTGAGCTTTTTATGAAGCTGCCAATGGAGTCATGAGTAATAAACCATGGCCAACTGTAGAATAGCTGTTTTTAATCTAAGCTGCATGCATGTCCCATTGTATAGCATTGGTAGTGAAACAATGACTTGGTCACCTACAGTGATTAACTGTTAACTATCAAAAAGTGCTTCTATTTCTGGAGGTTCTATACGATTATTTATTTGCCATTTTGCTAGTTCAATGCACAATGAAATAGGCTCAATTCATTTATTTCCGTACTCAGAGCTCATGGTGCATGAATCAATGAATGAATACATTTATTTCAGATAATCCAGAAAATTTCAGTTTAACACATACAAACATTATGTATAACTTATAAAGAATGTAATTACTTCATGGGTGTAATTTAGAACGTATGTCGAAATGAGGGATTTGAAGAAGTTTTTTTTTTTTTACAGTACAGATTCTGCTTTCATTTAGTCCTTTAAATCAAAATACTTCTGGGTTTTTAGTTCACTTACAAGTCTTTGCAACCCCAAAAGTCCATTAAATGAGCAAATAAATGCAATCATGTACCGGTACATATAAACATGGACACATGCACACATACTTGCACACAATTTTATTCATATAATTATCACCAATGGTCCACCCAATCGCAACGATTTCAAAAACATGTATACTGCCAATGATGAAGAGCACCCACTGGTGTTCACCACCATTTTAAACTGTATCTGATTTCCTTCTAAGGAAACCAGTTTGAGCCTTTTCCTAAACAATCTCATGCTTCTATACTGCTTTAATTCAACCTTGAGTTTGATTATAGGATAAATATAGTTCAACCTCTATGAGCCATAACCCCTTAAACATTGATTTTTTTAATAACTTGAGTCTAAATCTAGGGACACAGTATTTAATTTTCTGCCTGATTTTATATATTAGAAAACTTAGATTTTTGTCTGACTCTATCTGTTTTTTTTGTGAGGCTCAAAGAGAATCACTATTTTACTTTATCTGACTTCTCTCCTCCTGAACTCCTATCATGGTAGAGTATTATTATTTTTAAAATTAGGGATGCACGATATTGGGATTTTCATATGCTGATATCAAATTGATTTTTAAAAACGTGGTATCAATCTATTTTACTTTCAAAATCTTGTGAAATTTCATCGTTCTGTTACAAACTCTCGTGATATTTTGCAAATTCTTGTGAGATTTTGTTAGTAAAATAGATCGATACCGCGTCAATATATCAACATATAAAAATAGGGCAAAATTTCGTGAATTTTCGGGGGATTTCTTAGCATAACGATGACTTATAGCAATATTTCATTAGTAAAAGAGATTGATATGGTGTTTTTAAATGGCAATATATCAGCATATGAAGATATTGTGATATTTTAATGTACCAATATTTTTTCCCTCGTCTTTAGAAGTTTGTAAGTCTGTAAAAAAGAAGTTTTTGAGGAAGAAGAAGTAGTATTTTTTTTTTTTTAGACTTTAGAAACTCAGAAGCTGATCAAATATCGGGTTAAATATCAGGGGGTGGCCGATGTCCGATATTCAGTTTTAAGGCCGATACAGGCCGATACCGATAGGGGGCCGATTATATCGTGCAGTGGGTAGCACTGCCGACCTGCAGCAAGAAGGTCTGGGTTCAATTCCCAGCCTAGCTCTTTCTGCATGGGGTTTGCATGTTCTCTCTGAGCATGCGTGGGTTCTCTCCGGGTACTCTAGCTGCCTTCCACAGTCCAACAACATGACTTTTAGGTTAATTTGCCTCTCTACATTATCCTTTAGGTGTGAGTGCGTGCGTTAATGGTTGTTTGTCCTGTTTGTCTCTGTGTTGCCGTGCGATGGACTGGTGACCAGTCCAGGGTGGACCCCGTCTCTTGCCCATAGACAGCTGGAGATAGGCACCAGCACCCCTCGTGACCCCGCTTGGGATAGGCATGATGGAACTGGATCGATTATTGTTTATGCCCTATCCCTTATTTTCCCCCATAGCGGATGTGTTTTACTAAAGCCACTTTCCCACTTTACGTGGGTTTTTTTAAATCTGGGTTGACCCGCTAACAATTGGCTTTTGGCTCTTTTCCCATTTGACTGAAAAGCAAAGTCTGACCCCCTGCTTGTACGCTGCATGGTCACTGTCCCCGACGACTGGGTGTCTGAGGGCGGCATCTCGCTGGGTTAGCATTAATGATGTCGACAATGGAACAGAAATCAGAGATCAACATGGACGCGAGCCAAAGCGTAGACTGTAGCCTTTATTATTTTGTTAATTTATCTAAATTCCTCTGCCCAGCATTGCTCCATGTTTATCGAATGTAAACAGAGTTGTTTCGGCTTGTTAGATCAGAAGCGACTGGCGCTAGGTGTATGTTACATTCAATGATGTAACATTCAATGATATCATGTAAATTAGCGGGTCTGGTTATCCCACAGCTTGCTGATCAGAGCAGAGGTGATTTCAAACCGGGGCACTTGCCGAGTCGTTTGACCCAGGTAGACCCACGTCAGTGAACTGTTCTCACTGCCACTAAAAGCTGATTGTTCCCAGATTTAAAATGTTTTTTCGGCCAGTGTGAAAGGGGTATATTTAACTGCATCTTTCTTCTTGTCAGACCCATGAAACTGCCACTAAATTGCTGCAGAGTCCAACAAAAACCTGCCTGGGGTCTATCGCAGTTGGAGCTAAGCAGCCCCCCTACAGAAAACTGTCGGATGTGAACACATCCGACAATTGTCTTTCAACGAGCGCCAGTGCTGTATCTGGTGTTTGTCACAACGTGCTATTATCCAAGTTATCTTGAAAACATTCTTCTTCCAAATGTTGGCTACATATTAAGTGTTTTCTCTGGCCAGAAGTTCGATGGCAAATCCTTCGTCTTCAAGTTAGCAATCCAACGACGAACCCGTCCGTGGAGGATCAGGAATCAGAAAGGTGAAATAACTCTTTTTTTACTTTTATCCAATGTATTCCAACATCCAACTGCCATGCACGTGGGCATTGTCAGTTTCACTATAGCTCTGGTGAATTTCAATGGTGAAGTCCTCTGGAAATCTTCAATAATTGTTGTTGATTGCAGATGTGTCTAGTAGTTCCCACTGATTTTGCTTGTAAAGCGGGGAGAATGGCGCTAGGCTTACCGCACCGTTACATCACTGCTGGAAGATGTCAGGAATGAGGTGTTACTATATTTGGGCAAAAATGGCCGCTCCCAATTTCAGTGATTGCGACGAAAATAATTATTTTAAATTTTTTTTGTAATGATTAACGCTAAATTCATTAAATCACAGCAAAAGTATTAGTTTTAGGTATAGATAATGATCCATTGATTATCCTTTGCTGACCGGACTATTCCTTGAAGTAAACATATTAATTTATGTTGTTGTGGTTCATATCCATCCTTTAAGTGTGGAACTGTAATCCCCATGGCAGCAGTTGCTCTCCTCCAAAACTCGCCACTTGAGCAGAAGCACTAAAAACATGTGCCACTGGTTTTCTTAGAAAAGTTTTAGACTCATCAGTAGGGCTCACTTCCCACATCATTTAGAAAGATCACATGTATCCAGCCGCATCTTTAACGGATCCCTAACGAGTCTGACTGATTATAAATCTGATTCCTCCCCCTGAGTCGGCTCCTCAGCACTAAGTGAAATTAGTGGAGTGGATAAACTAATTTACTTATCTAACCAGGGAGACAGACAAAGCTTCTTTTTACTGAATTTTAAATATAAAGTTTCCAACAAACAACAGTGTGGGAACAACAGCATCAGGTGAGACTTTTTTAAAGGTGTTGGATGTTTCTCTCAAGTTGGGTTTAATTTATTTTATTTTTTCATATGAAAGGAAATCTAAAGGGCTCAGAGAGTTTTTTTCTCTTTCTCTGACTGAAGCATTCTGTGCCTTTTTTCCGGAGGAACCATCGGTCTGTGGCTCTCAAGTGACAGACATCCAACTGTGAAATGTGTTCTGAAATCGACTTTTTTTTGGTGGAATGAAAAAAGAGGGAAATGGTCACCGATTTTTTTGCAAATGAGTGTGAAAAATAAATTCACAAGTGGAAAGAGTCAAGCGTCAATGTGCTCAGTAGAAG